>JAGKPW010002158.1:0-1200000 GCA_019926035.1 Melaleuca alternifolia
TCTTTCTCTCCTCTTCCTCTCCGCAGACGGACGGAGGGCTTCACGCCCACAGCTCGAGCTCTCTCTCCCTCAGCTCCAGCGCACACGGCTCATCCCCCTCAGCTCCGCGCCTCCCCTGGTCTCCGTTCCCTCAGCTCGCGGAGCTCCCCGCCGCCAGCTCGTCGCCCGCAGCTCGCCCTCGCCGCGAGCTCCCTCCAGCTTGGTCGCCGTCCGCTCCCTCAGCTCGTCCTCGAAGCTCACGGCCGCCCCCTCAGCTCTCCGTTCTCCCTCAGCTCCGCGGCTCGCCCTTGCCACAGCTCACACTCTCTCTCTCAGTCGCGGTCATCCCTCAGCTCGCGGACAACGGCCCTCCAGCTCATCGTCGCTTCTCCCAGCTCGCGTAGCTCCGCCCCTGCTTCCGCCTGGATCTTCAGCTCGCCTCCGCCGTCGTTTCTCCCAGCTCCCGTACCTCCAGCCCGTCGCTCCTCTAAGCTCGCGGACGCCCACAGCTCGTCCCCTACAGCTCGCACGCCTCCCCGCTTCTCTGAGCTCGCGATTTTTTCAGCTTCGCCCCCAATTTCATCTACATAGGTAAGCATCGGTCCTGTTCTTTTCATTTTGTTTAGGAGGTTGCTGCTTTGTCCTTGTTCATGTGTTCTATGCATCTAAACTTAACTTAGTTTTGCTGCAAATAGGTTGATTCCATGCTAGGGAAACTTGGTTTCTTGGTTTCGATGGTTTGCTGTTTAGATTGAAGCTGGTTTAGGTTGATTTAGGCATTAAAACTTGTTGATCAATGTTTAGTTCCACATGTTTGATGAAATGTTCAGGTGAAAATCCGAGTTATATTCTTAGCTTAGTCATATAATTTTAGTTGATTACACAAGTCTCTAGTTAAAGTGGTGATGGTTAGAAATCTTGGAATCGCCAGTTATTCTTCGGTCGTTCAAATCTCGACCTTGGTTGATGTTGAATGTGAGTGTAGGTGAATGGAGAGGATGAATTACATAGAGAGTCTCATTGGTTTAATGGGCTTAGAAAGAAGAAGTTGGTTTAGAAATGATAAAATGGGCCGAATTAAACAAATAGAAGAGATGGGCCGGCGAAATTAAGGGATAAGTGGGCTGCGAAACTAAAGGTAAAAAAAAAATGGGCTAAAAAATTGAATTGGGCCTAGGAAATTCGTTTTAATTTGGGGCCTATTCTGATTTTGGGCCTTTTCCTTAGTTTTGGGTCATGTCTAATAGTTTAAAACCATTTCTTTTAAAAATTGAGTTGGGCCTTATGGCTAGCCCATTTCGTGAAAACCAACCCAGAAGGTAAATAAAAATTCAAAATATTATAACAAGAAAAATAGTAAAGAAAGTTGGAAAATAATATTAAAATAATATATCTTTAAAAAAAAAATTAAAGAAAAATTATTTAATATTCGGGCTGTCATTTAATATTATTATGTCATTATAATATTTAATATTTAAATATAAAAAAATTTTTTTTTTATGAAAATTGAAAAAGTCAAGATGTTGCTTAGGAAGGCGAGTCTTGTTTTGAAATTCTTCTTCTTAACACTAGAATTATGCCTAGCTTAATTAAGCGGCATCAGTTTTCAAAGAAAATTGATGAGGTTGTTTTCGATGGGCAATTAAGTGTCTTGTGGTTCTCAATGCTTCGTAACGTAACTACGTGCCTTATTTAACTTTGCATATGAATAGCTAGATGCATGTTTAGGATTGTTTGACATATATGATGGGTTGCTTAAATGAATGCTAGAATATCGATATCATGACATGTTTAGTTTAGCGTGGCAATGGCGATCGCGACATGGCATGCGCGAAGCTGGTGGTATTTAGGCCGATGTCCGTTCCGGTCTTAAACTTGTAAAAATTTGTGAAGAGACCTTGTATTCTTAATTACCCGACGAGTTTCGGTTTTTACTTTTCAGCCATTAGATAGTAGCACCTAATTGTTTTGAGTGTTTATTTATCGCACCGCATTTCAATACTTTGAGTGTTTACTTTTATCACATTGTCTTTTGATAGTTTACGTGTTAATTTCTTTCATAGACTAATTTGTCATTAGTTTAGATTAGCATATAAAATGATCTCCCAAAAACAATTGAATGAACACTTAGTGAATTTGAATGACCTTTAGAGTTTAACAAAGAAAAAAAAACAAGCAAGAGTGCATGATCACGTTAGATTAAACAATCAACCAATTAGGTACCGAAAGGGCGTTAATAGATATGTTAGCGTAAACAAGTTCCCGACCTTAGAATCTCTGGTTACGTAGGGATCGAGACGACACTCCCGCATTTCGATCGGTTTCTAGCCGACCCCAATAGGCTAGTGGCGACTCCTAGAAATATATTTAGGTTGTTAAAGGACCTTAAAAAATGAAAACGCCTTAATGTCACGCGAGGTATGGGCTTGGGAGAGTCCGCACTCGTAAAGGTTGGATCGAATCGGATTACGATTAGACATTGCTTTTAAGCCGTCTTTTAGGGATGTCGATTCGGACCTCTTTATGAGTAATATCTCTAAACCTACTTAGTACGTTCCCCCTCCACCGGGGAGGTTCGGGTAGGTCGCAACAGCTTGGCGACTCCGCTGGGGACTTGGTTTTAAACCTTAGAGGACTTAGGCCATTATAACTTGTTGGTTGTTATCTAATTTGGTCTATTTGTAGATCGTCTGCGTGTCAAAGTCGCGCGGAAATCAAGGTTAGTCCACTAATGATGTGTTAAATGTTTTTGTAGGTTAGGCAATATAAGAGGTGGAGTGTTTGTTAATCAATTTGTTTTGCAGAGGGGTGTAGGAATGTATGAATATGTGGATGTGATGGAAGTGTTGTTTGAATATAAATTGATATGCATGTTTGCTTACTATTTCATCACTACATCTCACACACAACTTGCGGCCAAAGCCCAAACCGCAATTAGGAAACACTTAGGAGGCGTCGAAAGGAGGAACCCGCGTGGGGAACGACCCGTGGTAATCCCCTTTCGATCCCACTTGTTCTAATTAGTGATGAAGGGAACTATCCGACGAAAGTGCGGACGGAAAAACCCTTCGAATCTAATTGGAACGGGAACCTTAAAACCTTAGAATCCCATCATTTAGTGAACCTCACAAATACATCTGCATGTCTATGTGATCGTAAAAAAGGGAATGGGAAATTTGTCACCCACTGTAATTATAATTTTTCTCTTGTCCAATATTGATTAAAATGTTCATTTTAGGAAATTTGCAAGAATCAATCGAATGTCCTTGGTAATTTAGGCTGTAAATTGAAAATTTCGGTAACCATTTTCTATTGGTGACTTTGAATATATATATATTTATTAAAAAAAACACCTAGGACTCAGCACCCAGAAAGAATATGGTTTTTTATAAGTTTTTCAATTATGCATTAAAATCACACTTTGAGCACAAATTTGTCTAAGTTAAAATTACATTATTAGGGCTTGAAATTAAAATAACATTTTTAAGAAATTCTTTTTTTTAAGAAATTCTTTCTTTTTCATTTTTCTAGAACTGAAAATTATATCACATTGTGTATTGATTTAAAAAATTGCCCCAATTTTACAAAAGCGAAATTACGAATCAAGTTCTTAAAATTAATGAAACATTTTGCCTATGAAACTTTTGAAATGGAATGGATGTTTGATTGATGTTTGCAAATTGATCTTTTATTGATGTCTCTTCTTATGATAAAATCTTGGTGAAGTGCTAACTCCCGTAAATAGGGGCAGCGAGACAAGTATTTTCACCTCATTTTTATTGTAAGAGGCAACCTTATTGAAAGATCGTATTTTTCTATTATGTGCTGACATTATTTTTCCTTTTCACAGGTTATTTGATGGCAAAATGTTCATGAATGGTGAAATCGTTCTAATGGAATCAATTTATTTCGACACTAATTTGTTCATGCATCTTTTGTGAACACGAGACAAGAATGGACTTTTTAAATTGGCCTTCGTGCTTGATTCTTTATTAAATGCCACCAGAAGACTAAAAGTTGCGACCAATGCAAAGTAATTTGAATCCAACTTTGACATCGGACTTTTTGGATATTCAAAATCATGAATTCGAGGATAGGTGACGAATGATGGAAATAATCGTGAAGAGATATCAATTTCTATCTTTAAATAAAAAAATGGATGTGACAATTAGGGCAGATCTTTCAAATGGATTATCCATTATCCATGAAACAAAATAGAATTAAATAATTTGACAAAAATATGTCACTCCTAAATTAGTTTTGCTAAAATTTCAGATAAGTTACATGTCTTACCTCTCATCAGAATGTATGCTTATCGATTGCAAGAGCAACAACTTACGCGAAGAAAGTCAATCAAACTGAAGCGTCCATTTTGGTGCAGTAAATTGGAACAAGGCATTTTTTTTAAAAAAATTATAAAAATAAAAATATGTCCATATGTCAAAATATAGAAAGCCTCTCTCTCATTTCAACTTTGATACCCACTTAGTGAATTCGAAAGCATCTGAATGACTTATTTGATGGCAAGATTTTGAAGACTACTTGGAAATACGTTTTTTTTGGAATGCTTGTCAATTTGATGTTTCTCAAGAAATTATCTGAAAAATAAAAGCAATTGAGCTTTGCAGATTGTTGCATGAGATAATTTCCTCAAATGAAATCAAGGCTACAAAATTATTTTTCAAACAAGCCAAATCATGTCAAATCAACATTGTTACATGTGAAAATACGAAAAAAAAAGCGGAAGACAATAGAAACATGGATTGTATTGATTCCAATGATTCATTTTATTTTCAATTTTTTTTAATTCCGTATTTCTTTAATAGGAAACGTTGGCACTTGAAGGCAACGCATGGAAGGGTGATGTTGTATCATTCTCAATTTCACATTTATCAAAGAAATTTCCAGTTGATACATTCTTGTTTACTTTTTACAGAATGATCAAGGCTCCATGACTCAGAATTGCTTAGGTATAGGTAGGTATTCATTTTTCTAATATCTTTTTATAAGAGTAAATAAAAATTATAAAAAGGGCACAAACCACTTCGTGCCTCAAGAAATGACTAAGGGTCAAAACGACAAGACTTGGGGGCAAATCATCAACATGCGCCACACCCGAAGGAGGTGCTGACAAGCTTAAGGGTAACACCGTATCGTTTCAAATTCTTCACTCTTAAGATCAATTACTGACACGGTGTTTTTACTATGTCACAGGTTTAATTGACAGACATCGAGGAGACAGGTAAGTGTCCCTATCTCTAAAACTCTTTTCATAAGAGTATAGGTGAAAATCGATTGAAGAGCAAAATAGTTGTGCATCTTCTCAAGTTTATAATAAAAAGTGTGAAGTAAATTAAAGTCGTCTTATTTGGAAATGTGAATGATATTTTTTTATTGTTAATCAATGTGTGGCACATGCATCTTACATCAAAATTCCAATGGAGGACAATTTGAATAAGCGTCTTGAACAAAAACGAGAGTTGATTATGTTGGATTGGAGTTCTTAAGATGACAAAAGGCAAGCCATTTCCAAACATATCTCCAATACACCATGAGGGTTGGGTGAAAGGAAAGGAAAGCGACCTTCTCTTAGGACAATGGATTTATTCGCAGTGAATACATGGATTGAAATGATGAAAGACATTTCGTTTCTTTACCTCATACACAATATACCATTTGCTAGCCTCTTTGAGCCTAAAAAAAGAAGAATTCTTTAAATACCCCTGTCAAGAACCACCCCACACTGGGGCAAATTTAGGGGGATGTGGTTGAAAAGAAGAGGAGATCATTTGGTGAAAAAGATTTAGGAAGAATTTATCGCATTCACTTGCATTAATCTTTCTGTGGTAACTTCAGGTGGATATTCATAGAAGCTCAAAGCATCCCAAAGTGAAGAAGAGCATTCAATTCTCTACCCAAACACTCATATCCATTGCTTAGCCAACTTGAGCCATAAAATTCATTTTCAAAACCTAAGTTGGTGATTACCTCCCTACACTGGGGCAAGGCACATGATTTATCAAAAAGAGTAATAATGCTTGGAAAATGTCTCGAGAGTCCTGAGAACATAAACAAGAGCAAAATTAGGGGGCATAAAAAAGCAGTGTGCCTGGTAAAAGCAAGGCCAATGTCCCTCGAAAAATGTATCCAAAGCAAAGATGCTTGTGAAAAAAAGATACAAAAAAAAAATAGCATACTCGTCAGAAAAATGCTATCAAGCAAATGCCAAAGAAGAGAGAGCAAAGCTCTGACATTTCAAAAATGGCTAGTTGACGGACTCTTGAGACAAGTTGAATTTAAGAGTCAGGTCACCAAAAAAAAAAGAATTGAATGAGATGGTAATGATGCATTGGTGATCACCAACTTCTTTTTGAGCCTCTCTGATAAACACATAAGCCTTTCAAGCCTCACCTTGAGCCAACATTACAATCCTTTCCCGAAGTCTCTTCTGATTGGAATGTTTGAGTTGATGTGAAGATTTCACAAAAGAAGCTACTGCTTAAAGGAGTGAAAGCAATCATTTCTTATCTTATCTTCAAGGTTCTTGACTTGTAAAACCGATGGAGATATAGTCGAATATATATATATTTTTTGGCCTTGAACTGATTCTCTCTTGTGTAAACCCAGATTGTCTCTTGTGTAAACCCATGACCTTGTCCACATCACAATCCTTAGAAAGACCTTTTTGATTGATCAAAGTGTATTCATCGCGAATATTTCCAAAGGCCTTTGACATAGGTTATGTGAGATGTTATTAATAACTGAGAATGATTGCCCACATCAATGGATGGGGTGAAAAGCCATTTCGAGATGTCGTGAGAAGACCTTTCTGATTAGGGTGCTCCAATTCAGCATCCTTGACATGCTCCTTCAATTGAATTGAGATCACTTCGTTTGAAAATCTCCTCCAAAGGAATTTTGAGAAATTGATCGCAGTGGCTGCAAATTAATTGACAATTACTTAAATGTTGTTTAACTTCTTTATAGTGACTTTCACAAAATTCATCTAATTTGCTCATTGCAGCCTTAGTGTTTTTTTTTTTATGTGTGCAAGGTTAAATGCTTCCGATGTATCCTTTTAAGATTCAATAATAATGTCTGATTATGGTCAGATTTTTTTTATTGCAACATCTTTTAGAATCTTTGGCAGTGTCTAATGATGTCAAGTACTCATATTCTTACTTGTGATGAATAATACTTGGTTAAGCCAAAGTGCTTCCAGTATCCCTATAAAAAAAAAGATTTTCATTTGAGAATAATGCCTAGTAATTTCAAGCATTCCCAGTGCATTCTATTCAGAGTCTCTAGCATTTGAAAATGACACCCGCTTTATGTCAAGTGCTTTTGATGTATCCCTTTTCAAATTCGTCAAAACCCGTTGTTATCACGGTGAGACCCTCCAAATCAGTCGAAACCCGTTTCTATCACGGTGAGACTCAAGCTCGTCAAAACCCGTTTCTATCACGGTGAGACCCAAATTCGTCAAAACCCGTTGTTATCACGGTGAGACCCTCTAATTCAGTTGAAACCCGTTTTTACACGGTGAGACATTCCCAATCAGTCGAAACCCGTTTCTACCACGGTGAGACTCAAACCCATCAAAATCCGTTTCTACCACGGTGAAACTCAAACCCGTCACTGGCACGGTGAGCATTTGTAGTTGCTCGGAGTCCCCGATGAGCCTATGAAGTAGCCCAAAGCCCTTACTTTGACACGGCAAACTTTTGCAACCCGGAGTCCCCTTTCAACGACACGGCGAGCTTTTGCAGCCTGGAATCCTCTTATATTGGCACGATGAGCCTTCGTAGTTGCCCAGAGTCCCCGGTGAGCCTACGAACTAGCCCGTACTCCTTACATTGACACGGTGAGCTTTTGCAGCCCGGAGTCCCCTTCACTAACACGGTAAGGACCTCCTCAAGTCAAATTCGTTTCTACACGATTAAGACTTTATATATACAAAGTCCGTTTTTACACGGTATCCTCATTTGTCGAAATCCGTTTGAGACGGTAAGACCTCCTCAAGTCAAATTCGTTTCTACACGATTAAGACTTTATATATACAAAGTCCGTTTTTACACGGTATCCTCATTTGTCGAAATCCGTTTGAAGACGGTAAGACCTCCTCAAGTCGAATCCGTTTTTACACGGTATCCTCATTTGTCGAAATCCGTTTGAGACGGTAAGACCTCCTCAAGTCAAATTCGTTTCTACACGATTAAGACTTTATATATACAAAGTCCGTTTTTACACGGTATCCTCATTTGTCGAAATCCGTTTGAAAACGATAAGACCTCCTCAAGTCCAATCCGTCTTCACACGGCCAGACTTTTCCTCATTTGTCAAAATCCGTTTTTACACGGTGAGACCTTTAAATCCGTCGAAATCCGTTTTTACACGGTGAGACTTTTAAATCCGTCGAAACCCGTTTTTACACGGTGAGACCCCTAAATTAGCCAAAACCCGTTGTTACACGGTGAGGCTCCTCGAAAGTTGAATCCGTTTTTACACGGTAAGACTTCTACTCATTAGTCGAAATCCGTTGTTATACGGTAAGACTCATTTTCTTTTGGTTAAGACTATTATTACGTAGTGTAAACAAAAAAAAACAAAAAAAACAACAAAAAAAACAAAAACAAGAGCAAAAAAAAAACAACAAAAAGCAAAAAAAAAAGAGAAAGCAAAAAGAAAGACAAAAAGAAGAAAAAAAAACAAAAAAAAAGCAATAAAAACAAACAAAAGCAAAAATTTTTTTTTAAAACAAATCAAATGAAAAAAAAGGGGAAAAGAAAACATGAAAACAAAAGAGAGAAAAAGTGAGGAAGTAAAAAAAATGTTAGACAAAAAAAGGAAGAAAACAAAAATAAATGTTAGACAAAAATGCTCACTATTGTTTACTAGTAAAATTTAGGCGTCTTTTATCTTTGAATGGAACCTCTTCGAGCTCCCCTTCAAAGAGGGGCAGCTGTTGACACCTGTTTTTCTTCCCCCCCATCCCATCTCACTCTCTCTCCTCTCTCCCTTCCCTATGTGCCGCTGCTCCCCCCTCTTTTTCCCCCCTTTTTTCTTTGGACTTCCCCCCCTTTTTTTTCTTCTTTTCTCCCCTGCCACACGCATCCCCCCGGCAGGGATTTCTGCCCCCCGTCCCTTCCATCTCTTAAGACAGCTCTCTCTCTCTCTCTCTCTCTCTCTCTCTCTCTCTCGGAGGTCCAGCGCACACGGCCGCCCCCTCAGCTCTCCGTTCCCTCAGCTCACGGAGCTCCCCGCCGCCAGCTCGTCGCCCGCAGCTCGCCCTCGCCGCGAGCTCCCTCCAGCTTGGTCGCCGTCCGCTCCCTCAGCTCGTCCTCGAAGCTCACGGCCGCCCCCTCAGCTCTCCGTTCTCCCTCAGCTCCGCGGCTCGCCCTTGCCACAGCTCACTCTCTCTCTCTCAGTCGCGGTCATCCCTCAGCTCGCGGACAACGGCCCTTCAGCTCGCCGTCGCTTCTCCCAGCTCGCGCAGCTCCGCCCCTGCTTCCGCCTGCATCTTCAGCTCGCCTCCGCCGTCGTTTCTCCCAGCTCCCGTACCTCCAGCCCGTCGCTCCTCTAAGCTCGCGGACGCCCACAGCTCGTCCCCTACAGCTCGCACGCCTCCCCGCTTCTCTGAGCTCGCGATTTTTTCAGCTTCGCCCCCAATTTCATCTACATAGGTAAGCATCGGTCCTGTTCTTTTCATTTTGTTTAGGAGGTTGCTGCTTTGTCCTTGTTCATGTGTTCTATGCATCTAAACTTAACTTAGTTTTGCTGCAAATAGGTTGATTCCATGCTAGGGAAACTTGGTTTCTTGGTTTCGATGGTTTGCTGTTTAGATTGAAGCTGGTTTAGGTTGATTTAGGCATTAAAACTTGTTGATCAATGTTGAGTTCCACATGTTTGATGAAATGTTCAGGTGAAAATCCGAGTTATATTCTTAGCTTAGTCATATAATTTTAGTTGATTACACAAGTCTCTAGTTAAAGTGGTGATGGTTAGAAATCTTGGAATCGCCAGTTATTCTTCGGTTGTTCAAATCTTGACCTTGGTTGATGTTGAATGTGAGTGTAGGTGAATGGAGAGGATGAATTACATAGAGAGTCTCATTGGTTTAATGGGCTTAGAAAGAAGAAGTTGGTTTAGAAATGATAAAATGGGCCGAATTAAACAAATAGAAGAGATGGGCCGGCGAAATTAAGGGATAAGTGGGCTGCGAAACTAAAGGTAAAAAAAAATGGGCTAAAAAATTGAATTGGGCCTAGGAAATTCGTTTTAATTTGGGGCCTATTCTGATTTTGGGCCTTTTCCTTAGTTTTGGGTCATGTCTAATAGTTTAAAACCATTTCTTTTAAAAATTGAGTTGGGCCTTATGGCTAGCCCATTTCGTGAAAACCAACCCAGAAGGTAAATAAAAATTCAAAATATTATAACAAGAAAAATAGTAAAGAAAGTTGGAAAATAATATTAAAATAATATATCTTTAAAAAAAAAATTAAAGAAAAATTATTTAATATTCGGGCTGTCATTTAATATTATTATGTCATTATAATATTTAATATTTAAATATAAAAAAAATATTTTTTTTTATGAAAATTGAAAAAGTCAAGATGTTGCTTAGGAAGGCGAGTCTTGTTTTGAAATTCTTCTTCTTAACACTAGAATTATGCCTAGCTTAATTAAGCGGCATCAGTTTTCAAAGAAAATTGATGAGGTTGTTTTCGATGGGCAATTAAGTGTCTTGTGGTTCTCAATGCTTCGTAACGTAACTACGTGCCTTATTTAACTTTGCATATGAATAGCTAGATGCATGTTTAGGATTGTTTGACATATATGATGGGTTGCTTAAATGAATGCTAGAATATCGATATCATGACATGTTTAGTTTAGCGTGGCAATGGCGATCGCGACATGGCATGCGCGAAGCTGGTGGTATTTAGGCCGATGTCCGTTCCGGTCTTAAACTTGTAAAAATTTGTGAAGAGACCTTGTATTCTTAATTACCCGACGAGTTTCGGTTTTTACTTTTCAGCCATTAGATAGTAGCACCTAATTGTTTTGAGTGTTTATTTATCGCACCGCATTTCAATACTTTGAGTGTTTACTTTTATCACATTGTCTTTTGATAGTTTACGTGTTAATTTCTTTCATAGACTAATTTGTCATTAGTTTAGATTAGCATATAAAATGATCTCCCAAAAACAATTGAATGAACACTTAGTGAATTTGAATGACCTTTAGAGTTTAACAAAGAAAAAAAAACAAGCAAGAGTGCATGATCACGTTAGATTAAACAATCAACCAATTAGGTACCGAAAGGGCGTTAATAGATATGTTAGCGTAAACAAGTTCCCGACCTTAGAATCTCTGGTTACGTAGGGATCGAGACGACACTCCCGCATTTCGATCGGTTTCTAGCCGACCTCAATAGGCTAGTGGCGACTCCTAGAAATATATTTAGGTTGTTAAAGGACCTTAAAAAATGAAAACGCCTTAATGTCACGCGAGGTATGGGCTTGGGAGAGTCCGCACTCGTAAAGGTTGGATCGAATCGGATTACGATTAGACATTGCTTTTAAGCCGTCTTTTAGGGATGTCGATTCGGACCTCTTTATGAGTAATATCTCTAAACCTACTTAGTACGTTCCCCCTCCACCGGGGAGGTTCGGGTAGGTCGCAACAGTGTGAATTTGGGATTTAGGATTTAGCGGAAGACAGGAGACACGGACAAGATCTCTTTTTGCTATCATCAACAGTAAAGAGAAGGGAGGATCAATTGCATCATTTCTTAAGTGTTATCCCCCAAATCTTAGAAATGAAATGAACGGGGTGAGTGTGAAGATAAAGAGAAAGTGACGAAGCAACCTTGCGTTTTCTTTATTCAGCCAACGATTACCTATATTTTGTCTATTCTCAAGTTGCGTAATTCAAAATAAGGGATTAGTTGGCACTTTGACAGTGCTATAATCATATTCAAAGTGATAGTAGCTACGTATATCATATCCTATCCGAAATGTCTCGCTTTTCCATATGAATATTCGATAAGGATTTAAATCCGTGCTTAATATAATTCATGCACAAACTATAATCTATGAAACCCGTAAGGCTTTGTATAGCATATTGTTTAATTCATGGTGAGGTAATTATTCATGCCACTATATGGGGTCGCTACAAAAAGAATACAAAATGCGCGGGTTGGCTTCCACATCATTAATTGTTCGTCGATTGATTATTGCTAATTAGGGTCCACGTGGGTCGTCATCTGAGGTGGAAGGATTGACACGTCCACTCACTTCTTTTCTTATAATCTAGACGTTCGAGCATAGATCCGACTACTTGAAAACTCATGGAATACCTTGAAGCTCTGCGGACCAATTCCATTCGTTATATGCAGGTGCTCATGATCCAAAACATTTCAGATGTGACTGTGACTGACGATGATTTGAATGGACGACTTGTGGTTGCTATCTTTTTATTTTGTGACGATCTCATATGGAAATGTTAGGCCTAACGAGGTAAATATAACTGGCGATGTATTCTTTTAGTATTTTTTTTTCTTTCCAATTGAATTTCTGCATTCTTCACACAAAATCCAAGTTGTAGACTAGTTGCATTATAACTAATCTCCAATCAATATACTATGCTGTTTCAATATCCGTTGGCTAGTTTTGCCTCTTTGTGATTTCCATATTTAAGTGCCCAATGCAGCCTTTTCATTAGGTTAAAAGAAAAAAAAAATCAACAATGGACAAATTATTTTTTTTTTTAAATAATTAGAAGCAGTACCAATAATCTGACTATTCTTTTCATTATAATCAGTTCTGATCCGATCACATAAGACTTTTTGGATGAACCCCGAGAAAGAGGGATTTTCAAACAAGGGTTTTCTATCACGCAATTGGAGGAAGCTCGACCTGGAGGTTCCTTCAATTTCCCACGTGAAGTCGGTCATTTGTTAATATTATCCGTCAACTTTAGAATACGTAGTGGTATGAACGAAAAAAAGTCTAAACCACTCCGGGTTGACAAACTCTATATAATAGTGTCATTCATCTTTTGCTAAGAGCACCCTAACTTTGGCCAATGGCTTCTCTTCCTTCACCGGCTGCCGCCGCCGCCGCCGGCACCACCACCTCCTCCTCCTTCTCTTCCTCCGCTGCCATCTCCACATATGGTCCGCTCTTCCACAAACGTGCCCCGGTCTCCCTTTACCCGAAGCCTAGAAAACCCTCCACAAGGCGACCGGCCATTTCATGCAAGGCCCCGAGCAACGACGACTCTGAACAAAATCCTATGTTGGCCAAGTTCGACAGGAGGAATGTGCTCATTGGCCTTGGTGGCTTCTATGGGGCAGTCGGGCTTGGATCCGATCCGTTTGCTCTTGCGGACCCGATATCCGCCCCGGACCTCACCAAGTGTGGCAAGGCCGACTTGCCGGCCGGCGTGAAGGCCACCAACTGTTGCCCACCGCCTTCTGCCAATATCTTAGATTTCAAGCTCCCATCCTCAAACTCGCCCATGCGCGTGAGGCCAGCTGCTCATTTGGCCGATAAGGACTACATCGCCAAATATGCCAAGGCCATTGAGCTCATGAAGACCTTACCGGCCGATGATCCGCGTAGCTTCATGCAACAAGCCAATGTGCATTGCGCCTATTGCGACGGGGCCTATCACCAAGTCGGGTTTCCCGACCTGGATCTCCAAGTCCACAACTCTTGGCTATTCTTCCCATTCCACCGTTACTATCTCTACTTCTATGAGAAGATCTTGGGGAGCTTGATTGGAGACCCGACCTTCGCATTGCCCTATTGGAACTGGGATGCGCCCGCCGGCATGCAGATGCCTGCCTTGTTCGCTGACCCGGCATCGCCGCTCTATGATGCAAACCGAAACCCGAAGCATGCACCACCTATGCTCGTGGATCTCGACTACAACGGGGAGGACCCAACCACATCAAATGAGGACCAGCTGTCCAGCAACCTAACCATCATGTACAGGTAATAAGGTTTGACAAGAATGAGAAACTGTAGGTTGGGTGACCGTAGGTGTAGATCTAAATTGATTCCGTTTAATTGGCCATGTGAAGTCAAAAGGCAATGCTTCAGTTTACGATGGGTAAATTCTCTTTTCGTCGCCTTTCAATTTTTTCGTAGATTTATAGTAATCTCTCCCATAAGTTTTCTACCTAAGCTCTGAAAAGTAGACGAATCCTATATGTTTTAGCTAGTGAGGATGCTCTTCAGGATTTTGTTATTGGTATTAACAAGAGTCAAAGTAACACATCGCAAAAATCAAGTTATACAAGATACACAAAAAGAAAAAAGTTTGATGCATTGACTGCGACAAGGGTAGTTATATAGTTGAAAAAATCAATTGACTATTAAAATCAATGATAATGTATGTGTATTGTGCGAGAAAAAAACTGAACAGAAATCCTTTTTTCTTCTTATTTTATGATATGGTGAATATGGTCTAAGCAGACAAATGGTGTCGAATGGGAAGTCGGCACAACTCTTCCTCGGCAGTGCCTACCGGGCGGGCGACGAGGCAGATCCGGGGGCCGGGTCGCTCGAGAACTTGCCACACGGTCCTGTCCACGTTTGGTGCGGTGACAACAGGCAGCCCAACCTGGAGGACATGGGCAATTTCTACTCTGCTGGCCGAGACCCGATCTTCTTCGCCCACCACTCCAACGTGGACCGCATGTGGACCCTGTGGAAAACCCTGGGAGGCTCGAGGAGAACGGACTTCACGGACCCGGACTGGCTCAATGCTTCCTTCCTGTTCTACGACGAGAACGCGCAGGCAGTGCGTGTGAAGGTCAAAGATTGCCTAGATAGCAAAAATTTAGGTTATGTGTACCAAGATGTTGACATTCCATGGCTAAAATCTAAGCCAACCCCACGCAAAATAGCCAAAAAGGTGGCCAAGGCCTTTGGGAAAGTTGCTCATGCCGCGGAGATACCAAGGCCTATCGTTCACTTCCCTGTTAAGCTAGACAAAGTTGTGAGCACCCTGGTCAAGAGGCCAAGGAAAAAGAGAAGCAAGAAAGAGAAGGAGGAGGAAGAGGAGGTGTTGGTGATTGAAGGGATCGAGTTCGAGAGGGATGCATTTGTGAAGTTCGATGTCTACATCAATGACGAGCACGACTCACTGAGCAGCCCAGATAAGACCGAGTTTGCCGGCAGCTTTGTGAATGTGCCGCACAAGCACAAGCACGGCAAGAAGATGAAGACCAGGTTGAGGCTGGGGATTACGGACTTGTTGGAGGACCTGATGTGCGAGGACGATGATGAGGTCTTGGTGACTCTGGCCCCAAAGTACGGGAGCGGCAATGTCACCGTCGGCAACATCAAGATTGAATTTGTCGATTGAAGTCGACGACGACAATGGCGATGTTCTCTTGTGACGTTTCTTCCATTTCGAGTTTGAATATCAGTGGTCAAATCTTTTTTTTTGGTTAACTTACGTAATCTTTTTGTTTTCTTTCCTTATGACTTTTCTTATTTCTCTTACTTTCTAGATCATGCGTGTTTGAATAAAGTGCTCGCCGCGTTGCATGTCGTAGGCTCTTTAAACCCTGAATGGCCACGATTAATTTAATTTAAAGGACAAGTGGTTATTTTGTTTAATCTATAGAGATCTGTGCGCTTATTCTAATCGGTGGTGCTATTAAATGAAAAAAGGCATATTCCCTTAGGAAACTAATCGTCTTTGCGCATCTCACTGTCAAATAACTCAAACTAATGACAACCCATGTCGTAAAAAGACTCAAGACTCTTGCTATCTGTCTACTACTTTTAGTGAGATTGAAGAGAGATGAAGATCCAATGTAAACCATTGCTTGTCCTTTAGTCTCCACAAGCAGGATTAGTCTAACAGCTCGAACGATGAAAGCTCACGATCTTATAACGTGCAAATTCAACGCTCCCGATCAAGTGGCTCATGTGTGTGTGCGTATAAAATCATGTAGACATGAATCACAAGATATGATATTGATCGGACACATGTACCAAGTAAGTCAACGGTCATATAGGGGCTGAACAAAACAAGTTATGCATACAAACATAGGTACAAAATACGTATAAATGTATATATTGTTGCCTGTATGTGTATGCATGTATAAGAGTTGATTGACTCGAGATGCCTTGGCCATCAAGTGTCATGTACAACTCACTGCCACCGAAGAGCACATCGAGTTGCTGGTGCTCGCGTGCGAAGAAAAAGTCTTGAGAAATGCGTACAATCTAACACAATCAATTACCTGTGGAGTGACTCTGCGTCTTCCGTCGTGTGTATTGCTTCTACTGTTGCAGCTCTCATGAGTTGGGAAATTCAAAAGAAAAGCACGAATGATTCACCGATCATCTCGCTGTCTTAATTTGGTGTCTAGACCTTTGCATACTGAAGGGCTGATGAAAGAGATCCTTATTAAGTACTGACAGTTCCTCTCAGGATGAAGTACAAAAGAAACTCCATAACCTTTGTGTAGTACAAACATTCTCTTGCAGTACAAAGCTGATTGAGGATGCATGATTTCTTGAATTAATAATAATTGCTATGGCTTTAGTCATCATCCGGAAATAAACTCGAATAGGATTAGATTGCATTGGGTGAGGAAGTTGTTGAAAATATATCTTGAATCTGAACCTGTTTGATCCAAATAAAAATATGGAATTTGAATAGAAAGTCTGATGTCTGAACAAGCAAGAAACTATTCGAATACTTTAATTACATTGTAATTCCTAGTTTAGGTCGACAAGACACGTGAAAAAATATAAGAAAAGAATACTATTCGGTTATTACATACCATAGCGAACAAGAAGGCTAGAAAATAGTCGAGCTATCGAGTGATTGTAAATTTGTAACATTCGAATTCATAGTAGATTTCTTAGTAATTGACTATTCTTGGGGAGGAAGTATCAACACTTATACCGAACTACATAAATCTTTATTATCCATATCATCCATCATTGATTTCTCCAGTAAAATTTTCTTTTTCTCACGGAAGATTTGAATTTCATGATCCGCTAGTTCCATGTAATTTCACTGCAGATGCGCATATTTTCATATCAATCGTTTGCTTAGAAATGTTCCGCATACAAGAGTTCCGGAATTGATATGATTATCTCCTACGAAATATTTAGTGCACCTAGTATAGGGTTAAATATGAATTGAAAAATAATATAATAAATTAACACAAAAAGGAAAAAGAAACCTAATCTACTGTCCAGTGCAATTACTTGTGGCGACAAATTGGGACTACATGCTTAGGACTTTCTTCACCCCATCAACTTTCGCGTAGGAGAAAGCTTTTGCTCCTTAAGATCACCTTAGCTGTTAACCTAATTAATTTGAATTGACTTTCGTTGTTAATTCTCGTGATAAATCTCTCTAAGTAGTGATAAAGATAGGTTTATTACTTAATTACTAGGCTAGTGAAAATTCTCAAAGCCATCGACAACGCCGGTCAACGATTTGTTGAGACATGACAGGGCCTGGTGGGTGGGTCTCTACTGCAAACTAAGAGTCTGTCAAAGTGTATTGCTATCTCGTGCTACCATTCTACGTTGATTGTTAGATGGAGAATTTTTTGGACTAATCAATTAATTAAAGGTAAAAACGAACGTAAGCAGATGAGCGATAAGATCATAAAATAACAAACCCATTTTATACTACTTTCGTCTACTGTTAATATCTTAATACATATATGTACCAATGTCTTTGTCATTATCCACCGGACATAGTCGTAAAATCCCAGAGATGCGGATCATGTAGTATTGATGAAATGTCTTGAGTTTGACCTCGTGAAGTAAACCCGACCAAAATACATTCTCTAGCTTGAGTAAGCCTCATAATTTCAGTGCTTTTGTAGTTTGAATAGGTTTTTCCTATTTTGGATCTAAATATCATATATACAAGAGATGAGCGTCGGTTATTGCCTATAAGAGCAAAAGAGCTTTTGGTCGTAACAATTAATTGTACGATATGCTTGGGAATTACAACACGGAGGAATTATAGGTGTTTTCAAGCCAATAAATTTTGAGTCCTCTGTGAGATTATTTCATGGGGAATTGTGAGGTTAAGTACCGTGTTGGTTATCTAGTGTCCTTGAGAGTTGGGAAATTCCAAGAGTGTTTAAGTCACTCGTTCGTAATTATAATCTCCGTCCTATTGTTTGATTTGTAATAGAATCATGTGCTGCTCATTGTGAAGAAGGTCCAATCCGCTATGTAAATTCAATATTTGATTTGTTCCATTGTTTGTTTATAATTGTGCCCGATTCCTTTTTTTTCACGACAATTGATACTATTGCCAAGCTTAGTTGAGTTAAAGGATTGATGACAATAGAAGAAGGAAAAATGAATAGGGACAGACTTGATAGAATGATTTCGATTACTGTAAGTGCAGATCGAGGACTACTTGTACTCAAGGAATCTGCACTTTCCATGTCGAGGGAGAAATCAAGTCAATGAAACAAGCTGATCGTGATTTACTAGATAGACAGGCGTCTAATGTTATTTGGCTAACGTTAGCTCGTAATGTTGTGTTTTACCAAATTATTGTGGATAATATGCGTTGCGGAAGGCCAGATATAAAAAAAAACAACAATTAAGGAATATGAGGAAAAAAAAAGGGACGTGTATGAAATCTCTTATGATTAGACAAATTTATTGATGATTTTATTAATGGGCATCGACAGGAGTGGAAGCTAATTGGGGTACAACATCAACATTAGACGAACCAAGGCATGAACAATATCTCGCTGACATGATGCTTCGACTTTTGTCACCATCCATGGCTCACCTAAAAAAGAAAAAAAAGAAAAAAACAAGAAACAATACATTTTATTGTCACTATTTTTTTTTTTCGAGAGAGGCTTATTACAAGCTAGAGTCACCAAGAGGAAGACCAGAATCAACTTGGAGGCTTGTTTCATGATTCCTTGGGGTTTAGGTTTTGATGGAGTGTTGAATGGTTGATGGTTTGGTTATGCTAAATAGAATGCTTTGGCGATAAACTCCATGTGCACCTGCCCATATTTATAGATTTGACATATCCTTGTGCTGTTAAATGCATATGAATAATAATGGTGTGTCTAGATTTCTCTCTCACAACTATGGTAATTTCATCATTGAGAAGCCTTCAAGGAGAGACGTCCATTACTTTTGGCAGATTCTAATGATTACTTGTTCTTTAACTTCTGTTCTTAATTGACACACAAAGAGTCACATCTGCATGTCTTCCACAATAATTTGGTATGACGATGAAATAGAAATTTTGGTGTAAGCCATCGACTTATCAATATTATGAACGTGCTTTGTTGATAAGGAAAATACTTGAGCTTAAACAATAATAATATATTATCTAGTATCTATTTTTCCAGGGAATTAACACAAATAGTGCCCAAAAATATGTAAATTGGACTCTACTATAACATGTATCAATCTATAACAGGCGAACAATCATAAGTCTGTTCGCAACACATTCGTTTAAATGTTGCTTGCTCGAACCAAACTGATGGCCATCGACATCTTCTTCCGGCTTCCCAAGAATGTCGTCTCCCTCGCGAAGCTCACTAAGCGCTCAGCTCATTGAAAATCTCTGGTTTTTCACGGGCAATCGTTTTAGCGTGTTCCTGACACGTGTTTGATCTCGCGTTCGATACATCACAAGATGCTGCGTTCCACTTCCACTGTAATAGCCAGATACTGAACCTTCTGATTCAAGTTGCAATGCTGTCTAGTCCTAGTTCCTCTGAAAAGCAGAGCGCTTTGGCTTCCCAACGTCTTCTGTTTTCGTGCGTAGGGTTCGCAAAGTTTTGTTCAGATGAAGTTGGTCCATCGGTTTCTCCTCAGGAGGCCTGTCAGAAAGACATGACCGCAACTTTGCAGAGGAATGGCCACACTGAAAGCGACATTTTGACTGTTCTACTTTTAGAGTACCAAGAGAACAACTTTGTGAGATGTTAAAATTTCTGTCGAGGTTATGTTGATCAGATTTTTACTTTAATCTCTGCCCCATCACCTTGGATGCACAAAATGAGTGGTATGCAAGACAGAAATTTGATCCATAAGTAGACCCATCATTTGCAATCGTCGTGTTGTCCTCTGCTTGCTGACTCTTTTCTGTCACAGGCGTGTTCATGTTACATTCCCAAGTTCTAAATCTTAGTGATTTTTTTTTTTTTGGTTTTTGGGCGGTGCTATTTCCACCTCATATATCACTAAATCCACCCCTCTTTTCTCAAAACACAAAATTGCCCTCCATCATGCAGTAGCAAGTTAAGGTGGTGACCCCCATTCCTTCTTTTTTTCCTTCATTTGTTTCTATTTCTATTTAGAATGTAGTTGTCATTATTAAGCATTTCGTATGAATCGTTTTAGTTTATTGTGGATGTATTATGTATTTCTACATTCCTGAATCAGATGAACAGTCGCGTCTAAGAGACTTGCGAGACGTAAAAATTGAAGAACAGAGAAGGCAAATCCAGGATTTGGAGCAACAACTTGCGGAGGCAAGATTAGATGTTCAATCCGAAGAAGCAGCGGAATCTACCGATCCATTCGATGACGATGAAGATGAGAATGTTAACCCTTTTGGAGTTTTGGACCAAAGATGGAATCAAGAAGTACGTCTTGGAAATCCACCCTCTTCGTAGAATCTTGGAAAGAAGATCGAGATTCTTGAGTTTCATAGCCCAGTCTATGATGAATACCTAGTCTATGATGAAGGCCCAATTTATGATGCATTCGACATCGAAGAAAATGATGCGGATCCAGAACAAGAAGAGATTATTTTTATTGATTTTGGTAAGTCCTTAATTATTAGAAGAAATTTAAATATTGCAATGGCGGACAACGAACCAACATTGAAGGAAGCTGAGTCCGAAGAGCAGAACTCTCTAGAATAGGTGGTGAAAAATAATAAGATCTCGAAGACAATCATATGTACCTTTGATGATTCAAATCAACTAGTTGCTCATATCATGACCAATTCAGATTGATTAGTCCCACACTTGATGATGGGAATAATGATTCTAATGTTGAAATTTTCATGTCTAACCGATTGAAAATTCGAGACAAGGCTCATGCTAAGCAAGAAGAAAGCATCAAACTTGACATGTTGATATCTCTTGCTAGTTCAATAGTTCAAACAGAGAAGCACGATGATGAGCAATTTGTTGAATTATACATGATTAAATCAAAAGAGTTTGCTATGGAAGTCTTGATGGAGCGAAAGTCCAACGACAGTTCTGAAATTCCTATCCAAGTTCAATCCTTGCTTAAGGAGTTTACTGATTTTGTACCGAAGGAGATGCTACCTGGGTTGCCACCTGAGAAGATTGATATCGACAACGACGAAGCAGATATAAGGGCGGATCTTTTTCTAGCAAGGGAGGATGATGCAATCAAGATGGCGTAATTTTTTTAAGTTGAAATTTAGTTTGCTATTTTAATTTAGTTTCCTATTGTAATAAGGATTCATATTCTAATTAGGTTTCTTATTGTCACTAGGTTTCTTACTATTACTAGATTTCCTTTTTTGACTAGGTTTCTTATTTTAACACTATATAAATGTGTTTTAGGGTTTCAAGAGGTAATTATTACTATTATTATTCATACTTTTGAGATATTGATTTTTGTAATCACACTTGAGAGAATGATTGTTTCTCTATCAATTCTAATTCCTGTTTAGCCAATTTTTCATTGTGATCCAGCATTAGAAGTACTTAGAAAATACTCAAAAATAATGACATAAAAAAGTTATGCGTAATAAGGCATTTGATATTTTCGTGAATGATTCACTAATGGTATAAATTATGTCAGTCCAAAATGATGAGATTTCACTAGCATTTGGAAATAGTTATTTTTTATGAAATGTTTTTATATAATTGAATTTTGTCTTCCAAAATTTCATGTTAGACAATGTAACTGCAATTTTATTTTGTAAAAACCCTAAACAGTGTTTCTTAACATTAGGTTTTTTCAAAGTCGTTCCTTTTTACAAAAAAACTAATTTCTATGATAGTAAAATCATCAAACATCATAAGCAAATGTAGTGCATACAATTAAGGGAAAATTCTAAATAAGGACCCCGAGTGCCATCATTTTCTCAAATAAAGACTTGAAATCGACGTTGTTTCAAATAAGGGCCTAAAGTGTCTTTGTTGTTTCAAATAAAGACCTGAAGTGGTTGTAACTGTTTCAAATGTCTCACCTCGCCGGTTCTCTAGCGACCCTTATTTTTCGGCCGATCAAGGGCGTTTTTGTCAAAAAACAATTTTAACTTAAATTTAAAGATACAAATTTTTATAAAAAAGAAAATACAGGGGCGACGGCCATGTATTGGCCGTTGTCTAGGCGGACGAGGGATCGCTGGCCCTTGAGTAGGGCCGGCGACTCTTGCCTAGCCCTGCTTGCCCTAGATCTGGATGTCGGCGGGGTTGTTAGAAGGTCGTCAGCCTTGGTCAAGGGCCAGTGATCCCTCGTTTGGGGAGAAGGTTGCGATCCCTCATCTGGGAGAGGGTCGTGGCCCTCTCTTAGAGCTGGCGAGGGGTCATTAGCCCTTGCTGAGGGGCCAGCGACCCAGCCAACCATCGCCCCACCGATGATGGGGTGGCGGCCACAGGTAGAGTGCTCCAGCCCTACCCTGAATTTTTTTTTAAAATTTTATCCTTTTTTTTGTTTTTTTGGAAAGAAATTTTTTTAAAAAGTTGAAAGATGAAAATGCCCTCATGAGTAAATGTAGTTAGGCCTTTTCTGACTGATTAATCACTTCAGGTCCTTATTTGAAACATAATCTATTTTGGGTCCTTATTTGAAACAATGAAGGCACTTCGGGTCCTTATTTGAAACAATGTCCACTTGAGGTCCTTATTTGAGAAAAAAAGATAGTACTTCGGGTCCTTATTTGGAACTTTCCCTTCACAAAAACAAAACAAGTGAATTTTTTAACTATCATAGCAACTAGATCCTACACAAAAATAATTAGAAAATAAAAAGATAAGCAAAGCGAATAAATTTCGGGTTATTATTTGAAACAATGAAGGCACTTCAGGCCCTTATTTGAAACAACGTCCACTTCAGGTCCTTATTTGAGAAAAAGATAGTACTTTGGGTTCTTATTTGGAACTTTCCCCTTCACAAAAACAAAACATGTGAATTTCTTAACTATCGTAGCAACTAGATCCTACGTAAAAATAATTAAAATAAAAAGATAAACAAAGTGAATAAATTTAGAGCCATCACTTAAATTGCAATTGAATGATTGACGTCGATTTTGTCGCTTTGGTGAAATTGGGTGGATTTAGTTATATAGGGTGGAAATAACGCCGCCCTTTCTTTCTTTTTATTCATTGTAACCACCTCTAAATGTTTAGTCGTGACATGTTCCAATTTGGGTTGTGTCTACCCCGACAGTTCACCACACAACAATTCTACTTGACAATCTAGAACAAACTTGAGTGGGGAAACAACTAGTTACTAAATGCCACATCGAACACTCGAACATAATAATACTAGTTTATATATTCCACCCAACATGGAGCAAAGCTTGAGATTAGCTTGTGTCTTTGCCAGAGAGTCTTGGAATGGCATCTCTTAAGCTGGTGTCCTAAAGAAATCTGGGAAAGATTACTCGAATTTCTCAAAAGAGGGATTAAAAGCATTTATGAGGCCACAAAAAAAGGACTCTCCAGTAAGATATACTGAATAAACTCAAACACGTCATATAATTGGTTCCATGCAGTGCCCGTCCTGGTTATATATGTGTATATATATAGACGGCAGAAACAGATTTACTGGTGCTGCGGATCAGACTCAATCTCATGAGCCAGCTCTCTAGTGAGCTTGTCAGCACGGTCGTCGTGGCCACCAGCAAATGTGTATACTCGGAACGCGAACTGGAATGCCCTCCAGAGCATCTTTGTGCATACCATTGCTCGTTTCTCCGCTTTTGTTCCAGCATTTAAAACCTCATTTGCCTTGGCGTCCCTCTTCTCCTGCATCCAGAGAAAGCTTGAGCTAAAGAAGCACCAGAATTATTAGATGAAATTCGACAGCTGGATTGCCGATTTGCATTTACAGTCCCTGTTAAACTAATAGAATGGGCACTTCAATAATTCTTTTAATGTGATACCTTAAGTGCTAGTTCCATGCAGCTTGAAGACACATCCACCATTGCTTCCTTGATCCTTACGAGTATATCAAAGTCGAATTGGATGTCATAGGTCGAGAACTTCTTGGATTCTTCATCTTTTGTTCGCTCGAGTTTGTCGAGTTCTCCTTTGATCTGTTTGCAGTTCAATTTGGCAAAAACCGTGAGCAATGAAGCGCAAGCAAAGATTAATGGCAAAGCCTCTTGATATCTTGAGGGAAAACAACAGATATTCAGCTTACCTTGTTGAAGTAGCCCTCGACCTTGTCAAGGAGCTGCCCCAAGGGAGGCATGATTTTGTAGTTGTGCAACTCAACGACGATGGAGTTTAACTTTGAGTACAGTGCTGCGGCTGTTCGTAATGCTTCCAACTTCTTTGTGGGGAATTCGTCGAACCTCGCCAAGACCTGCACTTCCAAAAATTGAGCTTTAGGATCTTGAGTTAATGGTGATGCTTAGATCGACTGTCAAGAAAAAAACATGGAATAATCTATTAATCGCAGACCTGCGTTTCATCAGTCAACTTTTCAAGGTGAGACTCGACATGGTTGTGGAACTTGAGGAGCTCAGCCATGTCCTTGGTTTTGAAAGAAGCGATGGATCTTTTCAACTCCTTTATAATTGTCGCATACTTTTCAACGTCTTCCTCGATTTGTTGGAAGTATGCCGATCTGAGATATAGAATTATGGCAAATTACATAGAAGATAAGGTTATTTTTTCTAGCACTCGCTTTTCTTGTAAATACCGTTGGGATTTGTGGTACTTTGAAGACTTACCTCTTCGTTATTTCCGCTAGTGCATCGGCCATTCCTTGTTTTCCACCACTCGAGACGCCAAGCTGGCCTTTCCTCCCATTGGCGGATCTACCATTCAGGCTCGACCCTTCAACCTTTCCCTTTAGCAGCCGATATAAATTGCCGAGTTGGGTCGATCTTTTTAGCTTTGTGCTTGATTTCTTGGGGCGCAAGGATTTGGTTGCGCTGAGTGGAGGAGGGGGTGGTGGAGCAGCTACTCCTTTTCCAAATGGCGGGGGAGGTAATGGTGGAGGTGTGGATCCTGTTGACGATGTCTGAAGCGGAGGTGGTGGAGGAGGAGGCACTGCGGTGTTCCCTTGCATCTTTGGTGCTGGCGGCGGCGGCGGCGGCGGAGGCGGTGGGTACTGAGCTGTAACATTTGGTGAGTTGACTGATGAAGAAGGCGGAGGCGGCGGAGGCGGTGGGGGTGCTGGTGCTACAATGTTTGGCTGGACTTCCATTAGTGAGATCCTGCAAGGTGGTGACGGTGGTGGCGGTGGAGGTGGCAGCATAGGCAGTGGCAATCCACTGGACAACACCTTGGGTGGCTGTACTGTTACTTGCAAAGCCTCCTCTTTTGTAAGTTTTTCTTTAACATCGTCAGTGTTGCTAGCTTCCTCTTCTATCTCACAAATTGCATTTGTAGTATTGCTGGTTTGAGCTGTAACATTAGGAAACATGTACAGAGAAAGGCGCTTCACATCGATCGGGTTCAATTTTCCCACAGCCCTAATGCGGAGAGGAAACAGCAGTGGCGGCGTGTAGGAGACCTCTGCAAATTTCGCGACTTTGAGCTGTTCTGGAAGGACAGAGGTTGGACTAACTGGCGAGCCATAGGGGCTTTGGGTTTCAGGACACCCCGTGAAGTTCTTCTCGAACTGGTGGGGATCTTCCTCCTCATTGTCTTCATCCATCAGGTCGAATTTCTCTCTCGCTAGTTTTATCAGGCCTTCCAGTATTGCCAGAACTATTCCCACTGCATTGGCAGAATAAGATCATTGGATATCGTCTTACAGGAGAAACTCAACCTTTACTTTAAGCCAAATAAATTTTGAGCATACCGATATTCTCCAAATTGCTGCGCTCCATGTTAGCAATCTTATTGGCGGTGGTCTTATCAATCCACGCATAGTTCATCTTCCATGAATCTCCAATAGATTTTAAGGCAGTACAAAAGCAAGTCAATCCCTGCTAGGAATATGTTTGGTCAATTGAGCGGGACCTTTTTAAAGGTTGGAATCTGCATTTAGATAACCATATTCGGCTGTGCAAAGAGATATAGCTCACATGATTGATTGCTGCTCTCTTCATTTCCGTGACTTGCATCTTTGTTATGATCTCAGGGTAAAGCTTTCGGAGATCTTCCATTGTCTCTATTACCAGCTGCGAGAGGAGAAATCAAGGTGTTGAAATCTTTTATTATATTGATATCAGAAAGGTCTGTTGACGTAGGATTTTAGAGGGATGAGCAACATGCTGTTTGATTACCTCGTTGACGGAGATGGAACCGTGACAAGGCGGTAAGTCATTGAGATCACGAAAGACAGAAATCTTTTGCTGGAGCTCCATTGCCAGAAGTTTGTCTCTGGATCCATGTGAGCTAGTGATTATTGAGCCTTCCACGCCCTTTTGATGCTTTGACATCTCCGATTCTTTCATTACCTGCAGCAGCACCAAATCATTAAGATCGCTGCATCCTCAATTGACTTTCGTTATGTATTTCCTCAGAGCTAATAGGGATAGATACGCGTAAGCTTTGGCCATATTTATGAATAACACAACAACTGATTTCACGTTTTGGCGAATTGACGGTAAATGATGTCATGTACTACAATGAGGGCAACATTAAAGATCACTGATGAACATAGAAATGATGAAGAATATTCGATGCAAGATGAACAATGAATTACCGAGCACATTTGCTCCCAGAAAATGTGAAAGACAGGAAAAGGAAATATTTTACAAAATTTTGGTGAATATGATGCGGAGAAAAGAAGCAAATTCATCGTGATATATCACAATTGCACATGTCCATTTAAGATAAATAAACAACGCGGTACTCTCATTCCTACATCAGTGAAATCAAGCAAATAGATGGTGGCTGTGCCAAACATAAGTCTCTGGGATCATGGATTCGTTATCCTAATCAAACTGCATGTGGAAAGTGAAATCTGAAGCGTCAAAAAGATCAAGAACGTATAAAACTCTAACGTAATGTTCTATAATACCTCGTAACCACAGGACTTGCATGATTCGCTATCACGCAGGAACGGTGGAACACCACAGCAGCTTCGGGTGGCCATGGCGGTCATGAACGTGCGCCAAATCTCGTCGAAATCGACGGAGCGGATCGCAGTCGATCGAGGCGAGAGCTCGACGATTCCTCGCCAGTTCCTCCTTTTGAGAGAGGCCCCAGATCTTATAGGGGGAGGACAGGCGACGCACCCTTCAGACAAAGAAACATTCGAGTTTTGGAAGCGTCTTGCACGGAATAAAATACCAAAAAACTGTCGTCGTTATTGCTACTGCAACGTGCAGAGCATTTCAAAAGGGGCTCGGAATAGGTTTCTTGATGCGCCCCAATTTGCCTCTCGACTGGAACTTTCTCATGGAGAAAGTCAAGGTTTGCCAAAAAAGGGGAATGGCTTTTTTAAGGGACGGGCAGCGAGGGCGTTGTCCTCAAACGGGCGTTACGAAAAGCTTCTTGTCTTCTGGTGTTTCATGCGTTTCTGGGGTTGGTTTGGTGGCGGTTTGAGTCTCTATCTCTCTTGACGGCCAACTAATCCACCCCACAATTTAGGGCAGCCGATGTCGGATAGACTTTTACCGACAGCGAAGACAGAAACAATCAGCGTCGGTCCAAATGGATGCTGAACCGTGGAAGAATTTGCCACTATTGCAGGAAATCACCATTGCCCTCGTCGCTGACATCCTATCTGTATCGACTCTTTTCAACACCCTTGGTTGATTCTTGTCCCTGAAAGATGTACGAAACTTCTCTGATCGAGTTACAGCAAATGCTGCTTCACAATGGCGAGCCTCAGATGGTCGGTTCGATCGAGAAAGTATGTAAATCTAGCGAAATGACCTGCACATTATCTTATTATGTAATAAAAAACTCAAGAGCAAAACGAGATTTTAGTATGTGTATTGAGATTCTTCTCGTTTGTTTGAGTGGTTGGACATGATAATCAGGGTTGAATGATTCCTTACGCTAAATGTAGATTTTCACATCTAAAATTAGGAAATTACAATAATAAAAGGGCAATCTTGAGGTAATTCTCATTGTAGAGCTTTATTTTTATTCTCGTCCCTTCTTTTTTGTGCTAAAACTTCTCTCAAAAGTCTACCATTTTTAAGGGATACGTCATATTCATCAAATGTTCCTTGAAATATTAACGTAGGTTTAAATATAACCTTCTCCATTAATTTTTCAAATTTGAAGATAATTCAAATTTTGACGGGATGTATCTATTGCTTTTGCTTAATTGTAAACAAATTGGAGGTTACATATTCTCATGGTCTTATATGCATGAACTAGATTCGATTCAAGAACACGTCACTTGCATCCCCGATTTTGAAGAAAATTTGGATTCCATCGGATGCATGCGAGATTGGTGCATCTCGATGATTCTAAAGGTCTTATATTCGTGAACTACAATGTTCTTTATATATATATTTTTTGTCAAAGCGTGAACTAAAGTTGACAACATGTCACTTGTATTACCAATTTTGAAGACGATTTTTATTACACCGGGTGCATGCGAGTCTAGGAATGCCCAACTTAGATCATGAAAGTCCAGCACGAGACCCACCGATGGCAATAGTTGAGCTGCATCGGCTAGTATGCAGTTGAATCACCTAAGGACTATTCCTAATGCCAGGCTTGGTTGGATAATATCTGGAATGCTCGGTTGGGAAGATCTGAAAGGCCAGAATCTTCTCGTCGACAATTGAGAATGCTCGGTTGGGAAGATCTGTCCCAGTTGGCTTAGTCAAAGTTATATGGGGGATTTAGGTACGCAATCTCCAATTACGCTGCATTATAACCATAAAAGACCTCATTACCTCCTCCATAAGGTTTGCGAAAATATTTCATCAATTTGAGATTTAATTGCTTACACTATACATCCTCATTATAGAAAAGAAAAAAAAAAGGATTAGTGATCAGTGGATGCATTTGTTTTTATTTTCAAGTGTTAAAAAATTAAATTATTTTTGGCCAGAGAAAAGTGGGCAATGCCAATGGCAATGTGGACAGCATCCTTCCTTCCTTAGTGCCTCCCCACCATGACCTTTTGAGCTTCGTGACGGCCAACATTTTCCGGAGTCAAAGGCCTATTCTTCATGGTCTTCAGGTCATTACCTCCTTTTCTCCCCGATTCCAAGGGTTTGCCTTCATATTGCAAACTGGATCTTTTAAAAGGGGTTCAGTGCTGGGTCTTCGAAAAGACAAATAGAGGTAGATTAACTGTACATGTTGCTCGAAGTGCGAGGATGGAGACGATGGTCTCATAATTGAAAAGTCGAGAAGACTATTCGAATATGGCATTGTTTGTACTTGGGAGACATGAGTTAATCGTATTAACTTACTTGCCCTTGACATGACATGATTTATATGACATGATTAAACAACGAATTAACTAGCGAGCATGATTGTCTAATGTGCCCGGACATGAATTAAGCTATCGACACAAAATCACTCTGTCAACACGAACCGGATACAATAATATCCTCAATTTTCCACGAGATCTATTTAGAAATTGCAATACCCATCTACAAACTATGATTAAAACAAACCCAACGGTAGATAACTGTGTTGATTAAGAGCTTATCCCTCATTGCTGAGGTTACGAGTTCGAAATCCACAGTTGCTAGCGTCTTAAGTGGGAAACCATGGTGTTGAGGTCCTGTGTTAGTGTCTTCCGACCCTTTAGTGCCGTCCGAACACATAGGACTTTTGGTGGAGTTCTCGGTAGAGGTGTTAAAATGGGTTAAACCCATATTTTAACTCATATTTGGTAATGTTGGTCATAAATGTGCTAACTTAAAAGGTTAAATGTGTCACTTAATAACATAATAGGTCTTAGGCGGGTTATAAATAAATGAATTATCTAATTAACTTTAATTGTTATTAACAAATCATTTTAAATGTTATTAACAAACCATTTTTAGACTATGAGCTCACTAGACTTCGATGATTGGAAGAGGAAAAATAAAAATAAAAATAACATATAACTTTTAGAAATAAAAATGATTAAAATTTCAAGAAAAAAGAAAAAAAGAAAAATTATTACATAAATTGTACAACATAAAATTATTTTAACATTACATCTTTAAAAAAATAATGAAGCAAATTTTCCTAAACTTAGTTAAATATGAAAGTATTTTAACAATACGGGTCGGGTATGAGTCGCTAAATTTATATTGTATGAAAATGGGTCAAAACGAGTTAAGTGGGTCAACATGGGTCGGACCATTTTTGACCTGACCCAACTTACCCATTTGACACCCCTAGTTCTTGATTACCAAAAAAAAAAACTATGATTAAAACAATTACAAGTCGTTTAAATACAAACTCGCCGATTTAAATGAGTTATATTGACTAATTTTGTGCTTGGCAAGTTTGAGACGAATGTGACACTATCATTAGTCATGTCTTGTAGGTTGACAATAAATTGAACCGAACATGATTAGCTTCTATCCGAATTCGTAAAGTCAGTATCGTGTTTGTCGTGTCAGAATACATCACCCTATATTTTTTGATAAGCATAGTGGGTTTGACTTTGGTAATATTTTCAGCGACCAAAGTTGAGGCCTTTTCACGATGGGCCTTAATTGAACCGTCACGCAAGAGTTCCTCAATTTTGAAGGGACACTGAGCAATATGATATAAGGATAGACTCTGCAAGAATGAGCAATAATGCTTGAGACATCAAGACTCACATGATAAATAGATTTATATGATGTGGGAGATTATGCTTTAATGGACTCGCTGATCTGCCATATCTTTTAATTTATCCATTCAACCTATGAGTTTTACTATCTTGTAATTAGGGGGTGTCAAATGGGTAGGTCATATCGAGGCAAACATGGTCCAACCATATTGACCAATTTAACTCGTTTTGACCCATTTTTACAAAACAATTTTAGCGACCCATAACCGACCCGACCTGGATTATTTATATTGTTCAAATACTTCAATATTTAACCAAGTCTAGGAACTTTTGCTTCATGATTATTTCAAGAATGTATTGTTAACATAAATTTATGCAATACGATTTATTAGATAATTTTGCTAATTTTTTTTCGAAATTCTAATTATTTTTATATTTTGAAAAATATGCATTTTTTTTTTGCTTTTTCCTCTTTCGATTGCTGGAGTTTAGTGAGCTCATCCCTTGCCTCTTGGCCGACAACCAACTTAGAAATAGGGAAAAAGAAGAAAAAAAGGAAAAAAAATCAAATTTTTATTTTTAAAATTTAAATAATTAGAATATTATAATTTTCATAGTCTAAAAATGACTTGTTAAAAATATTTAAAAATAATTTATTAATTAAACTTAAAATTAACTAGGCAACCCATTTATGACCCATTAAGTTATTAAGTGACTCATTTAAGGCCCATTTAACATTTTAAGTTAACCCATTGATGAACCATATCATCAAATATGAGTTAAAATATAAATCTTTGACCTATTTTGCCTCCTCCATTTCATCCTTTAGAAGTCCTTTTCAAATACTCATTTACTCATTACTTGGCATCACCTATTCTTAAAAGCAAGGGTAAAATTGCATATCTAAAAGGTCAAAATTACCCCACCTATGACAAAGAGCCGAAAAAAGGAAAATTTAACTTAGGCATCACTTTAATTCTCAATACTCACAATATATTAACTCAAGTTAACCTAATTTGCTAATTTAGCTTCCAATTTGCTACGTTTGGATGGTGAACGAGAAATAATGTTTAGTGTGGATTATCCACGTGAGATATTCAAGTCAATTATAATATATCAATCCCTTAATTTGTTTGATTTGGAAAAAAATGATTATCCAATTGACGTCGGTTATTTTTTTTATCCAAATTTGAACTGAATATCTTGCGTGGATAATCCATGTGCAATATTTTCTTTTTGCCCATAGTTCAAACATACTGCATTGGAAGTCAAATTAACAAATTCATTTAGCATGAATTAATGGAAGGATAACAATGAACATTTTTATAAAATCTAGAAACTATAAATAACATGTACCAAAAGTTGAAGGATCATATTGAATAAATTAAAAATTTAGAAAAAATACTATACGTTGCACTAAAGTTCATGGATCACATAGAATATATTAAAAGTATAGAGACTGCATTGCACATTAAATCAAAATTCATGGACCATTTAAGTCATTTTCTCAAAATAAAACAACACTTTTTTAGATTGTAAATAAATAGGTTTTAAACATCCTATCAAATATGTTAATGAGCTTAAACTTAAGCTCTCTTTCGACGATCTCCCTACCAATAAAGATATTGAGTTCTCTCTAGAGATGTCTTCGGTGCAAAATTTGTATTCGACCACTAGTGAGATTGGGGCTAGATACATGAATGTCAAAATCGGTAGATTCAGTGGAATGTCAGTCGAGAAGTGTTAGATTATGTTACGGGTACTAAATGAGTCCGAATTGGTCATATAAATGAGTCCGAGTTGGTCATATGTGGCAAGACTCGTCATGGAACCCGTCGATTCTTGTAGTTCAGATTTATTAGGGAACTCGTCACCAAAGAGATGACTTCTTAATTGGGACATGTGAAGCTTTATATAGAATCAAATTGAACATGTCAAGCCTACCATTCAATTCTCTTGAATTTAAAGCTTTGGACACAGTGGGAACGGGGAACTTGAATTCGTTGGTTTTCTTTTGTTGCTTCTGCAAGAACACTTCTCCGAAGATAAGAGTCGGCCACGGTATTACAAAACAAAATTCAAGGAAAAACGAAGGATTAATCAACAAGGACGGCTCCATAAAAGCTTATTAAAATAAATATTTGATTTCTTCTCAAGGAAAATCGACTTTTCCATGATCTAATATCTCTAGAAAGCGAAACAACGGGAACAACACCAGCCACCGAAACCCTAAACTAGTCTAAGTTTCATCCCCCCCGTGGAGAATTCTTTGCAGCTTCAAAGGAAGGTCCTGCAGGTTTCCTGGCAAAAGACGGAGAAATTGAGAATCTGGAAATTGAAAGAGAATTCTATTAAGTTTTTGAAAAATGACAAGTGATATGGTCCTGCGATCTGGACGGAATGTTCCCGTCCGTATATCTACTTATAATCTGCCTACATATTGTATCATGCATTTTTTTTTATTGGGTCGCACGCTTTTAGTAAAATTACTAAAATAGTCATAAATCTATAGTGATTGTGCTAATTCAGTCTTAAATATTTTTTCTATCAATTTAGTTCTAAACTTTTTGTATTTGTGCTAATTCAGTCAATCCTATTAGTTTTTGGTTGGTTACTGGTGATGTCAACAATTTTAAATGTTATTTTAATTTTTTTTTTGAATTTTAGATAATTTATCCTTTTAAGTTTTTTTTTCCCTTCATTCTTCCTCTTTGGCGATAAGCCAGAGGCAAGGACAACGAGCTGATCGCACTTGTCTTTGGCAAGGCTCTCCTCTTTGTCGTTGGGCGAGAGTGATCTTGCCTCGCTAATGGCTTGCGAGGTCGGCCTTGCCCTTGTTGGATCTGGCAGGGGGCTTGCCTCACCAATGTTTGGATGAGCTCGCCCTTGCCCTAGTGACCACAAGGTCTAGCCTCGCAAGGGCTAGGTGGGGTTGGTCTGAATGAGCCATGCCTCTAGCGATCGCTTGTGTTTAGTGACCTACTAGAGGAAAAAGAAAAAGAAAAAGAAAAAGGAAAAAGAAAAAAAATTGAAAAACGTTATAAAAATTGTCTATGTTAATGCGATAGGCTAAAATTGGTCGGATTGACTGAATTTGAACAAATGTAAAAGATTTAGAATTGAATTGAGAAAAAAAGTTTAAGATTGAATTGCCACAATTACAATAGGTTTATGACTATTTTAATAATTTTTTCCATTCTTTATAATACTTAAGGCTGGGTAAATCCATTGCACTCTACGTGTTAACCACTACTTAACTCCTCAGAGTCGTCATGATTAGATGGAATATTTGGAGATATCCAGCTCAACAGCAACTAGACATTATTTGTTCGAATTTTCATTAATTGTCTGTGAATCGCACCGAGTCTAGCTCAATATACAAACCAGAAGTTTTGATTTAATGGGTTCGTGGAGTTTGTGGAGTGTTCCTTGGGTTTGTGTTCGTGCTTTGAATTTAAAAAAAAGAAAAAGCCAACATTTGTATTTCAACTTAAGAAATCCTCTCATAACCTATTTAAATTACCAAACTTATACAACTTGAAGATGTGACATGTGCATCTCTTTATTAGCTTAAGGAAGCTATAATGCTGATTTGAAAGGCATTCATCATATATGCTTGAATCGGTTGATTGAATAAATTCTCACATCATACATGCGAGGTGTTGTTTAAAGCAACCATAATATTCTTTCAATTATATTTATGCCAATTATTTTTTTTTGTCAAAATGATATTCTTCATATATTCATTTCTGAAAAGTTTTGGTACGACAGCATACTAATTTCCGCACATAACATGTCCATTAGACAAAGGGGAGGGGATGAAATCCATGAACTGGGCAACTCTTTCCTTCGTTGGGCCTTTGCAGCCCAATCTGCAATCTTGTTGCTTTCCCTGGGACAATGGGCTATCTTTAGGAGCTTAAACTTCTTCGCGCGGGCCTGGGCTTCGGTGATAATTGCCCGTGCGTCCTAGTTAGCTTGATCTACACCCGCATAGATCACTTCAGATAGCATCTTGTTATCAGTTTCCAGAAGTGGTTCTCGATCATGCAAGTCTTCAAGATGTTCTAGGGTTTTTAGAATGGCCATCGCTTCCGCTTGAAGTGAAGAAGAAACTCTTAGATCTCGAGCGATTCCGTCCAGAAGATTACCCCTGTTGTCTTGGAGGATGCAAGCCATGGCGCCTTCACCTGTTTGTGGGTCGAACGACCCATCAACGTTCACCTTGAGTACGCCTTTCTGAGGAGGAGTCCAAGCCAAAGGTATCATATTTTTTGCCCTTACACTTTTATCCGTTAGCTTTGCCCATCTCCTTAGATTTTCCTCTTCCACCTTTGCTGATGAAATTATTTTCTGGGGATCCGTTCTTTGAGTCCGAAACACTATCTGGTTCCTTGCTTTCCAAATTATCCATAACAATAGGGCAAGGAAATCAAATGAGATTGTGGTATGTTGAAACTCTGCCAACCATTCATCCATTCGAACAGCCATCCTGCTATCAATCCTTGTATTAATTGACGGATTTCTCCATATTTGCTGATTCTAGGGACATAACAAAAGGACGTGCTTGATGGTTTCCGGGCTCTTCTCACATATAGAGCATATATTCTCAAGTAAAATCCCTGTCCTTTTTAGGTTATCTCTGGTAGCAATAGCATTTTGACTGATTTGCCACAAAAAAAAAAAAAAAACGAATCTTGGGGGGTATATTTGCACTCCAAATTTGTTGCCATATCCTTCGTGGAGTCTGATAGGAGGTGGTCCCCAATTCTGGCTGAGAATATTTTTGGTGCTCTCTTAGGTAATTATAGGAACTTTTCACTATGAACTCCCCTTTACTTGTATTTTCCCATAATCCTATCTTCCATACCTTCCGAATTGAGATGAATTGACAGGATTTCAGTAGCTGTATGTTCATCAAATAACTCACACACTTTTCCTTCATTCCATCTACATTCACCATCCATCATTAGCTCAGAGACTTTAAATGGTTCAGTTCTATTGGCAGGTCCTCCCAACACACCCTTAGGCAGCCATTTTTCTGTTCTAATCTGGATCCTCTGTCCATTCCCCACCATCCATCTTATAGAATCTTTGATTGCATCTCTGCCCAATAAGATACTTTGCCAGCCCCATGAAGCTTTAAAACCCTTTGCTGCATGAAATAGGTCACTGTTTGGATAGTAAATCCCCTTAAACAGTCTTGCCCATAGTGATTCAGGGTTCTGAATGAGTCTCCATGCTTGCTTTCTTAGCATGGCATGGTTAAAGGTAATTAAATCTCGAAACTCCATCCCTCCAGCATCTTTTCTTTGCTTAAGTGCTTCCCAGTTTTTCCAATGCATTCCCCTGTTAGATTCATTTGTTCTCCACTATTAATCTGGAATTTACCTCTCAATTGCTTTGCATATGGAGACTGGAATTTTAAAGATTGACATGGCATACTGAGGTAATGCTTGAATATTTATGCCAATTCAAAAGTGATACATGAGTACTTTTTTTCGTTCTCGATTTGACAATCAGGTGGTTTTCGGGTTAGTCTTTGATTATCTTGATTTGTCTGACTTGCTCGAGCGATCTTAAGATGCCATTCTCCAATGTCGGCCTAGAGTTCTTTAAAATTTACGAGACTGAATCTTGACGGATGATTGAAATGTGTTGGAAACTGCACAAGAAAAGCGTTTGACAACAGTAGGTGAAAAATAAAAGATGAAGAATGAGGGGTCCTAGGCTTTAATGATAAGGATTCAAGATGAAGAGGAAGTCATGGGGATCCCCGCAGTCTTGGAAGAGGGTGGACAAATGCCGGATCATGACGGCTGTGTTTCTTTCCAAGTTGTAAAATCGTTCGATCAATAATACAGGGATTACATTTTCTTCGTATTCGCCAATCTCGAGTTTGGCATTCATTGTAGTCTTCCATGAGGGGGTGGAACGCATTTGGCGAATTTTGGGGGAAACAAAATGATTATAGGAAAATCATCATATCGACTTTGGTGAATCAACATCACGAAAACAAAATAATACATGGAGCAATATCAATCAATTTTTTTTACATGTATTATTACAAAAAATGAGTGCAATTGGGTAAGCACCGTGTGAGTTATTGAGCCTAATTAGGGGTTAGGAAACACCAAGAATGTTTGGATGACTTGAGTATAGTTGTAATCTCCATTGCATAAGCTTAATTTATAGTGAAACTTTGTGCCGCTTCTCTATTGATGTAGGTCATATCAATCGAATCAAATATTGATAGTGTTTGAGCGATTCGAGTGCGGATGCCGCGACCTCTCCGAAGATGCATCACGGCTAATGGATTCCTAAGTTTGACTTAGCTCGAGCTCTCCTAATCTTCTATCAATTCGCGACTTAAATTAATGTTCCTAACATGCAAGATTTATTTTATTTGGAGCCGTCACTAATTTATTTATGGCGGGTTGATTAGAAACCCATGTAAAGCATCGAGAGTTATACTTTACCCCTACGAATTAGAGATTGTGAATTCGGGAACTTGGTTAGCTAGATTACTCTAACGCCCTTTCAATACCTTGCTTTTCTTTTAAAAAAATGTTTAGCAAGCAGCTTGGATTTATTTCAATTTATCCCTAACATGTGAGGTGATCATGCAATGTAATTAATATCCTAATCCTAATGACAAGTAAAAAGTAAATTCATGTAATGACATATGATTAATGTGCCTAATTTTATATGACACGCAATTCTCAATTAAGGATACCTATTGTGCAAACTATATGACATGCACATGAAAATATAATGTGAAATGACTTATGCTTGACATGCATTTTTTGCATTTTTAAAACAAAATTCGTAATTAAAAGTACTTAAAATTAAACTATCTAACAAATCTATTTTCCAACTAAGCTTAGGAGATAAAGTACATTAAATCCTATTCTTGCTTGGAAAACATTTTAATTAGATGTGTATGAACATGCAATGTTATCTAAATAAATATGCTAATCTAACATGCAATGTTATCTAGATAATTATGCTAATCTAAAATGCAATCTACTTTAAATATACAATGCCATCTAGAATGTCCTAATTTATCTACATGCAATCTTTTTATTTTTATTTAAAAAAATCAGAGCAAATCATTCTAACTCATCGAATCAATTCAAATATGGAAAAAAAATTTCAAGACCACCATAAGATTTCGCGAGTTAAAATCGATAAATTGATCTTCAGCCTTAAATATCAAAATATCAATTTTAAAGATCCCCGCGCAATTAATTATTTAATCTAAAGCCTTATAGATAGAATAAAAAATTGATGTACGGTTACGAATTAGGAGATAAATGCTAATAGGTAATGCCCATCACTCAAACAATTAAGTTAGACATATGAAATCTTACGTATTAAATATTCAAGTCAAACTAGGATACGATATTTATCTATTCTTTGAATATCTTTTCCAAATTTGAATTGATCGGGGACGATGAATCACGGCGGCTAGCGGCGGTGGTGACGCAAGTTGGTGGCCAGCATGGGACTTGCGGTGGTGCAACTCTCTAGATGTTGTAAACCTCGCTGTTTCGAGGGATTTGAGATGCTGATCGACGATCAAGAATACTTCAAGAATGGAAAAAAGCCGTGGAGTGCTGGTGAAGCAACGGGGCTCCTCGTCGGATTGTGGGTACGCTGAAAAATTGGATGGGCAGACCTCAGGCATGCGCGTTGGCTAAAGAAATTGCTGACCATGGAACCATCAAACACCGAAGCAATGCAGCAAGATTGTAAGTCAACTATGCGATGCGGAAGAGCGGCAAAGCGTTGGGACAACCCCTTCCACGTCCGTTTCTCCATGTTCCCCTCTTTCTTTTCTTTCTTTTCTCTTAACGGGCATATTCCTTTCACCAGCAGAATCTTTAATTCACTTTTACCGCTCAATGCAATATGCAAACTTTTAATGTAATCCTTAATTTTCTAAAATTTAAATGTCAACGGCAGATATATTCTATTGTATGGCTTGATTTATAATGAAATTTTGTATTGCTCTTCTCATAGACATGATTGACGCCGATTGAATAATCCAACTTATTTTTTTGTTCTGTCATTTCAATGTTCAATCGTTTATTTTTGCGACAAAAAAATGTGGCAATTTCCCATGAAACAAGGGCCCCAAGAGATCGCGAGAGATTGACGTTTGGTGGAGCCTGCCAAAGGACAGTACAAATTCAAATGACCAGACAGATCCTTAGACCGAGAGAACGTCGTGTTTGAAAGCTATGATAGCGATGGGTGTAGTAGCAACAAAGAGTATTGAATTCCTCGTGGGCCAAGATTACGAGCGTGTTTGAACGTCCAGACAACACTTCCTAGTTAATTACGTGTCAATCAATCAATTTTTTGCTCTCTTTTCTCCGCCTTTTCCCAACATATGCTGAGGAGTTTCTCTGCACGACACGGTCGGTCGGTCGGTCGGTCGGTCGGTCCGATGTTAAAACTTTTGAATGGTTCCTCTTTCGAGTATCGAACCATTTTCTGTCTAATTACTACTTCATTAACGTTTCTCACTATATATATGAACACACCCGATGCGTGTCTATTGCACCCTATAGCAGAATAGAATCGTTTGTATTAGTTTCCTAAATATTTCTTGCCACTTTAGCTCCTTGAAAAAGCCATGCAGCGATTATCAACAGCCATGGCCAAGACCATAATTTATCGCGGCCCCGTCCTTGGATGCAACAGCCAAATAATCCAAACCCTAAGACCCCCGTGCGATGTGTTCATAAGCCACCGCGGCGCCGAGACCAAACGAAGCATTGCTGGCCTGCTGCACAACTTCCTGAGCTTGCTCGACCTTCATCCTTTCTTGGACAACAGGACCATGAAGCCCGGAGATAAGCTGTTTGACGAGATCGACGCGGCCATCTACAGTTGCAAAGTCGGGGTGGTGGTGTTCTCGCCGCATTTCTGCGACTCGCGGTTCTGTCTCCACGAGCTCGCTTTGTTGATACAGATGAAGAAGAGGGTGATACCCATTTTTTACGATGTGAAACCGAGTCAGCTTCATGTCAGGGACGATTTGAAGCACTCGGCCAATCATTTGCCAAGATATAGGCGTGCTCTTGAGGAAGCCAAGAACACCGTTGGTCTCACTTTCTGTTCATCAAAAGGGTATGCTCTAACTCTCTTTTGTTCTAACTTCCCACTACAAACTATAGCATGACTTGTTACGAATGATCGCGAGAAATCGCATTATCATGAAAAATAGTGGATATAATCAAGATGAGAAAAGAAAAGAGGATATCCACGGTCTAAATCTCAACTTAAAAGATTATGCTATTGAGATTAGGACGAATAAAAGGTCCACCGAAACACCATTATTAAAGAAAATACGAAATACTCCAAACCCAATCAAATGCCTCGCATATTTTTCAGTTAGTGCAAGTGAGTATACGTAGCTTCTGGGTCCTGACGTTGTATCTACATGTTGGAACAGGGACTGGTCGGAGCTAGTGAGAGACGCATCCAATGTTGTGATACGCAGCTTGCTGGAGGCAGAAGAAGAGAAGCCCTACTTAGAGCCCAAAGCACAAAAATTGTGTGCAAAGCACTACCTAAAAAGCATAGAATGGTTTGTGCATGGGGAGATCCAGAAAGAGATTGGAGAGCCCCCATTTCACTCCAAGCTTTAAATTGCCTTATTTCCTGATTCAAATTTATTGATTTAGTTAATTCTTTGTAGCAGATAACATGTAGTGGCTTTATATTCTGACCACATGGTATGAGGGATCTCGGCATTGCAACTAGTGCCAACTTAAGTTTAGTGTCATTCTCTTAATCTCTGATGATGATGAGATTGTACCATATTTAGTGTAAATAATAAGCTCTTGTTTAGCACACAATTCAAATGATTATTTCCTTCATTTGCTCCAACTATAATGCAAAATCAATAAAAGAGAGATCATTCGAAACTATTCTTGTATCTCTTTCTTCGGACTTATATTCAGGATTTTTGTTTATTATCTCCTTTTAGGAAAGAGGGTTATATCGCACATGCACACGGGTGCGGTGCGTGCATGAGTTTTATCCTAATAATCTATCGTTCATAGAGCATGAACAGGGCGCTTTCTTGTTAGAACTAAACCGCTTGTTATTGAGAAATTGTTGATTCTACTTTCTGATGAAAAAGAAAACGATTTTTTTTTCAGTAGATCTACGAAAGAATTGGTAAGTTTTAGTAGGAAAAAAATTGCCATATCTTGGTATCAACTGGCATTGCAAAGAGATAGATAAACACCATGAACTCCACGATCCGCAACCATGCACTCAGGTGAGTATGCCGCGCAATTATGAAGAGAAAGCTTCTTTTTTGATTCTGTAAGATATGTAGAAAGCTGCATGATCCATTGAAAAGATCGTATAAGTACAATGCTGAACTTTTGTGACACCGAAAAACCTAAAAATAACCTTTGGCGGGAAAGAATCCAGGAAAATTAACAATGAATCAAGATGACACAAAAAAAGAACAAAAAAGAAAAGCATGCTGAAAAACGCCTATATGATGGATTTTGATGTTCGAAATGACTAAAAATAAGAATCCTATTTGGTCAAGTTCTAGTGATCAGGACAAACTTTGGGGATGGGTATTATGATTGTCATAACTCTTCTTGGATTAAAAGTCGTGACTTTTTTTCTTGCACACTATGCGGATTGTTGTCTCGGGCACATCCAAAGGATTTACAGTTGTTCAAACTCTCTAGAAAGGAAAAGATACAAGGAAAAAGGGTCATAAACCTAATGCATTAGTACCAATAGACGGTTTGTATATAATTGAACTAGCTAGTTTTAAAAATTGAGACCGAGCTATAATATATGAATGACATTGACATAAACAAAAGGGCCGTTAAGAAGAGAGAGAGAGAGAGAGAGAGAGAGAGAGAGAGAGAGAGAGAGAGAGTGTGTGTGTGTGTGTGTGTGTGTGTGTGTGTGTGGCTAGGTTGAAAGTGACAAGGCTAGGTTGAAAGTGACAAGGCGTGCTTGAAGCTTGGGCTTTCTAAAAGTCAAAGACCAATGCCAACTGCTGAGTCATTAAGAGAAATTGTGGGGGCTTTGCTTGTGTGATCTGCATGAATGACCAAAGTATAGCATCTAATAAAAGAATTTACCTGCCAATAGAGGGTCAAATAACTTTTTTCCATCTTTGCGTTTTTATGACGCAACACTATCGAAGCGCTAAGGCATGTCTACATAATTTACCCTTGACGTTGTTTAATAGTTATATTTTAGCCAGTACGTTTTTATCGGTTTTCTTGATTTTTCGGTTCTTAGAAGAATCAAGGATGAAAGAGAGATACCTAGGAAAACATGGGATAAAAATGCATAATCAGTCATTATTAAAATTCATATGCTTGCACATATTAACACAAAATATGACAAAGAGTTAACGACAGTATTAAAATGAAAGTTCTTGTTGGAAGTTTAGGCATAGACATATATTACTACTCTCAAAGTTCGGGGGAGTTTTGGACAATTTCCCTTAAATATATATATATATATATATATATATATATATATATATATATGCAAAGTGCGGACTCTTTCTGAATTTGATTAGATTGGTTTTGTTAGTTCTAAATTTAGTTTCAACAGGACTTTCTACATTATGGATTAGGCAATTGAGGGCTATATCTGACCTTAAACCCTAAATACGACTTTGGTAAAAGATCTTAAATTCCATATGTATCGATCATCTTTGATGCATGCTTCGTAGACATTTAGATTCAAGTTACTCGATAATATCTCTAACTTAAATGAGCACAAAATGGATAATTCGAATAGTTTTTGTAATTCAAACTTCAGAGCGTACAAAATAGGTAGCTAGTGTTACTTGGTCCGGTGAAGGAACGATGCATTCATGCAAGGTGATAAAAATTCTGTTAAACAAATCGTGGTCATGTCGTGTTGACATAAGGTTATGCTACAAGATAGCTAAACCAGAACACAAGACAATTTATTAATCCTGTGGACCTACTTGATACGGAAATGACCTGAAAGTTAAAAGCTTAGACACAACAAGATCAATGTAACACGATTAAATAATGAGTTGACTTGTGAACGCGATTGCGTGATTAGCCAATAAAAAACTTAACTTGTTAGCACCAAATCAACCCACCAACACCAACACCAACCCGACACCAAACCATCCTCAATTTTTCACAGAATATACAAACAAATCGCAATAATTATCTACAAAATATCATCAAAACAAATTACAAACACGTTTGCACTTAACGAAATGAACTAATCATGTCTAAATGAGTCATCTACAAGTCGTGGGGACTCTAATTTGTTAATTTAAACGGGTTATACAGATTTCATTTTGTGTCTAGCGAGCTAATAATTCGAAATTAAACCAAACGTGATTAGTTTCAGCTCAAAACCACTGACTTCGTGCCGCGTTCAGTTATGTTATCACGTCGCATCAGAAATTGCCACTCCATCGTACAAGGCATGCCAGCAGGCCTGGTTTAGGTGATATTTCAGAGAACTACGTGTAGGCCTTTACACGACAGGCTTTATTGGCTCATAGATTCTTTTGACTTCTCTCGGATCCAAAATTCTTAGAATTTTGACGAACCAACTTTAATATCACGGAGAATCACTTGTAATTTGTGTCATAATTTTGTGAAACTCGAATAATACTTTAAATTTTGGTCGGAAAAGTGGAAAGGTACCTTTTGGCTTTTGTTTAAGTGTTGACAGATAGGCTCATAATCTTTTTTATTTAACTTTTGAGCATATTTAACAACCTATGAAGTCTGTTAGTGAGGTTAAACTTGAGCCCTTCCTCATTAGTATCCTTCTCAAAGAACGTGTCGGGTTCTCTCTTGAGGATTTCTTCGATATGACATCTATATTTGACCACTTTTCAGATTGAGGCCGAATACCGAAATTGGCTTCTGTTAGTTGAGAAAGTGCTTATCGTGTTACATGTAACAAATGAACATGGATTGTCAAATTTGGCGAGACTTGTTAGAGAATCGAAGTATCATAATGGTTTAGATTGATTTTAGTAAATATGACTAGAGGGGGGACTCCATAGTCGTAACATGTCAAGCCTGACATTCAGTTTTTTTGGTTTTGAAGCCTTGGACGCAGTGGGAACAGAGAACTTGAATCCAGTGATTTGAACTTGAATTCATTGATTTTCTTATGTTTCTTCTGCTTTGGACAGATAGGAAATTGCAGTGACAGGATACCCAGTATCACAAAAAAATTGGCCTAAATTTAAGTTCACAAAAATTCGCTCAAGGATATGAAGAATCGATCACTAGGGATGGCTCCGTGAAAAAGCTTATTGAAATGATTATTTGATTTATGATCAAGAAATATTGACTATCGCATATCCATATGTATCTAACATCATCATAAAGTTTAGGGTTCATAGGGTAAAGCTATTCCAAAAGAATAATTTTTGGTCCAACGATGTTTGGTGTGATTTCCAGCTGTAAAAAATATTTAAAAAAGCTTGTTTTCCTTATTTTTTTTCTTGTCTCATGTTGATTAAGAGCTCTCACCTTCTCATGGTATTAATGAGTTCACTTTATTAACTTCGTTACAACAGGAAAAATTGTTGGTCTCGCAACTCATAAGTGTGAGCTTCGGCCGAACCAAGCGTACGATTGGATTGCGGCCCCCTAAGTGTGAAATAGGTATAGGGACCTGGCCCAAGGTTTCCATTTACCAGATTTTAATTTTTGCCTGATATTTCTAGCTTTCAGTCAGCCTAGTCTCTCTCTCTCTCTCATGGGTTTCACGTAACTGCGGTTCTTACTATACCCAATAAATGAGAAAATTCGTCGAATCTTGGAGGATATCCACGTTCTAGCTTCTGCACCCTTTCAGGGACAGTTGAGGACGGTACCTACAAGTTATTGTATATAAAAAAGTGGATGAACTTTCAGTTGTCCAAGCTCTTGAACTTCAGTGTCCAGCCTAGGAAGAAAATTCATGTTTGAACTTGAAGTGGCGTGGGAACAGGAACAACCCCAACCACCAAATTAACGTAGTCCAAGTTCCACAGGACGCAGAGAATTCTTGAAGCTGTGCAGCTTCAAGGAAAGTATTGCAGGTCTCCTCCCAAAAGACCGAGAGATTCGGAACATCTGCGGATCTGCTTAGAAACTATAATCTGCTTATACAATTTGATGATGTGACTGGAGCATATCTTTATCAGCTCATGTAAACTGAAATGTTGATTTGAAAGGCATCCATCAGTATGCATAAATTGGTTGATCCTCTAAATTTTCACCTCAGGCGCGAGAGTATCGCTCAAAACACCCGGAACATTCCTCTCGTTTATATATGGTAAGACATTATTAAATATTGGGGGGCTAATGTTGGCACTAAATTTTGGCACGACTGGTATGACAAAAGCGCCTGCCATCAGCTCATGTAGATCAAGAGGTTGGTAATGAGCAATGCCAGACTTCAATGAAGGGAATTTAAAAATAAGAGGAAGCTACGGAAATCCTTAAAATATCAAAGGGGGTCGGACAATGTCAGATCACGGTAATCCCAGCCTCAGGGAATATCACCTGAAATAACAGCGCTGGTTCTAAGGATGCCTGCCTCGAAAAAAGTAGAGTAAGTTGTGGAGTAACCTGTGCCAGACCTCCATAATACCAATTCCATAGCCGTGTAAACAGGCCAGTGCCAATTCTGAAGAATTAGGAGCAAAACGACCAAACTAGTTCAACAAGCAATGAGAAAATTTGGAAATCACCTGTGCTGTGATGAGCAAGGATTCAAAAGAGTATAAAAGCAAGCTTGGGACTGGAGTACGCACACACTCTTAACAGATCACAAGATTTTACTTATTGTTTTCAAGTTTTCATTCGGTTTCCGTTTTTTCATCAAACTCTCGCTCTTGTGAGTTTGTTTTGAGCTTGTGCTGTTGGCTTTACACTCTAAGCCTTTCGTAAGTTATAGTTTGTGCTCCTCTCTGAATTGTGAACTCTTTGATCAATGGTACAAGAACTACTTGTTTTTCATATTTGCCAATCTCGAGCTTGGTCATAACTGGGAGACTTCTTTTGAGGGCTGGCATCTATTCAACGAACTTCAAGAAAAACAAAATGACGACAGAATAGTAGATAGAGCAACACCAATCAATTTATTCCATGTATCATCACTAAAAACTATGCAATTTTCAACGAGACGAGGGCCCAAGAGATCGCAAGAAATTGACGTCTGATCGGGCCTCCTGAATGAAAGTACAGATTGAATGACCATGCGGTTGTATCGGTCAAGACAACAGCGTGTTTGAAAACCATGAGAGCGATGGGTGTAGTAGCAGCAGATCTGTTAAATTTCTTAAGGGCCGAGATGCGGACGTGTTTGAAGGTTACGACAACACTTCCTAATCAAATTCTAAGTAGTTTCCCTGCGGGGTATGGTCGTTTGGTCCGACGAATTACAATTGGAATAATATTCCTCAAATGCTAAGTACTCTCTTTCTCTCTCTGTATATATATATGTGTGTGTGTGTGTGTGTGTGTGGGTGTGTGAACACACTCCATGCGTGTATATAGCACCATATAGCCCAAAAAAAATTGTGTATCACTTTAAAAAAACCTTTTGTTGCTTAGTTTAGCGTCTTCAAAAAGCCATGCAGCGATTGTCAACATTCGTAGCCAAAAAGGTACCTCGTCACGGCCACATTCTTGGATACAACACCCCAAAAATCCATACCCTAAGACCACCCTGCGACGTGTTCATAAGCCACCGCGGTGTTGAGACCAAACAGAACATCGCCGGCTTGTTGTACAGTTTTCTGACTTTGCTCAACCGTCGTCCTTTCTTGGACAGCAAGAGCATGAAACCCGGAGATAAGCTGCTTGATAAGATCAACGCGGCCATTTATGATTGCAAAGTCGGGGTGGTGGTGTTCTCGCCTCGCTGGTGCGAGTCACGGTTCTGTCTCCACGAGCTCGCTTTGTTGACGGAGATGAAGAAGAAGGTGATACCTATTTTCTGCAATGTGAAACCATCTGAGCTTCACGTCGTGGACGATGTGAAGTATTCGGCCACGGATTTGTAAAGATATAGGCACGCCCTTGAGGAAGCCAAGAACACTGTTGGACTCAGTTTCTACTCATCGAAAGAGTATGCCTTAGATATATTTTATTCTGATTTTCCGCTAGAACTGTATTAATGCATGCCGCCTTTGAGAAAATCAAAGTCCACAAAAAAGGTGAATCAATCAAAAAACGAGCATGCATGGTTGCGTTTTAGTCACTAATGTAGGGAAGCTACTTGTCCACATCGGCATTGCCCTTTCCGAATCATTTATGATATACTTTTGGGATACTTGGACTTAATGACATGTAAAGTAGAATTATTATCTATGTCCCAGGTCTTGTCATAATTACATACGTTGCAATCTCCTATAAGAATAGTTACTGTTATGCCTATAATAGAAACTGATATAGCATATACTCTCTCTATCCGTAGCACTGCATGACATTTGTCGATAGCATGACGTGCCACGAATGATCAAGAGATGTTATACTATTATGGAAAAATAGTCGATATAGGCGAAATAACAAAAGAAAATAGGATATTCACAATTTCAAAGTAAACATAAAAGATTAAGCTATTAATTAGAAAACAAAATTGGGGTCTACGTCACTACAAGAATACGGAATTCTATAAACACAGTGATATGCCTCATATGTTTTATTGGTGCGAGTATATATAGCTTAAGTGGTGTTTTTGCGAGTCCTGATACCGGTTTTTTCGTGTTTGAACAGGGACTGGTCAAAGTTAGTGAGAGATGCATCCGATGCAGTGATGCACAACTTGCAGGAGGTACAAGAATAGAAGCCCTAATTAGTCAAGAAAATAGTGAATTGAGTCGATGAAGCATTGCTTTCAATTGAAATGTTGCACAGTATAAATAGTGATGTCACCATATAATTAAAGTGGAAGTTTAAGATAAGAATTTTGATGTATATGGAGATTGAATATAAGATATATAGACAAAAAAAAAAAGATCTCCAAATAATCAACTCGTGGAAACTCCGCTTGATGTGTCATTCTCATACAGATTTGTAGAAGATTCTAGATTGCAACAATTGTGCTTTTTAATTTGTTATTCAATACTCCCCTTTAAACAGGTTGATGGGGGAGGGCCAGAGACCAAGTTTGATTTATAAACCGATAAATCCATCTCAAGTCAACGGTTTGGTGAAAATATTAGCAACTTGTGAGAAAAATGAAACATAGTGCATGACAATAGAACCAATAGCAATCTTTTCCTGAAAAAAATGATAATCGATCTCAATGTGCTGTGTTTGAGCATGAAAAACTGAATTAGTTCTGAGATGTAATGCTGATATGTTGTCTGAGAAAAGTAATGAATGTGGATGTTGGTAGATTCCAATATTATGAGACTAAAATAAGGTGCAAAAAATTGAAAGAAATCCCTTAGTAGTATATATGAAATCCAAGTGAGTTTAACAGCTGTAAAAGCAAGGCTCATGATGTTTGGCTTCAACTGTAGAGTGAGCCAGGTTAAGTTATTTTTTGGCAACACCATGAAATACAATTTGAGCCAAGAAAAGTACAATAACCAATGGTAGAACACTGAGTGAGCTTGCATCTAGTCCAATATGCATTAGCAAAGCCAATTGAATGGAGAAAATTACGAGACAAAATGTGACACCCAAGGTGTAAATTATTGCGAACATATCATAGAATATGTTTTACCATATGATAGTGAGCAATAGTAAAGGCATGCATATGTTGGCAAACTACGTTCATTACAAACGATACATTCAGACGAGTGAGAGCAAGGGTGCACATGGTAACGTTCTAATTTCTTCAAATTTATGTTCTTTTATTCCTCGGAACAAAAAAAGAATAGAAATCATTTTGGTAATGCCAACTTATTTTTTTATTCCCAGGAATCAAAAGTTGTTCCTGGGAATAGAAACAAGAAGGAAATTATTGTTCCCAGGAACAATTTTAGAAATAAGCTAATTATTTTTTTCTTTTAATCTCTTGTAGCTGTTGGTCGCCGCTCGCCCTTGGTCGCCGGTGCCGGTCGCCGGTTGTCGTTGCCGGTCGCCGTCTTCAATAGTAGCCGCCGATTGCTGGCTGCCGTCGGTCGGTTGCCGTCAGATTCTTGAGCATTAAAAAAATAAAAAAATAAAAAATTTATGAATCTTAACAAGCGCATTCCTATTACCAAACGCCTTATTTTACTCAGAAATTGTTCTGAGGAATAGAAATGGAAAAAAATGTTTCTGAAAAAAAACCTATTCCTCGAAAGAGAAGCGTTACCATGTGCAACCTAAAGTATTGAAAAGCTCCTATAATGCTTTGAAAATGGGATGGATCAACATAAGGCTTATTGCCATGTTTAAACAGTGGCTACTTGGTAGCTATTAGAGTAGAAAACAACTTATAGTGCATAATTGATGCTCTATGGAAAAGATCTAAGGCATATTTTTATTGTAAAAGAAAGAGTACATCATTAGAGTAATTGACTTCAATGCCCAAGAAATAATGAATAACACCAAGATCTTTCATTGAAAAGACTTGACCAAGTGTCTACACTAGCTAGCCTAGTAATTTTGGGAAATTACTAGTGAGGAATATATTATCTACGTAAAGCAATAGAATAATATGACCACTATGATGATAAATAGATTGATGTATCAACAATGCTACTGAATAATCCATACTCGAAAAGAAAATTACTAAAATTGTCAAATTATGCCTTGGGAGCTTATCTAAGTCATATATGTATGCCAAAGTAAGTAGATATGGTTAGGACAAAGTGAATCTAAAGAACCCAATGGTCATTCCATATATATAGGAACACCAAGATCACCACGTATGAAAGCATTTTTGATAACTAATAGGTGTATCTCCCAATTCTGAACAGTAAACGTAAGGCAATGTGAATCGTGACTTGTTTGACTATCGAACTAAAAGTTTCTAGGAAGTCAATGCCCTTCTTTCCATGAAAAACTTTTGCAACAAGTCGGACTTTCAATCGATCAACTGAACCGTTTGCATGTAGCTTTGCCTTGTGCACTCATTTACATCTAATCAGATTCATCGAGGGATTATGGGGAACAAGTTCTTATGTTTTCTTGATTGTAAGAGCATTCGACTTATCAAGCATAGCGGCTTTCCGACCAAAAAGTTTGAAGGCTGAATGGACAGTGCGTGGCTTGGGAGGGATAGATGATACTACTATATTGGCATTACCTAGTGTTTGGCTTTGAGATCCTAGCCTTTGAAGGTGTAAACATGGGATGCATAAAGAATGTGAAAGTTTAGATTGAGATGGAGCTAAAAATTCACTCTCCAATGATTGTGGCACGTAATTAGAGATAGTAGCAAATGAAGCAGTTGAGTCTAGTTCTATCTCAACAAATAGACATGCATGTTCGCTTGCAGAGTCAAAATCTATTGGCGAACAACCATTTTGACCAACTTTTAGACTAGGTTAAGGCATATGCTTATAATCACAGGAAGCTTTGGTTTCTTATTAACTTAAAATTGAACTTCATTGCAATATCTCTCCCTCAGTCACAACAATGACCTGAGAAGAAGAGGCAAAAGAAAAATAATGCTCATAAAAGTAACATGTCAAGATGTGTAAACACTGCTAGTAGATTGATAAAGACAACAATATCATTTGTTCTTTTCATTCCATCCCAAAAATACGCATGGAAAAAAATGCTTGTCAAATTTGTTCATCATGTAGTTGTGCAAATATGGATAACAAAGAAAGCCAAACACTCGGAGTAATGAGTAATCGGGGTCCTTCTTGAATAAGACTGAGTATGGACTTCAATTGCTCAAACTAGTTGAAGGAAATGAACTTATCAAATAATTCGTTGTTGTCACGCCCCGATACTTCGGAGACGTAGCCATCCCTTCAGGATCCAATTTTACTTCAACTCCCACCGTAATTCCGACTCCAGTACTCAATCGCAGAAATTAAGAACAAGAACTAAGAAAGAAACCTTAAATTACTTCATTACAAATAACTTCATAACGGGTCCACATCATTCCAAAATACAAAATAGATCAGACCAGGAGGGAAGTATCAAAAGTCCTAGGGTTCGAGCCTCCGCTCAGCTGTACAATCAAAAGTTGCGGGGAAGGGTAAGAGGGGTGGACTAGCCTACGGTGCACTAACCGATTTTAGCCACTCGCGTACACTAAGAGGCTTCGGGTCGATAACTGTCCCATCCTCTGAGTCATCTCCCCCGTCGGGATCATCGTAACCAGACTCGTAGCCTCCCCATGGTACTTCGCACCGCTCCGACAGGTACTCCATCTTGGTCTCTGGGAACCCCATGTACTCCACTACATGCTGGTGTGGGAACCAGGTCTGCTTCGGGATGCTCCATATCCACTCGGTCTGGCTCTGAGACTCTATGATCATCCCGGACTCCTTCACCCTCTGATTAATCACACACCCTCTATCGATAGGTTGGTCAGGGACCAATCCTATCTCTTCCTCCAGGTCTTCTGCCTCCTCATCCGAACTAAAGGGAGCCTCCAGCTCCAAGTCCTCCTCCGGGTCCTCCTCCTCCAGAGGTTCCACCTCCAGCTCCTGCTGATCCCAGTCCTCTTCCTCGATGGGCTCCTCCTCCAATGGTTCCTCCTCCAATGGCTCCTCCTCCAACGGCTCCTCCTCCTGGGGGTCCTCCTCCTCTAGCTGGTTCTCCAAGTCGGAGAGTTCCTGCTCCGGGTCCATAGTAGGGTCCTGGGATGGTGGGGGTGGTGGAGTGAGATACTTGGTATCCCAGTGAACGAACCCTAACCCTAGATTAGGAACACCCCTACCCTAGGGTCCTTAGGACGTCCCTCCCAACTCTCAGTCTCTAAACAGTATGTCCGACTATCCTAGCTAGGGAACCGACTTTAACATCTCACATCCCAAGATCCTATCATACTACGCTTAGTACTCGCGACTAGTCTAATTCGGAAGACTCCCCGTCTCATGGTTGCCGAGAGTAATTGATCGGATTAAACCACACAACTAATAATCTAATAACCGAATTTAATAAATAAGTTGCAAGGCTAATAATCTGATAATCAAATTTAATAAATAAATTGCAAGACTGATAATCTAATAATCGAATTTAATAAATAAATTGCAAAACTAATTTAATTTGCTAATTTAATTAAGTAACTCCCAAAAATAATATGAAGTGCGAGACCGACACCGTCACCATCTCAAGGTGCTTAATCCACGGCCATGCCCAAGTTGAACTTTTTCAACTTTCTCAAGGGCTTGTGCCCTCGGCACCACCACACGCCAACTATAGTACTAAGGTGCCTCTCGCATTCAGCGAGGAACGTCACCACTAGGCTATCACCGGTCGATCCATCCATTCTATGCGGCCAAACAATCAGTCAATTAGTCAATCAATCAAGCAATCAATCAATCAATCCCAATTTCTAGGAATCCTAATAATTTTAACCATTCTAGCCAATTCTACCCAATTTCTACTAAAGCAGTAAATGCGCCTAATAAAGGTTTAGAGCCCACTCACTTGTGAGTCTCTTGTCTTCCACCCTGCTAGTTTAGGCACCTGCTGAAGGCCAAGAGAAAATTACTTTTTTTTTTGGGCCGCCCCCTTCTTTTTCTTTTTCTTTTCTCTCTTTTTTTTTCCTTTTTTTTTCTTTTCTCTTTTCTTCTCGCAGGCCGCCTGGGCTGGGCCGGGCCTGTGGCTAGGTCGGTTTGCTGGGCCGGGTCTCCTAGCCTAGGCTAGCCTCTAGGTCGGGCTGCTGGGCCTGGTTGCTGGGTCTGGCTCGCTGGGTTTGGGCTGGTTTGGTCAAGCCCGTTGACCAGCCTCCGGCGATGGCGACTGCTCCGGTGACAGCGATGGTCGTCTTCTCCGGCGAGTCACAGACCCGGTTCGACTTCTCGGGTCGCGAGTCGGGTTGTCGAGGCGCGTCAGGTTTGGCCGTTGTTTTCCGTCCACCAGCCAAACCGAAGCTCAAGACCAGTCAGATCTGGAAGTTGCTCCTCCGACGCGTCGAACGGTGGTGGTGCCGTGAGCTGAGGTGGTCGGAGCTGGGAGAGATCCGGCCACGAAGCTGGCGACTCAGGGTCTAGGGTTCCAGAGGAGAGGTTAGGTTTCGAGCTCAAATCCGTCGATTACAAGGCAAATCGGATAAGTTAAGGACCGTAAACAAGGTCTAGAAACCTCAAAGAATCGATTGGTGGCAACCAATCGAGCTAAGGAGGTCGGGAAGAGGAAGAACTCACCGGATTTTGGTTGTGGTTCTGCGGTTTTCTGGAAAAATTTCCAGAAAACCCTAACCGTGGAGCCTTTTTTCGGGAGCTACCGGTGGCGACTCCGGCGGAACCGAAGGCAGTGGTTGGTGGCTTCGGACAGAGGACGTTGCAGGCTCTCCAATGACACCAACGGCGAGGCGAGAGGAGGTCCGAGCCGAGAGAAAAGTGAGCTAGAAGTGGAGACGGTGCTCAGTGTATACTGGGTGGGGTGGTTGGGGGCGAGCTGAAAATCAGCTTGCCGGCGCAACATGGAGGTCCCCCATTGGCTCCACATCACTCCGGCCATCACTCAAGGACGAGAGGTGGGTGGTGGCAGCGGCGAGGCGATCGTTGAGGCGATGGTTGCAACAGTTGATGGGCGCACATCAACTGTTCGAGGAAATGTCGCAGAGAAGGAGAGAGAAGGAGAGGGGGGGGGGAGAGCTGTGCGCGTGCGTGGCGCGTGCCGTCTAGTCCGACCCGGTCGGACCGCCCGGTTCATGCGGTTGGGCAGGTCGGTTTGCTGGCCGGTTCGGAAATTTAATTAAAATAATAATATTTTAATTTCCGAAAATTGGAAAAATTAATTTAAAAATTCGTAAAAATTTGGGAAAATTTTCTAAATTTCTTAAAATTTCCCAATACCAAGATTTTGACATTTTGGGCCCAAATAAAATTTTTGATCACTAATTTCGGTAATTCAAGATCCTTTCAAAAATTTCACAAAATAAAAAGGAAATTATGAAATTTCCCAGAAATTTTCCCAAGGCCGTAAATGCGAGCCGAGTCCGAAACACGGCTGTTACAATCTACCCCCCTTAAGAAATTTCGTCCCCGAAATTTGCTACTTGTAGACCCTCAAACAGGTGAGGGTACTGGCACCTCATGGTCTCTTCGCTCTCCCAGGTGGCGCTTTCTGCATTGTGGTGCTGCCAGACGACTTTGACCAGAGGAGTAACCTTGTTCCTTAACGTCCGCTCCTTGCGGTCTTCGATCCTAACTGGTCTTTCTGCGTACGAAACTTGATCATCAAGTTCAAGGTCTTCATGGCTTAGTATGTGCGAAGGATCCGGCTCATACTTCCTTAGCATCGATACATGGAAGACGTTGTGAATCTGTTCCAGTTTCGGTGGTAAAGCCAGACGGTAAGCTGCAGCTCCGATTTTCTCCAATATCTCAAAGGGTCCCACATATCTGGGGCTCAATTTTCCTTTTTCGCCAAAACGGAACGTCCCTTTCTTAGGTGACACCTTTAGGAAGACATGGTCCCCTTCTTGAAACTCCAATGGTCTGCGTCTTCGGTCTGCGTAACTCTTTTGTCGACTTTGGGCCGTCTTTAGCCTTTGCCTGATCAATTTCACTGCATCCTGTGATTGCTGCACCAATTCGGGCCCCAAAATCTTTCGTTCTCCTACCTCATCCCAACAGGCAGGAGACCTACAGGCTCGTCCATACAGTGCTTCAAAAGGGGCCATCCCAATGCTCTGTTGGAAGCTATTGTTATGCGCAAACTCGACTAAAGGTAGTTGATCCTCCCAACCTCCCTTGAAGTCCAAAACACATGCCCTTAGCATGTCCTCAAGGGTTTGAATAGTCCGCTCAGATTGGCCATCAGTCTGAGGGTGAAAAGTGGTGCTGTATTGCAGCCCGGTACCTAATGCTCCTTGTAGGCTTTTCCAAAATGATGCAGTGAATCGGGGATCACGATCTGAGGTGATAGTCACAGGTACTCCGTGGAGTCTGACTATTTGAGCCACATACAACTCCGCCAATCGATCCAAGGGAAGGTTCTTGCGTACTGCCAGGAAGTGGGCTGACTTGGTTAGCCTGTCCACTATAACCCAAATCATATCATGACCTCGCTGGCTCTTTGGTAACCCGGTCACAAAATCCATCGTGATGTGTTCCCACTTCCACTCTGGAATCTCTAGAGGATTTAAGAGACCTCCCGGCTTGCAGTGCTGCGCCTTGACTTGTTGGCAGGTCAAACATTTGGCTACGAATCCTGCTACGTCAGTTTTCATCCCGTTCCACCAATAGTGAGGTCTTAAGTTCTGATACATCTTCATGCTCCCTGGATGGACATTATAGTTACTTCGATGTGCTTCCGATAAGATTTCCTCCTTAAGCTCTTGGTTGTCGGGCACACAGAGTCTTCCTTGAAATTTCAAAACTCCACCCTCTGAAACTTGGAACTCAGGTTTCCTCTGTTCGTCCTTCGACTGTAGGACTTCTCGAAGGAAAGGGTCTGTGGGTTGTAATTCCTTAATCCTGATTTGAATCTGAGGCTCGATCCGTAACGTAGCCAACAAGCAAGTCAGGTGTCCAACCTCAAACTTGAACTCCGAGTTCCTCATCTTCTCTAGCAGTAGCCATTCCTTGACCATTAAGGAGGCTAGAGAGGATTTGCGGCTGAGAGCATCCGCCACGCGGTTTGCCTTACCTGGATGGTACAGAATCTCACAATCATAATCCTTCAACAACTCTATCCATCTCCGTTGTCTCATGTTCAGTTCTTTTTGAGAGAACAAGTACTTGAGACTCTGGTGATCCGTGTAGATCGAAAACTTCTCTCCACACAAGTAGTGCCTCCATATCTTAAGTGCAAAGATTGCCGCTGCTAGCTCCAAGTCGTGTGTCGGATAGTTCTGTTGATGTGGCTTCAACTGTCTTGACGCATATGCTACTACTCGTCCGTGCTGCATCAGCACACATCCTAGTCCTTGATAGGAGGCATCGCTATAGATCTCATAACCACCTGGTCCTGATGGGATGGTCAGAACCGGCGCGGTGGTCAATTTCTCCTTTAATCTTTGGAAACTCTTTTCGCACTTATCTGTCCATTCAAACCTCGTCTCCTTTCTCAATAAGTTTGTCAAAGGCAACGAAATACTCGAAAACTTCTCTACGAAGCGTCGATAATAACCAGCCAAGCCTAGAAAACTACGAACCTCCGTCACCGTTGTGGGTCTCAGCCAATCCATCACCGCTTCTATCTTAGCGGGGTCCACGGAGATTCCTTCTCCCGAAACTACATGACCCAAAAATGCTACACGGTCTAGCCAAAACTCGCACTTACTAAACTTTGCATAAAGCGCGTGTCCTCGTAGTACAGACAGCACTATCCTTAGGTGTTGCTCGTGGTCTATGGTACTCTTCGAGTAGATTAGGATATCATCGATAAATACAATGACAAATCTGTCCAAATACTCCCTAAAAACTCTATTCATTAGGTCCATAAACGCTGCCGGGGCGTTGGTTAGCCCAAAGGGCATCACTGTGAACTCGTAGTGTCCATACCGAGTTCGGAAGGCACTCTTAGGGATGTCCTCCTTTTTAATCCTTAATTGGTGATACCCAGTCCTCAAGTCGATCTTTGAGAAAACTTTTGCTCCTTGCAACTGATCAAATAGATCATCAATTCGAGATAATGGGTATCTGTTTTTGACCGTCACCTTGTTCAGCTGCCTATAGTCAATACACAATCTTAAGGATCCATCCTTCTTCTTCACAAAGAGTACCGGCGCACCCCATGGTGATGCACTAGGGCGAATGAACCCTTTGTCAAGTAGCTCTTGCATTTGCACCTTCAATTCCTTCAATTCAGAGAGTGACATTCGGTAGGGTGCTTTTGAAATCGGTTCCGTCCCAGGGGTACTTCAATTGCGAACTCGACTTCCCTCTCAGGAGGTAATCCAGGTAATTCTTCTGGAAACACGTCGGAAAACTCTCGCACTACGGCAATCTCTTGTAACTCCGGTCCTTCGATCGTCGTGTCCACAACACTTGCGAGGTAACCTGAACAACCATCCTCCAACAACCGAGTGGCTTCTAAGGAGGAGACAACTATGGTCGACGGTCCCCCGTGACTCCCGACGAACTCTTAACTCGAGCCCTCGGATGGACAAAACCTTATCACTTTCCTAGAGCAGTCTACTGTGGCTCTCTGTTTGGTCAACCAATCCATTCCGATTATCACATCATAGTCATATATATCTAACACAGCCAAATCAATCAACCCTCCCTGCCCGCTAATCACTACCTCACACCCCTCACACCCATTAATGGATAACATGTTAACATGCAACGGGGTGGAGACGTTAAGAATTACTGCTAAGGGTTCAACAGTCAATCCAACTAATTCCACAAAACGCTCAGCAACAAACGAGTGGGTAGCTCCCGTATCAAATAAAGCATAAGCAGGACAGCGGTGCAGGGAGATGGTACCTGTTATAACTCCTCCTGAGTTCTGAGCTTCATCTCGTGTTACCGCGTAGACTCTCCCTTGAGCTGAAGGTCGATCCAATAAGAGGGGAGGCGCCATTCCCGCCAATTGCCCAACTTGCTGCTGTGGTTGCGCCCTGAATGCGCGTTGGGGGCAATCTCGAACCATGTGGCCCAGCTGGCCACAGCCGAAGCATCCCTCGTTCCTCATGGGGCAAGGTCCTGCTTTGTGGGATTTCCCACACTGACGGCACCAATTCTCCTGCCGGAAAGGGGGTTTCTTGACTCCGCCATTTCGATTGACTAAAAAGGGCTTCTTTGACCCTGTCATTGGTTTCTTCCCTTGTCGAAAGTTGTTGTTCCTATTAGCGAAGAACCGTGACCCAGATGCGGCCGCCCTTTCGTTGAGGTCCTTCTCCACCAATTGAGCTTTAGTATACACCTCCTTATATCTTGCAGGTTGAAGGGAGCAAGCTGGGTTTTGATCTCGGGCTTCAACCCTTCCCGGAATCTTTTCGCCCTATCCACAGGGTCCTCTATCAATTTCTTGCTGTACTTGGCTAGGGCAGCATACTTCGCCTCATACTCTATCACTGTCATGTTGTTTTGGCGTAGTCTCTGGATTTCGGTCAACTTCGCATCTCTAACCGACTCAGGAAAATACTGTTCGTTGAAGGCCTCTACAAAGGCCTCCCAAGTAGGCACCACTCCTTCGGAAAAGATGATACCTTTTGTGGCTCTCCACCAGTGATTCGCATTTCCTTGCGACTGGTACACCGCCAGAGTCACTCGGTCCTCATCAGAACATTCCATGACCTCAAAAATCTTCTCCAACTCCAGCAACCATTCATTGGCTGTTTCAGGGTCTCCCATGCCTGTAAAGGCTGGGGGCTTCAATTTCAAGAACTGTCCGACCTGTCTTTGCTTCCTCCTTTCCCCATTTGCTCTGCCTACAGTAGGGACAGGAGCCGGGACTTCTTCTTCTCCTACCTCGGCTCCCACAGCGGGTCCCTATGCTCTAGCAGCATTTTCATTCTGCATTGCAGCTATCGCGGCATTCACCGCAACCGTAATGGCGGCCTCCTGGTTCCTAGCTTGTTGTCGGACTTCCTCTCGGAGGTCATCGAAAGACTTCATAAGTCCCTCGACTCGGGGGTCTCCCCGGGTATCGGCTTCTCCGATCCCGAAGCGACCGACGGTCGCTCTCCTCCTTGGAGGCCTTTCATTTCTATCCATTCTCACTCCCTACCTGGTACCAACATGCCAACACTCTCGTCAACTACGAGATACATTATCGACGTAGGCATAACATTCGATTTATAACTGGCACATCGACTCAGCCTATTGATCATTTCCAGTTAGAAAATACGTATACACAGGCAAGCAACAACTAATGTGTCTTGCTTATCACAATTCATCACGTGTACAAATCAAAATTTTAAACGTGCCTACCGGCACCAAGCAAACAACACACGACCCTTCGGGTTCTCTACCGATACCTCGTCAGGTCATCGGTCTCAGTGTATCAATGGCTACCCCTCCCGGTACCACGCACTCCTGCCAACTGGCAATGACACGACCTTTCCTTTCTCTTAGGAAGGCCACAGTCACAAATACGTGACAAACCAGTCACAACATAATTTAGGCGCAGTCTCCTCACTCTGAGTAAACGACTAATCACCTCTCAACACCACAAGTCAAGGTTCGGCTTTGCTGTACACGTTCTAGACCGTGCCAACTCAGCTAAACTAGACTATTACGTCACTTGTCTTACGTTCGGTCTTGCTGCACGCGTCCCATACCGCGCCAACTCAGCTAAACATAGACGAAATCCTATGGTCTCTAGCCAGACGTTAGGCCTAGCTGAACACGTCCCATACCGCGTCAACTTAGCTAAACAGGTGGCACCAATCCTACGGGTCAAGTGGGGGTCTTGAGCTAATCTCGGTCATGGTTTCTGGTCTTTGTGGTCCACAGTAACCTTAGCTCTTTGCCCTTCGATCTTTCCTGACTTACACCTTGCCTTAATCATAGAGGGTCCTGTCTGGTCATTCTTGCTAATACAACTGCTCCTTATTACTCCAAAAGAAGGGCAACCTTTCCTAGGTTACAACCTCGCTCTGATACCAAGCTGTCACGCCCCGATACTTCAGAGACGTAGCCATCCCTTCAGGATCCAATTTCACTTCAACTCCAACCGTAATTCCGACTCCAGTACTCAATCGCAGAAATTAAGAACAAGAACTAAGATAGAAACCTTAAATTACTTCATTACAAATAACTTCATAACAGGTCCACATCATTCCAAAATACAAAATAGATCAGACCAGGAGGGAAGTATCAAAAGTCCTAGGGTTCGAGCCTCCGCTCAGTTGTACAATCAAAAGTTGCGGGGAAGGGTAAGAGGGGTGGACTAGCCTATGGTGCACTAACCGATTTTAGCCACTCGCGTACACTAAGAGGCTTCGGGTCGATAACTGTCCCATCCTCTGAGTCATCTCTCCCGTCGGGATCATCGTAACCAGACTCGTAGCCTCCCCATGGTACTTCGCACCGCTCCGATAGGTACTCCATCTTGGTCTCTGGGAACCCCATGTACTCCACTACATGCTGGTGTGGAAACCAGGTCTGCTCGGGATGCTCCAAATTCACTCGGTCTGGCTCTGAGACTCTATGACCATCCCGGACTCCTTCACCCTCTGATTAATCACACACCCTTTATCGATAGGTTGGTCAGGGACCATTCCTATCTCTTCCTCCAGGTCTTCTGCCTCCTCATCCGAACTAAAGGGAGTCTCCAGCTCCAAGTCCTCCTCCGGGTCCTCCTCCTCCAGAGGTTCCACCTTCAGCTCCTGCTGATCCCAGTCCTCTTCCTCGATGGGCTCCTCCTCCAATGGCTCCTCCTCCAACGGCTCCTCCTCCTCTAGCTGGTTCTCCAAGTCGGAGAGTTCCTGCTCTGGGTCCATAGTAGGGTCCTGGGATGATGGGGGTGGTGGAGTGAGATACTTGGTATCCCAGTGAACGAACCCTAACCCTAGATTAGGAACACCCCTACCCTAGGGTCCTTATGACGTCCCTCCCAACTCTCAGTCTCTAAACAGTATGTCCGACTATCCTAGCTAGGGAACCGACTTTAACATCTCACATCCCAATCCTATCATACTACGCATAGTACTCGCGACTAGTCTAATTCGGAAGACTCCACGTCTCATGGTTGCCGAGAGTAATTGATCGGATTAAACCACACAACAAATAATCTAACAATCGAATTTAATAAATAAATTGCAAGGCTAATAATCTGATAATCGAATTTAATAAATAAATTGCAAGACTGATAATCTAATAATTGAATTTAATAAATAAATTGCAAAACTAATTTAATTTGCTAATTTAATTAAGTAACTCCCAAAAATAATATGAAGTGCGAGACCGACACCGTCACCATCTCAAGGTGCTTAATACACGGCCATGCCCAAGTTGAACTTTTTCAACTTTCTCAAGGGCTTGTGCCCTCGGCACCCCCACACGCCAACTATAGTACTAAGGTGCCTCTCGCATTTAGCGAGGAACGTCACCACTAGACTATCACCGGTCGATCCATCCATTATATGCGGCCAAACAATCAGTCAATTAGTCAATCAAGCAATCAATCAATCATTCAATCCCAATTTCTAGGAATCCTAATAATTTTAACCATTCTAGCCAATTCTACCTAATTTCTACTAAAGCAGTAAATGCGCCTAATAAAGGTTTAGAGCCCACTCACTTGTGAGTCTCTTGTCTTCCACCCTGCTAGTTTAGGCACCTGCTGAAGGCCAAGAGAAAATTACTTTTTTTTTTTTTCGGGCCGCCCCCTTCTTTTTCTTTTTCTTTTCTCTCTTTTTTTTTTCCTTTTTTTTTCTTTTCTCTTTTCTTCTCGCAGGCCGCCTAGGCTGGGCCGGGCCTGTGGCTAGGTCGGCTTGCTGGGCCGGGTCGCCTAGCCTAGGCTAGCCTCTGGGTCGGGCTGCTGGGCCTGGCTGCTGGGTCTGGCTCGCTGGGTTTGGGCTGGTTTGGTCAAGCCCGTTGACCAGCCTCCGGCGACGGCGACTGCTCTGGCGACGGCGACGGTCGTCTTCTCCGGTGAGTCACAGACCCGGTTCGACTTCTCGGGTCGTGAGTCGGGTTGTCGAGGCGCGTCGGGTTTGGCCGCTGTTTTCCGTCCATCGGCCAAACCGAAGCTCGAGACCGGTCAGATCTGGAAGTTGCTCCTCCGACGCGTCGAACGGTGGTGGTGCCGTGAGCTGAGGTGGTTGGAGCTGGGAGATATCCGGCCACGAAGCTGGCGACTTAGGGTCTAGGGTTCCAGAGGAGAGGTTAGGTTTCGAGCTCAAATCCGTCGATTACAAGGCAAATCTGATGAATTAAGGACCGTAAACAAGGTCTAGAAACCTCAAGGAATCGATTGGTGGCAACCAATCGAGCTAAGGAGGTCGGGAAGAGGAAGAACTCACCGGATTTTGGTTGTGGTTCTGCGGTTTTCTGGAAAAATTTCCAGAAAACCCTAACCGTGGAGCCTCTTTTCGGGGGCTACCGGCGGCGACTCCGGCGGAACCGAAAGCAGTGATTGGTGGCTTCGGACAGGGGACGTTGCAGGCTCTCCAATGACACCAACGGCGAGACGAGAGGAGGTCCGAGCTGAGAGGAAAGTGAGCTAGAAGTGGAGACGGTGCTCAGTGTATACTGTGTGGGGTGGTTGGGGGCGAGCTGAAAATCAGCTCGTCGGCGCAACGTGGAGGTCCCCCATTGGCTCCACATCACTCCGGCCATCACTCAAGGACGAGAGGTGGGTGGTGGCAGCGGCGAGGCGATCGTTGAGGCGATGGTTGCAACAGTTGATGGGCGCACATCAACTGTTCGAGGAAATGTCGGAGAGAAGGAGAGGGGGGGAGAGCTGTGCGGGTGCGTGGCGCGTGCCGTCCGGTCCGACCCGGTCGGACCGCCCGGTTCATGCGGTTGGGCAGGTCGGTTTGCTGGCCGGTTCGGAAATTTAATTAAAATAATAATATTTTAATTTCCGAAAATTAAAAAATTAATTTAAAAATTCGTTAAAATTTGGGAAAATTTTCTAAATTTCTTAAAATTTTCCAATACCAAGATTTTGACATTTTGGGCCCAAATAAAATTTTTGATCACTAATTTCGGTAATTCAAGAGCCTTTCAAAAATTTCACAAAATAAAAAGGAAATTATGAAATTTCCCAGAAATTTTCCCGAGGCCGTAAATGCGAACCGAGTCCGAAACACGGCTGTTACAGTTGTTGTAAATGCTTCTACCAATATTTGAATGGCATAGAAGCCACAAATAATGTAGCATGCCGAAGTTCAATAATGTGTCGGTGTTTCCTCTCAGCATCATCGTTTTGCTTTGATATTCTTGGACAATAAAGTTTTTGTTGTATGCCATATTCACGAAAATATGTCAGAAAACTATTGCTTGTGAGTTCATCTCTTCCATCAACTTGAAAAACTTCAATTTTCCTATGGAGCCAATTTTTGACTTATTTTTGGAAAATAGCAAAATCTCAAAGAAATTTGAATTTCACTTAGAGAAATCATTAGTAAATACGACATACTATTGAAATTTTTGCATAGAAGCAATTGGGCCCAGTCCTTAAATTCACAATGTGTTTTCTCCAATAGATAGAAGCATCTAGAATTAGATGAAGAAAAAGACATTCTTGAACTTTTACTATTCTGACAACTTGTACATGAAGTGCCAGTAAATTTATTAATAAAATTAAATCATCAGACTACAAAAGCTGTAAAATATGACTATTTGGATGGTTTAATTGGTGATGCCACGTAAATTCATCGACAACCTCGTTTCTCTAGGGGAAGAATGCCATGGAATACATGCCCTTGTTGGTATATAGTCCTTGGTGATTAGTTCCTTAGTAATACATTATGTGTTTTGGAATCCTTAATAAAAGATCCAAAGGTATTCAACTCAAAATAACAAGGATAATCTCTCGGGTCAATTGAGAGATGGATATTAAATTTTTTCTTAATTTGTAGAATGACTAAAACATTATTAAGTAAAAACTAACCAGTCTTATTGTCAAATTGACCAGTCCCAATGTGAGTAATTGGTAGTGATGTACTATTCCAACTATCACATTATCATAGCCATGATATGGAATTTTGTTTGCAAGCTTACCTAGACTATTACTCATATGGGTATTATTACCGGTGCCCGGATGTCATTCATCATCTCGTGAGTTTGAGATGTAAAGAGTAGCTAAGCTATGGGGTACGTTAATACTCTGATAACTATTGTTGAAATGATACCAACAATTCAATGCATCGTGTCCCTTCCTCTTACACATTTGGCCGATGAGAGGATGCACTCTTAAGTTTGAATTTGGCGATGCACCATCAGTTTGGGTTTGCCAAGTAGTATAGTAATTTTCTAAAAAAGTACCAGCATTCTAGTATGTTTTAGAAAAGCCATGAACCCTAAAATTAAATGTGGGTCCTCTATCCCTTCCTCTAGGGTTGTTTGTGTAGCCATCGTTGTGTTGCTGCGAGATAGTTGTTTGGGAGCATGCTTCACGTGCACTTGTTTCGTAACTCAAAATTTTGAAGTTGTGCAACCACTTCTGCATGACATAGAAGGGGAGGCCTTAACATAATTATTTGAACGACTCATAGCTATCATCAAATCCTTCGAGTAATCTGAAGACTTTATTAGCATCAAATAAGTTTATTAATGGAATGTTGGTGATTACAAATAGATTTAAAGTTACAAGGATGAACATATAAAGGCGAATTCTCTTGCTTGAGGTGTTGAAGTTGTCTAAGAAGGTCAAGCTCACGAGTCACTATGTAAGAAAACCCCACTTGGCCAATGCATAGTTCTCGAAATGAACTTTCTGAATTGATATCTCCTAATTCTTTCTAAATCAAAAGTTGTGGCCGTCTTCCAACCAATGCACATATTGCTGTCTTGAGTCCACCTGTTGAATTTATATGTATAGAGTCATAAGCAGTGGCAGCTGCCTCATATCTCCAGTTAAATTTACCCGTAAAAATATATTATGTAAATCTTCTGGCAATTTTCTTTTTACTTTTAACCAGAAAGTCCCCATGTAATGATCAATAACCCTGTTCCATTAGGTGTATAAGCTGCTATAATTAGCTTGATAAGATCCAGCAAAGTTATTTTAATATTATTGTTTATTCCTTTTATCCTTGTAAGTTAAATACAATACAAACTCTCTTTGGCTCTTGGAAAGAAAATAGAACTAACAAACATATTTCTAAGTACAAGCAATGTTAAGGACAGTACAGGAGCCACTTACTTCTGATGAAACAGTTCAACTTTCCCGTTGTTTTCTTCGGACATGCAAACTCCTCTTGTTTACTACTGTCGCAATGGTTTCTCTGACATCACCGGAGGAGCTCACGTTATCCTTTCATGGAAATATAAGAGATTTGCTGCAAGAACAGTCTTTGTCTCATTGATATCATACAATTCAGCAACTTCGGGCTTAGTTTCTCACCAATTTGACCTTGTGAATTGTAATGAAAGTTGGGATGACCTGGTCGTACTCTTTTGCGGATCACATGATCGTATTCTTTCTACGGAGAGTTAGATGCATAAACAATTCTTGATGGAGCTATTGATTGATAATGGATATGGGCCAGCTACATCACACTGTTTCCATGTGAATGATTAAGCCTCGTGAATGAAAGCCTGGTTTGATCAAGTCCATGTTCCCGTATGGATTTGGGCCAGCTACATCACACTGTTTCCATCTGAATGAATAGTCCTCGCGAAGTAAAGCCTAGTTTGATCAAGTCCATGTTCCTTTAAAGGGTGCACAAGTAAAAAGGCTCTCGACAGGTACGAAGTTATTTCACCCGCTATTGAAATGTTTGGTTTAAAATGTCAACGTGCTCATTGAACGAGCTCGTCATGTTAGCACTATCAGGCGTGGATGTGGAAGCCCAAGACCAGTGATGTATCTAAACTAAGGCCCATGCTTTGTAGACTCACCAATGTTTCCTGAGATAAAAAATAAATTGGGGAATCAAACATTGTCAGCGTAGCCCTATCAGGTGTGAGTGTGGAAGCCCAAGACCGATGATATATCTAAACCAAGGCCCATCCTTCATGGACTCACCAATGTTTTCTGAGATAATAGATCGAGGAATTGAATCTTTGGAACACTCGACCAACAGTCTACCTGATATGTTGTTACAGAAGTTTTATGCGACTGAACCAACTACTGTCTAAGTTTTGAGACAGAGATACATCAAATGAACGACCTTAGCGTAGACAAAAGGGATATTAAGAAGTTGCCAAAATGGCACTTGAATTGTCGAATACGTGCCCAAAGAGTTTTCTGCAGAAAAAGGAAGCACAGAAGACGGGGACGATGAATCCTACAATGTCTATTTATTGTTTAGGCATGTCCAGTTTGCTAGCCATGTGGCATATCTGACGAAAGGGACAAGATGTGCCTGAGCTTGGACTTTCGAAAAGTCAGAAGCCAATGTCAACCGCTGAGTTTTTATAATATATGCTATCAAGAAACTTCCGATGTTTTGCTGCAAAAGCTATAGAGTCACTCTCAACGAAATTTACGGAAAATGCCAAGAAACATTTGACCAATGATGGTCAACTCTGGTCAAGGTCACAGGGTTTATATTCCAAAATGGAAATATGGCACCAAATGATATGGAAATATGGTGGGTTAATTGCTTAATTATTATATTGATAGCTAGTCTGTTAAGTGGTTGCTTTCACTGGTAGGATGATTTCTTTCACGCCCCAAAGATATCTTCTTGAAAATTCGCAGCACATAATGCTGCTTTGAAAATTTATACAGGAGGCCACAAGAGAAGACAACCCAGCCATGGTGAGGTTCAGCCTTGCCGGCGGTGAGAGAGGCTTGCCCTAGCCATAGGCCAGTGAGGTCAACCTTTGGCCAGTCATTGAGGTCTAGCGACTACCTGGAGGAGAAAGGAAGAAAAGGAAAAAAATGGAAAGAAAAGAAAAGAAAAGAAAAGAAATTAGCTGAATGGTCTAAATTAATATAAATAGAGTTAGTCATGCCACGTAAGATGATTGATGTCCATGTCGGTGATTTCTGATAGCTGAACGGTCTAAATTAATATAAATAGAAAAGGTTTAGGATTCCATTGTGTAAAAAAAAAGTAGAAGAAAAAAGATTTATGATTGAATTGACACAATTTTAATAAATTTAGAATTTTTTTGGTAATTTTTTCCTGGTTGCTTTTACTGGTGGGATGTTTTCGTTGACTCCCCAAAGATCTCTTCTTGAATTATTGCAGCAACAAAAGACACGGTGCTGCATTAAAAAATTTCACACAGTGGGGGCTTCAAGGCAAGACAACTCATCAGTTTAGTCGACGTACTTCCCCGTTCGATTTCAAGAATATGCTCCTGTCGATTATTCGCCTGCATTTTCCCCGTAAAGCCATGGTCAAAAGTATGAAGGGATAGACCGAGCTGGTGATTCTGGTAAGTCATTTTAGTCAGACACACTTTGAACCATTGTTTATTGAATTGCTGAAGGAGATCATCTGGGAAGCAAGCATGGGTATAGGTTCAACGAAACTTGGGTTTCAAGTATCATAATGTATCTTTGACTCACCCAAAAGCCAAGGCAGAGAAGAAATGGCCCCCCGTTGATCACGACGGGGCGAGGTGAAGCTGAAATTTTGCTTTAAAAAGCCGAAGACACTAATTTACCCGGAACACTTCATGATGTCGACGTAAAACGTCTTTGATTGTCAAAATTTTAAGGTGAACTCTGCTTTGAGTCCTTTGCGTGCATGGCGTGCATCGGAGTCTCGACCGAAGTAGAACTGACCAAGGAGAGGGATTCTTGGTCTTTTTTTAGCTGAAACGTGACTTGACCCTTCTTGGTCTTAAAAGTGTGTATTGAGATCATGAAACCCGGATGGGGTTTCGGCTTTGACCTGGCCCAGATTCAACTCCTCCCAACTCACAAGGCTTTCGACAGAGAGGGCAACTGACTTGCGGTATTGCCTGTTGATTCGACATGACAAGAATTGTTGGATGGGGGAGAAAATCTTCTTGGTTCCCCTCTTGATGCGATGGCTAGGGCCCGGCTGGGGGCGACGACCCAACCTGACCTCCACAGACCGTGGTTCGGCCGCTCATGGTTCGGGTTTGATCATCAGAGACTTAAGTGTTGCTGCTGATAGCCCGAATTCGACTGCAGCTGACTCGGGTCGATGGTCGATAGAGTACGACAGTGAGGACGATGGAGATAGAAGCAAATGTTTTTTTCTTCAAAAATTTTTAGTGTCAAACTGTTTTGTCACACTCGTGGATGTGTACTTCTTTTCATAAATAAAGTTGTTGGCTAATGAAGTTCAACATTACCTAAGAAATAGAAAAAAATGGTTTCGTACAATCATTTTTTAGTGGATTCGTAATCTCTTTTGGATGTGTCATGATATGACTATGAATTATCAATTAAACTCTTGTGTAAATGATTTTACGGACGAAATCTCCGTTGGGAAATTAATGACATATAAGACAATTGATAACCTAGTTAGACCAAAATGGACTGAACCTAAGCCTCAGAGGCATCAATTCTTCAAAAAGACGTGGGCAGCTTCAGCCATCATCGTTTTCCCTTTCAAGCGAAACTATTTTTATTCCAACGACCGGGACAATAAATTACGTATGGCCCAGACAAGCCAGAAAAAGACAATTATTATTAGCAAAATGATATTTTAAGGTAGTTGCGCTTGTCTTCAGTGGTCGGCCCACACATCAGCTCCTGTCTTTTCCTAGAACTGAGAACGAATCACGAACTAATCAATGTTAAAAGAAATCCATCGTTTCAGGGCTCATGACTGAGAAAAAGCTCTAGCTATTGCAGGGCGCAACATCAAATCAAGATGCTGCAGTTAAATTAAATTTCCCTGCAACTCAGACAACACGGGGATATTCCGAGACTGGTGCATGCTTTGAAGTCCCCTCATGATGTTCGACGTTTCGGAAAGTCAAAGGACGAGTTCTCTTTCAAATCCGAATTCCGTTCGACGTACCGTCTGAGGAAGGACATTACTCGGGCGACGCTGGTGAAGGGGCTTGGTAGCGACACTGCAATTTCCAAGTAAATCTGCTGTGATGAACGACCACACATTTGAGTTGTTGAACATTCTCATGCCAACGAAGGCGAACATCATAAACATCGACTTAGCATGTGAAGATGCGAGTTCGTACACCGGAATCATTCGGGATGTCGTGAACCCTCGACCATACAATGTCCTAACGAAATGTGAGGAGACATTGCCGACAAGAAAACCGCACCGGACGAACACCTCTTGCACATCAATCAAGGTCAACGTACGTGTAACCAAAAACATCAAATCCTTAAACCGTTTCCACAATAACATTTGCGGACATGCCGCAAAGAGAACGCATGAAATTGTCGTTTACTTAAAGTACAAAGTCTATTCAAAAGACCATTTCATGCTCGTCAAACGACATGTAAATTTGCGAAGAACGTATTTGAAGGTCTTGGGGAAGCCTCCAGAGAACTCTGATTTAATTTGAAAAATATACAAGCAGGGCTCTTTTCCCTGCCTTTTCAGAACGAGTACCGTGTACTTTCGCTCGGCGGTCTAGTCGGCGCGACCGAAACTTGAAATCTCTCTCCTCCCCTGTATAAAATGCCCGATGAGACAGCTTAAATATCACCCTACAATATTGCCTCAAAAGAAGAGAAAAAGTTTATACCCTTCGATTCGCTTCACAGGCTAAAGCTATGCAACGTCCGGTGGCCACAGCCAAGAGCTTGATTCACCACCGCGGCCGTGACCTCCGGCAAAAGATCCAAACCCAAGTCCTGAGGCCGACGTGCGACGTGTTCATAAACCACCGTGGGATTGACACCAAACGGAATGTGTCGGGCTTGTTGTTTCATTACTTCGGCGTTCTCAATCTACGCCCCTTCTTGGACAGCAAGAACATGAGTCCTGGGGACTCGTTGTTCCAGAAGATCAACGAGGCGATATGCGGGTGCAAGGTTGGGGTCACCGTGTTCTCGCCCCGTTACTGCGAGTCACCGTATTGCCTTCACGAGCTCGCCGTGTTGATGGAGAACAAGAAGAGAGTGATTCCCATCTTTTGTGATGTGAAGCCATCTGAGCTTCAAGTCATGGACGATGGGGTCTCTTCCGACATGGACTTGCAGAGATTTAGGGACGCTCTTGACGAAGCTAGGGACACGGTCGGACTCACTTTCGACACAGCGACTGGGTATGCTTATTTCTACATCCTGATATTATTTAACCAATTGCTCTTACCAAATTTTACGTCCATCATCTCTTTGCACTCGTAGTGACCGAAGGAAAATCTAAACCGATGATTGATTACTATAACATTATATGCATGCAGATTAACATTCCTTCATTTATTTCTTGGTCCTGATATTACGGGTTATTATTATCCATTACTGAAATCTGATGGCGTTTTCCTTTTCTCATCTTGGAATATAGGGATTGGTCGAAGCTCTTGAACGATGCTACGAATGCGGTGGTGAGGAATGTGCTCGAAGTAGACGAAGATTGCGCAAGCAAGAACCCTTCCTACACCGTACAATAATACCTGAAATTTTCTTCTCTTTCCTAAATGGTAAAGAGAGGAACGCTCTTGGTTCCGAAGGCGTGGTTCGAGAACGACTGCGTGCCCCCCGGACGCTTCAATCGATTGCTTTCGTTATTGATTTGTTAATTTAATTGCAACAATTGTGACCAAAAATACAAAGGAGAGATCTGGCACATAGTGCAATCTGACTCTGTAAGAAAACAACAATATCGTCGGATCTCACTATTAACTTTAATATTTGTTCTCTGTTTTCCCCCTTGTTTCTTCTGTAATTAATGACATTTAGGGTTACCACATGGACGGGTGGATCATTGTAAACAGCAAGCTCCTCTTGTATTATGTGCCATAGTTCATATCACATATGTATACCCTCTTAGAGAGGAATCTATATAAATGATTATATGTTTATAGCCGTTGATCATTTTGTCCATACTTTTTGCCGGACAATCTGATCATCTTCTATTATTTTCTTTTCGTTTCTTTATCTCTTAGCATAATTCGGAAGCTTATTAATTATTAAGACAAGAGAAACGGGGTAAATCTTCACTAAATTCAGTTATGAGTATCTACACATTGTACATAGATTTACACAATAACACATCTTGATTATCGGACTCTTGGATAGAATGGCCAGTTTTCTTTGTTTGTAGTTCGACCGCGATTCAGGCCTCGCTGGCTAAAGAGATATTTGGTTGCACTGGCTGTAAGTGAACCCAAGTTGACATGCACCCTTCTATCATCGTATCGAAATGGCACGTGGCTTAGAAACGATCGTAAACACCATTTATAATACTTTAAATATATACTTCTTTTTAATACGCTAAACGTCATTAAATGTGATGAGTATATTCCTATTTCACCGGCATACAAGAAATTATGCATGAATTGTCCGCCTCATATTATTTAGGGGTGATTATTATATAATTGCTTCCATGAACATGTAGGGAAATTTCCCTCACAGTTCACAATCACTTCATAATACGCGCTAAGTATGAAGTTTCTCACACTTGCCAACGAAAATTAACTTGGCATCCCCGTGAACGACTGCTCGCTTGGGTTTTCAGTTCACGCCCATCGAAGACAATGCTGCCGACCAAAAATCGTTCGTGAAGAGCATGTAACGACTTTTGGAAAATCAATGGAAAATGCAGATGGATCATCGGCAGGCATCTTCCAAGAAGAAATTGGAATTTGAAAGGAAACGTCTTCATTATTTACACAACTTCCTGTTTGACCCAAGCAATATATTGCCATTCGGTTCTGTGTTCTGAATCGTCGAACAGGTGTGTTGGAACATATAATATAACTATATTCGACGGCATAGTGTTGGTACAACGCTGGTAAAAGTGGCCGAAAATTTAGTACTGGGATTGTAAGCTGCGAGACATTTCCGTTGTTATTCATAGAGGGAAGGAGGAGCTTCGTTGTAGTTTCGACGTCAATTCTCCACCATCGGTATTTACCAAAAACGGATCAACAGTTTTAATAATTGTGGTCCTATCAATCACATGTCACGTCGGATCTAAAGATTCATGGGAAACTATACGGTTTTGGGGAATAATAGAACCATTTCAAATTGACATCTCAAATTCTATTTTATATATAAATGAAGGATCTATTTGCCCAGAGAATGGTAGGTGGACCAATCCTTCCCGAAGTCCCTGTTATACAAATAAAAAGCATTAAAAGCTATTGCACTGCAAACGTTGTGCCTCGATTAGTTTTCTGGGTTTTAAAATGAATCGACGATTATATGACGACTTATATTGATAGAAAGCAATCTTATATCTGACATCTCTAACAACTGAGTACAAAAGTCTGCTGATCCTTAAAATATTTAATCTAAGAAGATGAGTCATAAGTGAAGGGAAAACATGTGTATATAAAAAGCATATACACTCCATAGATAAGTTATGCGAGATGCTTCAATATTTCCTCTTACAAGCAAGCACATTTAGGAACGACATATGAGATTTGACAAAAGGGATAGCTATGTGCGCGAAATAAATTGAGGTTGAATCGAGCTCTGGTATACTGACAAGTGACGAGATATCACATATATATTGATGGAGTTGACTTGACCTGTGATCTCCACTACATGTCGATGCTGGCAAACACCTCTGTGCTTGTTGTTGGCTAGTCATGATTCCATAGCCTTAATCATTTTTTAAATCTCTCTATTCTCACCATCTTGCTTGTTGTGGATGGTGTTATGGCTCATAACCTCGTATTCGTGTTGGAAAAGTGTAGTCGAAACCCAATACATTCACCTAGGAAAATTGTCAAGGGAGAGTCCAAGTTCGTATATGTCAATAAATTTAGTTGGACCTGCCTTTATTAAAAAAAATTAAACTAATGAGTTATGAGTTAAATATTATATATTAACTACTCTATACCACACTTGTTCTTCAATGCAAGACTTTATTTTAGTACAACTCACAAGTGCATCTCTACAATATCTCTCTAAAGATTAAACTCAATGTTAGTTCTGCTCCTTATTAATTTAAATATCCTCTAATGCCACTTTCAATCCTCCTCTCTTTCTCTAGAGTGAGTCATGAACGCAGCTATTCGGACCACACTGCTCCACCACAACATTCACTACCTTCACTTCATGTCTCTTTCACCTAAAAGCTAGTTCGAAATTGTGTTGATCACACACACACACATACATATTGAGAGTGGGCAACCGATCAGCCTTCCACTTTAATTATATGCTAGGAATGTGCAATAGAAATTTGATACATTCACGAGAGAAGACACCATGAGGAAGAGTCCAAGTCCAAGCTCGTTAATATATGAAGTTGGTGAAAAGTTTGAAAAAATTCAAAATCAATTGTATTGATGCTAATTTAATCTTAAACCTTTTATAATTACTAATTTATTCCTAAACCTTTTAACTTTATGCCACTTCAGTCATTATGGTTGATTTTGATTGGATATTGTTGACATGGACGCATCAACCCATGTGACACCATCGGTATTGACGTGGACTGTTCTTAATAATACTTTGATTTTTTGATTTTTATGTTTCTTTCTTTTTTTTCTCCCTTTTGTTTGTGACTGGCTTTCACCCATAGGGGATGGCCAACCATAGGCAATCCCCGGCATGCTGACCTCGCTTGGGCAAGGGTCACCGTCGTCTGCCAAGAGCAAGGCCCACCAATTAGGGGAAGGCGAGCCCTAGCGCACCTTCCTTGGGACAAGGCGGCATTGCCGTCACTAGATTTGGCAAGGGTTGGCCTCGCCTAGGGTAGATCTAGTGAGTGTTGTTCCATGCAAGATGACCCTCACCGAGGCTTGCCCTTGCTTGCTCGATGGACCTCGCTCATGGTGGGTGACAATGACCCTTACTCAGGCGAGGCTAGCCCACTAGGGCATGGCCGTTGGCCTGTAATTGGCAAAAGAAATGGGAAAAAAAGAAAAAAGAAAAATAGAATTTAAAATGTTATTAAAGATTATTTACATTAGCATCGGTGGTACCATGTGGGCTGATTAACGTTCACATTAGCAATATTCAGCCAAAAGTTGACCCGAAGGATTGAATTAATATGAAGTAAAAAAGCTTAGGAGTAAATTGGTACTTTTAAAAGGTTTAACACTCAATTAGCATCAATAAAATAAAATTATGACTTTTTTTTTACACTTTTCCCTATGAAGTTGAATCCATCTTCACTAAAAAAGCTTAAGCTAATAAGTTTCGAGCAAACTAGAAAGCATTAACTACTCCAAACTACACTAAATCTCCGGCGTGAGACTTTTATCTAATAAAATTCATAGATGTGCCTCAATAATCAGGGGTCACTGAGCCCAAACTTGCCCGAGGTTGGGCAGCGACATCCTTGGTGGTTGAGATTGAGATTGCAACGTTTCCAAGAAAAACATAATGAAGATTTTCATACAGTATGGAACTGAAACATTTTTCTTTTTTCCATGGAAAGCCTACTTGGAATGAATCATTACAACACTCCCGAGGATAATGGAGAAGCCATGGCACCGACTACTTGAAACCGAAAATTGAAAAATAGGCGCAGCATTAAGCACCCCGATGTGGTGGCAATCACTTCCCTCTTTCCAAATCAAACGTGTTACTTTTAAGGATAATTATTACTTTCCTCACGGGCAATGTTATTGCAATGGCTTTTCAATCTCGTGATGATCTTTCGAAATGATGCCGATGCAACCCGACCAATGTTTGCGTTGGAGTGGCTACAAGATGAGGGAAGATGGTGAAATCCAACAGCATTAATAAAACCCAAATAAAGAAAAATTGGACATGGTCTGTGGAGTGGAGAGCCCTGAATTTGAAACGTGGAGGGCACAGAGATTGACAGTTCCTTGCCGGTTCCCAATTATGCACACACTGACATGGCTCTCCGTATTGCTGTCCTTGAACCACTTTCGAAGTTTATCTTATCACTTGTATACCACATGATGTACGTAATTGTTTCAGGTAATTTCATAACGGATGTCTTATCTGGGTTGGAGAAGTTAAAACTTAATTTGCCTAATATTTATTGGTAATGATGGATACAAATAGATATATCAACTAGCTTAAACTGGAAGCTCTCCTTGTGATTTTCCTAGAATTGAGGTATGGGCCTTCAGTTGCACATCCTATAACTGATTCTAGAGCGGATGGCTGTATCAACATGGACAATTGATCGATGAGATCCTAAAATGGATCGGTATCAACGATGAAATCCCATGATTAATGGGCTTGAGTGAAGATTGTCATCATCGTTGGTTTGATGGGAAAAGAAACTAAGAATATATTAGTATTATAGATTACCCTATAAATGAGGAGCATGGTTGATATTGAAGGCCTTAACATGTGAAAGGGAGATTGTGAAAGTGAATGTATGAGGGATTTTAGAGACATGTAATATCACTGTCATCAACAATTAAAAAAAGTCTAAATTGTTAGATAAAGACAATGTTTAATATTCAAGAAATTTAATTCTCCCTTTCACGTGTAAGCTGGACATTGGCCTAAGATTGAAAAAATGGCAATATATGATGGGCGAAGAAAAGAAGGACTTCAACAGATTTTAACTCGAGATCTAGCAATCTATGGTATGTAAATTTTAGTGGGATGACTATTAATTGTTCCGAAAGATTAAACTTGGAGGCATGAAATAACTATTCCTAATTAATTCGGAACCAAACAAACGCCTTCAAGCTGTTGTTGCTCGTGGCCAAGGTGGTCCTCGCCTACATAGCCTTGAGTGAGGCACCTGTCACCTAACCTAGGCGAGGCTTTCGCAGGGACCCTCTCTGGCGCAATAAAAGAAAATAAAAACTAATAAAAAAATTCAAAAAAATAATAAAAAATTTGATTCTTTTTTAAAACTACAAAATTCGTCAACTTTGGTATTGTTAGTGCTACGTAAGACATTTGATGTGCCATGTCGTTGAATTTTGGACAAAATTCGTCGGAAGAACTTAATTGTCAAAACTTTTAGATTTAAGTTGACTAAATCAAAAGATTTAGTACTAAATTGATACAAATACAATATATTTAACACCGTTTTAGCAGTTTCCCCATAATTTTTGTATGTCTTACTCACTGTAATATTTGATAAAACCATTACCAACTATTTTTAAAACTTAAACCATCATATGAAGACAACTGTATTAGCTATTCTTCGACTCAAAGAATAGCTATTCCTAGTTAATTTTTGGATTGAATAAGGAATTGGTCGTTTTGTAAGGGATACATCGGGAATAGAACAGCTGTTTATGTATTCATTTTGATACCATTTAAAGTTTAATGGGACTGCTTTAGCTGTTTTAAAGGGTTTAAGTTGCTAAATGGGGGCATGGAATGAAATATCTACGAGGAATTGCTATTCATAATTAAGAAAGGAATGATTGTACGAAGCCAGGAGTGGAGTACTTTTAGGACAATCAAGCAAAGTGGCTTGGTATAATGCGGTTGGCTTCTCTTCTCCCATATAAATCACTTCCCATAAATTGACATCCACTGAACACCCTGTGGCAAGCCTTGGTCAATAATCAATTATTTTGTAGCATTAGAACTTTAGTTGTTTATTCATTCATATGTAGATTGTTGGTAGTTAAGAACAGAAAGACTACATAGCACTTTTGCTCGTGAATCATGTGGTTGATGACTTGAAAAGGATTTATCCATTCCCAATTGGACATGGCAACTTGGACTTCCTTGCCCTCATGTGAAGTGGAGAATTCCCACCGAAAGAGAATGACCGTCGATCGTCATCAGCCAAAAAGTCTTTCTCCGAAACGATTATGACGTGTAATTTACTAAAATAATCTCAATTTAAGCATGAATTCAGACATTACAAACGAGGAGATTTAGTTAATTTGTGATGCGATGTCGAATTATCATATCGAAGTATGAATTTTCTCCACAAGAGACGCTTGCAAATTGAAGCAAGAGGGCATGACTCAGAATGATGATACCGTGGTCGATGGTGTTTCCCCGCCAAAAGCGTCGGAAGTGACAAAGTCAAACCACACGATATTGTTAGAGAACTGTCTAGTTGTCCTTGTCAACTTCTATGTAAAGTAACTAATGTGGGTTGAGTACTTTCAATCTTGACTTCTGGACAGGATTTTCCTAGATTTTCCTAAATCATTCAACCGACCACATCAATTAATATTAAACGACGACTCTAATGACCATCCCACTCTGATTGAGTTGTCTTCTTGATAATGCGATTCCTGAAATTTTATCATTAGCTCGACGGTTTTGCTAAGTGACTTATGATTTAGATGAGTTTAGCAATGTATTCTGAATTCATCATGATGGACTAAGTGGGTGTCATTCAAAAGAAGTTACTGTGAGTCTAACTAGCTACCTTTCTTTATCACATAACTTATTTTGCATGAGTCCAACGGGATCGTATCATTTTATGTATACCTCTTTATAATTTGGAGAGGTTTGCGGTTAACTTTTTAGTAGCTCTCATCTCGTCCTAATCTAATATGCTTGATGACTGGGTTTCATCATTTCTTGATTTCATCAATATGTTAATGTTATGTAGCATAGTAAACTTCAAAATGGTTTTATCGAAAAAAAATTCTTAGTGCCTCTCTCTCCACCACCAGTGTTGTGTTCGACCTCTATTGCACCACTTCCACCTCCATCCCCAACGATAATCTATGTCGCACCACCGGAGAGAGAGAGAGAGAGAGAGAGAGAGCTACAATTACATAGACACATGTTGCGATTATGTAGATAATGAACTCTGGACTAGCGTTCGGAACAACAAACATTATCAAATCGATTGGGGGGAAGGGAAGTAAGTTTGTACAAGGTTTCAATTAAGGGAAACGCTCCAATTTTCAATTTACTCGAATCCACATCTTTAAGCACATGACAATCACAAATGGTTCAAAACTATTCCTAAGAAAAGAACTCGTATTCAGCCCCTAATGGGCTTCTGGGCTGTTGATTATAGGCTATATAGCCACTATTTCTCCTCTGCTTTTTCCTCGGCCATTTCATGCGGGCCCGACCCAGTTGTAGATGCAACAGAAGGAGTGGGCCTCTCGAGTCGGTGACTATTGTTCTTTTGGACTGAATGCAAGTTCTCCTTTCCATTATCCCCACATTGATCGATCATAGAACTCAAAAGTTATAAAAAGGATAACTCTCACATGAATTACTAATCAGGAAACAGACCCCAAAGATTTTGATCATCGAAAAGTAATGAAATAAATCACATTTGCAACGGAACATCACAAATTTATACTCGGTCATTAACTTGTGTCATTATCACAATGTAGTCCTTCGAATTTATTTATTTTCCATTGACCCTTTGATTTTGTAGAAATGGTCAAATTGGATACCCCTTGCAAGTTTCAACAAATCTACCTCTTTGCCATGATAGATAGTTGGTCATCTAACTTATGTAGCTCCTACATAATTCTTACGTTCAAGATATGTTGGGAGGGACTCGGTTGTCAATTTTGGATCTACGGAATTTCAGATGAATTGTATAGTTATAGTTTCATCGAATCCCGGACTTGTTCTTTGTTGGCATGAAAATATGAAAAAGAACCACAAAAAGAAGTCGACAAAGTTGAGGAAGATGAGGTCGAGAGTGTCCCCACATCTTTCTCCCCGCTGACTGAACAGACTCCCATTAAGAGCCTTCTGTCCTACTGCTTCCTCAGCCACATCCAACCTCACATGATTGCAAATGCTCTTTCACTTCAGCTAAAACAATAGCCCGATCTCCGTCTTCAATTGGTTTTCACGTCACTGAAACTTAGGTGGTGAATGGTGAAGATGGGTTTCCGAGATGGGCTTCTCGTTCTTTTTCTGTGCATTGTCAAAACAGCTTGTGATCTGAACACGAGCGACCTTAGTGGCCACGAAGATTATGTGCAGTTCCTACTCGCTAATGGTGTTGCTCGAACTCCTCCAATGGGGTGACACTCAGTGTTGACTTGTCTCTTCACACTTCTTTAGTTCTACAGCTATTTCTATTGAGGATTTATCATGTACTTCTTTCTTTTGCTTTTTTGTAGGTGGAACAGTTGGAATCATTTTCAATGCAGCATTGATGAATGGACTGTGAAGAGCACTGGTGATATTATGTATTCCATACTCGTTATTTCTTGTTCATAATCATGGGAAAGAAGTGTGTTATAGACTTCTGCGAGTTTCATTACTCTATTTCCCAATATCTTCATCGAGAAACTTCATTTCTTTGTTCTGCTTCTGTCTTGTTTTAAAGTCCTCCCCTCTTTGTTAACTGTATTGCATATCGTTTCTTGGATTTTTGGGACATCTGGGTGCAAACAACTAAATACATCAACTCTGAAAGTCGCTTTAGCACTGAAGTTAGAAAACGGTTTGTCCCACCAAAATCTCGAACTATTGTCTAGTTTTTCCTAGAAGTGGAAAGTAATCTGGAAAACATTCCCCAAAGGACCTTTAGTATTGTTGGATATAGTGCTGTCATGAACTGATTCAAATTGGACAGAAGAGACAGTTTCGCTTAGCATCCTGTCATACTATTGATTTATTGGGATGAGAAGTTAACCCTTGAGATCTGTGAGTAGCTCTAACACGAGTTGGCATTTATCACTTTATTTGAAGCACAAGTTCAGGACTTATTCACACCATGAAATGGGTTTTCCAGCTTATAATAATGATTTACATCCTGTTCCTGCTATAGCTGATGCACTTGTTTCCACTGGTTTGGCTGCACTGGGATACAACTATGTGAACATTGGTAAGTGTCATTAAATCTCAGTCCTCAATTCCTTAATGGTGCCCTTTCATATTCTGCTGCTGAAGTTGTTAGCGTAGGTAGTTCTGCCAACGCTGCCGGACATAATGTTGTCAGAGACCATGATCTTTCGTTTCTTTCCTTTTACACTTTCTAGTTCTCTTTCGCATCACGAGGAGTAAAACCCGATTACCGACCAAGACAAATTGCAAGTCACCGCCAAACAAATTGCAAGTCACCGTCAAACAAATGCTATAGTAATGTCTGGTTTATGACTACCATTGTCCCTGAAGCCTAACCTAATTGGTTGGCAAAACTGCAGATGATTGTTGGGCTGAAAGAAACAGAGATCAGATGGGCAAGTTGAGGGCAAAATCTTCGACTTTCCCTTCTGGAATCAAGGCCCTGGCGAATTATGTGCACGCAAAGGGGTTAAAGCTCGGAATATACTCGGATGCTGGGCAAGTCTATCCATTGTTTCAGATTTCAGTAAGACATGTCATTTTGGTTTGCTCATAGCAGTGACGATCTTCTTTGCACTTTGAATTCTTTTTCATATTAACAGATATAGTACCTGCAGCAAGACAATGCCCGGGTCTCTCGGGCATGAAGATCAAGATGCGAGAACTTTTGCTGCTTGGGTTCGTGTGCTCGATTTAATTGACCTTGGGACAGTACTAAGTGATACTATATCATATGACATAGGGGTGTTTGGCTGTAGGGAGTGGACTATTTGAAGTATGATAATTGCTACCATGATGGATCCAAACCTCGACAAAGGTCTAAATTCTGAAGTTCTTGTCTGGATATTATTTCTGCTTGCTAGCATCATCATATGTTTAGGCATTTTGGACTAGCTAAACAACCAAAGTTTTCATCTGTCTTGATCTTCTGTTTCATTTGACAGGTTCTTGAGAATGACCTATGCATTGCGGAGAGCCAAACGGCCGATACTTTATTCCATCTGCGAATGGTAATCCGGGTTTAATTCTAGATGAGATAATCTCTCAGTATTTGTAATGAATGTTTTGGAGCATCTTCCCTAAATCTCACCACACCAAGAGTGGATACTATCTCATGTCACTGTGGCTTTGATGTCTGCTAAACTATGTCGCAGGGGAGAGGACAATCCAGCTAAATGGGCTGGTCAGCTTGGCAATTCTTGGCGAACGACGGGGGATATTAAAGACAGATGGGATAGGTTGCACATTATGCATCTCTTCGAACATTAACGAATGATTCATAAAAGGCTTTTGAGTTAAAAACGCATGTGATATAGCCTCACTTGTGACCTCATGCATTGCTGTTCAGTGTTACCTCAATTGCGGATATCAATAACATATGGGGAAGATTTGCTGGACCGGGTCGGTGGAACGGTAACTGACAAATCTTTTTACTCGATTAGCTTCTGCTGATCTCTGATTGATGAGAATAGCCATGAAATTCCAATGCCTGTAGCCATGTCGGAACGTCAATAACATGTAGCGCAAAATTGTAGATCCCGACATGCTGGAGGTGGGCAATGGAGGGATGAGTTTAGAGGAGTACCAATCACATTTTAGTATCTGGGCCATCATGAAAGTGCGTCTTCTGCTCCACGGCTTCCTAATCTTTCACCTATATAGATTTCAGATGACGCGTGAACTTTGTTGTCTTAACAGGCCCCTCTGCTAATTGGATGCGACATCCGGTCTGCAAGCAGAGAAACTCTTGCAATACTCAGGAACAAGGAGGTGATCGACGTGAATCAGGACCCTTTGGGAGTTCAAGCGAGAAAGCTTCGATCAAAGGCTGGGCTTGAAGTAAGTTCATTCATACTTAAAACCACAGTAAGAGCTAATTATACAAGTCCCCCAAATGCCAGTGTTTATAAGGCCAGCACTTGGTCCTACTGAAATTTCACGATGTTTGATATGAGTGAAGTACAAATTCTGCATCCCAAAACAATTAAACGGTCGTCGTCTTTCCATTTTAAAAAATGGCTATTGTGACTTTAACGTTTTCCAAGCATTAGAGTTTCTGATGAAATGGTAAACCTTGGTGGCGCAATTTTGTCTTTCTTCTGTCATCTGGATCATGAAGGTCTGGGCCGGACCATTGTCGAGAGGAAGAGTGGTGATAGTGCTGTGGAACAGAAGTGGTGTCGAGGCCCCTATAGCGGTCGGATGGAGGGAAATCGGGCTCCCTCCATCGCGAGCAGTCACCGTTAGAGATGTCTGGAAGGTAATCCAACCGATTTTCTTCGACCAAACTTTCTTGATCTCACATTCTTGGTCTTCATATGTCAAATTCAAGGCATATTCTGAGACAATTCGTTATGGCAGCACTCGTTTGTCTCGAAGAGCATGAGGTTCCATTTGTCTGCACTCGTTGCCCCTCATGCTTGCATGATGTACGTGTTGACCCCCGTTTAATGCAAAGGCGCATCGGGTGAAAGGACATGGCGCATCAATTCAACTGAAGTAAGGGTAATGTTGCGATGAACTGAGGTGGTAATGGAAGACAGATTAATTTTCTTTTTGTCTTCTCTGTCTTTGATTTAGGCAACCGCTTCATATGTTCTTTATGTCATGGTGGTTTCCATGATGATTTAGTGATTGCTTTTGACACGATTCCTCTTGTTGTTTCGATCGGGCATTGGAAGGATCAAGAATGACTTATCTTAAATTTTTTAGATTGCCATGTATTTTGATATAAGGAGAGTCAGTACCTTGACACACTGAAGCTCACATAAAAAGGACAAAACGTATTTTTCGCCAACCGACAGATGTTTGAATATGTTGGTTGGTGTTAAAAACTATTCGTAAAATTTAAGAATAGCTTTTAACACCAACCAACATTTTCAAACAGCTTATAAAGTAGGACGGTTACCCAATTTCCCGCTAATATGTTGATAACTTATCCATATTATCATAAAATTTCTAAACAGCTTATAAAATACGAACCTTTGTCATACTTTCCCGATTCTTATTTATCTTTCTTATCGAATGTTTAAAATGAACAACTCTTATATGAATTTATTTATTTTAGTGACATAGGATGTCTCTTTTATCCAAAGGATATGTGATTTTGAGATCATACAACATTTTGTCCATGCAGTTGGATAATTTTCATTGGCTAATAATACTTAAGATAAGTGTATTAGAAAGTCTAAAGCTAGTTGCAAATATACAATCAAGTTCTAAAACTTTCAAAAGATTCGAATAAGTCCTAAAATACTGCTAACTCATTCTGATTTGACTAAAGGAAAAAAATGATGTGGCTTTATTAAAATTAATTATTTTTTAAGACTCGTGGACCGACATGGCATCCACTAATCACCACATCAAAAAATACCTGGAGATTTTAGAAGAAAATAGAAAAAACTAAAAATAAAAAAAGGACAATTTTTTTTAAAGACAAAAATCGAAAACCACCGTCAGGAGGTTCGGCCATCTGACCATCAACGCTTCGGCGATGGCGCCACCACTAGCTTTGATCGGCCTCACCACCATTGGCCGCCATTATTCTGCACCGCACCCATCACGAGGGCTTCACCATCACCGCTGACTGCTCCCTTTGCCAATAGCAACCACACTAAGTTGCTCACGGTTTACTTCATTGCCCTCTCAACCGCGAGTGGGTGGTCACCACCACCAAATTCAGCTCGACGTCATTGCCAGCAACATCTATCTCAACCACCATCAAGCTCGAATCACCACCATCAAAGTCTCTCTCTCTCTCTCTCTCAAATAGAGTTCCAGCCTCCAGATTTGAGATCATGATCAGGATCTAAGTTGTGGAGGTCGAAGTGTCACGCCTCGCTCCCGAGTGCGCGACAACCCCTCATTTTTCTTTTATCTTTTCTGGCCAATTAATAATCAAAATCAAACACAACGGAAATAAGGTAAGTAATACTAATTACAAACTTCCAACCATAATATTACCTCCATTCTTTACATAGTTCTCACCTCTAGTTAATTTACAAAACACTGATTTTCTCTGACTCCTCATCTGAGCACCGGTCTATGTCTGGCACAATCTTGTCTTCATTCATCGACTCTCCGTCTCCATCAATAGGCTCCACTTCCATTGACTCTCCCTCCCTTGGGTCCTCCGCGAACGCCTCTTCTTTTGGATCCATATTTCAATTCCTAAAAGGGGTTTTGGTTGGGGGGTGAGAAATGGGGATCTCAGTGAGTCGACCTCCTAACCTAGAACTAGGTCTGCCTGGGTCTCTAATCGCGTCTCACATCTTTCTCAATACCCTAGTATTTAATCCTTCCTCACTCTCTTCTATCTTGCTTGCCTTCCACTAGACTCTTTCTTCTAAGCCAACCCTATCCATAAGCCTATCGATACATAAACGACCTAGCAATAAGCCCAATCAAGACCTATTACAATAATTAAATAAATAACCAATAATTAAATAAATTGCACGATTAAAACATCAACTAAATAAATTGCGCAAGTAAACCAATAATAAAATAAATTGTGCAATCGACAAATCAAGGCTGTTCACCACCAACCTGAGACCCTAACTAGCCTTCCTGTCTCATTATCACATATCAGTTCATCTTCCATTAATCGCTGCTCCGCCAACCTCCAATTGGACTTCTTCGATGCCTCATTTAATATTGGGCCCCAATGGCCTCAATTAGACTCCACCGCACCACACATCTTTGACGTTAGATATCCGGTCATATTTGATCGATTCTACCCAATTGCACTATAAAATCACACATTTAGCCTAATAAATCTACTAAGGCAAATAACATGCCTAATTAAGGTTTATGAGGTCTACTCACTTTAAATTCGCATGATAAATGCAATTGAAGGCGACGCGGTTTTCAAAGCTCCGATCGCTCTCGAGCTTGGTGCGAGCCTTAAATCTCCAATCCGATTGCACGGTTGGATGGCTCAATCTTAGAGGAGTCCAAAAACGGCTTCAACGATTTTCTGGCGGTGGTCTGGTGAGACTCCGGCGAAGATTCCAGCAACTCCTCTCAGCTCCGGAAGGTGAGCCAAGGTTGTGGATGATGAAATCGAGCGACGAAATAGCCCCGAACACACAAAGAACTCGCGAACAGACCCTGTTTGCAGCTCGGGTCAGGATTCGGGTTGGGGAAGGAGGGCGAGTCGGGTTGGAGCTTGATTCTCTCTCCTCAAATCGAATCGAGTCTCAAAATCGGTTGGATCTTGAAGCTGACTCCCATACGAGTTGTTTAACACCAACAACGAGGGCTGAGGTGGTTGGAGGGAGGAGAAATAGCTCGTCGACGGCAGCGGATTGGAGGCGAGGGTTTCCAAAAAAAGGGCGAGATCCACCAAGCTTCAATTCTTCAATCCTAGATCAAATCAATCAATTTAAACACTCAATCCTCACTCCCCGCACTCATACGAACCGATTGGTACCAAAATTAGAGGGTGGGTCTTGCTGGATTGACAAATTGAAGAACTAGGGCTCAAACGCGCGTTATTTGGGGGGAAAATGGGTTCGATTGAAACCCACTCAAATCTACACCAAATCAATTCAATTAAGAGTCAAATCTAGGGTTTATGGGGGTCTAGGAATTGATTGGAAGCATTGGTTTGAGTTCTAGATTGAAGGAGTAGATGAAATCGAGGAAGGAAGCTCAGAAAGCTTACTCGGAAAAACAGGGTGCAACTGGACTGAGAGGCTATTTTTCGGGGCTTCCCGGTGACGGTTGAGGAGGAATCGATGATGACGGTTGGCAGCTTCTTGAAGATGGCGTTGTAACATTTCCAACAGCACCAACCACGACTCAAACGGAGCTCGGAGCTGGGAGAAATCAACGTTGAAAGTGAGTTTCTCGCGTCGACCAAAAACAGGGGAAGAAAATCGCCTTGCCGACGACAAACGGTGACTGGTCATTGGCTAGGACGTACTCCAGCTAGGCCCTAGGGTTGCCAGCCTCAGTCTCCGGGCGAATGGCCGGCCAAAACGCCGGCGGTGGGGCCCAATCGCACGGGCATGCCACGTGCCCGCCCGTTCCCATAAGAGAGAAAACAGATGAGGAATGTTGGTCCAGTTCGACCGAGTTGGACCAGATTTGAACACGGTCGGACTGGTTCGGCTCATAGGTTGGACCAGCCCCGCGTTGACTCGGTCACCGTCGACTAAAAAATTACAAAAAAAATTATTTTAATCATTGAAAATTCACAATAAATTCGATAAAATCCGGAAAAATTCCCAAAAAATAAAAAAACTTCCCAAAAATAAAAATAAGTATTTTTGGGCTTAAAATTTATAAAATATATTTTTGGGAACCTAAAACTAATTTTTAGAACTTTCTTCCTTTTCTCGAAAATTACAATAAATACCCAAAAATTGTCGAAATTCATAAATTGCAATCCATACCTAAATAGCTATATTCTATGGCTCAGGGAGGGTCGGATCGCGGCCGTTACAGGAAGAGTAGCTGTGACCAACATTATCTGGAGATCGACCTAGAGGATGACGATAAGGAAGACATAGCAATGGATGGATCGGCTGAGGGATCCAATGGTTGGTGGAGTAGCCACGGAGTTAGGTGACAATGGTAGTGGACAGATTTCAACGATGACACCTCTTTCTTAGAAAAAAAGAAAGAAAGAGAGTAATGTCGACATTTTCCTTTATTTGAATTGGCCTAAATTAATAGAAGTAATTGATTGCGCCAATATGACAAAGTTTTAAAACTCGATTGCACATTCATGATAAATTTTAGAACTTCTGGTGTATCCTTGATTTTGATTACTGGCTCAGCAACTTCTTAAGCAAATTAACTAAGGGGCATAGGATGGAAATGAATAAGTACATAAAAGGGTGCGAGACCATTAATTCTACAAACCCATCTTTGGTCCATCATTCATCCACGATGCTCATTCCTTTCTTGGCGTTTCCTACCTTATCTTAGGGGAGCTATCAAATCCTCAATACTTTGAAAGTCAAAGGTCAAGTAGGCCAATTGTTATGTGTGGATGACCAAAATTGTGCAACCAATGGTCACTAATACTTTGTCATAGTCCCATGTTGGTGAAGATGCTTTGTCCTCCTCTTAGGTTTCTATTTCTAAGAACATGCATCCCAACCCCCAGTTGCTCTTTGGACTTTGTACCCTGAGATGAGGCAATACCGAGCAATTACCAGAACATTGGTTCATATCTGCACGAGTAGCATTAGACGCAAACATATCCACAGAGAATCTTACAATTTGGCCTCCGATGCTGGTATTGTGACATTGTTATTGCGACGAAAGTATTTTGTCTTTCCCGTCCAAGACACGAGTTCGAATCAACGGACTGGCATGAGCTTATGCTCTGCAAAGATTTGGTGTGCGCGAAACAGAAAGCCGACCACCCCCCTCCCCATGAGAATTGTCAAGACGAAGAAGAAGATACTTCCATGCTAAAGTCAAACTGCTGGCCTGAACAGTCCTTCTCAAAGTAGGAAAGAACTTGGAGAAGAAAGATGGACCACATGTCGAGCATTAGATTAGACTCGATCGAGATTACAGCTCATTGTTAAGTGGCAAGTTGGCGACATCAAGCCCAACAATTTATCAAAGATCGATGCATTATCTTATGTTTTTCCTAATGCACACGGCATGAGCACCGAGCGGAAGCAATTCGTACGAAACTACCAAACAATAAGATCATGTTGACCTTTCGTTCCAGAACTTTGACAACAACGAACGAAGGTGAGGGTCCATGTGAGGGCGAAATTCGCCTCACGTTGCATATAATTAGGTTTGGCCGCTTTTAAATTCTACATGAAGTTGGTATTTGTGAATTAGGCACCAAAGATAACAACAAAAATAAGAATAAAGAGATGGGTATCCGTTAGTTTGAATATATATATAAAAAAGATCATGTCAAAGGGTTAAAAGTTACAAACATTACAAAGTTCAAAATCTGTAATTTGTTGTGGAAGAGTTATCTATTATTTATAAGTAACTTACATTTTACATACTTAACAACCTAACTTATATTGAAAGACAAAATTACATGAAAAAAATCGCACTACTTTCTTAACCTGATTTCCTTGGTCTTGGCAAGCCCCATCAAAGGTACTTAACAAGAGCCTTGGGCTAACTGCGGAGTCACATTGCAAGATTGAATAGTTCATATGCAGCTGTCGTCCCACCATGTTTTTCTCTTTGCAGACATTCAAAAAAATTGAAACGACAGAAGAAGATTAGCATCGTAATCGTGCTTGCGGAACTTAGGGATGGATCAAAATTCTCAAGAGCCTTCAATATCTTCGAAGATCTTCAAAATTTCAAGAAGATCCAACGTTGACAAAATAATTACCACCTCTTCTACATAAGATATATTCCTTTTTTGTTTTAAATAGAAACTGTGGCTAAAAGCCACTTGACTATGCAAAGAGAACGGGAATGAACAGATAATATTGTAATTGGATTAAAGGATAACTTATGTACGATGTGAATTACACGAAAAAAAGTTTTAAACATTTCAATTTTGAATAGCTTAATTGCAGAATAATCTCAATAATACAGAATATGTCATCAAATTCGACGAGTAAGACCTATATATTTCCTAGATTCTACGGTACTTGTATTTATTCGATTTTTTGTTATATTTATAAAACTTATTTTTTAAATTGTGAGCAGTCGACGTACATAACAAATTGATCACAGTATCTTATTCAATAAGTGACTTTTTACAGAGAATACGGCAGATGCCAAAGTCGAAATCTTTCCTGAGCATCACTTACTTAAATTGATCTATTGATTACAACCTATTTATATGCTACGAAAGCAGGGTAGAACAGGCATTAATAGTTGGCCCACGTATCGAAATCTAGTGGGTCTTCATCTTTTATATGAGCTGACATGATCATTGACCCATGTAAAGAGCTCATAAATGTTTACTGAACTAGGACATCATCATATCTGATTAGACGAAGCACAGTGACAAATAAAAGGGAATAGTTAATGATTTAAGCATTTTAATTTAAATTTTTTTCTTATTCCACGAGATGTCGAGGAGTTCATAACTAATAATTATTTACCTGGTTAAGAATGCATTGGTCACTATTGAGAGAATTGTTCCCAAAAAGCCTTCGTTAACTAGCATGTAATTATTCGTAGCCTTACGAGATCATTACACAAAATTTCTCCATAGTTCAATTGATTATTATGCTTTCGTTTTGTACAGGCCTCGTAAAGTACGATTCGGGTCAAAATTCTCATAATTTTTTAAAGAAAAGATTATAATATCAAATTAAAGTATGTGAAACTAGCTCTTAAACTTGTTTTCAACTGATTTTTTTCTAGGGTTTGGCCCAAAAAGGAGGAGTTCTTTCTAGATGGTGATTCAAATTCACAATGTGTAGTTGATTGGATATGGTTGACTGCTAATTATATCAGATAAACATTACGATAAGATAACCACTGCCAATGTCCGACGCTCCAAACCGAAAACCCAGAATAAAAGCAAGAGATCCAATCGCACATTGCTGAAGCAAGCAACTTTGACTTCGACTCACTTGTTTGACGGCCTGATGCTTCTTGGATACGATCCCAAGCAAGAGAGTTCGCATCTACGCGCCCAGGTAATTAATCAGACGAACTTTTCTTGCTTTTCTTCCCCTTTAAGACGTTAAAAACTTTCTTAAGAGGCAAAATCTATCATCTTCAGTTTCTACTGTGTCTTTCTAAGCCTTACGAAGTAATTTCTGAGCAGTAAAGTGACTCATTTAGATGTTATAGTTCCCCGCATCGTGCCTCTCTGTAACTTTTCATTTTATACGTGCTCGTGGTCTCTTTCTACCTATGGGTTTAAGATCTATGGTTGGAACTTTCAACATATTATTGGAGTCGGGTGTCTCAATTTATATAACGTGAGTGAATCATTCCCAATCCCAATTCCTCTTGGATGTGAATCACTTGTTGTTGGGATTTATAAGCTCTATATGTGTGCGCGTGTGTTCTTCCTCTCATCGCATATCAGTCTAATTTTTGAAGTGATTGTTATGACATTAGATGCCACAGATCTCCATCATCGAATCACGAGGCTTTTAACTCCAAGCAACATTATGGTCCTTTTACTTCTCCTTTTTTTTCCTTATCTTTCCTTTTCCTGATTTTCCTTTCTACAAGTTTTCATGGAAGTAATCCCAGACAAGAAGCAACGAAATCAGTGCAAAAAATTCCCAGGGTTTGGTTCCGATGCAAGATTAAATGGTTTAGTCAGCCAATAAAATAAAGTGATAGTGAATCCATTCTTCACTCAAAAACAAAAAAAAAGAAAAAGAAAAAGAAAACCTGCATCCCAAAGATTACCTTTATTTTTTTGGTTAAAAAGCAGTCGATAAATTTGGTAAATTCTTCTTTAGCATGCTTGATTCATTGGTGAACTTAGGAAGATAAGTAACTTGGTCAACTATACATGTTTGAAATTACTACACTAAGCCTGTATTACTTATTATTCAAAATTTAAGACATACTTTAACATTGTAACACTTGTGCTATTTTCCCTCTGTGTTTGTTAAAGATTTAGCAATGTGTTTGTGAGATGAGTTAAATTTAATTTTTAAAAAGAACCACTATCGATGTGTCATTGTCCACCTAATCGAAATTGGATTTGTCAGTTAGCAAGGCCTATCAACACATCCAATGACGTCGACCCACCTTCGTTTGATAACCTTAGAAGTAACTGTGCACTTAATGTCTCAAATTCCTGACTATGCTCCAGTTCTCATTGCATGGCCTGTCAATTCACGTCAGACATTAGTCTTTTGTTCATGTTCAATAATCCTAAACAGTGAAAGCCACCTGAGACCTTCTCTAAACCCAAAAATCTTCCGAATTTAATGGTTCTTTTTGTTATTTAATCTTTTATCTTTATGTGGGTGAGAGAAGGTGGCCATTACATAAGAAAGGCATGACACCAAAAGGCCTACAGGCAGTTTAAAACCTCCGACCCCCCTCACAAAACCTGTGCTTCCTCCATTTTGGTCCCATATGCCTCCCCGTGGTCCCCACCCTCCCGCCTTGCCACGTGTCGGTTAACCATCGGCTTAGGAGGGACGCGTGTCGCGTCACCATCGGTCCAATTCGGTACATTGATCAGTACCTAGACAGCTAATTCATTTGTCACAACTCATAAAACGCATCATCTCCGGTGCCCATCTCCCTCTCTCCATCAGTTAATCTCCTCTCTCTTCCAAAATCATATGTCATAAGTTCATCACAGACTTTCTGCGATCTCTTACGATTTTAGTGCGCTGTGATTTTCTTTTATTAGAAGTAAGATACCGTCTAACTCAGATTCTGAAGTAGAACATTGCCGGTTCTATCTCCGATGGCCAGCACGGGTTCACCGAGGAATTCTCATCAACCGTACTTACCGCCTGGCTTCAGATTCCATCCCACGGATGAGGAACTAGTGGTTCATTACCTCGGAAAGAAGGTCGCCTTGGAGCCGCTTCCGGTTTCGATCATTGCCGAGATCGATCTTTACAAGTTCGACCCGTGGGAGCTGCCAAGTAATTAGTTACTCGTACATGCTCCGTTCGTCTTTACGTTCTTCTTTATCTTAGCACTAGATGAATTTTCCTTTATATTACGAACTTTCAGGTAAGGCCATATTTGGGGAGCAAGAGTGGTACTTCTTCAGCCCTAGGGATCGGAAATATCCGAACGGAGCACGGCCAAACCGGGCTGCAACCTCTGGGTATTGGAAAGCCACCGGCACTGATAAGCCTATATTTGCTTCGAGCGGTAATCGCAAGGTTGGCGTAAAAAAAGCGCTTGTTTTCTATTGCGGCAAGCCTCCGAAAGGGACCAAGACTGACTGGATCATGCATGAATACCGTTTCATGGACGGCAATTCGGCTCCAAAGCCTCCTAAGGCAGATTCGGCAGGCAAAAAAGGCTCATTACGCGTAAGGAAAATTCATATATCTTATCTTGGTAACTTTGCATGTTCTTATATGGTATTGATAAAGTTGGGTGCGAATTTGCTTCTTTTGTGCATCAGCTTGATGACTGGGTATTATGCCGGATTTACAAGAAAAGCAGTTCCGTCCGACCGGTTGAGCCTGGGAATGAGAACCTTGCTCCACACAACATGAATCCATCGACATCAACAGGCGCGAGTTACAGTTCCATGTTACCTGGGAATAATGACGAGGTCTTTTTCGAGGGAATGGTGCCGGAGACTATCCAAAATGGTTCGATTCCTCATCAGTTGCCTTTCTCAACCGTGACACCGGATGTATCTATCGCCCATTCCGCCACGGTCACCAGCGATGAATCCGGACGCAGATGCACTGCGCCGGTGCAATACTGGAGCGAGGACAGATCGGTTATCTTGGGAAAGCGATACGAGGGCGACCATGGTGGCCGAAATGGCGGTGGCAACGGAATGGATGACGGCAACTCCTTTGTCTCTTTGCTCCATCAGATCCCGCAAAACAGCGAGCCGTTTCACCAACACATGTTTCTCGCGAGTTCGATCGGGAATGGCGACTTCCAGCAGCAGTTTCAACTTCCCGGCATGAACTGGCCGAACTAATGCTCGGGCAAAACAGCGACAAAGGATGGAATCAGATGCTCTGATTTCTTGTTCTCGTTATCTTATCTTTTATTTTTATTTTTTCTAATTCAAACATCTGTTATCTTAGGATCAAGATGGACTCATATGTTCATTGTCGATTATATAGCTGTACAGTTGATAGATAGAATTACATGCAGGAGCATGAATAATGTACATTCTCAGAAGAGCAAAGTAAGAAGCTAAATACAATTACCCTAAGTGCTTTCAACGCTGGACAAACGTGACGCGAGGAAAATTCATTTTATTTTTCATTTTTCTTATGACCGAGGATCTCCACTTTCCGCTAATTTTTCGGACTTATGTATTCGCATGTCAATATTTCGGGGGAGACTAACCCAGGGTTCCCTACTTAAATCACGGAACCATACTTGAGAGTTGAACTCTAAACCTAATTGCGGGAAAATAATGTCTCCACCAGTACAGTCATACGTAAATAGGTTCGTTTTCTTTTCGTGCACCTTTATAAAGTTTACCATTTACGTAGGTGATTTATTTTTTTCTTTATTTTTTCAAAGTACATATCGTACCATTTTTATTAGATAAAAATACGATTTTATGTGTCTAGCCAAATTGGAGAAAATATGTGACACCCACGAGCATATGCACCAAAAGATAAAAATATGATTTTATGCATGTGGAAAAAAATAGCAAAAATAGCTTTATATTGATTAAATGGCTAGACAAGATGAGAAGAATGTTAAATTTTTATTATACGAGAGGTTCGTAAAATCTATTGAAATTTTATTATCGAGTACTTAAGCAACAATCCTACTACCATGTAGTAATAACTTTCGCGATTTATCTTAAAAATAATTGTGGATTTTCATGTTTGAGGTCGAATATCGTCTGTAAATACACTGTTTGAAATTTAGTTGTACAAGCTGCCTTTTCTTCTTCCTTTTTTTTTTTTTTGGGTTCTGTCAAGCTTCGATTGCAATAGCAACTAACATTCCCATGTCAGATTCGAGGGATTCAGATTGGCGGGAAAATTTATTACAAATGACGTCTTACCATTCCCATGTCAGATTCCAGTATGGACTGTCGAGGGTGATCCTTAGAATCATATAGTTCTCTTAAGGTCAATGGTGGGCTACGTCATCACGCACCACGTGTCGCCCCAACATTGAGTAAGGAAGATGCACTAACCCACGTTGTCTTTTGATCTTGATTGGGTTGCGCTCGAAGCGTGTCTAATTTTAATTGATCCTAGGAATCACGAATCATTGTGGTACTGAAAATTAGGCGGCTGTTCTAAGTTCCTTATAGATTTTACCTAGAATCTATTCATCAGAACACATTCTCCATTTTTTGGAATCCGAAACATATGCTAATACCTTAGGACTCGTAACTTGAAATATATCCTTTCGCTAGTTCCAATGTTGATTCTAAGGTCTAACATATTGTACAGGGATTTGTAATTGAATAATATTGTGAATTATCATCTTTAGTGATCATCATTTACTATTATAATCTATTGACCACAACTTATATTTAGATACAGAGCAAAAGTGAAACATTAATAAAGAAAAGTTTTAGCTGCAAATATCGCTAGCAATAGAAATTCAGACTAGTGATTCGAGATTATTACTCATATATCATGAAATATTATAGGATGGTACCAAAATATAGATCAAGAAAAACACAAAAAAATTGTTCTAAGTTTCAAGGAAGTCTAGGAACTTGGAATCTACTCATCGAAATATGTTTCTTAAATTTTGGAACGTACAACTTACCTTATATACCTTGGAAGTTGGAACTTGATTGACTCTCATCAATCTAGTTCCTAAGTTTAAGTTTTTGGGTTTACCCCCTAGCAAAAAATCCCTAAATGATCTTTAGAAGTTAACGAGAAAATTATGTGATTAGTTCAAAACTTGTAGTATATATACCAATTTAATCTTAAACTTTTTGATGTTACTAATTTAGTCTTAAATATTTACAACATATTATATTAGATTGTCCGTCAACGATTTCCAATAAAGCTGATCGAAATTACTATATCGAAATTTTGCATAAAGGCTTAAGATTAAATCGATAAAAGTTAGAAAAATTTAGGACTGAACTGATTTGCATACAATAAATTTAAGACTGATTGAATAATTTTCCCAAAAGTAACTTATTAGAAGAGCTTTCCTAGTTCTTTTTTTTTATTATTTTTACAATTTTTGAATCTCTCTTCCTTTGTTTTTTTTTTTTAAAGATGCACATTAGGATAGACAACATTACTAAATCATTTTGGAAGAAATCACGGACATAAATCCTAAATTATGTTTAGATGCTTTTAACAAAGGAAAAAAAAAGGATGTGGGGGGAGGTCGCTTTTGGGATTTATATATGGTGCAAAAGGTGGAAGCTAGTTTTTCTGAATTTTAATTTGAATATACTCAAACGAGCAAATGATTATTTTCTCTTATAATTACCCTAAATGGGTTCTACGTAACAAGATGATGTTGTCACATTTCAAAACTCACATATCTTTAAAATTGGGTAATTGTACAAAAAATCTTAAATCTATTGTGCGACGGTTAATTCATCTTAAACCTTTACTAAAATGCGCAAATAATTTTTTTCTCTTATAAATATTCTAAATGGGTCCTATGTAAAAAGATGATATTGTCACATTTCAAAACTCACACCTCTTTAAAATCAGGATAATTGTTTAAAAGCTCTTAAATCTATTGTGGGATGGTTAGTTCAATCTTAAACCCCATCAATTCATACTAATTGATTCCTAAACCTTTTAGCAATTTGTTAATTTAATCCTAAGTTTTTGAATTGTGTCAATTTAGTCCTAAACATTTTAAATATTTGCCAATTTAGTCTTAAAAATAAAATATGGATATTTAGCTGAAATAACTGTAGTAATAAATTGTCAAAATGTTCATGACTAAATTGACAAATCATTAAAATTTTAAAAACTAAACTTACTCAAAAGGTTTAGGACTTTATAAACCATTTTCACATTCAAAGTTAGTCCTAGAAAATTGTATTTATGGTATTGATAGGGGAACAACCAAACTTTTTTTTTAATGTTCTACTTACCCTTTACTCCTTCTTCGCATCAAAACACAAACGTTTTTGCGCACCCTTTCTCGCGAAACCCAACTTCAATTAATTTTATTCGTTCATAAGATGATCAAACATGAAAAGGGTCGTCGTTTTCTTGATGAAGTGACGCGACTTTGAGAAGCCTCGTTTCCTGTTAAGTCGGCTGTCATGGCAAGCATTGGGGACCCTCTGATCTAGAGGTGGCAAAATGGGTTAAATACCCATATTTTAACTCATATTTGATAATATGGATCATAAATGGGTTAGTTTAAAAAGTTAGTTGGGTTAAAAAGGGTCACTTAACAACCTTATGGGTCTTAAATGGGTTCTTAATGGGTCATAAATGGGTTACTTACTTAATTTTAAGTATTATTAACAAATTATTTAAAATATTATTAACAAGTCATTTTTAAACTATGAAAATTCCGATATCCCATATTTTTTTAATAATACGGGTTTGGTTGAGTATGGGTCGGGTCAGGGTCGGGTCGAGTATGGGTCATCATATTTACACTACATGAATATGGGTCAAAACGTGTTAAATGGGTCAAATATGGGTCGGTCAAATATGGTCCGACCCATATTTGACCCGACCCAAACCCGACCCGACCCAACCGTTTGACGCCCTTACTATGATCTAGTGGAACAGACTGCGATTGTTTCAACTCTCCGATAGCTTTCCCTTTTGGTAAACAAGAACAAGCAAGCATCCTTAAGGCGACGAAAATATATTGCTCCTTCTTGGGTTGATGTCAGTACGATTTGGTGTGTAAAGTTAGCTCGAGATCCAGCTCCCCGTTCACCTACCATTCTCTGGCCTATTGTGGGACGGAGATATTCCTCACGTCAACGTGACCATGTTCAATCCTTAGCCAAAGAAATATGTGTCAACATAAGTAGATGCGTAAGGATAGAGACCCTTTTGTCTCTTCTTTTGTTATTTGCAAAGCTACACTCCACATATTAATTAGGATTTAAAGTTAGGGATCCCAATGTGTCATTCATGCGGTCTTCATCCACCACTCCCTCTCTCAACTCTTGAAATAATTGCCCGAATTTTTTTTAAAAAATGTTTGAGGAGTTGTCAAAAGCTTAATGTAAGGGCGCATGTTTTCGTCCAATAGTCTTTTTAATTGATGGGACTCAATCGTCTATATAAGACATATTTATACCTAGTTAGTTTTGCATGTGGGTGATGGGAGCGGGATACTGTTGCGGAGTGCAGTAGCCCTATATTGTCCTACGTCCAATGGGCAACAAGTCCATCTCATGGCGCAGCCTGACGATGACACAGCTATCCTCTCTTTCTCCTCTGTTCGTCCACACCGCCCTGCCGCCACCTCTAACGGTGCCATGGGGAGCCATAGCACGATGACCGCCGCCGCCACAGACGATTGTGTTGCGTTCACCCTCGACCACAGGTGCGACCTCCACTTTCGCTAACACTCGGCACAGATTTCCGCCGCAATGCCTGTAAACTTGGATGATACCGACAGAGCTGGTTTCCAGTCGCGGGGTCACGAATCGTGCTCGCCTTCTCTGAGCCTGGCCAGCGCGCTCGGGCCTCAGATCTTAGATATAAGTCTAAAGCGTGCCCTCGATTCAAGATTTGGGAATCAAGTTCAGTGTTGCCGAGCCTGAATTCCGAGACTTGTGCTTGATCCGAGCCTCGGTCTTGGCTAGGGCGCGTCATGGCCGCGTCTCCTCCCCCGCGACGATGAGGTCAAGGGGGCTGGATCGCAGCTAAGGTGAGCGCTGACCGGGAAGGTAGAGGGCTTAAAAGTCGATTGAATTACTAATAGCGAAAGAAAGTCACATCATAGAAGATTTGGAGAATCAGATTGGACTAGGAGTTTTAACAGCATCCAGAGGAGCAGAGAAATCTTGGAATAAGGGTTACCATAAAGTAAAAGAGAGAGGAGAAACAAGGGCCAAAAGCCACGGGCTCTGCTTCTTGGAAAAACCAATTGGCTAGCCCCCCTTTTTATCTGCTTTTAGACCGAGAAAGAGGGGCTGCAACTTCTAGTGAGAGAATTTATATTTTCGTTTGTAGCTCAAATCTCGACCAAGTTTCACCAGATTGATACGTGTGGAGATGTCTAGCTCATGGTTGGTCTGATGCTGGATATACTCAGCAGCAAAGGAGACGTGGTTACCTCTTCTTCTTTTTTTTCCTTCTTCTGGCAGGAGAAGAGGTTCACTACTCACGCTGCCATGTCCTCCTCTTGTTCGAGCTTTGGGATTATGTTGTTAGGGCTCTTAAATTAAAGCTCTCGATGTGTAAATGAGATAATGGATGGACTGAATTGAGTTTTGTTGGGGTATTGTTTGAGTACTTCATTGTGTAGACTTGTTTTTAATTGATGTTTTTGGATCTATATAAATTGATAATTGAGATGGGATTTTTGAGCCCAAAATTGATATAGAATCAAGGTTTCGACCCATCATTGATACTAAATTGAGATTTTGGCCTACTATTGATTTGAATTATTGACGTCAAAATGGGGCTTCAATCCAATTAGATTCCCTAACAATGATGCCGAATCGAGAATTCGCTCCACAACCAATGTTGAATCAATCTTATAAATTGAGACATATGTATGTCACGAATCCGTGTTAGGGTCTTCAGTTGAATCTATCCTAGATTACTACTATTGAACCGGGACTTCGGCCCGTTAGTGATGGATTATTAACACTGAAAATTGAGACTTCGTTCCTAAATTGCTACTGAACGATGGAGAGTTGCGCTTTGTTATATCTAGCTGCAGGAATGATTTAGGTCATGTATGCATTAAATAGGTGCCCTGTAAAAACTCCTTAAAGGTCTAAATTTATGAGAAACTCTTGCATAAGTTTCTTGAAAACGAAAAAAAAATAAGGTAGTTGTTATCCATATACATATTATTTATAAATATGAGTTAGGTCATAAATTTGGCAAATGCAGTCACATAAATGTAGCGTACCCATCATGTGTGAGGTCAAACTCCATTATTCGCAGATTAACATCGAAAAGAACTTTTGAATGCGAGTATCTCAACTTAAAGAGCATTTTATAAGTAAAAAATCAAGGGGATTCTTTCTTAATCCAATTGATGGGTTAATCTTAGTTTGGAAAATTGAGCGAGGCTCGCTGGAGTACGACAAGATGTGTCGTGGATTTTATATCGATAAAAGAAAGTTTATGGATTTTTTTTATATAATGGAAATTCGGAAAAGGCAAAGGAAAAAGAAAATAAATTCTCGCCATCAATCTGCCTGACGAGACTGCCTGGGCTCAAGGACGGGCCCAACCAACTTAGTGTTAATCCAAAGGCCCACGTTTGGTCAAATTGAATTTCCTAGATTTGTGCAGCAATTTGAATTGTTTTAGCTTTTATCAATTCACCAAAGGAACGTACTTTGTCAATAGCGACGTCTGCATAATTAAGAGATATTCGGTCACATTTACATCATTAGTTTTCTATCTTTAAAAGCCAAGAAAAGGGAAAATAGTAGTAGATCTTCACATATTTTGAACGACTATGGTTAAAATTTCAAGTATTTCAAAAAGAAAAAGAAGAAAAAAAAGCGACATGTTTTATATCGAGTATAATTTTTTTTTCTTTATAATCATTTCGGACTTATCCAATTTTAGATTATTAGAGAAAAATGACCGCATAATTCCTTGAGATCGTATATCTTATTCTTCTTTGAGACAATATTTAAAGTGCCTTTAATTTTGCTGTGAGGGTTAAAAGGGCAAAAATACAAATTTAATAGCAGCTGCATCAATTTTACGCAGTCCGCCTTATATCATGTCAAAAGAGCTACTAGAATCTTCGAAAAAATTTGGTCGTGTTTAATAGATTAATATTTTATGGTGTCTAATATACAATAATGGTATTACTTCGAACATGGAGTAGCTTTTACATGTTAAATAAACAAAAAGGCTACTTTTGTTTTGTTTTTTTTTTTATAACCGAGGTGTACGGGCCAGATTGCGCGCACCTCAACTATTCATCGGGGGAGACTAGCACAGCAACCTACCACCATGACCCCCCCTCCCACTTAAATCACAGGTGCTTCCCTAGGGAATTGAACCCAAGACCTCAACGAAGTCCAAGTTCGCCCTAACCAGCTAGACTACCTATGGGTAGGTAAAATGCTACTTTTGTTAGTTCTAACTAATTGATATTTATTTTAATTTCATATCTTATGAATGAAGCATTATTTGGAGTAAATTATTAGAAAAATTTACAGTCGGGGCACGCAGACATGATAAATATCATTAAGTGAACATAAAAAAAGGATAATGTTAAAGCATAGTGCGTAGCCAAATATGACTATTTATGAAGAGATATCTGAGTAGACCAAGAACAAGAAGAATTATACGAATCATAATAATTTTCGAAAAAGGAAAAATGAAAGTAAAGTAGGAAATATTACTTCACTTGAATATATTTATAAGGCTGACATTCCTGATAATTTATAGTCCACAATTCGCCAGGGGTACCATTTAGCAGGAGAGAAATTCCCATCATGTGTGTAACGTTATGCATGGTGATAATAGTTGGTTTTGCAAAGAAATTTACTTTTCATAGACCTCAGAATCTTTTATACTCAATAGGGAATAATGCAAATTAAAGGCTTGTTTGATAAAATTGAAAAACAAGTGCTGACAATTACTAAAAATGAAGTGCTAAAATCTTTGATTAATGAACATGTAAATAAAAGATTATCTCATAATGTATGAAAATCACATTTAAGTTTTGCTCTTTCTATACCAAATTGGCGATAATTTGCATTGTTAAAAGTTTTTACTAATATAATTTGTAAGATATTACATCATATATTTATTATATAAGCAGTTAAGTAAGTCTTCCTTACTTATCACCTTAGACGATATTTTATTTAAAACTATCAATTGAGTTCTTTTAGTTTCTATCAAACACACTTAATGACATTTTAAACTTAATGTGGCTACTAAATGCACTTATGTCTATTATATTAAAGTAATCACATATTAAGTATACGTGAGACTCGCACTAAAAAGAAAAAAGAACATCCAAATAAGTAGTGTAGCACATATGACTTTTCAGTGAAACTGCTAGCTCCCATACTCTCAAATTTCCATCATCATGACAATTTTCAAAAAAATTACCCATTTAATCCTAAATCTAGTGTATGAATACCAATTCGGTCATAAACTTTTCAAATTTTAATATATTTCTATATTTAAACGTCAAATTTCAATTTAATCATTTCAGTAAATTGTCACTGGAAATTGTTGACATAATCCACAAATTGTCCATGTTAGCATATAATGTAGAACAATCGGCTATGAATAAACACTATATTAGCAATTTGCAATTGCAATTGGCTAGAAGGAGTATATTGAAATTTCGCATAAGTTTCGATTATATTGGTAAAATTGAAAATTTTACAAGTGATTCACATTTGTCCTATAAGTTTAGAATTGACTAGTTAATTATCCTAATAATTTCCACCACGTTGTCGTACCTTCAGCTCGTCCATGGGATCCAATTACATAAACGGACACGTTGGATTGTCCAACACCCATAAAAAAAATGATTATGGAATTCAGGGAGATTCAATATGCACGGATGAGCAATATATTATATATTTCCAATCGTCCCTTCAAATGCAAGCATGAGCGAAAAAGTGATGAGAATTGTTAAAACTTAAATTTTGACGACTCGTCTATTCATTTGATTTTCATAAAAATTTAGGGTTCAACCTCGAAATAAAAATAGTTAAAAAATCACATGCGGTCATTAGGAGCATATTTCATGCATTGTGCCGGTAAGAGATGGACTTAATTGTTTGGCCTCGAATATAATTGAGCACATGAAAGCGCATAAGTTTGCCCAAGCTCACAGACTATCAAATTATGAAGCAAGTTAGGATAATTGAATTATCAAATTATTAGATAACATACTTGGAAAATAATTCATATTATTCTTGAAATTCAAATAGTATAGATAATCAGAAAATTGCCTAAGTTGGATATTAGAATTAGGAAAGTAAAAGATTTTTCTCTTGAAAGAAAAAAACGCTAGAGCAAAGCTTATAAAAGCAAGTCTTGTTCACAATTTAGTGGAGCCACAGACAATTCACATACATTGGCTACAAAAAAGGGTGTGAAAGAAAAAAGAAACAGAAGAGTGGTGCGACCGTTAAAGAGAAATCAAGAGAGGTCTTGCAAAAAGAATGAAAAATCGTGAATGTGAGGAGCTTGAGAATTCTCACAGCCGCCAAAGAGAGAACACGTGTTCTCTGCAACGAATATCTTCAAGTGAAAATGGAATCATGCTTTGTCAATTGGTGGGCACCATCGTCGTTGCCATTCATCACGCCCTGCGTCCAATCTCATCTTCTTGAACAGTCCATCATCGTGAATAGCTAGAAGGAGGTTCTCGGTCACCTCCAGCGATCCTCCACGCTGTGGTGTTTATCTAGCAAACGACGTGCCAGCTGCTTCCCTCTAAACCTTCGCTTGACATTGATGTTCCATTACTACCTCCGCCACTTGGCCCGTCCCGTCTATGAACCACTACCCATACCACCAAATCCGTCGTTCGTGAATCTCATCGCCGATCCAACTGCAAGATAGTTTGAGATTGCATGTTTGATTTAGAATCTTTATTAATTTTGAATTTTCAATTATTAGAGTAGTGAAAATACCAACAAAAACACATTGTATGTCATTTACTTAGATACAATATTTAAATTAATTAGGTTACATGCTATGATAGAGTAGGTCATCTAGACTATAGTTTAGAATTAAGTTTGCTTAGCAAATATCACATATATCTTAGTTTTCATAAAAAAAATCTCAAATAAAAGATTTGTTAAAATCGGGGTTCAGATAGGCACAGATTTTGTTTTACTTGATTGCCTCAGTGTTTAATTCATTACTTTGTGCAATTTATATAAATAATTTGGTTTAGTTGAGCGTTTATATTATTATTCACGTACCCACATGAATACCTCAAATTTTAGAATAAAATTAATCCAAACTACTTGCCAAATTATTTTTCTATTAAAATAGTAATATATTATAACTAAGTTTTCAAGCTCACAATCTCTGGTTTGTATGAGTAAAGTACAACTTTCGATACTTTACTAAGTTTCTAATCGACCTACCTAAATAGATTAATAGCGACTCCAAATTAAATCAATCTTGCATGTTAAGAATCTTAATTAAGTCGTGAATTAGTATGGATGTGGAGAGCTCGAGCTTAGTTTAACTCAGTAATCCATTAGCCGAATACTAAGTGACATTACTTTACGAGAGGTCGCAACAAGGATAATTACATCGCATGAGATAAGTTGCAATTAGCCTAATATATTTACTAAATTAAATCTGAACCATTGAAAAAAGCAAGTCCGATATAACTATCAAGTGGATTCAATCCAATGTGGTGCTTATTTGGTTTTGGTTTAATGCATTAGTCAGGTTGGTTGATTTTTTTTGTATTCTTTTGGGAGGGGGAGTACATAAAGAATTTGTGTGATTCAATTCAAATGTCTAAACCTACATATATTGGGAGAGCCAATAGATAATCCACTAATGAATCAGAGAATTATAGGATTCCAATCACTCACGCTCAAGTATTTATCAAACCTAAGTTATATCCAATAGCCACAATGTAATAACTCAATTTGATGGACCCGACTATATGCACAAATCTCTCTGAGCTCTCACTTCCCTTCGTCTCGTGAGCTCTCTTTTTGTTTCATTGCAAGAGAGTTCTCAAGGAGCTCACTACCATTCTCGACTAGAGTCCTCAGCCATTTATTACACATGAAGAAGTCTTCCCCTCTTTTAGGCTGCCGAGGGAGAAAATATATGAACAAAATACAATCACTTTGTTAGGTGTTTACACTGAATATCTTTAAGCATGCATTACTAAATTTGGCAGATGTAGCCTAAGTGGATGCAGTATGTTGGAATCCACCCTGAGTGTAACAGCCACGTTTTGGACCGTGTTCGCGATTAATGGCCATGGGAATTTTCGGGGAAATTTTATAATTTCCTTTTTGTTCGCAAAAGTTGTGAAAGGCATTTTAGACTATGGAAAATGGTTAATAAAATTTTATTTGGGCCCAAAATGTCATAATCTTGGTGTTGGGAAATTTTAATGGATTCTAGAAAATTTTCCCAATTTTCTACGATTCATTATTTTAATTTTTCAATTTTTGGAATTAAAATAGTATTATTTTATTTATTTTCCGAATTGGCCAGCGAACCAGCCGGTCTAACCGCGCGAATCGGGCGGTCTGACCGGGTCAGATCGGCTGCACACGCCATGCACACGCGCGGCTCTCCCCTTTCTCATTCTCTCTCTCCTCTTTGCGGCATTCTGCCGAGCAGTTGGCCGGCATTATTCAACCGTACAAACTGTCGCCTCAACGATCGCCTCGCCGCTGCCACCACCCACTGCCTATCTTGGAGGGATGGTCGGAGTGGTCTGCAGCCAGTGGGAGGCCGCCGCGTGATGTCGGTGAGCTGATTTTCAGCTCGGCACCAACCATTCCCCTGCGGATATACCAAGCTCCCCTCTCCACTTTCGACGCACACAACTCTCAGCTCAAACCTCCTCTCCTTTTGCCGTTGGTGCCGTTGGGAAGCCTGTAATGCCATCTTCAAAACATCACCCACTGTCGCCTTCGGTTTATCCGGAGACATTGCCGGCAGCCTCCAAAAGAGGGCTTCACGATTCGATTTTTCTGGGTTTTCCAGAAAAACCTATAACTTTCAAACGGTGAGATCTCTCAATCTCGAGCACTTGAGCTCAAACCAACCCCACCAATCGACTCTTAAGGGTCTCTAAACCTTGATTTTAGCTCTTGTTGGGTTTGATTTGATCTAAGTTCATGAGAGATCGGCTGGGTTCGAGACGAGCTCAAACCCTAGCCCGCCGGAGCTGTAGATCGTCGCCGACGCTGTTCCAGTCATTGTAGTCTCTCGCCGTGGGTACCAATTGACTCGCAACCATCTCGTAGGTGAGTCTAGCTGCTTTATTTTCTCTTGGTTTGGTCTAGAATCCTCAGATTTCAGCTCGAGAGCCTTAACCCCCTTCCTTGGAATCCTAGCTTCGAGCCGTGGACTTCATGGCAGAAGTTCTTGCAGTTCTGACCACCTTAGCCCTTGTCACCACCGCCGTTTGACTTGCCGTCGAGCTAGCTTCCGATTCCAACCAATCCCGAGCTTTGGTTTGGTCGAAGGATGGAGGACGCTAAACGGCGGCAAGACTTGACAACCCTCAATGACCCAACACATGACCCGTTGAGGCGGGTCTGCGCGTGCTTCGTTGGAGAAGACAGCTGTCACCATCGCCGGACTTGTCGCCGGAGGCCTAGCCCAGTCGGCCAGGCAGCTCAACCCAATAGGCCCGGCCCAGCAACCCGACCCGGTAGCTGGCCCAGCTCGATCCAGGTGGGCCAAGAAAGGAGGAGAAGAAAAAAAAAAGAAAAGAAAAGAAAAGGAAGAAAAAGAAAATAAAGAAAAGAAGAAGAAGTTATTTTCTCCTGGCCTTCAGCAAGTGCCTAAAACAGCAAAGTGGAAGTCAAGAGACTCACAAGTGAGTGGGCTCTAACCCTTTATTAGGCGTACTTATTACTTTAGTAGGAATTGCTAGAATTGCTAGGATTCTTAGAATGCTATAATTGCTCGAATTCCTAGAATGCTAGAATTAGCTAGGACTCGATTGAATGACTAAGCAGTCGAATAGAATGGATATGTTGGTTGGCACAAGCTAAATCGTGATGGAACCTCGTTCAATGCGAGGGGTGCTTTAGAGTCAAAATTTTGGTGTGGTGGAAGTGCCAAGAGCACAAAAATTTGAGAAAGTTGAGTAATTCAACTTTGGTGAGGTAATGGAATGAGCTTAAGGGAGGAGGATCGTCATGGATGGCCACGTACCTCGTGATGCTAATTTTGATTTAATTGTTCCTTTCAATAATGAATTCCACAATTTATTTAGTAAATTCGTAAATTAATTATTAGCCTTGCGATTTATTTATTAATTATATTGTTTAAATTATTAGCCTTGCAATTTATTTATTAATTATACTGTTAAACTACTAGCCATGCAATTTATTTATTTGCGAAAATAATTTAATTATCTGTTATGCTGCTTGTTGACCAATCACGTTACTTAATTAGTTAGTTAGGGGTGGTGCAATGTTAATTACGAATACGGTTCCTTGAATTATTATCGTATAATCCCTTTTATTACGTCATTGGTACCTATTGATTGTTCTTAGTATTCACGAGCCCGAGGAGTCCTACTAGGTAGTTTAGTCTGGAATCAGTGGTACAACAATGCCGAGACTTGGAATTGAGTGAGGTGACGAGGGTTATGTCCCCTAGCTAAGGTTAGCTAGCCTTTCCAATTAGAGACCCGAGTTATGGGAGGGACATTATAGGGACCTTAGGGTAGGAGTATTCCTAATCTAGGGTTAGGGTTTATTCACTGAGATACCTAGTATCTCACTCCACCATCCCAGGACCCAATTATGGACCCGGAGGAGGAACACTCAGACTTGGAGGACCCCCGGGAGGAGGAGCTGTTGGAGGAAGAACTTCTCGAGGAGGAGGACTGGGATTAGCTAGAGTTGGAACCTGTAGAGGAGGACCTGGAGCAGCTGGGAGAGGATTTGGAGCCGGAGGCTCCCTTTAGCTTAGATGAGGAAGCGGAAGACCTGGAGGAAGTAGGGATGATCCCTGAGCATCCCATAGATGGAGGGTGCGTTGTAGATAGGGAGATCTAGAAAAGCGGACTAATTGTGGAGACATAGGAATAGACGGAGTGGATATAGAACTTCACGAAGTGGACTTGGGTTCCCCATCAGCACACAGTGGAGTACACTAGCACACCAAGAGGCAAAATGAATTATAACTCGGAGCAGTGCAGAATGCCTTGGGGATGTTACGAGTTCGGACATGAAGACCCAGACGGAGCGGACGACTTAGAGGATGGGACCGTCTTTAATCCAACACCCCGTTACAACCTACGTGAATACTTAGATCAGCTCCTCCTCCATAGGATAGTACTCCCTCCCACCTTTCCGCCGATTTTGCTTGTACAGCTCCCGGGAAGCGAAACCCTAGGCTTTTGGATTTCTTCCAGGTTGGATTTTGTAACCAGAGATCTTGTAGACATGGTTTGAAGTTAATGTTGATGTAGGTGTTTTATGAACTCAATTCGGTCCCTCACTTTATAGTATTTATACTCGGCGTGTCTGATGATGGAGAAATGGAAATTATGTCTGGAGTTCTAATTTAAATTGGATCCTGAGAGTTAAGACTAAAGACCGTAGCGTATCCAAAGAACAGGGCGCGACAATGAGCGAGTTCAATTTCAGTTATTTGTGGAGTACATGTGAAAGGTATTTGTAGTGAATATGTCTCAATTATGGACAAGTTACAAACAAAAAATAAAAATGATATCTTTTTTTTCAATAAATTAGATTGATCAAGCTTATTTTGGAAAATTGAGCAACGCAAGCTCCCCGTTATGTGCCCAAATACCCAGCAAAATAAAATGTCCTAAACTCGCAATATCGAATCAGGTGCCATCAATTTTCAATCACGAAAAAAATTTATGATGCTTTTTAATGATTATAATAATAGGGAAAAGGCAAAGGAAAGAAAATAATTTCTTACCTTTTATTTTACCTCTTAAATCATGTCTCCAGTTTGAGCCAATGTACGAAACTCAATTTGAGATGAATTGTAAGGAAGCCTGAACAATTAAAGAAAAGTAAGAAAGTTGAATAGGACGGTTGGGATAGTGTGCCATGGAAATCACATTTCCTATTTCGTACAGTCCAAATTGTATAATTCCTATATATTTTCTTGATACCAACTTTATGTACGAGCGGTGTCGGCCAAGCACCATTTGAAATAGCATCTCGTGAAATTCGAGAGTGTTGAAGTCTTGTTTAATTCTTTTGTGAAATTGAGAGATTATTGCGTGAAAAAATATGATGTTTAAACACTAAATGAATTATTGGATGTAATGGAGGTTAAGAAACATTGAGAGTGTTTAAGTAACTCAAGTGTGGTTGTAATTTCCGTTATATTACTTGATCTATGGTGAATTTTCTTTTTAAACTCTTCTACAGACGTAAGTCACACCGATCAAAATACAAAATTCCTGATATCCAATTTATTTTATTGTTGAAATGAATTATTGGATGTAATGGAAGTTAAGAAACATTGAGAGTGTTTAAGTAACTCTAGTGTGGTTATAATTTCCATTATATTGCTTGATACTCTTCCACAGATGTAGGTCACACCGATCAAAAAACAAAAATTCCGGGTATCAAATTTATTTTATTGTTTTGTTTATTTTTTTATTTGATTACTTATTTTCCGCAACTTACCCAACAAAATTCTTTAAGGACTTGCATGCCTAGGCTCAAGGACAGTCCCAACCAACTTAGTATCAATCAAAGGGCCCACAAGTATTGCTCAACATTCTTTATCAGATTGAATTTCTTAGATTTCTTGCTAAGTTCATTTTGTTTTAACTTTCTTAAATTCACTACAGGAACATGTTACGTCATATAGAGGCATATGCTTCATTAAGAGGCCTTTTGATTATGTTCACATAGATAGTTCTTCTGTTTAAAAAGAAACGAAAAATAGCTTTCCATGCAAAAATTCCATTTGGATGGTTATCGAGAAAATCAATGAACAAAAGTCACATAATTTAGTTTCCCGAACACAATTTTTTTTTTCATAATCAGAATGTGGTTTTGATTATCTCTAATTATAGATCAATAGAGGGAAATGGAATGATCTTCTTCCGCCCAAGAGTTTTCATTGGCTCCTTAATAGTATGGACGTATTTTCTCGGATAGACCGAGAAAAACAAAACCGTGAGGACTGCATGTCCAAAGCGGACAATATCCATACTGTAGGTAATGTCGGGGTGTTACAGATATCATTGAGGAAACCAATACAAGAAAATTTGTAGTTGGTAATTTTAACACAATAGACCCTGTTATGGGTTGGTATGATAAAATTGAGAACTAAGTGTTGAAACACTAAAATCTTTAAGCACTGAATATAAGAATTAAAAGTTGTTTCATAACATACAAACATTAAATATTAAATTCTGTCGTTTTTCTCATCAAGCATGAAATAGTGCACTATTGGAATGTTTTGAAAATATAATTGATAAGATATCATCCATTATAGTTGATAAATTTTATTTTATGTCGAAGAAATTTATTCAAAATTGCGGCACACAACCCTTTTCTGGCCGTACGGTGGATGTGCTTTTTTTACCTATGAGTCTCGTCAACGAGAGTTAAAATTTGGAGTTTATCCTTTCACTTTTTTTTCAAGTGCACAGTATACATTTCTGTCGACAAGCCAGTTTCGAAAGAGAGATCTATTTGCGGGCTAATCTGCATTGGCTTACAGAGCTATGAAGTCAACATGTCAGGCCAGAAATGGGAAGTTGGTCCCTCTTTATGGCAGGTTAGTGCCTTCGTCCTTTTTCTTAGCGATCGTTAGGTCCCCCTTTTCTATATCTTCTTCTGGATTTCCTTAGCATAACGTTAGACATCCACTCAAGGAAATTAATGCAAAAAGTGGGTGGTCACACTCGTTCATTGCTGGAAGATGGAGACGTCTGTGCATGGACAATCTTTAGAAGGTGTCGTATCAAGATGTTCGCACTCGGTCCTAGATATCAATAATCTGGTTCACTCGCGATTCAGTTTTTAACTATTAATCTCACACGTGATTTTCCTTGTTTGTTTGAGGTTGTTCGGCATTTGATACCAATGGTGAAGGCATCCTTGCATAATGTTTGGAGTTTAGGTTGTTGGAAAGGAGGAAATCCTGGTTTATGTCTTAGGAATTGCAAGTCTTCATATTGGCTCCTGAAAACCCTACCCCCTAATAAATTACGTGGCTTGCTCAAATATTTAAAATTCATCAACCACATGAGCATTATAAAACATGTTAGGTCCAAGTTAAAACGAAGTGGTGATAAAATGAAATGGACACTTGGTTCATCTTGCAATTCTAAAATCGTGATTAATGATTAAACCGCATTCATTTAGAGTGAGTATGATGAAAGAAATCCGAAAAGGAACAAAATTGACCGGTGAGGCATTAATAGCGAGTGCTAACAATTTAGAGCAAAATTAGCATGGAAAGAACGCTCTCCACATGCTTCCTCCGTTGTAAGATAGCAGTGTCCCCTATATATTCTGAGTGAAATGCCACCAACTTCTTCATGTCGTTCAGCGTTCTGGTGTTTCTCAAGCTTCTCTGGATTCTGAGGCCTCTTAAGTTCATAATCTCTGCTCTCGGAGTTGTCTTCACTATCCGAGTCCCTCCTTCGTTACTTTTCTTTTTATCTCCTCTTGTTTCTTCCCTTACCCTCCCGATTTAAATTTAGATCTCGAAGTTTTGCTCTCCCATCTTAGATTTTGAAGCTTTTCTATCCGAGTAATTTTAGATTCCCGAGTTGTAATGAATAAGTATTCCGCCTTCAATTTCAATATTGTTCATAACAGTTTCACTATCAAATATGTGATCATTCAATGTGCTTTTATTCAAAGTTTTGGTGTCTCGCACTTGTTAAAGAGTTTGCTCTCTCAAGTGTCAGGTTTGAACTTGCTCGACATGTTTATGTTGTCTCCATGTGGTGATAGTATTGTGGACACCAAACTCAGGTGCATACTATCGAAACTAAAGTTATAATTGAAGATCTTAGCATGTGTTCATCAATTATGATGTGTAATTTGGTAATTGGCAGCTAAACCTTTTGCTTGGATGCAGTCACACATTCGTTTTTTAAGGATGACTGTGTGATTCTCTTTACCAATTGTGCTATGATGATATACCCTAATTTCTGATTTGTGGTTTGTTTTGGAGCTCTATAGGCTTGCTTTGATGTGGAAATTTTTGAGATTTCTACGATTCTTTCATGCATCACTTCAGCAATCAATGCAAATTTATTTTAACCCAAAAAACACACACCCACACACACACATCACACCCACCCATTGATCTATTAGACTAAAGTAATCACATTTTAAGAATAAGTGAGACCAATATTGAGTCCCACCGGAAAAAGCGCAAATCTTGATACACAATTCTTATTTCGCAATCGATTCCATCTGTCATTTTACTACTGACGATAGCAACAAGAGTTTGATGAAAAAGCTAAGTGCATGCAAAATGAAGAGAACTGCAGTGGCCTATTAAGAAACCACGGACATCATTCACGTGTTCGTACGCAGTATCATTCACTAGATCCTCTATATACAGTACGTCTAAAATTTGGATCGATTTGACTGGTATAAATCATTCTGAGCTGGCTTTTGCTTCCATTAGTAACCACACACGATCACGAATCAAAAGATACATGTAAGGTAGCTTTCGCAATATTTGTCCGAGATACTCGGGTACGGAGCTAGGAATTTTTGTCGATGGGGGCCATGGACGAGAATGAAGAGCAAAGCGTTCGTTTATTTCCATGTATATTTTTCTTATGCATTTTTCACTTAGAAGGTTTAGCTGGAAAAGAAAAAGCTATGCTTATTTCGTTTCTTCGACCCTTAAAACCATCATTGCAGGAAACGAGATCAAGATAGAAATTACTCACTATCCCAGCTTCTAGTTATAACTAATTTGCCCATGTTATAACTTTCCACCACATCAAGTGAGGAGGAAGTACTAGAAAAATCATAAACCTATTGTATTAATAGTAATTCAATTATAAACTTTTCATTTAGATCGATTTAGTATAATATTTTTTTCATTTATAAATTCTTTTACAGTCATTTTGTGACTGTAAATCACTGACATAAAACACAAATGTAAGCAAATTTTACAATGTCTAAATAGTTTTCTAAATTCTTTTTTTTTTTCATCGTGGCCAGCAAGAGCAAGGGTCACCAATGACCCTTGCCTAGGTTATTGCCGGCTATTGGTGAGGGGAACAGCAATGATTGAGCCATTGCCGGCCACAACGAAAGAAAATAACAAATAATAAATCATACATAAAAAGATATTAAAAGTTTATAAAACTTGTCAACATTGGTGTCCGTCATGCCACATAGGACAATTAGCACCAATGTCAGCGTTTTTTTTGTTGTTGCTAAAATTGGAAGAATTGACTCATTTTACACAATTTTATGATAAATTTGGAATAATTAAAAGGTTTAAAAGGGAACTAATATAAATACAATTTACCTTCCCTCCCACCCACAAGTGAGGTCTGGTTCGTCTCTCATAACTTCTTTTTCTTCATAAATACGTATAACCATCCAACATCGCACACACGCGTTGCACGTTCCTGCTATCTATTAATTTAATGACCACCCTTTACATGTATCGACAAGTCCATGTGACTTGAAAGAATTGTATTAGGACTAAAATTTCCTTTATCATGCCCAATCATGATTTTCACAACAAAGTGATTGGGTGGCTATTTATGAGTCCAAAGATGTATATCTATGTTAAATAACTTAGACACCCAAAATTTGATCATATGATATTCGTTTTGAAACCTAGAAGCATAAGAAAATCATCCGAGAGTATTAGTAAATCAAATTCCACTTGGCAAGACAACCCTTTGTCTGTTCTTCCTGCTTTTGTTGTACGGGTATTTTTTTCCTCAATCTTGTCAATTTGTAATAATTGACAAGAAATCTTTGCGTCGTTGTATGACGTATGGAGTGACGCCACACGTCAGATATATATGACTGCAAAATTGGTTTTCCATGAAAGAAGTCATATCAGGAAGAAAGTTTTGAACTTGCTGCCCGTATTGCGGCGCCGCTTCTGAGGATAATAACGTTTTTTCTTTTGGTCGAAAGGATAATAACGTTTGAAGATTCTCGTTGTGGATGTTGATGGCTCTGATTAGAACTCATACGCGTTTTGTGGCGCATCTATGAGAGGGATTTTTTTTGTCGTGGATTAAAGGTGGATGAGAGACATCAATTGCGCAAAATCTATCTTTTCTACAAATTTATTGTTGAGAATGATGCAAAATAGAAAAAGTTCTGAAACTTTTGTATGTTTTGATGTATTCGAGTCTATGTGTTTTTTAATGAAGAATATATGAACCTATTTATAGATTTTATTATATGACTATCTAATATAGCAAATACTTCGACATGAATAATAATGAAATAAGGGATACACATTTTCAAAGAAGTTACATGCAAAATCTTTAAGACATATAAAAAATGAATGTAAATCTTCTAATTATCTATGTTGTAGTATTAGCACGAAAATGACATGATCTTACTAGTTAAATCAATGCGAGAGAATCAAAGGAAGAGCAATAAGCATATAAGAGATTTACATAATTTAATAAAATGAAGAGCAATAATAACTATTCCATGAGTAAATAATTAACTATAATCGGATAATCGGAGATACATTAGCTCACATGCTTGAGAATTTACATCTTTATATTATGTTTAAACTCAAAGTATTTATAAATACAATAAATCGATTGGATGTAAACTAGTAGTATAAATCACTGTGTATTCAAGTCGAAACAAAATGCTCGTGTACGGCCAAAAACTAGAACGTCTGTACCTTCTTTTCTTTTCTTCGAGAGGCACTTGTCCCCAAACCAAAGCCCTTGATTTTATTATATTTGCTTTTCTCCTTTTTGCTCCTTGGGCCACCCTTGCTTTATTTTCTTGTACGAAGACTTGCTTTTGATTAGGATCCACTGAATACTTAATTAGAAAATAAATATGTGTTCCTTCTTGACACTGTTGCATGCCTCCTTGGTTTGATATCGTCAATAACGACGAGGTCTTCAACGACATAAAGATCTGATCATTAATAACAATCCAATTTGAATTGGGTCTCGTATGTGAGTTAAACTTCGAAACATATTTCTTTAAACTCAAGGTGACATGGCATACGCCATCAATAATAGTTCAAATACATCAGCTTTACATTGATAGCATGATCAGTGAATGGTAGGAGCCTATTATATGAGGCTTTTGAGATGACGCGTGGGATCCTATGAGGCTTTCCTGCAATTATCTCGACGATGACTCAGGAGTGGGTCATGTCATCTTTCAGCCTCATGTTCTCCTGGGCATGCCATGTGCACATAATATGTACGAATTTAGGCACTCTCTTGACCTGAAATTACGTAAAACGGGGTCCAATTCCTGATGTCCACGAGAAACACAATAGAACGTTTAAAGTAATCGGTGACATCTTCTAATTGGTGAAGCTCGAAAAATCTAATCCATTTGCTAATTGTGCTGTCTAGCTTCGAAATCCAATTTGGATGCCAACTGTAGTTTGAAGTCTTCCCTCATTGGTGAGGTTTCATAATGTATCGCCACGTCACATAAACGAGTGCAATCCAAAGGAAAATTGTCCTAAAATCCTAAATTCATTGTACGAAAACTAGTTTAATCATAAATATTTTAATTGTACCTATTCGATCCCAAATTTTTGACAATTTACCAATTTAATTCTTAAAATTTTTATTTATGCTAATTTAGACTTAAATTTTTTGATAACTTGTTGATTTAGTTATAAATCTTTTAATGACTTATCAAGTTAGTTATTCCCGTCGATTTTGACCAGAAATTACTAATCTGGTGATACAATCAATACTATCCTTCTCATATGGCAAGGCCAATACTAATGCTAACGTGGGTAATTTTCACTATTTATCTAATAATTACGAAATAGATTCCCAAGTGTTCAATTTATAAAGGTGGCTACAAATAGGGGTGATCATGATCTAGGTTGGGCTGGTCCTGTACTCCACCCGATAACCAACCCGCACAATGTTAGTCATTAATTTTTGAGATCATAGACCAACTCGTCAAGTTTGGGACGAGGACCGGACCGACCCCATTATTTTTCTATAAAGCAGGAGTTGCAGATCAGTGGTGAGTGAGGGCAATGGAGAAGAGAGGCTGATGAAGAGTGGCGAGCAAGGCCAACAGAGGAGTGATGCTGACTGGAAGTTTCTCAAATTAGGACTTAGTTTCTACAGAGGAAGGCATAAGTTGTTGACTAACGCACGATTCAGCCTGTTATTGCAGCAGAGGGCAGAAGCAACGCATAAAAGAAGTACGGGTTGGGTCCTAACTTCTCCTAGGCCGTGGGGATGGCAAGAAGAGAGGCTTCTGCCTTTTATTCTTGGTCTTGGGCTTAGCAGGAATAAGAAGGCTGAAGTTGGCTTCTCTCTTGGGCTTGAGAAAAAATGGCAGATTTATTTTCTATAAATATTATATATGTTGGGTTGAACCAACCCAAAATCTTAGGACTGATGAATGACCCGTACAATACCGGATTAGAGATTTCAGGACCAAGGACTGACCCATTCATCTTAAGAACCCCACTAGGATCAGTCAGGTTGGGCCGGTTCAGAGTTGACCTTGGACCATTGCTCAGCTCTAGCTATAAGAGTGACATATAGCAATCATGGAGGTTACCTACACGAGGACAAGGGGTGGTGCAAATGGATAATTGCCTCGGATTTGAGGAAAGAGTTGGCTTAACATGAAAGATTTAAAAAATGAACAGAAGACTTGTAAAGGTGCACGCATGAACACATCAGTAAAAGAAGTCTCATATCGAACAATGGATATCTTTGTTGCAACTAACATGTTTAGTAAGCTCATAACTCAATAATTTAAAGTTTTGAATAAAAGTGTGTCAATATATTAATTGATTCAAATTGGATTTTCTCTTGGCGATATCCCTCGTATAGAAAACGTTACACTTCTGTTGAGCCACTTCCCAAACAAACTACAAACTGTCTCAACTCATTTATTCCTAATTTGCACATTATCCCAGTTTTATCTCATTTTATTCCTTATTCGTATATTATTCAAGGGCTGCCTTAACAGTACGACAATTTCTTTTCCACCTCAAGACAAGAAAATGTCCCTGCTTGTTTAGCGCCACAAATACTAGTCAGAAGTCGGAACCACGCAAGAGATCAAATCCAGTGCACGATTCACATTTGAACGTGATAGCTCCTACGAGGACTGGCTTAAAGTCATGTATAAATAGACATAATGGGTTTATGCATTCTCCCATTCCAAGAAGCAAGCCAAATCCTTCTCACCCACATTTTCATGGAGTCCCAAAAACATTCGCTTCAGTCTCTCATCCAAAAGATCAAAAGGGAGATACTTCCCGACATGGGCTCGCATTCATTCCTCTCTTCTTCACCATATGACACCGCATGGTTGGCGATGATTCCCGATCCTCGCCAACACGATCGCCCCATGTTTAAGGGGTGTCTGAAATGGGTGCTCCACAATCAGAATGAAGAAGGGTTTTGGGGAGATTATGACCATGACGAACATGAAATGTCCGATGGAGTGGAGTGTCTTGCTTCAACCCTTGTCTGCATGACCGTGCTCAAAAGGTGGCAAGTTGGTTCAACTTTGATAGAGAAAGGTAACACGTGTTTCACTTTCAATAAACACAGAAATGCGGCCATTCTTCAATTTCATCAAAATACGGCCATCGCAAATATATTTTTTCCTTCTGGGATAAAGTATACTTTGGTGAGTAGATTGCATTCGCGATCAATATACTAAACACTATACTCCACTTTCAATCAGGTGACTTCGTTCACTTTTCAACCCAAGGCTTAACCACCAAATTTAACGTGGTTTCTAGTCTTTACAAAGTCAACCGATTATTGATGAAAATCGAACTTAGGTCGACATGGACGCCAGATCTCTCATATTAAGAAAGCATATAAAAGATTATGCAAGTAACTATTGTACTGGTTTCCTCGTTAAAGGGAAAGAGTAATACTTCTCCATTTTCTGGACTTTTCACGTTTCAGGATTAAAGTTCATTCATGAAAATGCGGAATTGCTTCTTTCAAGAAACACGCATGGAAAGTTTCCTCGTTGGATTGCCATTGTCTTGCCCGGAATGGTTGATTTGGCACGCGCTGCTGGTTTGGACGTCAAATTTTCCGAAAGCACAGAGCATGCAACTGCGGATTTATTCAGCAATCGACAACGAATTCTTGAAAGGTAATGCCGTTACTTTCCTCCTTCAATGTTCGAAACTTACCGTATGTTTTTCTTTCTCAAGTTGACCGGCTTTTGCATGGGTCACGATACTTTCAGATCTCAGTACTCATGTAGCCCCAATCATTTCAATTGAGTTCAATCTCAGTCCCTTGACCACATCAGCACGTGATTGCGTTCATCCTTCTTGGCCGAATCGGATTTATTTTCTTATTTTGTCAAAGGAACTTGCTATGTTTTTGTGTTTTTAGCTCAGACGCAATTATAACTACCAGGGAAATGGCTTTCCGCAGGGAAAAACTTGTGGACAAGAACCAATGTCACCCACTGTTGTCGTATCTTGAGGCATTGCCTCCAACATACAAAGTCAGCCATGAAAGCATATTGAAGCATCTCGATAGCGACGGCTCTTTGTTTCAATCACCCTCCGCAACATCAAGTGCATACCTAACCACTATGAACGAAGAATGCTTGGCTTATCTTCAATCTCTTGCGTCAAATTGTGCTTCTAATGGCGGTAAGTGATGGCTTTATTCCAGAGATTTTTAGATGCTTTCGGAGGATGTCTTTCTTATTTCCCTAATTAATTTCATTGCACAAAAATTATATATTATCATTTCCGAAAAAGAAAATAAAATTGCCGGAGTAATTGATAGGTTATGATTGATTTGAGTTCACAGAAATTATTTTTCTTTATTTATAGAAGGTATGACAAAGAACGCATCTACTTTATTTGTATAATTTTGTTTCTTCTACCTTAACTTATTTGGCCAATTAGATGGCCTCAAACTGGAACCCATCTGCACGCACAGGAACAGATAGTTTGATTTTTTTTTCTTTTTTTCAGCAAATTTGGGCCGTCAAAGCAAAACCAAAGATTTCTAAGTTCAAAGCGTAAACTTTTTGAAGTTAAAACTCAAATTATGCTTTGAGATTAAATAGGCTGTGTTGGGTATGAGACAAGACTTCAAATGCTAGATCATTGAAAGCTACATAAACGAACACTAATTTTTTTTAGGAGGAGAGTAATTATAGCATATACCATCAGCGTAATTTATTTGCTAAATTTATATATTTTTCTTTAATATAGTTCTTAACCCCTGAATATCTTTTGGCTTTTCTTGATGATTAAAGCAGTTCCATCTCTATATATCGTGGATGAAGAGCTTACAAAACTTTCCATGGTCTATCAACTAGTGAGATTAGGGTTGATTGAGTACTTTGACCAGGAGAAGGATGACATTTTGGGACAGATCTATCGGTTAGTAAAAGTTTCCTAATCTCTATGTTGTTTTCTAGGAAATCCAATACTAAATAAACAGAGATAGTAGGGGAGGGTAAAGCCATCCTTGAAAGCTTTTTGAGGTCATCGAAGTTGTCCATATGACATCTATTAACTATTTCAAGCATACTAACTTTTCTTTTTCAGGAACAACAAGCATGAAAAACCAATCACGAAATCAATTCACTCGACCACTACCAAGCTTTACAAAGATTGCTTGGAATTTTGGCTTTTGCGCTTGCATGGTTATAGGGTATCACCATGTACGAGTTGCAAACTTTATAAGCTCCTCGATCAGTTCCCTTTCCTTGGGGTCTTTCACACCCGATATTTTGAAGTGGTTCCATTAAGTTCAATTATTTACTTCATTTTGCAGCAAGCTTTTGTTGGTTTCTAGATTGTGAAGAAGTTCGAGACAACATCGAAAAACATTACAAATACTTCTCGAGCGTGCTCCTTAATGTTTATAGAGCCAGCGATCTTATGCTTCCAAATGAGCATCAACTTGAGAAAGCAAGAAATTTATCGAAGAAGTTTCTCGAGAAAATTGCATCTGAAGGAACAAGAGATGAAAGCATCATCTCATCGAGTCACCGTAGGATGGTTAGTGTAAACATATGGTACTTCTTTTCGTTCTGTATAATAATTTATGATATTAGTAAATGCTTGAAATATCCTTATAGATTGAGCACGAACTGGGTCTTCCATGGATGGCTCGCCTAGACCACCTGGAAAATAGGATGTGGATGGAGGAAAAAGATGCTTTTGTACTATGGATGGGAAAATTATCTTGCCATAGGTATTAAATTGTTTTAAAAGGGAAATTATAATCTCGCTTTATTACTATGCTAAACATGCAATCAACTTTTTGATTTTCTTTGATTTCATTAGGTCATCATTGGTTCATAATCAAGACATAGTGCAACTTGCTCTGCAAAATTTTGCATTGAGACAATCTATTTACAGGATGGAGCTTGACGTGGTAAAAAGGTATATGTGCATATGGTTTAAACATGGGCTGTTAATTAGCAATGGCAAGTACTTTTTCCTAATGACTCTTTTATGTAATGGTTGAGTTCAGGTGGTCCAAAACAACCGGACTTAGCAAGATGGGGTTTGGTCGAGAGAAGACCACGTACTCTTATTTTGCTATCGCCACTACTGTAACTCTGCCTTGCAATTCCGACATGCGAGTACTGCTAGCTAAGAGCGCAATTGTAATAACTGTCGCCGACGACTTTTTCGACATGGAAGGTTCAGTTGAGGATCTAGAAAAGCTTAGCGACGCGGTTGAAAGGTATGTTTATTGGCTAACAACGTATCATAAGCGTTTCTTATTTAATTCATTCAAAACGTCAATGTCCTTTATGGCATAAGAAATAGATGGAAAAAATTGCATCCAATAGGATTTGAACCTATACAAAAGGCTCAGTATTTGCTTAACTTATTATTTCTACAATTTATATCAAGAGATACATTCATTAAACCATATGCATGAGGCGACTCTATGCCTAGACACAAAACTAATGTGTGTCGTTATACTCATCCCCCGTGGCGTCACAGTCCATTCGATTAGTTACCCTTATAATCGCCTCTTTACTAGGTGGGATGGTGAAGGACTAAGTGGGCACGCCAAGACCATATTCAAAGCACTCGACGACCTCGTCACCGAATATAGAATGAAATGCTTCAGACAATCGAGCAAATATCATAGAGCTCAGTTTCCGTTAATGGAAAACCTTCAACATATAGTACGTCTCCGTTCCCATGTTATTCGTCTCTTTCTTTATTTTGCTACATCGAGCAAATATCTTTCTTTCAAGTGGGTTGAAATACCGTGTGTTTGGTTCGAGAGTGGGGGGAGACATTTCAATCATGGCTCATGGAAGCGAAGTGGAGCAGAAGTGGAGGTGCGCCTCCGATGCAGAAGTACCTCGAAGTGGGCATGACGTCTATCGCAGCGCACACCCTAGTCCTTCCCTGTTTGTGCCTCGCGAGCCCCAAGACGCCGTTGCATCAGCTGTGGTCCAACCCCTACCAGCCCATCACCAAGTTGCTCATGGTCATCACTCGGTTGTTGAATGACATCCAAAGCTACCAGGTGAAGTTTTATATGTTGGACAGCATGCGTCTTGTTGCTATTTGAACTGTTTAATATCATAGACCTAATTTGTGGCCGCTGCTCCCTAGGTAGCGCTTGCTCATTGTTGCTCTTATTCTGCACCTATGTACACTCTCTCTCATTTCTTCTCCCTGTTTTTACGATTTTCTCATCACAAGTCTCACCTGGCTCTCTCTCTCTCTCTCTCTCTCTCTCTCTCTCTCTCTCTCTCTCTCATCGCAGAAAGAAGAAAAGCAAGGGAAATTGAACTTTGTGCTACTCTACCTAAAGGAAAACCCTGAAGCCAACATTGAGGATTCCATCAAATTCGTGCAACAGCTGCTCAACCAAATGAAGAAAGAGTTCCTCCAACACGTCCTGGACGAGCTAGGCGACTTGCCGGAACCAAGCAGGCGGCTCCACTTTGGGTGTCTAAAAGCGTTCCACATGTTCTACAACTCCTCCAACAGCTTCGACTCGGACACGGACATGCTCCACGACATCCAGAAAGCGCTCGTGGACCCACTGCAAGTCCCCAGATTGAAGCCCCTGAAGCCTTTGCTGGAGCAACCGGGGCCAAAGCCACAGGGGTTTGTGACCAAGAGCCTGTCTGGCCAATTCAGCCTCAAGTGTTTTCCTAGGAAGAGCTTTATAGGGTATCGAATGTCTTCCCAAACTGGTCAGGTGAATAGATGGGAGAAGATGTACAGGTCATCCAGTTTTAGGTTATGCTTCGCTTAGTTACAGGAGCGGTATATCTTCATGTGCTCCAGTCATGAAACAATCGTATAGGTTTCCCCCACCTGAAGCTATTTTCTCTTTTAGAAAATTTAGATATCATTTTCAATAATGAAACAAGCGAGTATTAGTCGAGTGCTGTAATAGCCCGTGTTTTGGTAATTTCTGGGGTTTAGTGTGCAAAATTTCTGATTTAGTTACTGGGCCGTGAGCCCCGAGAGTCCTCCAGAATTTCTAATAAACTCTGAATTTTCGTTTCCCCAACTTTCAAAAATTGAAATAGTCCCCCCAACTTTTGGGTATTTGCAATTTGACCCAAGACATTTGAATTCTGACCTAGAGGCATATTGGTAATTTTTGCCGGCCTTTGTTGACCAGGTCAACGTTGACCCAATCGACCCCCCTCGCTCTCTCTCCCTCCCTGTTTTTTTGCCAAACACCGCCCGCCCTTGTTGACCTCAAAAGATTAACAAGCTCCCAAATTTGATTCTTCTCAATAATTTCTATTTCTCCACTCATGACTTTCCTCCATTTTTCTTCTTTTGTTGCATCATCATAGACAAGTGGCTCATATTGTGCAAGAAGAAATACAAGGTGAAGCTCATTAGTAGCTACCTAAAGCTCAAGCAATCTCCTATATCTCAATACTATCAATTCATTGACAGCATTAAAAAGAGTTGGCAATGATGGACTTGAAAAAGAGGTTGGAGAAGAAGGTGATTAGTGATCTTCAACTCTGTTTGGCTGGAATCACCATCAGCATTCATTTTATCTTTTGCATTATGATCTGACTTGCCTTCTTCATCAAATCTAATGTCTCTATTTATATACACTTTCAAAGCGTAGGGATCAAATAATCGATATGCTTCAGATGAGGAATATACCCAATAAAAATGAGCTTTTTGCTCTCTTTTTTCAATTTTAATCTTTTTTGGTCTAATACATAAGCATAGGAAATGCTCCCAAAAATTCTCAAATTTGAAATGCTATGCATTCTCTCGGTCCATGCTTCTTGTGGAGTTATGCCTTCAAGTCAATTTATGGAATATTTATTTTGTAAATAGACTACACACATAATAGTTTCAACATGGGGACAATTGCCAAATAAGTCCTAAACCTTTTGTTACTTTGCCGATTTAGTCATAAACCTTTTTTTATGCAAAATAAGTTCTAAACCTTTTGTAACTTTGCCAGTTAAGTTCTTCCGGTGGATTTTTGTCAGAAAATGCCTAAGTGGCGATGACGTAGCGTGCCGGACCTCGCTAGCAACGACGTGGCAACGATGTGGCGATGACTGGACCCAATTTTTTTTTCTTTTTTTCCTTGTATTTCTGAAAAAAAAAAAGACTCACTTGGCCGGTGAGCTTTGCCGGCCGACGGAGCTTGCTGGCCACTCTAGAGGGTGGGTCGACCCTCGCCGGCCGGTGGGGAGGGCGAGGGAGGCCGTGCCGCCCTCGCTCGTGGCCAGCGAGGGCCCTCACAAATTTGGGCAATTGTGAGGGAACTCCTCCCTCACTAGGGTTGTTCATTCGTGCACTTGTGCGCAAGTTTCGTGATGTCGCGAGCTCATCGCGGGTTGTCGTCACCAACACAACCAGGACACTAGTAATAGCTTGTGAGTGGAAATATTAATCTTAGATTATGGTTATTTACCACTTTAGTAGAATTGTTAGATTGATTGGACTATTAGGTTGATAATTGATAGATAGGGTTGAGTAGGGTTGGGTGTAGCATTACAAGCAACTTGGATCAATTAGGTGGCTAGTGGGTCAATTGTGCCTATTATGGTGTCAACCAATGACTTATGGTGCGACTGGACTTGTTAACGGGTGTTGATACCTAATTTTGCCGGTCTGGTAAGTTGTTTTAAGCTTAATTTTGATAAAGTACATTAATTATAAATTAGTTTTTTTACTTTATAAAAAATTGAAAAAAATTATTAATTATTAATTTTATTAAAAATGTGGTATGGCAAGAGTTTTGTTGTGCGAATGGCAAAAAAAAATTGAATGAAAATGGAAGGGATCATGGGCGGGCCGACCCTCGCCACCTTTGCCCGCACAACTTCCTTTTTCCGATTGGGCTCTCCTGAGCCCAATATGTGAGCCCCTCTCCCATTTCTTTTTCGTCTTTCGGCTCACGGAACACCCAGCACGGATGGCCACTCTCTCTCCATCGCAGCCCACGCGAGCTCATCCTACGCGGTCAACTCAGCGGAGGGGAAAATCTTCTTCTGCCAGTTCAACGGGATCTCTGGGGAGCAGGAGTGAAAACGAGACCCACTGACACACGCGAGAGGCAGAGAAGACAAAAGGGAGGCGCAAGAAAATAGAAACAAAAGGAGGATAAGCAAAGAACCAATCCAATTCTAGAGAGAGAGAGAAAGAGAGAGAGAGAGAGAGAGAGAATGGCTCATGAGGGTAATGTGACTGCGAGCAGATGCAGCAGCCGCAACGGCGACGACGAAAACAGGTGGTCGCTTCGAGGAATGATCGCTCGTGTCACCGGCGGAACCAAAGGAATCGGGCACGCCATTGTGGAGGAACTAGCGAGGCTTGGGGCCATTGTGTATACTTGCTCCAGAAATGAAGCCAAAATCGATGAATGCTTGAAAGATTGGAAGGGCGGGGGCTTCCAAGTCGCGGGTTCGGCCTGCGATGTTTCCTCAAGATCGGAGCGGGAGAAGCTGATGCTTGCCGTGTCCTCCGCCTTCGATGGCAAGCTCAATATCCTGGCAAACAACGTTGGGACCAACGTATCAAAGCCGACCGTGGATTACACAGCGGAAGATTTTTCCTTCATCAGTGCAACTAACATCGAATCGGCTTACCATCGGAGCCAGCTCGCGCATCCTCTCCTCAAGGCCTCGGGAGCTGGAAGTATCGTGTTCTTGTCATCCGTCTGCGGCGTTGTTTCAGTGAACGTCGGGTCAATTTACTTAGCCACCAAAGGAGCAATGAACCAGTTGACCAAGTATTTGGCATGCGAGTGGGCTCAGGACAATATAAGAAGCAATTCTACTGCACCTTGGTTCATACCGACTCCACTGGCCGAGCCTGTAATTTGATCTCCCAAGCTACTTTGCAACGAGAAGTTCCACGAAGAGGTGATAGCAAGGACACCACTCGGTCGCACTGACGAGCCGAAGGAGGTGTCGTCATTGGTGGCCTTCTTGTGCATGCCGGCGGCCTCTTACATAACGGGGCAGACCATTTGTGTTGATGGAGGGTTCACCGTGAATGGCTTCCTATTTCCAAAAGCGTGAGAGGATGTTCATCGTCCTTTGTGATTGCAGGGACAAAGAAGTTCAGTAACCCATAATGACGACATCTCTGAACTTCGATGAATCTATATACATGATTTCTTGACCATATGTATAAATACGAAGGAGGGAAGCTTCAGTGTTACTCTTACTTTCCATTCTCGCCTTCGATTCCCACTTTCAAGCTTTGTACTTTGTACTTTTCTTGGTTCACTAGGAAATGTATAGATTTTTTCGAAGTCTAGAGGGATGATGACTATCCATTCTTGGCGGCGACGTTCAAAGCGGCTTGGCGCTACAGCTCCTACGACTCGCGCTCTTGCACGTCGTCCTCGACAGAGCTCCAGCAGAAAGCAAGCAAATCCCCTGCTCTCACACCTCTTGCTTCGTCGTCCTCGGCACCGACCTCCCCTTCGACGTGAAGAACTAGAACTTCGCGGACATGGCGAAGAGATTCACGGGGAAGAAGTCGTCGGTGGCTTCAAGGGGGAAGGCGTATGGAAAGAGGGTTGAAAATAGAAAAAAGAAGGGGATCTGAGCAAAAAAAAAAAAAAACAGTGAAAAAGAACAAGACCAAGAGGGAGAGGAAGAAGAATGAGCAGAGAGAGCCAAACAAGCAAGACCAAGAGCCAGGAGCTGAGATCGAGCCCCATCCACTGGTCCGACGTCGACTCGTTTAGAACCAGGTGAGTGCCGACTGACCACATTGTTTGGCTTTCTTTGGTGCCCTCTTTCGTCCAGTCTTGGGGCACGCCACACCGGAGTTCGCGGACAGCCATCCCGTGCGAACTTCAACCCCCCTGCGGTGGTGCTCGTAGGTTGCTTGTGGAGACCTCTGGGACAAGTTCGGATTTTTTTTATTATTATCATTTTTTCTACCTGTTTATATATGTTTCATTTCATACTGTGGAGGCGTCGCCGCTGATTTGCATTCTCTTGGGTTCTTGCAATTGCCTAAGTCATTTGGTGTTGATTTTTTGTCTTCGCATCGTACGTCGGTTTCCTTTGGATTGTGTGCTGCATCTGTTTATTCTTCTTGCTGCCCACCTCCAAACTTATATCTCATCATCTTCTACTGTTTTGGCCATAAGAATATTTGCTCGATAACTCGTGTTAATCTCTCTCATTGACACAAACAAACATGATGTGGGCATTGAGTCTTTTGCATGTTGGTGATCATTCTTCCACTGTGTCCGTGTTTGCTAAGAAAAAAAGGACAATAGAGCATAGAGAAAACATATTAAACTTCTGGCTACGTGGTTCTGGTTTGCTCTTAGTGGAAGGTGGACAGAGGAAAATAGGAATTGGTTTCTTCGAGGATGTGACACGTTTTTGAGTGGGTTTGCAAGAGTGAAAGGGCTTAATTTCAGTAATTTGATATGCATATAATAAGAGAAATACAAGATTCTACGGGTTGCCTTTGTTCTTACTTTCTCTTGACCAATATGAGTTTATATTCTGCTGGAACTTTTTGGTTTTAGTGTACAAAAGGAACTGTCATGTTGCTAGTTTATTTGTGGGCCGGTTTGAGTGGATGAAGGCCAACCTTGTCCTAAATATCAAATCATAGCATTGGAATAGGCCTAGTGTTAATAAATTAACATCAATTTTTTGGAAAAAATCAAGGAAGTTGCCCTCGCTGGACAAGTAAGTGTTGATTCCTCGACATTTCTTAGCCTGATTGCATCTTATTGAGCTTTGTTTGTCGATAGTTAGATATGTGTGATGCATGTTTTGATGATTGAATTATTGGAATGACTTGAGTTAGTTGAATTGCATGATTAAATTTCACATCAAATGTGAGACCATCTATTTTAACTTGATATGAATATTGATGATGATTTGCTTGATTAAATGCATTGGACAATTATTTGAATGCAAAAAATCGACACCTCTTGGATTACGTCACGTGACGGTGATCGAGGAGATGACACTTACGTGGGTTGGCAATGATGGACCGATGTCCCTTCCGGTCCCATGTATGTAAATGTTTAGCTCAAGTCCATTAAGATTATGCCATTTATTACTAATTACTCAACGAGTTGCGGGTTTTATATTTTCGTCATTAGGTAATTGCGTTCAATCATGTGAATGTTTACTTCGCATTGCATTTCAATATTTTGAGTGTTTATTTTTCGCATTGTCTCTCGATAAATTCTGTGTTTTAATTTCTTTTGTAAATTAAGATAGTCTTAGTTTAGATTTGCACGGAAAATGACCACATAAAAACAATTGCATAAACACTTAGGGCCTTAAATGACGAGCAAGAATGCATGATCATTTTAGATTAAATAATCTGCTAGTTAGGTATCGAAAGGGCGCTAATAGAAATGTTAGCGTAAACAAGTCCCCGAACTTTAGAATCTTTGGTTACGTATGGATCGAGACGCACTCCTACGTCTTGATCGGTTTCTAGCCGACCCCTATAGGTTAGTAGCGACTTCTAAAAATATTTTAGGTTGTTAAAAAACCTTAAAAAATGAAAACATCTTAACGTCATGTGAAGTATGGACTTGGGAGGGTCTGAGCTCGAAATTGAGGAATTGAGAGCGAATACCTCTAAATCCACCTTAATACATGTTCTCTTCATCGGGGAAGGTTCGAGTAGGTCGCAACAACTGGTTAGCCTAAGTCGCTAACAATATTAACCTGCTTTAAAAGAATTGCAGCGTGTTAGTAATCTATTTCTAAGGGATCAAACTGGTCGTAAATCATCCACTGGTCATAAATCGTCCTATTTAGATGGTGCATGTTTGCATATAGGTGTGGCTAATATAATTTGAATGTGATGTGATGCATCGAATGGCTTTGGGCTTAGTCTCGGTCATGGGCCAATTAACTGATAGATTTAGCTTGTTAATATAAATGAGCTGTGTACGTGGGCCATACCACGAGGCCAGTTGCATTGTTTAGCCTAAGAGCGAGGTGAGTTGGGTAATGTGATGTTGTCAGGGGTATGTGTTTATTCGCTTCCTAGGATTTTGCATTAATAATTGAGAACAAAATTAGTATGGAAAGAACGCTCTCCACGTGCTCCCTCCGTTGTAAGATAGCAATGTTCCCTATATATTTTGAGGGAAATGCCACCAACTTCTTCATGTCGTTCAGCGTTCTGGTGTTTCTCCAGCTTCACTAGACTCCGAGGCCTCTTGAGTTCATAATAATCTGCTCTCAGAGTTGTCTTCACTATCAGAGTCCCTCCTTTGTTGCTTTTTCCTTTATCTCCTCTTGTTTCTTCCCTTACTCTCCCGATTTAATTTTAAATCTTGAAGTTTTGCTCTCCCATCTTAGATTTTGGAGCTTTTCTCTCCGATCTAATTTTAAATTATGGAGTTGTAATGAATAAGTATTCCACCTCCAATTTCAATAATGTTCACAACTATGAAGGCCCAGGCAATGGTGCGCGGGGAGGAAGGATGGCAGTGCGTACGTGCCTCGGTCCCTGGACGCGCCTCTTGTACCACATCACCTAGACAAGTAAGTATGGGCTACCTTATTAGGCAATTGGTCCTCTAACTGTACATACGCGTTTTCTTGGGGTAGTATGAGCTGTCCTTAGAAGAACAAAATCGTGCGGACTTAGCCCGACCACCTGTGGGGCCTTAGCAAGCATGTTGTGCTCCTAACAAGTGGAGAGTGTGACGGCCTAGGCGGCGGTGCGTGGGGAGGAGGGATGGCAGTGTGTTCGCCCCTCGGCCCCCAACGCGCACAAGGAGGGGAACGCCTCTTTTCCCACATCACCTAGAGAGAGATGTCTAGGCTGCTTTATAAGACAATGGGTCATCTAACTGTACATGTTCATTTTCTTGGGAGTAGTATGGGCTGCCTTGGGAAAAATAAAATCGTGAGGACTTATTGTCCAAAGAAGACAACATGTGAACAGTGGAGACCACAGGGTGTTACAACAACAGTTTCACTATCAAATTTGTGCTCATTCAATGTGCTTTTATTCAAAGTTTTGGTGTCTCGCACTTGCTAAAGAGCTTGCTCTCTCAAGTATCAGGTCTAAACTTGCTCGACATGTTTATGTTGTCTTCATATGTTGATGGTATTGTGGACACCGAACCTAGGTGCATGCTATCGAAGGCAAATCCATAATTATAGATGGAGATCCTAGCATGTGCTCATTAATGATGGTGTGCAATTTGGTAACCGACAGCTAAACCTTTTGCTTGGATGAAGTCACATATTCGTCTTTTAAGGACAAGCGTGTGATTCTTTTTATCAATTATGCTATGATGATATACCTTGATTTTTTATTTGTGGTTCGTTTCAGAGCTTTATAGGCTTGCCTTGTTGTGGTAACTTTAGAGATTTCTATGGGTTCTTTCATGCATCTCTTTAGTAATCAATGCAAATTTCTTTTAACTAAAAAAAAAAAACAAAACACATTGCACCCATCCATTGAGCTATTAAACTAAAGTAATCACATTCTAAGAGTATGTGAGATCGACATTGGATCCTATCGGAGAAAAGTGCAAATATTAGGCTCTGTTCGTTTCACGAAAAATATGACATATTTGTCTAAGAAATCATTTTCCTGAAAAATGATAATATTCCGATGTTCGTTTGTCAAAGGTTGCCGGCTTATCGATCTCGAGCAAGGTCAAGGTACGTTATTAGAGGCCACGATATTTAAAGGTAAATGAAGAATATGGAAAATATTTTTCCCTTTCAAAAAAGCGAAAAACATTTTCCTCACTTTTTAAAGGTGCTTTTTCCATTGATAGAAAATATTTTTCTTGACTATTTTATTTTTCATGAAACGAACGCTGAAAAATCAGGAAAATAACTTCCTGAGGCTCCGTTTGTTTCATGAAAAATAACTTTTAGGATAATATTTTTCGAATTTTCCATTGTTCATTTCACGGAATGGTTAAGGAAAATATTTTTCATCAATGGAAAACACATTTAAAAGTGGGGGAAATGTTTTCCGTTTTTTAAAAAGTGAAAAATACTTTTCGTTTTCTTTATTTATCTTTAAATATCATGGCCTCTAACAACATACCTCGACCTTGCCCGAGGCTAGCGGCTTCTAACAGCAAGCTGGCAGCCTCCGGCAATGAGTTCGCAGCCTTTAGAGGCGAGCTTAAGGCTTGTCTTGGATTGACAAGTTTGTGGTTTGCAAACAAAAATAAGTATGAAATAAAAAAATTTATAATTTTCTTTAAGTTTCAAAAAAACACTAAAAAATATTATCATTAATTTCTTGAAAAATATTTTCTAATAATAATATATTTATCATGAAACGAATATAATTTTAATATATAATTCTTATTTCGCGATCGATTCCATTTATCACTTTCCTGTTGACGATAACAACGAGAGTTTGATGAAAAAGCTAAGTGGATGCAAAATGAAGAGAACAGCGATGGCCTATCAAGAAACCGCAGACATCATTCAAGTGTTCGTACGCGTCCAAAATTGGATCGATTTGACTAGTCTAAATCATTCTGAACTGGCTTTTTGTCCGAACTCGTGGAGAGATACACGTGAGGTAGCTATTGCAATTTTTGTCCGAGACACTCGGGTACGGAGCTAGGAAGTTTCGTCGATGGGGGCCATGGACGAGAATGAAGAGCAAAGCGTTTGTTTATTCTCGTGTATATTTTTCTTATGCATTTTTAGTTAAAAAGGTATAGCTGGGTAAAAAGTTATGCTTATTTCGTTTCTCGGACCCTTAAGACCGTCATTAATGCAAGAAACGAGATCAAGATAGAAATTACTCACTAAATCAACTTCAAGTTATCACTAATTCGCACACATTATAACTTTCCACCACATCAAGTGAGGAAAAAGTACTAGGAAAATCATAAATTTATTGCATTAATATTAATTCAATAACGAACTTTTCAATTTAATCGATTTAATATAAATTCTTTTGTATTTATATCAATTGAGTCTGTTTTGTCAATTTTGACTATGAGTCACTAACATGAATGACGCATGTCTTACGTGGCACGATTGACACTAACAATGACACATTTTACAATGTTTAACTTTTTTTCTAAATTCATTTTAGTTTCATTGTGGCCAGCAAGAGCGAGCTGGCTATGGGCGAGGACTATTAGCAGCACTAATTGAGCCCTCACCGGCCACAACAAAAGAAAAGAACCACATAGGACGATTATCACCAATATCAGTGATGTAGACTCAATTGGCACACATTTTATGATAAATTTGGTCTAATTGGAACGTTTAAGATCAAATTAGCACAAATGCAACGATGACTTTTTCATTTACCTTTCCTCACACAAGTAAGGATCCGGTTCCTCCCGCATAGCTTTTTTTTCTTCAAAAATACATATAACCATCCGACATCGCACACACGTGTTGCACATTCCTGCTCTCTAGTAATTTAATGACCATTTGTCTGTTCTTCCTGAGTTTGTTGTACGTGTAATTTTTTTTCTCAATCTTGTCAATTTGTAATGATTGATGAGAAATCTTAGGGTCAACATCATTGTTTGACGCGTTGAGTGACACAGATCAGATATTGATGAGAACAGCATTAATTTTCCATAAGAAAAGTCATATTAGGAAGCAAATTTTGAACTTGCTAAACGTATTGTGCCGCCGCTATGAGGAAAATTATGTTTGAAGATTCACGTTGTGGATGTTGATGGTTCTGATTAGAACTCCTCCGCGTTCTGTAAGAGGGATTTTTTTTTTAACTTTTGCTTGTAGTAGTGGATTAAAAATGGATGAGCACAAGATCAATCTTTTCGTTACTAACTTATAGTCGAGAATGATGTAAAATAGAAAAATTCTGAAACTCTTGTATGTTTCGGTGTATATGAGTCTATGTGTTTCTTAATGAAGAGCATATGAACCTATTTAGAGACTTCATTGTATGACTACCTAAGATAGCAAATACTAAGAGTGATCGGGTCCCCGAGCAGTTCGGTTCTCCCAAGAACTGGGACTCGGACCGATAAGACCGGTTTCCTTTCTCTAGGACCGTGGATTGGACCACCGAAGTCCTGGACCAAACCGGACATGTTGATCCGATCTAGTTCCGAGGCGATCCAATAGGACCGGGAAAAATTCAAAGAGAAACTTAGAGAACTTCTCATTGGACTGGTCGCTAGTCATGGTTACTTACGAAACCAATCAAAGAGGATAAAAAAGAAGAGGGAGATGGCAAAGGAAGAAGGACCGAGTGGCCATGGCGTCTGCTCCTCTAAGTTTCTCTCTAAATCCTCCCTTTGCTTCCACCTCCGACTTCGCTCTATCCCTGGTGCACTCGCTTCTTCAAGGAAGCTCCCTGTTTCGAAGCTTCGGTATGGCATCCCGACAATGGAAGAAGAAGATGAAGGAGTGGGAAACAAGAATTGCAATCCTGCATCCAAGAGTGGATGGAGATGGACCCTTTTGAGTTCTTCAAAGGACTCAAATCATAAGCATCGAGTTTCTGAACGTGGATCTTGACTGCGGTTGTGTTCTTAAGATTGATAGGGGCTCCACCCATAACAGTTGGAGCTTTTTCAAGCTCGCCACCCGGAAATTTTTTCCTTTCTCTAAGCTTTAATTTTGATCTTTTTTTCTCGTTTACCTGGGGGAGAGAGAGATGGTGGGCTCAATCGGATTTTTCTCTCTCTCGACCCTAAAAGAGACAGGGTCGGTCCAATGGTTCAGTCCAGGGTCAGTCCAAGTGGTCTGGTTCGGTCCCGCCATACTAGGAACCGGGAACCAGACTACTCGGGAATCGGTTCCATTTTTGGAACCATGGACCAGACCAAAATTTCCAAGAATTGAACCAACCCGGCCGGTCTGGTCTGGTCCGGACAGTTCTCTGGTTAGGCAGTCCATTGTGCTCACCCCTAGCAAATACTTCAACGTTAATAATAATCAATAAGGGATACACATTTTCGAAGAGGATATATGCAAAATTGTAAGAGATAGAAATATTCTAATTATCTATGTTGTAGTATTAGCGCGAAAATGACATGATCTTACAAATTAAGTTAATGCGAGAGAACCAAATAAATAGCAATAAGAACACCTGCGATTTACATAATTGCATATTAGTATTGGTGCTTTTGCTCATGGGAAGAGTTAGGAGCAAATAATTAACAATAATCAGATAATTGGAGTTACATTAGCTCACACCCTCGAGTCTTTTCCATCTTTAGATTACTCCTAAGCTCAAAATATTTATAAATGAAACAATTCATAGTATAAATCACCGTGTATTCAAGCTCAAACAAAGTGCTCGCGCACGGTCAAAAACAAGAACGTCCGTACCTTCTTTTCTTTTCTTTGGGCAACGCTTTTCCCCAAACCAAAGCCCTTGATTTGATTCTATTTCCTTTTCACCTTTTTACTCCTTGGGCCACACTAGCTTTATTTTCTTGTCCGAAGACTTGCTTTTGATTAGGATCCATTGAATACTTTTGTCTCCCTTCCTTGACACTGTCGCATGCCTCCTTGGATAGATATCTTCAATAATGACGAGGACTTCAACGACATAGAGATATGATCATTATAAACAATCCAATTTGAATTTGACGTCCAAAGAGGGATATAAGTAGAAATTGAAAAGAGAATGACACTAGATGCAAGATGTTCTCCAAATGTGCACTCGGGTGTACATTTTTAGTAGTAATTGGAAAAAAATGACTTGAAAAGGTATACTCCAGGTGCGATGCACACTCAATGCACATCGGGATTGTTTACTTCTGATTGTAAGACAAGAATAATGAGGAAAAAAGAGTTATGCAATTCCTATATGAACCAAATTTATAATTAATTGTCTTAGCGTATAGTTTATGCCAATCATAAATATGCATAATCAAAGAAGATACTTGCTGAGTTTCCAGTCAAGTCGTCCGCCCTTTTCAGTGGCGAGCAACTAATGGATTGGCGTCACTTCCGTCAAAGCAAAGGAGAAAGCGAGACGATGCGCTATGTCATATGAGGAAATGGATTGTCTACCGTAATCAAGGGTGACATTCCCATTTTCAGTCGGCCGAACTGGATCGGACGGTTGAAAATAATTTTTTTTTAATGAAGGCAATCGGACGACCCTTCTCCTATGTCAAGAGGATCTTTTGTTGTGTCAGAGGATCCCGCTCCGTCAAATGAGGCTTTTCTGCAATTATTTCGACGATGTCTTTGGAGTGGGTCATGTCATCTTTCAGCATCATGTTCTCCTGGACATGATATGTGCATAGAACATGTAGAAATTTGGGCACTCTCTCGACCCGAAATTACGTAAAAGTGGCTCACGAGAAGCAGAGCTGAACGTTCAAAGTAATTGGTGGCATCTTCTGATTAGTGAAGCTCGAAAAATCTGCTCCATTTGCTAAATGTACGGTCTCGGTTAGAAATTCAATTCGGATGCAAACTGTAGTTTGAAGTCTTCCCTCATTGGTGAGGTTTCATAATGTTTCGCCATGTCGCATAAACGAGTGCCATCCAAAAGGAAAATTAACCTAACATTCTAAATTCATTATACGGTAATCAATTTAATCATAAACATCTTAATTGTACCTATTCGATCATAAAATTTTTAAAATTTTATCAATTAATTCTTAAACCTTTTTAATTATGCTAATTTAGACTTAATTCATTTGATAACTTGTTGATTTAATTATGAATCTTCAATGACTTATCAATTCCTGTCAATTTTGACCAGAAATCTCTAATGTGTCGATCCAATCAATATTCGCTGTTTTATATGGCATGGCCAATGCTAATGCTAACGTGAATAATTTCAGTTTTTGTCTAATAATTACGAAATAGATTCCCAAGCGCTTCACTTCTAATGGTGGCTACAAGAGCGACAGATAGCAATCATGGAGGTTACCTACAGGAGGAGAAGGTGTGATGCAAATGGATACCTGCCTTCCGATTTGAGGAAAGAGTTGGCTTAACATGAAAGATTTAAAAAATGAAAAGAGGATTTGTTAAGGTGCACGCATGAACGCATCAGTAAAAAAACTCTCAGATCGAACAATGGATATTTTTGGTGCAATTAACATGTTTAGTAAGCTCATAACTCAATGATTTTAACTTTTGAATGAAAGTGTATCAATGCATTAATTGATTCAAATTGGATTCTTTCTTAGTGACGTCCCTCGTATAGAAAATGTTACACTTCTATTGAGCTACTTCCCAAACAAAGTTTATCAACTCAATTCCATCTCATTTATTCTTAATTTGCACATTATCCCAATTTCATCTCATTTTATTCCCTACTCGTATATTTTTCAAGGGCCGCCTTAATAATACAATAATTTATTTTCCACCTCAAGACAAGAAATGTCCCTGCTTGTTTAGCGCCACAAATACTAGTCAGCAGTCAGAACCACGCAAGAGAACAAATCCAGTGCACGATTCACGTTTTAACGTGATAGCTCCTACGAGGACTGGCTTAAAGTCATGTATAAATAGACATAATGGGTTTATGCAATCTCCCATTCCAAGAAGCAAGCGAAATCCTTCTCACCCCCATCTTCATGGAGTCCCAAAAACACTCGCTTCAGTCTCTCATCCAAAAGATCAAAAGGGAGATACTCCCCCACATGGGCTCGCATTCAGTCCTCTCTTCTTCGCCATATGACACCGCATGGTTGGCGATGATTCCCGATCCTCGCCAAGACGATCGTCCCATGTTTAAGGGGTGTCTGAATTGGGTGCTCCACAATCAGAATGAAGAAGGGTGTTGGGGAGATTATGACCATGACGAACATGAAATGTCCAATGGAGTGGAGTGTCTTGCTTCAACCCTTGTTTGCATGACCGTGCTCAAAAGGTGGCAAGTTGGTTCAACTTTGATCGAGAAAGGTACCATGTGCTTCACTTTCAAATAAACACAGAAATGTGGCCATTCTTCATTTTCATCAAAATACGGCCATCGCTTTTCCTTCTGGGATAAAGTATACTTTGGTGAGTAGATTGCGTTTGTGATCACTAAACTAAACTCTGTACTCCACTTTTAATCAGGTGACTTCGTTGGCTTCTTAACCCAAGGCCTAACCACCAAATTTAACGTGGTTTCTAGTCATAACAAAGTCAATCGATCATTGATGAAAATTGAACTTAGGTTGACATGGACGTCAGATCTCTAAAATTAAGAAAGCATATAAGATTATGCAAGTAACTATTGTACTCGTTTCCTCGTTAAAGGGCAACAGTCATATGGTTCTTCACAGACTCTCCTCTAATACTTCTCCATTTTCTGGACTTTTCACGTTTCAGGATTAAGGTTCATTCATGAAAATGCGGAATTGCTTCTTTCAAGAAACAAGCGTGGAAAGTTTCCTCGTTGGATTGCCATTGTCTTGCCCGGAATGGTTGATTTGGCACGCGTTGCTGGTTTGGAGGTCAAATTTTTCGAAAGCACAGAACATGCAACTGCGGATTTATTCAGCAATCGACAACGAATTCTTGAAAGGTAATTCCGATACTTTCCTCCTTTAATGTTCGAAAATTACGGTATGTTTTTCTTTTTCAAGTTGACCGGCTTTTGCATTTCGGTCACGATAATTTCAAATTTAAGTACTCATGTAGCCCCAATCATTTCAACTGAGTTCAATCTCAGTCCTTGACCACATCAGCACGTGATTGCGTTCATCCATCTTGGTCGAATCGGATTTGTTTTCTTATTTTGTCAAAGGAACTTGCTATGTTAAGACGATGGTCTCTTCGTCCGTCGACCAACTTTACAGCAATTATTTGTCATGCAGTGAGACCCACCAGAACTTTCGGCTCAATGATAGTAGGTCTTGAAGAATACACGATTGGGTTTTCAATACCTCACATGGCAAAGCAAAAAAAAAAACAGTCGGGTCCCTAAAGGCCCCCACAAGTTCGATGTTTCTGTTTTTTAACCTCAGACGCAATCGTAACTCCCAGGGTCTTGGCTTTCCGCAGGGAAAAACTTGTGGACAAGAACCAATGTTACCCACTGTTGTCGTATCTGGAGGCATTGCCTCCAACATACAAAGTCAGCCATGAAAGCATATTGAAGCATCTGGACAGCGACGGCTCTTTGTTTCAATCACCCTCCGCAACATCAAGTGCATACCTAGCCACCAAGAACAAAGAATGCTTGGCTTATCTTCAGTCTTTTGCTTCAAATTATGCTTCTAATTGCGGCAAGTGAACGCTAAGTTTAAGTGATTTGTAGATACTTTTGAAGGATATCTTTCTTGTTTCCCTGATTAATTCCATTTCACAAATTTTCGGTAAATTTGGGCCGTAAAGGCGAAACTGAAGATTTTGATAAGTTCAATGGGTAAAATTCTTCAAATCCTCGTTGAGGGACTTATAGTTGAAACTCAAATTATGCTTTCAGATTAAATAGGCTGTGTTGGGCATGAGACCAGACTTCAAATGCTAGATCACTGAAAACTAAACAAACGAAAGCTAATTTTTTTAGGAGGAGAGTAATCATAGCATATGCGATAAGTGTAAATTATTTACTAAATTTTTATATTTTTCTTTAATATAGTGCTTAACCCTTGAATATCTTTTGGCTTTTCTTGATGATCAAGCAGTTCCATCTCTATATCTCGTGGATGAAGAGCTTACAAAACTTTCCATGGTCTATCAACTAGTGAGATTAGGGTTGATTGAGTACTTTGACCGGGAGAAGGATGACATTTTGGCACAGATCTATCGGTTAGTACAAGTTTTTTAATCTGTTGTTTTCTAGAAAATCCACTACTAAAATAAACAGAGATAGTAGGGGACGGGTAAAGCCATCCTCGAAAGTCTTTCGTCTACTTTCTATTTAGGTCATCGAAATTGTCCGTATGACATCTCTTAACTATTTCAAGTATACTAAGGGTGCGCATGATTCACACCTATTTCTGTTCCAGAATGAGTTCTGGAGCAAAAAAACTCATTCTGGAACAGAAATTCGTTTGATAGAAAACTTTATGTTTTCTATTTCTGAAACAGATTTCTGTTCCAGAAATAGGTTTGGCCAAGAAATCAGAAACAGAAAATTTGTGGTTTCTGTTTCAGAATGAGAAATCCAGAAATTATTTCTCTTACTGAATTGCACACCACACACACAATTGATGCAAACTTATTACAATCTTCTCTCTCCCCATCTCGACTTTTGTAATATATTTCCTAGTGGGGTTATTTTACACTGAAATTTTTTTTTTTCCGTAAGTACCACGAGAAGATCAATGCCTCTAAAGTGAATTTGAAGTTACATAATAATAGAAATTGTGATGAAATTTGTCAACTTTTTGCACTAAATAATAAACATTTGAAATTTATAGAAATGAATATCTTGCACACTCTAAAATAAAAAATTTATTTTAAAATGAAACAAAAATATAAACAGATTTTTTTTCGTTATCAAACACAATTCTGTTTCTGGAATAGAAATTATTTGTCTTTATCAAACGCATTTTTTTCCTTAGAAACTCATTCTGGAATAGAAATAGAAAAATCTATTTCTGTTCCAGAACTCAATTTCTGGCCAGAAATTGTATCATGCGCGCCCTAACATTTCTTTTTTTAGGAACTACAAGCATGAAAAACCAATCACGAAATCAATTCACTCGACTGCTGCCGAGCTTTACAAAGATTGCTTGGAATTCTGGCTTTTGCGCTTGCATGGTTATAGGGTATCACCATGTACGAGTTGCAAACTTTATAAGTTCCTCGATCAGTTCCTTCTCCTTGGGGTCTTTCTCACACGATATTTTGAAGTGGTTCCGTTAATTTCAATTATATTCTGCATTTTGCAGCAACATTTTGTTGGTTTCTAGATCGTGAAGAAGTTCGAGATCACATCGAAAAACATTATGAATACTTCTCGAGCGTGCTCCTTATTGTTTATAGAGCCAGCGATCTTATGCTTCCAGATGAACATCAACTCGAGAAAGCAAGAACTTTCTCGAGAAAATTGCATCTGGAGGAACAAGAGATGAAAGCATCATCTCATTGAGTCATCATAGGATGGTTAGTGTAAACATCTAGTACTTCTTTTAGTTTTGTATCATAAGTTATGATATCAGTAAATGCTTGAAAGGTCCTTGTAGATTGAGCACGAACTGGGTCTTCCATGGATGGCTCGCCTTGACCACCTGGAACATAGGATGTGGATGGAGGAAAAAGATGCTTTTGTTCTATGGATGGGAAAATTATCTTGCCATAGGTATTAATGTCTTAAAAGGAAAATTATAATCTCGCTTTATTACTATGCTAAACATGCAATCAACTTTTTGATTTTCTTTTATTTCATTAGGACATCATTGGTTCATAATCAAGATATAGTGCAACTTGCTCTGCAAAATTTTGCACTGAGGCAATCTGTTTACAGGATGGAGCTTGATGTAGTAAAAGGGTATATCTCCATATGGTTTAATCATGGTATGTTAATTAGCAATGGCAAGTACTTTTTCCTAATGACTCTTTTATGTAATGGATGAGTTCAGGTGGTCCGAAAGAACCGGACTTAGCAAGATGGGGTTCGGTCGAGAGAAGACGACGTACTGTTATTTTGCTGTCGCCACTTCAGTTTCTTTGCCTTGCAATTCCGACGTGCGAGTACTGGTCGCCAAGAGCGCGATCGTAATAACTATCGCCGATGACTTTTTTGACATGGAAGGTTCATTAGAGGAATTAGAAAAGCTTATCGATGCAGTTCAAAGGTAGCTTATTATCATCACTAATATTTGTTTAACTTCAACTTATATTTTCAACAAGGGATAAGTGTACCAAAAGTCCAACAACTTGATATGAAAGTGCAAGTGAGTCCTAAAACTTACAAAAGTGCAATCAAGTACTAAAACTTGTCAAGTTAATTCAATCAAGTCATTCTATTAGTTCCGTCTAATTTGACGGATGGAAAATGCCGACTTGTCATTTTTTTTATGTCCACGTCTACATTTTCCATTCGTCAAATTAGATGAATGTAACGGAGGGACTTGATTAAATCAACTTGACAAGTTTTAGGACTTGATTGCATTTTTTGCAAGTTTTAGGACGGACTTGCACTTTCGTGCCAAGTTGTAGGACTTCTAGTGAATTTATCCCTTTCAACAATTAATCTCATGAGTTACATTGAATAATCTATAGGAAAAAGTATAATGCATTGGTATCAATTAATTATTAGACTTTTTAGTTGAATTAACTTAGTCCTAAATCTTTTTATATTGGTGCCAATTACATATACATAGCCAATTTAGGTTGGAAATTATTAAGGTAGACATTGGTTAATTTATATGGCATGGTTGGCGCTACCATAGGCCTTTTCTTTTTACATGTTTTTTTTTAATTTCATCAATTTTTTTATTTCTTTTCTTATTCCCCTTTGCTAGTTGCCAGCCTTCGTGATGGTTGGCAAAGGTCGTCGGTTGCCGACAAATGTGAGGGCCGGCAATGGATGAATGAAGCCGCCCCTCACCGGATCCAATGAAGAGACTTTTGCCCAACTCTTGTAGGCTCTAGTGAGGGTTGGGCGAGGGTCCCGTTCCTAGATTTGGCAAGGGTTGGCCTTATCTAGATTTGGAAACCACTTCCCATGAGTGTAGTCCCTTCCCCAAGGGCACACTCATCAAAGCACCAAGCCACTGGGCCACCACGACAAACCCCACAGCTGCCCTTCGAAGAAGAATTCCTCGATGAGGATGTCTATCTTGATGAAACCCTAAGTCGAGACTATGGCAAAGAATCCCTCATGCTCCATAAAATCAAGGAGCACCAAGTCTCTGCAGTCTGTGGGCAAAGGCGGCCATGCCCATATCTAGGTGAGATGGCCTCATACGCGGTTGCCTATGCCTTGCCCCCATTTGGGCGATGCCAAGCGAGGGCCACAACCCTCACTGGCCAGGAAAAAAAAACGAGGGAAAAGAAAAGAATATGACAAAAAGGAAGGAATAAATTAATAAAAAAATTGAAAAAAAGTTTCACGTCTATATTGGTTGGGAGCACTTTTTACTTTTTCTTTTTTCTTTTTTTTTCAAAAAAAGAAAAAGAAAAAGAGCATTTCAAGTGACCCAATTCCGGATATATTCAACCGATACCAATGCAAAAATGTTTAGAATTCAATTATATCGATACAATAAATTTAGAACTTTTTTTGTACTTTGCCCGAGAACTATATGCACAAGGAGACTACATGCCTACATACAACATCGACGAGTAAATTAAGCTGAAAAACACATATGCATTCATTTAGTCATCGGTTAAATCATCTCTTTCTTATGGGTGACAAACATTGTATTAGGTGGGATGGCGACGGATTGAGTGCGCACGCCAAGACCATATTTGAAGCCCTGGATGATCTTGTGACCGATTTCATAGTGAAATGCTTCAAACAATCGGGGAAGGACATCAAGGAAAACCTTCAACAGATAGTACGTCTCATGTTGCTACATCATACTTTCTCTTTACCTCTCATGTTCCTACGTCATGCTTTCTATTTCTTTAGTTTGTTGCCTCGAGCAATATCTTTCTGTTGAATGGGCTAAAATACCGTGTGTTTGGTTCGAGAGTGGGGGGAGACATTTCAATCATGGCTCATGGAAGCGAAGTGGAGCAGAAGTGGAGGTGCGCCTTCGACGCACGAGTACCTCGAAGTGGGCATGACGTCTATCGCAGCACACACCTTAGTCCTTCCCTCTTCGTGCCTCGCGAGCCCCAAGACGCCGTTGCATCAGCTGTGATCCAACCCCTACTACCCCATCACCAAGTTGCTCATGGTCATCACTCGGTTGTTGAATGACATCCAAAGCTACCAGGTGAAGTTTTAAATGTTGGACAACATGCGTCTTGTTGCTATTTGAATTGTTCAATATCATAGAGCTAAGTTTTGGCCGCTGCTCCCTATGTAGCGCTTGCTCATTGTTGCTCTTATTCTGCACCTATGTACACTCTCATTTCTTTTCCCTGTTTTTACGATTTTCTCCCCACAAGCCTCACCTGACTCTCTCTCTCTCTCTCTCTCTCTCTCTCTCATCACAGAAAGAAGAAAAGCAAGGGAAATTGAACTTTGTGCTGCTCTACCTAAAGGAAAACCCCGAAGCCAACGTTGAGGACTCCATCAAATACGTGCAACTGCTGCTCAACCAAATGAAGAAAGAGTTCCTCCAACACGTCCTGGACGAGCTATGCGACTTGCCGGAACCAAGCAGGCAACTCCACTTTGGGTGTTTAAAAGTGTTCCAAATGTTCTTCAACTCCTCCAACCGCTACGACTCGGACACGGACATGCTCCACGACATCCAGAAAGCACTCGTGGACCCACCGCGAGTCCCCAAATTAAAGCCCCTGAGGCCTTTGCCAGAGCAACCGAGAACGAAGCCACAGGGGCTTGTGACCAAGAGCCTGTCTGGCCAATTCAGCATCGAGTGTTTTCCTAGGAAGAGGTTTTTTGGCTATCGAATGTCTTCCCAAACTGGTCCCGTGAATACACGGGAGAAGATGTACGGGTCATCTAGTTTTAGGTTATGCTTCGCTTAGTTACAGGAGTGGTATATATTCATGGACTCCACGTCATGAAAAAATCGCATAGGTTTGCCCACCTGAAGCTATTTTCTCTTTTGGAAAATTTAGATATCGTTTTCGATTGGTCGAGTGCCCACCCAAAGTAGCTTATAAAGATTGTGTCCGTGTGGAAAGCGCAGTGGTATTTCAACATAATGGTCATTTTGTGCTTCAATCTTTTTGTCCGTGGGGAAAGCGTCATAAGTGCTCCTTTAAATCCGTCAAATTTCGCACAATTTGGAATCTTTTGGCTAAAGATATGAAGAAAATAGCAATGAGCAATAGTCATGTTTGATCGAGACTTGGTTGTCATGAGAGTAGCATATTTATTAATTTGATTCTTAACCATCGGAACTGGTGAGTGATATGGGTCTCATGAGGGTCCTATCAAATGCGATGCTCGTCCAATTTCAGTTTAGTGCATAAGCTAAGTTGACTGAATTATTATGAGAGAGAGAGAGAGAGAGAGAGAGAGAGAGAGAGAGAGTTTTATTGGTAGAAACTATAACTGTAGGCTTAGGCACATGAGAAGAGACAAGATCATCAACCTTGGGTGTGCCACCTGCAACGCCGCGAGGACCAGCCCACCAGCTGATTGTCGTTGCCTCCACACTTGACCACAGTTGCGAGATCCGCTTTCCACTACCCCTCAACATGGATTTCCACCACCCCTCAACATGGATTTCCACCAACAACTCCTCTAAACCTCGGCCGACACCCACGCCACCGGCTTCCGCTCGCGTGTGTTGCGACCGTCTTTTTGTTGGAGGATTTACACGAATCTCCAAATCTACTTTGAGATTATTAGAAGTACACAATTCAAAATGGCATCGACAGATTTCAATAGAGTATCACAAGATGATACAACAGCAGAATTGAAAGAAATATAATAAGGAAATCGAGGCATGTGTTCAACACAGTTTCCTTAAAACAGATTCGTCCCCTCCATTACACAATGAAGCTTTGTCTCTTCCAGTACATGTGAGGTTGCTAGACATCTATCTCCCGGGATACAACGGTTGGCAGCAACAAAGAACAACACTTCAGAGCTTTCGGTGAACTTGAACAATTTCTTTGCTGAACACTATAAAAAAATAATGCAATGCTTTTTGAAGACAAAGTAATGTCTGAATTTCAAAATTAGTTTTTGTACCCGGGCAAAAAGGAATGAAAGAGATTATAAATTAAATGGAAACGTTTCGCAAATAACATTATCGTTATCGAATTAAATCAAAGGTTATGGTATTAAATCTACCATTACAAGCGTTTCGGGTATAATTGTCAACGCTGATTAAATCAGGTGTTACAACATAATTCTATAATCAGCAGTTACAAAAAGGCAGATTGAACTCGTCATTAAAACTGACGTTTTCCAGACGCAGAAAGGTTTAACGGTCCCAGACGCCGTTCTGTCTCAGATGGTAGAAGTTGGAAAATGTTAAACCATAAGGCAAAAAGTGGCTTACCGTTAAGCCCCATTTTCGGGGTTGCATTTGTGTATGCAGGTTGTACGCTCGCGCCCAAGTTCAGGTTCGTCGGGACCCGAATTTGCACTCCCCTACGCGCGCGCACGAGGCATAGTGCTTGTACTTTTAACGTAACCACTCTAAAGAAGTGTATTCATATATAAAACACTTTAAAGCCTTCTTCCTTTCTAATGTTAGACCAGTGTTTCTCCACTTCCCACTTCCAACTCAAGGATGTTCTTTGAGAAAAAATTTCTCATTCACCCATCACTTTTAGTTCTATATTTCCAACACTTTTCCGTCGTGAAAAGTCGTCGGCTAGAGATCTGTAGGGGACAAAACAAGTTTCGTTTTGATAGGTCACACTGCCCGAACGGAGGTCGTTTGCTCAGGCTTTACCGCGCTCGAACCCTGCTGGTCCTGTGGCGTAGAAGATCCCAGACTGAGTACAGTGACGCTTTTTAGGGTTCCAGGTTCCCAAGGTCGATGTTTGGAAAAGCCACAAACTACAAAGTCGTAGTGGACTCCGATACCTTTGATTTGGCGGGTGGATAATCAAATTTGAGCATCGTTTGGTTGGTCATTTCAGCTTGGAATTGACCATATTTCGTACTGCTTCAAGGCTTGAGTGATCTTTTGACCTAGATTGATAATGCTGTACTTTTGGCTTGTTAACCTGGCCTAGAATGTTTAATGGTATTGCAAGAGAGTATTGTACAAATTTTACTTGAATGTGAGAAATCAAGGAATAAGGATTATATAAAATATATCTTAATCATTCAAGGAACACAGAATATCTTTTATCTAGTTAAAATTACGTAAACATGAAATAAAGGAAGGGACTCAAATCCGCCGTACTCTATTGGATGACATCTTTGACTAGGGACATGAAATAAAGGAGTGGACTCTTTTTGCATGGAGTCGTGGACAAAGGATGCATGAGATGTCGATTGCGCAATACCTATCTTTTTCTGTACAAACTTAAAGATAACAACAATGCGGCAATTTATTTTTAATGAAATTGGTATATATTTCTGTTTATACGGGTCTGTATGTCTCTTAATGACAAGTAGACAAGCCTATTTATATACTTTATCATATGACTATCTAAGATAGTGGACGACGGGTGTGGACGATGGGTGTCACCACGTGGAGCAAACGTGTCGTCCATGGGTCCCACCCTTTCAGCCTTGCACTCCGCCCTCTCTCTCTTCATTAATTGCACTCGTTCTCTCTCTCTTCTGCCGCACGCTCTCTCTCTTTTTTCTTCTGCTCTGCCGAGAAAATATTAGGTACCCAAGCGGTACCAAGTCAGCTGTGCCGGAGTCCACTGATCGTGCGACACGTGTCCTCCGCGGGCCCACATGTCAGTCGTTGTCTCCTCCTCTCTCCCACTCACCGTCTCCCTCCCGTCCTCCTTTTTTTTCTTTCTGCTCCGCCTAACCCCTTCTCCGACCTCGAGCCCGAGCCACCGCCGTGGCCGGCCGCCGCTAAGAGCACGTTCAGAGTTTATGGCAACGGGCTCACCTCTGATGGATCCCTCTCTCTCCGACCCTCGCACCTTCGAGGCCGGCCTCTCCTGCGGCAACTCCTCTACCTCCTGCCCGGTCCCCAACTTCGTCCCTTCGTTTGTCAAGGAAATGGAGTCCCTCTCTCACCTCATGACCACCCGCCACTTCGCCACCCGCGTCACCAACTCCTCCAGCCCCGCTGTGTACGACCTCTACTAGTGCCACCGCGACCCCTCCCGGACGGACCGCCTCCTCTGCTTTGCCGCCAGCCGCACCAATCCCCCCCCGCTGCCTCCCCTCCCCTGCCACCCGCATCCACTCGCGTTCCATGAACAACAGGGCGGGTGCGAAATAGAAAGAGCGGAGGAGAGGCAAATAGGAGTAAATGAGTAAGGTAAAGAGTGGTCGTTGGGGACGTGGGGGAGAGGGCCGTGACCAGGGGAGGCGGAGGGTTCGGAGTGGCCGAGGCGGAAGGAGAGTTCGTGCTGGCGCAGGCGGAGCGGAGAAAAAAAGTAAAAAACCTTGAAGAGAGGAGGGAGACGGTGAGGGAGAGAGGAGGGGACATCAACTGACGGATGGGCCCGCGTACGACACGTATCGCACGATCAATGGACTCCGGTACAGCTGACATGGTACCGCTTGGGTACCTAATATTTTCTCTGCTCTACCTGCCGTGCCTTCTTCCTTTCTTTTTTCCTTCAGAACTCTCCCATGCATCTCATAGGGCATAAGACCGCAACAGCTATTGATAGCAGCTTCTCTGTCACCGGAGGCTCCAACTCAGGCTGGAAGTCGCGGTTCGAATGCAGTCTCGACGGCTGCTCCGGCATCGGGCTGCTCCGACATGCGCCCGCCCACGCCTCCACCCGAACATGTCAAAACGAAGGAATCCCCCTCGCCCACCCGTTCAACGCCCAAACCGACGTTCCGATGGGGCCACGTTGTCGCGTTCCCGGGTCCCACCTCCAGTAAACGGTCAAAGATCGGCCCACGCGTCAAAGCTCGCATCGAGTTCCTTTGATTCTTTTCCATCGAGACGAGATGATGTCCATCTTCAGCTCATTCGAGGCTTTCTGCGCTGAGTCTCACAGCTAGAAGATCGGCTTCTCTTTCTCTCCGGTCAAGCTTCAACCGCCTGCGGACTCGCCGACGCCCGAGGCGGCCGAGAAGGCGAAGAGCATAGGCCGCAAACCGCTGCCTCCGGCGCCGAAGAGAGAGAGAGAGCTGAGATGCGCGGGAGAGTTCTGAAGGAAAAAAGAAGAAATGAAAAAGGCACGACAGGCAGAGCAGAAGAAAGAAGAAAGAGAGCGTGCGGCAGAAGAGAGAGAGAACGAGTACAATTAATGAAGAGAGAGAGGGCGGAGTGCAAGGCTGAAAGGGTGGGACCCACGGACGACCAGTTTGCTCCACGTGGTGACACCCGTCGTCCACTAATTGGACGGGCCCACGGTGACGTGGGACGCCCGGCGCACCTAATATTTTCTCAACAACAAGAGGCCAACATGGCTTCAATACAGGGATAGTCAAAAGGGGCTGACGTGGCTACAGGTGTTAATAACAAAAGAAGCTAATGTGATTATGGGGCAAGCTAGGCGGGAGAAAATATTAGGTACCCAACCGGTACCATGTCAGCTGTACCGGAGTCCATTGATCATGCGACACGTGTCGCACGCGGGCCCACAGTCAGTCTTGGTCTCATTCTCTCTCCCACTCACCGTCTCCTTCCTCTCGCCCCTTCTCTGTATCTTCAAAGTCTCCCTCTCTCTTTCCGCTCTGCCTAACACCTTCTCCGACCTCGAGCCAGAGCCACCGCATTGCCGGCCGCGACGACCACCACTGATGGATCCCCATCCCCTCGTCAGTCTTCTTCTTCACACCCTCTCTCTTCACCCTCGCACCTTCGAGGCCGGCTTCTCTTCACCTCCTGCCCCGTCCCCAACTTCGTTCCTTCGTTCGTCAAAGAAATAGAGTCCCTCTCTCACCTCATGACCACCCGCCCCTTCGTCACCAACTCCTTTGCTGCCTCCCCTCCCCTGCCGCCCGCATCTACTTCGACGGCTACTTCCTTCGCTACGACCACTAAGATATTCTTCGCCGAGGCCATCGACCCCTGCTACTACTCCGCGAACTGCACTTGCGCACAATAGGGCGGGGGCGAAACAAAGACTGAGGGGAGAGCTGAGAAACAAATGGCACTGCGAACTCCAAAATCCTCCTCAATTCCCGCAATCCCACAAAACCATTTCCTTTTTTCGTTTCTCCTTTGGCAAAGTTTCTTTGATGGGGAACGACATGAAAGAGTGGAGGAGAAGCAAAAAGGAGTAAATGTGCAGGGTAAAGAGTGGTCGTTGGGACGTGGGGGAGAAGGCTGTGACCGGGGGCGGCGGAGGGTTCGGAGTGGCGGAGGCGGAAGGAGAGTTTGCGCTGGCTCAGTCGGAGCTGAGAGAAAAAGAGGGAGACCTTGAAGAGACGGAGAACGGGCGAGAGGAGGGAGACGGTCAGTGGGAGAGAGAATGAGATAAAGACTGACATGTGGGCCCGCGGACGACACGTGTCGCATGATCAATGGACTCCGGTACAGATGACATGGTACCGGTTGGGTACCTAATATTTTCTCAGCTAGGCGGTAGCGGAACATGCTGATGTGGTTGTGCGACAGGCTTTGTGACAACAACTCGACACAACTAAGCGGTAGGTTGTTGATGTCACAACCAAAAGTGATTGAATGATGTTGAAGATCGACGTCCAAAGAGGGATGTCGGTAGATATTGAAAAGGGAATGACACGAGATGCAAGATGTAAATTAAATGTGCACTTGGGTATACATTTTTAGTAGTAATTGGAAAAAATTGTTATGAAAAGGTATACTCCAGGTGCAATGCACACTCGATGCACATCGGGGTTGCTTAGATCTGATCATAAGATAAGAACAATGAGGAAAAAAGAGATACAATTTTTATATGTTCCATATTTATGATTATGTGTCTTAACAAATAGTTTATGCCAATCATGAACATGCAATATCAAAGAAGGTATACGCACAAGCTTGGTATAAAGAAAATTACTAGAATTACCCTCATTATCTCTAACACTTGTGATTAAGATGTATGCAACGGACTGGCGTGCCTGCATAAATAAAATACATGTCATGTGATCGATATGCTACACTACCAAGTGTGAATAATACCATCTCCGGACCATCTGCTCTGTCTTTGACTCATCATAATGATATTCAGCTTCTTAAAATAGATCAAGGATGAGCGGAAGAACACCATGCATTGATGGGTGGTGAGGTCCCATATTGACTATCATAAGGTCTTTTCTTATAGTTGTTACATTCATAGTTTATTCCTCGATTCATTTTTTCGTGGCAAAAAGAAAACCCAGGATGGATATCGGTTGGGTGAAAGTGCACAGAGAAAAAGCTTCGGGCGCCTGATACTGCCCTAGAAGGAAACATGGGAGAGAGGGAGAGGGAAGAAATTTCGGAACTTGATTTCGTCTTCTTGCTGAGTTTCCGGTCAAGTCTTCCGCCCTTTTCGGAGGCATCACTGATTCCGTCACGTTGATGAGCCCAGCAAAGGAGAAAATCGAGACGACGCGCCCTATCAGATGAGGCTTTCCTGCAATTATTTCGACGATGTCTCAGGAGTGGGTCATGTCATCTTTCAGCATCATGCTATGTGCACAGAACACGTACAAATTTGGGCACTTTCTTGACCCGAAATTACGTAAAAGTGGACCCAATTCTTGATGTCCACGAGAAACACAGCTGAACGTTCAAAGTAATAGGTATCATTTTTTGATTGGTGAAGCTCGAAAAATCTGCTCCATTTTCTAAATTTATTGTCTGGGTTAGAAATTCAATTCGGATGCAAACTGTAGTTTGAAGGCTTCCCTCATTGGTGAGGTTTCATAATGTGTCTCCACGTCACATAAACGAGTCCGATCCAAAGGAAAATTGTCCTAAAATCCTAAATCCATTATACGATAACCAATTTAATTATAAACATATTAATTATGCATATTTGATCATAAATTTTTTGACAATTTACCAATTTAATTCTTAAACCTTTTAATTTTGCTAATTTAGACTTAATAATTTTGATGACTTGTTAATTTAGTTATAAATCTTTAGTGACTTTTCCATCTAGTTATTCCTGTCAATTGTGATCAGAAATCGCCAATCATATGCTAATGCTAACGTGGGTAATTTTCACTATTTCTAATAATTACGAGATAGATTCCCAAGTGCTTCAAATTCTAATAGTGGCTACAAGAGCGACATATAGCAATCATTGGGGAACTACACGAGGACAAGGTGTGGTGCAAATGGTTACCTGCCTTCGGGTTTGAGGAAAGAGTTGGCTCAACATGAACTATTTAAAAAATGAACAGAGGATTTGTTAAGGTGCAAGCATGAACGCATTAGTAAAGAAGCCTCAGATCGAACAGTGGATGTTTCTGATGCAATTAACATGTTTAGTAAGTTCATAAATTAATGATTTAAACTTTTGAATGAAAGTGTGTCAATAAATTAATTGATTTAAATTAGATTCTCTCTTGGTGACGTCCCTCGTATAGAACGTTCCACTATTGTTGAGCTACTTCCCTAACAAACTACAAATGGCGTCAACTCAATTCCATCTCATTTATTCCTAATTTGCACATTATCCCAATTTCATCTCATTTTATTCCCTATTCGTACAATTTTCCAGGGCCGCCTTAGTAGTACAATAATTTATTTTCCACCTCAAGACAAGAGATGTCCCAGCTTGTTTAGCGCCTCAAATCCAGTGCATGATTCACGTTTTAACGTGACAGCTCCAAAGAGGAATGGCTTAAAGTCATGTATAAATAGACATAAGGGGTTTATGCAATCTCCCATTCCAAGAAGCAAGCCAAATCCTTATCACCCACATCTTCATGGAGTCCCAAAAACACTCGCTTCAGTCTCTCATCCAAAAGATCAAAAGGGAGATACTCCCCGACATTGGCTCGCATTCGTTTCTCTCTTCTTCACCATATGACACCGCATGGTTGGCGATGATTCCCCATCCTCGCCAACATGATCGTCCCATGTTTAAGGAGTGTCTGAATTGGGTGCTCCACAATCAGAATGAAGAAGGGTTTTGGGGAGATTATGACCATGACGAACATGAAATGTCCGATGGAGTGGAGAGACTTGCTTCAACCCTTGTTTGCATGACCGTGCTCAAAAGGTGGCAAGTTGGTTCAACTTTGATAGAGAAAGGTACCGTGTGCTTCACTTTCAAATAAACACAGAAATGTGACCATTCTTCATTTTCATCAAAATACGGCCATCGCAAATATAATTTTTCCTTCTGGGATAAAGTATACTCTAGTGAGTAGATTGCGTTTGTGATCACTAAACTAAACTTTGTACTCCACTTTCAATCAGGTTACTTCGTTCGCTTTTCAATCCAAGCCTAACCACCAAATTTAATGTGGTTTCTAGTCATAACAAAGTCAATCGATCATTGATGAAAATCAAACTTAGGTTGGCATGTACGTCAGATCTCTAATATTAAGAAAGCATATAAAAGATTATGCAAGTAACTATTGTACTCGTTTCCTCGTTAAAGGGCAACATTCATATGGTTCTTCACAGACTCTCTCCTCTAATACTTCTCCATTTTCTGGACTTTTCACGTTTCGGGATTAAAGTTCAATCATGAAAATGCGGAATTGCTTCTTTCAAGAAACAAGCATGGAAAGTTTCCTCGTTGGACTGCCATTGTCTTGCCCGGAATGGTTGATTTGGCACGCGCTGCTGGTTTGGAGGTTAAATTTTCCGAAAGCACAGAGCATGCAACTGCGGATTTATTCAGCAATCGACAACGAATTCTTGAAAGGTAATTACAATACTTTCCTTCTTTAACGTTCGAAAATTACCGTATGTTTTTCTTCTTCAAGTGACCAGCTTTTGCATTTCCGTCACGATACTTTCAAATTTCAGTGCCCATGTAGCCCCAATCATTTCAACTGAGTTCAATCTCAGTCCTTGACCACATCAGCACGTGATTGCGTTCATCCATCTTGGTCGAATCGGATTTGTTTTCTTATTTTGTCAAAGGAACTTGCTATGTTAAGACGATGGTCTCTTCGTCCGTCGACCAACTTTACAGCAATTATTTGTCATGCAGTGAGACCCACCAGAACTTTCGGCTCAATGATAGTAGGTCTTGAAGAATACACGATTGGGTTTTCAATACCTCACATGGCAAAGCAAAAAAAAAAACAGTCGGGTCCCTAAAGGCCCCCACAAGTCCGATGTTTCTGTTTTTTTACCTCAGACGCAATCGTAACTCCCAGGGTCTTGGCTTTCCGCAGGGAAAAACTTGTGGACAAGAACCAATGTTACCCACTGTTGTCGTATCTGGAGGCATTGCCTCCAACATACAAAGTCAGCCATGAAAGCATATTGAGGCATCTGGACAGCGACGGCTCTTTGTTTCAATCACCCTCCGCAACATCAAGTGCATACCTGGCCACCAAGAACGAAGAATGCTTGGCTTATCTTCAATCTCTTGCATCAAATTGTGCTTCTAATGGCGGTAAGTGATCGCTATATTCACGAGATTTTTAGATGCTTTTGAAGGATGTTTTTCTTATCTCCCTAATTAATTTCATTTCACAAAAATTATACATCATCATTTCCGAAAAAGAGAATAAGATTACCGTAGTAATTGATAGGTTGGGATTGATTTGAGTTCACAGAAATTCTTTTTTTATAGAAGATATGACAAAGAACGCATCTACTTTATTTGTATAATTTTGTTTCTTTTACCTCGACTTATTTGGCCAATTAGATGGTCTCAAACTGGAACCCTTGCACGCACAGGAACAGATACTTTGATTTTTCTTTTTCTTTTTTTCAGTAAATTTGGGTAGTTAAAGCAAAACCGAAGATTTTGATAAGTTCAATGTGTAAAAATTTTCAAATCCTCGTCGAGGGACTTAAAGTGGAAACTCAAATTATGCCTTCAGATTAAATAGGCTGTGTTGGGCACGAGACAAGACTTCAAATGCTTGATCACTGAAAGCTAAACAAACAAATACTAATTTTTCTAGGAGGAGAGTAGTTATAATGTAAATTATTTACTAAATCTATATATTTTTCTTTAATATAGTTCTTAACCCTTGAATATCTTTTGGCTTTTCTTGATGATCAAAGCAGTTCCATCTCTATATCTCGTGGATGAAGAGCTTACAAAACTTTCCATGGTCTATCAACTAGTGAGACTAGGGTTGATTGAGTACTTTGACCAGGAAAAGGATGACATTTTGGGACAGATCTATCGGTTAGTAAAGTTTCCTAATCTCTATATTCTTTTCTAGAAAATCCACTACTAAAATAAACAGAGAGAGAGTAGGGGATGGGTAAAACCATCCTTGAAAGCTTTTCGCCTACTTTCTATTTACAATTGAGGTCATCGAAATTGGCTATATGACATCTCTTAACTATTTCAAGTATACTAACATTTCCTTTTTCAGGAACTGCAAGCATGAAAAACCAATCACGAAATCAATTGACTCTGTCACTGCTAGGCTTTACAAAGATTGCTTGGAATTCTGGCTTTTGCGCTTGCATGGTTATAGGGTATCACCATGTACGAGTTGCAAACTTTACAAGTTCCTCGATCAGTTCCTTTTCGTTGGGGTCTTTCACACATGATATTTTGAAGTGGTTCTGTTAATTTCAATTATATTATGCATTTTGCAGCAATCTTTCGTTGGTTTCTAGATCGTGAAGAAGTTATAGATCAGATCGAAAAACAATATGAATACTTCGCGAGCGTGCTCCTTAATGTTTATAGAGCCAGCAATCTTATGCTTCCGAATGAACATCAACTTGACAAAGCAAGAACTTTCTCGAAGAAGTTTCTCGAGAAAATCGCATCTAGAGGAACAAGAGATGAAAGCATCATCTCGTTGAGTCATCGTAGGATGGTTAGTGTAAACATCCGGCACTTCTTTTCGTTATGTATAATAAGTTATGATTTCAGTAAATGCTTGAAAGCTCCTTGTAGATTGAGCACGAATTGGGTCTTCCATGGATGGCTCGCCTTGACCACCTAGAACATAGGATGTGGATGGAGGAAAAAGATGCTTTTGTCCTATGGATGGGAAAATTATCTTGCCATAGGTATTTGTGTCTTAAAAAGGGAAATTATAATCTTTCTTTATTACTATGCTACAACATGCAATCAACTTTTTCTTTGATTTCATTAGGTCATCATTGGTTCATAATCAAGATATAGTGCAACTTGCTCTGCAAAATTTTGTACTGAGACAATCTATTTACAGCGCTGCAAAATTCCGACGTGCGAGTACTAGTCGCCAAGAGCGCGATCATAATAACTATCGCCGATGACTTTTTTGACATGGAAGGTTCATTAGAAGATTTAGAAAAGCTTATCGATGCAGTTCAAAGGTAGCTTATTATCATCACTAATATTTGTTTAACTCCAACTTATATTTTCAACAGCTAATCTCAAGAGTTACATTCACTAAGCTATAGGAAAAAGTATTAAAAAATCATATAACATATTGCATTGATATCAATTCATTATTAGACTTTTTAGTTGAATTAATTTAGTCCTAAACCTTTTTATATTGGTACCAATTAAGTCTATCCAGCCAACTTAGGTTGGAAATCATTAAGGTGGACATTGATTATTTTATGTGGCATGGTTGGCGCTTCCGTAGGCTTTTTTTTTTACATACATATATATATATATATATTAAATTTCATCCAATTTTAAATTTCTTTTATTTCGCTTTTTTTTTTCTTATTCCCCTCCGCTAGTCGCCAGCCTTCGTGATGGTTGGCAAAGGTGGTGTGGCCATCGACAAGGGCGATGGTCAGCAATGGATGAATAAAGCCACCCCTCACCAAATCCAATGAAGAGACCTTTGCCCAACTCTCGCCGGGCTCTAGCGAGGGTTGGGCGAGGGTCCCTCCTCGAATTTGGCGAGGGCTGGCCTGATCTAGAAAAACAAAATTTCATGAGTGTGGACCCTTTCCCAAGGGCACACTCATCAAAGCACTAAGCCACTGGGCCACCACGACAAACCCAACAACTGCCCCTCGAAGAAGAATTCCTCAATGAGGATGTCTGTCTCGATGAAAACCTAAGTCCAGACTATGACAAAGAATCCCTCATGCTCCATAAAATCAAGGAGCACCAAGGCTTTGCAGGCTGTAGGCAAAAGCAGCCATGCCCAAATCTAGGTGAGATGGCCTCGTACGCAGTTGCCTATGCCTTGCCCACATTTGGGCTATGCCGAGCGAGGGCCACAACCCTTACCGGTCACAGTGAAAAGAGAAAAAGAGAATGAGGGAAAAGAGAAGAAAAAAAAAGAAAGGAATAAATTTTTAAAAAAATTGGAAAAAAAAGTTCCATGCCAAAGTCAATAATGTCATGTACAATGATCAGCATCTATATCAGAAATTTCTAGCCTATATTGACTGGATATATTCAATTAATACCAATCCAAAAAAAAAATTGGATTCAATTAGTATCAATACAATATATTTAGAACTTTTTTTGTACTTTGCCCGTAAACTATATGCGCAAGGAGAGTACATGCCTACATACAAAATCAATGAGTAAATTAAACTGACAAACACATACGCATTCTATTAGTTATCGGATAAATCATCTCTTTCTTTTGGGTGACAAACATTATATTAGGTGGGATGGCGACGGATTGAGTGCGCACGCCATGCGCACGCCATGTGCACGCCATGACCATATTTGAAGCCCTCGATGATCTTGTGACCGATTTCAGAGTGAAATGCTTCAAACAATCGGGGAAGGACATCAAGGAAAACCTTCCACAGATAGTACGTCTCATGTTCCTACATCATACTTTCTCTTTATGTCTCATGTTCCTACATCATACTTTCTCTTTACGTCTCATGTTCCTACGTCATGCTTTCTCTTTCTTTAGTTTGCTGCCTCGAGCAATATCTTTCTCTTGAATGGGCTAAAATACCGTGTGTTTGGTTCGAGAGTGGGGGGAGACATTTCAATCATGGTTCATGGAAGCGAAGTGGAGCAGAAGTGGAGGTGCGCCTCCGACGCCCGAGTACCTCGAAGTGGGCATGACGTCTATCGCAACACACACCTTAGTCCTTCCCTCTTCGTGCATCGCGAGCCCCAAGACGCCGTTGCATCAGCAGTGGTCCTGTTGGAGAATTTCCTTCTTAAGTTTTAAAGCTGACAAAACACTTCTAAGTCCAGCGCTGAAGATAGACGATGTATCTTCTAACTGCTCGATAGACAACATATCGTCTCTTTCGGTAGACAATGTATCGTCTGGAGAACGATAGACATTGGATCGTCTATCCCAATAGACGGTTGTTCTTCTGCTTTCAACACTTAGCTTCTGGACCATATCAAATGAAGATTGCCAAATCTCGAGGATCATTATCTATGGCAAGGAAGACAAACGGTCAAATTCAATATAGAAACAATCATTATTTTGGAAAGTCTCGATCAGCCGAAAAACTACATATTGATAGATGGTTCTTACTTGGAAGGTAATGAGATTGATTGTATGGGCAATCAGGCTCGGCACCCTCTCTTCCTGTTTCAAAATCATTTAGAGATTTCCTGATATAAATCTCTCCAACGGCTTGATTGAGAGAGTTTTTGGCAAGTGTCAACGGTCGATAAAGTCGGAGAAGCTTATTTAAAGGATTTCTTCTATTGATGAAAGAGGCAGAGAAGCACGAGAAAAATTCCCAGTTCAAGATCATCATTACACTACAGTTCACTTTGATATTCAAGAGAGAGATTTTTAGTTTGAAAAGCTGTTCATCGCATTGTACTCATTCTTGAATCACTTAGTGAATTCCAGCCTATTGGCTGTTAGATCAAGAGTGGACGTAGGCTTAACTAAAGCCGAACCACTATAACCGAGTTTCCCATTCTCTTACTCTTTGCACTATGTTCTTTCATATTACATAGTTTTTAATTCCGCATTAATTTTTGAACAACACCTATTCAACCCCCTTCTAGGTGTTGCACTAGCGCTTTCAATTGGTATTTGAGCCTCGTAGCTTGTTTATTGAAGTGTATTTACTTCTGAGCTAAAAGATCTATGGCTAGTGCAGTTGCTCCCCTGCTGATGGAAGGACAGAGTCACACCAGGCCTCCCTACTTCGATGGAAAGGATTACCACATATGGAAAAACAAGATGAAAGCCTTTCTTCGATCAAAGGATCCTCTAGAATGGGATGTGGTTAATAGAGGGATCACCCCCAAGAATGAAGATGACTCTGAAATTAGAGAAATGTCTCAAACAGAATTATCAAAGAGACAAGCCCTTGATGCAAAGGCCATCTATTCTCTTTATTGTGCTTTATCACCTATTGAATATAATCGCATTTCTTCTTGTGATACAATCAAGGAAGTTTGGGACAGACTGAACATCACCTATGAAGGGACTGATCGTGTCAAAGAGACAAGAATCAACATACTGCTTGGACAGTATGAAGCTTTTAAGATGAAAACTGGAGAATCCATTCCTGACATGTTCAGCCGCTTTACAGAACTAGTCAATGGCTTAGCATATCAAGGACAACCAATTTCTGAGCCTATGAAGATTAACAAACTACTGCGTGCCTTACCCAAAGAATGGGACTACATCAAAACATCCATAAGAGAAACTCAAAGAATTCAACCTCTTTCTATGGATGAACTCGTTGGCACACTACAATCCTATGAGGCTGAAAGGACCGATGAAAGTGAGGATACAAAAGGTAAGAAATCAATCGCTCTAAAGACTAACGCTGATTATGATGATGCAGGGTCAGACGACTACTTAGATGATGAAGAAATGGCCCTTTTCATCAAGAGATTTAAAAAGCTAAACAAAAAGGGAGGAAGTTCAGAAGTTCGAGCTCTCAAAAGAAAAATGATGACAATGAATCTTCTGACGAACTTGTTTGCTTCAACTGTCACAAGAAGGGACACATTAAGCCAAACTGTCCTCAATTAAAGAAGGGAAGAAGCGAGAAGTACAAGAAAGCGTTAAAAGCAGAAGCTTGGAGTGATACTGAATGTGAAGACAGTGATGAGGAAGCTCAACTGTGTTTTATGGCAAATTCTGATTCAGATTCTGATTCAAGCCAAGATTCAGACTCTGATTCAGAATAAAATACTCAAGTAAGTATTCCTTCGAAAGTTTCCAAATATATTGATGATCTTTGCTTGAATCTTGAATCTTCTCTCAAGTGAATCTCTGAGCTGAAAAAGGAGAATATTAGACTCAATCAACAGGAAGCTTACTGGAGAGAAAAGGCGGAGAATTCTGAAAAAGTTTTATTTACTTTGAAAGAAAAATCAGAAAATCTCGAAAAGGAAAATCTTTGTTTGAAAACCGATATTACAAATGTTTCTCAAAAGTTTTCTATCGGTTCTCAAAAACTTGAAAAGATTCTTTCCATCCAAAGACCATATTTTAATAAGGCAGGTCTTGGGATGACTTTGGAAACTAAACCTTTGGTTGACTTTCCTAAAGTTAAAGAAAGATTGAAAAACAGACTTCCAAAAAGGGCCTACAAAAATCATTTTGAGAAAACCTTTGTCAAACCGTTGATAAGAGTCACTCCAAACTAAGTTCAGAATCTCTTGAGTTGAAAGATATTTACAAGTATCATAATTATACTAGTCACGCAAAAGTTGCTTTCTATGCTAACTCTTCAGGACCCAAAATGATTTGGGTACCAAAGAAAATGTAAGGCATATTTTTGTTCACATGTCTCGAACAAGAATAAATGGTATTTAGACAGTGGCTGTTCGAGACACATGACTGGAGATCCACTTTGCTTCAACAACATTGTCAGCATAGACGGTGGAAAAGTTTCCTTTGGAGGTGATGAAAAAGGAAAAATCATAGGCCTTGGGACTGTTGTTATTGGAAATCTGATCATCAACAATGTTTCCTTGGTGAAAGGACTCAAATATAATCTGTTGAGTATTAGTCAACTTTGTGATACGGGTTACAGAATTCAGTTTCAAGAAGATAGATGTTCTGGAACAAGCAAAGACAACTTACAGTCTTTCACTGGGATACGACATGGTAACATCTATCTTTTAAATATGAACACTTCAGAGTGTCTCTTTTCTACTCAGGAAGAAGTCAATCTTTGGCATAGAAGGTTGGGGCACACAAACTTCAAACAACTTGCTAAGATTTCCTCCAAGAAACTTGTTCGTGGACTTCCAAAAGTATATTTCAAGAGAACAGATCCTTGTACACCTTCTATCTTGGGTAAGCAAGTAAGAAGCTCATTTCAAACTATCGACTCTGTCTCCACTGATCGTGCTTTACAACTTTTACATATGGATTTATTTGGTCCAACAATGACTCAAAGTTTGGGAGGTAAATCTTACTGCCTAGTAATTGTGGATGACTACTCTCGATTTACTTGGGTTCATTTCCTTTCAAACAAGTCAGATACATTTCAATGTTTTTATAAGTTTGCTAAACTTGTTCAAAATGAGAAAGGATATTTTATATCCAAGATACATTCGGATCATGGAAAGGAATTTGAAAACAAGGATTTCTCAGAATTCTGTGACCAGTTTGGCATTCAGCATATATTCTCCTCTCCCTATACTCCACAACAAAATGGAATAGTGGAAAGGAAGAATAGGTCTCTTCAAGAAATGGCAAGAACAATGCTAATAGAAGGTAATATCTCTCCTTGCTTCTGGGCTGAAGCTGTTTCAACTGCGAGTTACATTATCAACAGAGTTATTCTAAGGAAAATACTTCAAAAGACACCGTATGAACTTTACAAAGGAAAGAAACCAATAGTTTCTTACTTTCATGTGTTCGGTTGCAAGTGCTTTATCCTCAAAAATAAGTCTGATAATGTTGGAAAATTTGAGGAAAGATCAGATGAAGGAATTTTTCTTGGATACTCGACGTCAAGCAAGGCCTATAGAATCTTCAACAAGAAATCTCAGAGAGTCGAAGAATCAATCAATGTCAAATTTGATGAAAGTGTGAAAGTTTCATCTATCCCGACTCAGAATGTTGGAACAGTTACACATTCTACCACTACAGAAGATACACAGTCTATCACTCCAGAAGATATTCCGTCTATCAACTCAGACCTTCTACATTCTACAGCATCAGAAGCTGTTCCGTCTACTCAACTTGATCAACCAGATCTTTCTAATGAAAGTAGCCATCGAGTTCAAAGAAATTGGAAACACAAGTCAAGCCATCCAACCAATTTAATCATTGGAGACCTTGAAGAGGGTATTCGCACTAGATCAAAACGTTTCTCAATCCCTGAAGATCATGAGGAATCAAGTGCTATTGCCTTAATTTCAGAAATTGAACCTAGAAGGTAGACGAAGCACTAACAGACGATAGCTGGATAGAAGCTATGCAAGATGAACTTCGGCAGTTTGCTATCAATGATGTCTGGGATCTGGTTCCTAAACAAAAAGGAAAGACCATAATTGGCACTAAGTGGTGTTTAGAAACAAGATGAATGAAGAAGGGGAGGTGATCAGGAACAAAGCTCGACTAGTAGCCAAAAGCTACACACAAGAGGAAGGAATAGACTATGATGAAACCTATGCACCCGTTGCTAGGTTAGAAGCCATACGTTTATTACTTGCTTTTGCATGTGCTAATAATTTCAGGTTATTCCAAATGGACGTCAAGAGTGCCTTCTTGAATGGATTTATCCAAGAAGAAGTGTATGTAGAACAACCTCCTGGCTTTGAAGATCCAAAATATCCTGATCACGTATACAAGCTTAAGAAAGCCTTATATGGTCTAAAGCAAGCTCCTCGAGCGTGGTATGAACGATTAAGTACCTTTCTTCAACAGCATGGTTTTGACAAAGGTAAGGTTGATACTACACTGTTTATCAAAAAGGAAGGTAACGATTTCTTATTAGTTCAAATCTACGTAGATGATATTATTTTTGGATCGTCTAATGAGGCACTTTGCAAGAAATTTTCTAGTACTATGCAGAATGAATTCGAAATGAGCATGATGGGTGAACTCACCTTCTTTTTTGGCCTTCAAGTAAAGCAACTAAATGAAGGAACGTTCGTTCATCAAGAGAAGTATGCCCGAGACATTGTTAAGAAGTTTGGTCTGGACAATTGCAAGAAGACGGACATATTGAAATCCAATTATGCACTCGAGGGCGAAACATATTGAAATTCGGCATCATTTCATCCGCGATCATGTTCATAAGAAGGATGTTCGAATCAGTTTTATTGATTCCCAGAATCAATTAGCAGATATTTTCACCAAGCCACTGGATAGACGTTCCTTCGAAACTCTTCGAAGTGCTCTGAATATTCTATCTCTGTGATATATTGACTCTTCGACAATTTGGCAAGTAAATCTCTTCAAGAATTACTTTCCCGCCTTCCAGGTATTTATTTACTTATTTGCTTGTTTTTAAATTGGTAAGGTTTCCGATTTTTATGCATTGCTAAACTGCCTTTTTAGTGTCTCTTCAAATCTTATTTTTGGAAACCGTCTCTCTCCATTCCTCTTCGAGCAGTTTCCTCTCGTAAAAAACCCTACAGCGACTTGCTCTCCTCTGTTCTCCTCCGGCAATCAATTTCTTCACCAAGTTTTCATCTTTCTTCACTTTCCTTTCGCTCTCTACCTTTCTGTGATGGCTCCTCCTCGAAAGTCATCTCGTATTGCTCAGAGAGAGTTTGGTTCGGCAAGCGGACCAACGCATTATGACCTCACCGAGGACGAGGTCCCTTTTCCTGCAACGTTTGTGCTTCCTACCCCTCCGGTTGAGATTGATACGACTCAGGTACTTTCAACTCCGCCTCTTCAAGCTAGGAGCACTAGAGCTATTTACAATGCCTATGTGGAATTGAAGAACACTGGAACTCCCATGGTACTTTTGACCACCTATCTCAAGAGTGTTGGATTTCCAAATGAACATCAGTTTCTCAAGCATGTTGAATCCCTAGGCATTGCTCCACCCGGTTCAGTAGATGAGGCTCGAAAAAATTTTCCGTTGGACCCAAATATAAGTCATCCTGAACAGTTTGATTCGTGGGACGAGGATGAAAAAATGTACATTTCCTTCAAACCTGTTAAGGGAATTGCTGCTGATTTGCCCGGAGACCCCAAGAAGCTATTTCGCTCCAAGGAACACAAGGGAATGTACGATCGTCTGTTGGCTCGCGGGGTGATGAATCCTCGCACTGTGGACTTTGATTTTCTGGATTCTATTCACATCAACCTTCGATTAACCTTCAGAATTTTAAAGTTGGAGAAATTTTGTTCTGAGATTGCCCCTGCTTTTCCTGAATTAACTGCTTATTTCTACTCCAACTTGTCGTTTCCCAACCGTCACTCCATTATTTTTTCGGTCAAGGATCAGAATGTTGTTGTTGATGTGAATGACTTGGCTGCTATAATTGGTTTGCAAAAGCCACGTTTCTTTCCAATCCAAGTTTCTGAAAGGGAGGCTACTGCATTTTTATCTAAGGAGGACTCTGGAGAAAAGGACATTTCCTATTCTACAATGAAACCCCTGAAGTATTATTCTCCACAAGATTTTAATCAATTGTCTTCGACCAAAGGCGGCTTCTCGCACAGCTATCTCCAGAACCGAACTACAGATTATGTTTGGGATGTTACATTCTAAGTTCATCAATCTTCCTTTCATTATTATCTATCAAATGTACAGGGCTGTTCAGAAGGGAACAGGGCAATTGCCCTATGCGGGTCTCATCTCCAAGATATTCCAGCACTTCAACATTTCCATGCCCTCACACCTCTGCAAAAAGTCCATGCCAATCACAGTAATTGGCAAGACAATGATAGCAAAAATGAGAATGGCTGAGTTGCTAGTTGGTTTATCTGTTTCTCCTGCATCTAAGGCAGGTTCTTCCTCTACTGCCAAACGCAAGGGCAAGGCTCCTTTAGGAACGCCACCTCCCAAGAAGGGAAAAGTTATTCTTCATGATGAGCCTAGCAGTCCTGAGCATATATCTCCTATCTTGGCTGAAGAGAATAGTTTGGATAAAGAGGTTGATGACTATGTTCCGGAAGAAGAGGCAGAAGGGGAGGTCAATACAGACACTCTTCGGGGTCAGGTGTCCCTCAGTTCGACTGATCATGATGGTGCATCTTCCGCAGGTCATGTTGCCCAACAAGATACAGAGATTTTGACTCCACAGGTTGCTGAGATGATTCCTCCACCTCGTGTATTACGTACTAGCACAGATGCAGGGGGAGATGTTCCTCCACTGTCTTCACTAACCTTTGTTGCTCCTACCATTCCTGCTCCCATCTCGGAGTCACCTCCAGTCATTCCAACTCCTCCTCCTTCTATTCCCTCTCCGTCTACTACTCATCCTCTTCCTATTGAGCCTTTATTTCCACCAGGTTCCACTAGCACCACTGATTCTAGTGTACTTTCTACCATTCTCCAGACACTCACTGCTCTTCAACAAAGCCACAACACATTTCTTCAGGACTTCGCTGATTTCAAACAGTCCATTACTCATCATCTCTCTAATGTGGCCAGTCATGGTGATCTCCTGGAAATTCAGAGCGATCTCCAACAGGATCTTCATCGTCTTGAGCAGTCTGTGTTACACTTGGAGTCTTTTAAGCTTGTTCGTTTTCCGAATCATTAGTTTTGTTCGATGACAAAAAGGGGGAGAGTGCAGGAAGTGCAGTTTTTCAGTCTTTAATTAGTCTTTAATTACCGTGTTGGATTCTTTGGATTCTGTTTGACATATGTGCTGCAGGATTCTTTTCTATAGATTTTGTTTGACATATGTGCTGCAGGATTCTTTTCTATAGATTTTGTTTAACATATGTGATGCAGGAATCTCTCTTCTCTACTTCTTTTTAATGAAGGGTGTTATAATCAAGGGGGAGTTTTCTCTCCTTGTTTCCTAACATATGCTGATCCTCGATCCTACAGATCTTTGGGTGTTATTGTCTTATTTCAAAAACTGCAGTTTTTTTTGTCATCTTCAAAAAGGGGGAGATTGTTGGAGAATTTCCTTCTTAAGTTTTAAAGCTGACAAAACACTTCTAAGTCCAGCGCTGAAGATAGACGATGTATCTTCTAACTGCTCGATAGACAACATATCGTCTCTTTCGGTAGACGATGTATCGTCTGGAGATCGATAGACATTGGATCGTCTATCCCAATAGACGGTTGTTCTTCTGCTTTCAACACTTAGCCTCTGGACCATATCAAATGAAGATTGCCACATCTCGAGGATCATTATCTTTGGCAAGGAAGACAAATGGTCAAATTCAATATAGAAACAATCATTATTTTGGAAAGTCTCGATCAGCCGAAAAACTACATATTGATAGATGGTTCTTACTTGGAAGGTAATGAGACTGATTGTATGGGCAATCAGGCTCGGCACCCTCTCTTCCTGTATCAAAATCATTTAGAGATTTCCTGATATAATTCTCTCCAACGGCTTGATTGAGAGAGTTTTTGGCAAGTGTCAACGGTCGACAAAGTCAGAGAAGCTTATTTAAAGGATTTCTTCTATTGATTAAAGAAGGGCGGAGAAGCACGAGAAAAATTCCAAGTTCAAGATCATCATTACAGTTCACTTTGATATTCAAGAGAGAGATTTTTAGTTTGAAAAGTGTTCATCGCATTGTACTCATTCTTGAATCACTTAGTGAATTCCAGCCTATTGGCTGTTAGATCGAGAGTGGACGTAGGCTTAACTAAAGCCGAACCACTATAACCGAGTTTCCCATTCTCTTACTCTTTGCACTATGTTCTTTCATATTACATAGTTTTTAATTCCGCATTAATTTTTGAACAACACCTATTCAACCCCCTTCTAGGTGTTGCACTAGCGCTTTCAGGTCCAACCCCTACCAGCCCATCACCAAATTGCTCAGGGTCATCACTCGGTTGTTGAATGACATCCAAAGCTACCAGGTGAAGTTTTAAATGTTGGACAACATGCGTCTTGTTGCTATTTGAACTGTTCAATATCATAGAGCTAAGTTTTGGCCGCTGCTCCCTAGGTAGCGCTTGCTCATTGTTGCTCTTATTCTGCACCTAAGTACACTCTCATTTCTTTTCCCTGTCTTTACGATTTTCTCCTCACAAGCCTCACCTGACTCTCTCTCTCTCTCTCTCTCTCTCTCTCTCTCTCATCACAGAAAGAAGAAAAGCAAGGGAAATTGAACTTTGTGCTACTCTACCTAAAGGAAAACCCCGAAGCCAACGTTGAGGACTCCATCAAATACGTGCAACTGCTGCTCAACCAAATGAAGAAAGAGTTCCTCCAACACGTCCTGGACGAGCTATGCGACTTGCCGGAACCAAGCAGGCGGCTCCACTTTGGGTGTTTAAAAGTGTTCCACATGTTCTTCAACTCCTCCAACCGCTACGACTCGGACACGGACATGCTCCACGACATCCAGAAAGCACTCGTGGACCCACCGCGAGTCTCCAAATTGAAGCCCCTGAGGCCTTTGCCAGAGCAACTGAGAACGAAGCCACAGGGGTTTGTGACCAAGAGCCTGTCTGGCCAATTCAGCATCGAGTGTTTTCCTAGGAAGAACTTTTTTGGGTATCGAATGTCTTCCCAAACGGGTCCCGTAAATAGACGGGAGAAGATGTACGGGTCATCTAGTTTTAGGTTATGCTTCGCTTAGTTACAGGAGTGGTATATATTCATGGACTCCACGTCATGAAAAGATCGCATAGGTTTCCCCACCTGAAGCTATTTTCTCTTTTGAAAAATTTAGATATCGTTTTCGATTGGTCGAGTGCCCACCCAAAGTAGCTTATAAAGATTGTGTCTGTGTGGAAAGCGCAGTGGTATTTCAACACAGTGGTCACTTCGTGCTTCAATCTTTTTGTCCGTGGGGAAAGCGCCATAAGTGCACCTTTAAATCCGTCAAATTTTGCACAATTTGGAATCTTTTGGCTGAAGTTATGAAGGAAATAGCAATGAACAATAGTCATGTTTGAGCGAGACTTGGTTGTCATGAGAGTAGCATATGTATTAATTTGATTCGGAACCATCGGAAGTAGTGAGTGATATGGGTCTCATGAGGGTCCCATCAAATACGATGCTTGTCCAATTTCAGTTTAGTGCATAAGCTAAGTTGACTGAATTATTGAGAGAGAGAGAGAGAGAGAGAGAGAGAGAGAGTTTTATTGGTGGAAACTATAACTGTAGGCTTAGGCACACGAGAAGAGACAAGATCATCAACCTTGGGTGTGCCACCTGCAACGCCGCGAGGACCAGCCCACCAGCTGATTGTCGTTGCCTCCACACTTCACCACAGTGGCGAGATCCGCTTTCCTCTGCCCCTTAACACGGATTCCCACCACCAACTCCTCTAAACCTCGGCCGACACCCGCGCCACTGGCTTCCGCTCGCGTGTGTTGAGACCGTCTTTTCCCGTCGTGAAAAGTCGTCGGCTAGAGATTTGTAGGGGACAGAACAAGTTTCGTTTTGATAGGTCACACTCCCCGAACAGAGGTCGTTTGGTCGGGCTTTACCCCGCTGGAACCCTGCTGGTCCTGTGGCGTAGAAGATCCCAGACTGAGTCCAGTGACGCTTTTTAGGGTTCAAGGTTCCCAAGGTCGAAATTTGGAAAAGCCAGAAACTACAAAGTTGTAGTGGACTCCGATACCTTTGATTTGGCGGGTGGATAATTAAATTCGAACATCGTTTGGTTGGTCATTTCAGCTTGGAATTGACCATATTTCGTATGGGCTTTGCTTCAAGGCTTGAGTGATCTTTTGACCTAGATTGATAATGCTGTACTTTTGGCTTGTTAACCTGGCCTAGAATTTATAATGGTACCGCGAGAGAGTATTGTACAAATTTTACTTGAACGTGAGTAATCATGGAATAAGGATTATATAAGATATATCTTAATCATTCGAGGAAAACAGAATATCTTTTATCTATGTAAACCTGAAATAAAGGAAGGGACTCAAATCCGCCATACTCTATTGGATGACATCTTTGACTAGGGACATGATACGACTAATAAGTAATAGTGAGGCCATTTGTATTCGTGGTCTATATTTAGGACAAACTCTTGCAAATTTTCTTTGAAATGTAAATGATAATATTATGTACAAAATATATGTTGGCATCAATGTCCATTCATAATTTTCATAACATGTAATAGCGTTTTGAAACTTGGAAGCATATGAAAATTACCTGAAAGAATTGGGAAATCAAGTCTTACGTGGTAAGATAACACTTTGATCATTATTCACTTTTGTTGATCGTGGAACATTTTTTCGGGACACTAGCATGTTAATTTGTCATAATTTATGAGAAATCCTAGGGTCAACGTCATTATATGACTTGTTGAGTGACATCATAGATTAAATATATACGAGAACAAAATTAATTTTCCATGAAAAAATTCATATTAGGAGGACAACTTCGAAGTCGGTAAACACATTGCGGCGCCGCGCTCCTAAGATTCACTGTCGACGGTTCTGATTATCATTCACACACATCTTGTGGTGCCATCTAAGAGAGGGGACTCTTTTTGCATGGAGTCGTGGACAAAAGATGCATGAGATCTCGATTGCGCAAGACCTATCTTTTTCTGTACGAACTTAAAGATAACAACAATGCGGCAATTTTTTTTTATGAAATCGGTATATATTTCTATTAATACGGGTCTGTATGTCTCTTAATGCAAATTAGACAAGCCTATTTATATACTTTATCAGATGACTATCTAAGATAACAAAATACTTTGACATCAGTTTTAATCAATTAGAAATACAAACAATCAAAAGAGATAAATGCAAAATATAAAAATATAAAAAAAAAATTCTAATTATCTCTAACATTCCCTAAAACTTCAGGTGGCGCAGAAGTTGAGAGGTTGAATACACCGGTAAACTTCAGGTCCGACAAGTTACGCGGCAACAAGCTGACATGGCTGCTAATGTGGTTGCTTGCAAGCTGCGCAACGACGAGAGAAGAGAGGCTGTGTAGGGACAGCATGAGAGGCCGACGTGGCTGTGATGTAGGGACCGAAGAAGAGGCTAACGTGGCTACACTATGAGAATAACAGAAGAAGCTAACGTGACTGCGTGGCAAGCTACGAGGCATGGGAACGTGCTAATGTGGTTGCGTGGCAAGCTATGCGACAGCAAGTGGACATGATTGCCTGGTATTAGTCATTTCTCTCTCCTCTCTCTCTCTCTCTCTCCCTTTTTTTCTTTTACCCTTTCCCCATTTTCTTTTTTTATTTCTACCGAGTCCCCTTACTTCACTCTCCCTGTTCTCCATCTGACTTTAACCCGTCCCATCTCTCTCTCTCTCTCTCTCCTTCTTCTTTGTTTTTCCTGCTCGTTGGCCCAACTCCGCTGCTTCTAGTCCTCTACGTTTGCTCCTTCGCGCCGCCACTTGCTGCCACCTGAAGCTCCGCCTCGGCTCATCGTGGCCAGTTACCTCCAACCCTGCCTGAACTCCCACATTGTCGTTGCTTTGCAGCCCACGACGTCATCCCTTCTCCACAGCTTGATGAGAATGACATCACAAGAGGCTCGCGAAATAGTGCTAGCCAAAATAGTAACTCACTGGAAAAGTATCACCGCCACGCCGCTCTAGTCGTGCCACCCCGCGCCGGACCGCCCGTGCCCTTGTTGCGCGAGTTACGTGACGTTGCAAATCGTCGACGCCAAATTTGCCTAGGAAGCTCAGACCAAATAGTGAGTTAATGTTCTAACTCACGATTAGGGCAGTTTGTAACAGCAGTATTTCAGCCATCTCGAGAATTTACCGTGTGATTGGATGGACCGCGTTCGCAATATAATGGCCTCGGGAATTTTTCCCGGAAATTTCTATAATTTCCTTACAGTTCGAGAATTTTTACGAAAGTATTTTGGACTCTCAAAAATTTATAAATCACGTTTGGGGCCCAAAAATGTGTAATTCTGGCATTAAGAAGCTTTTCGGAATTTTCAATAATTTTCCTAATTTATTTTATAATTTTTATAATTTATAAATTATTATTGTATTATTATTGAATTATTTTATTATTATTATAATTAAATTCCGAACCGGCCAGCGAACCAACCGGTCCAACCGCGCGAAACGGACGGTCCGACCGGATCGGACCGGTCTTCCTTCCCCGTGAACCGGCCCGCACGCGCCCTGTATGCGCGCAAGTCTCTCTCCCTCTTTCTCTCTCTCTCTCCTCTGCGGCATTCTGCCAAGCAGTTGGTATGCACAATTCAACTGAGGCAACCGTCGCCTGAACGATCACCTCACCGCTGCCATCAACCACTGCCAGTCCTTGAGGGATGGCTAAAATGGTTCGCTACTAGTAGGGAGCTGCCGCGTGGCGCCGACGAGCCAAAAATCCGCTCGGCCCCAACCACTCGCCGCAACTAAGCCGAGCTTCCCCCTCCACTTTCAACCTTCATAACTCTCAGCTCAAACCTCCAATTCCCTCACCGTTGGTGCTGTTGGATAGCCTGCAACGCCCTCTATCAACCGCCACCCACCTACGCCCTCGGTTTCGCCGGAACAACTGTCGATGGCCCCCGAAAGGAGGCCCCACGGTTCAGGTTTTCTGGGTTTTCCAGAAAATCCCTTCTTCTTCAATCGGTGAGTTCTCACGATCCTGATCATTTGAGCTTAAACCGATGCCACCAATCGACTCCTAGAGGTCTCTAAACTTTAGGTTTGACTCTGGTTGGGTTTGATTTGGCTTAGACTCGCGTGAGTTTGGCTTGGTTTGAGACGAGCTCAAACCAGAGCTCGCCGAAGCCCTAGCTCGTCGCCGCCGCCATTCCAGCCATCACCGCCCCTCGCCGTTGGTGCCATTGGACTTGCAATCATCTGGTGAGTAAGTTTAACTACTTCACTTCGATTGATTTGGTCTAAAACCAACTGATTGGAGCTCGAAAATTCTAACCCCCTTTTCTGGAAACCCTAGCTCCGAGCCGTTGACTTCACAGTCGGATTCCTCGCAGCTCCGACCACCTCAACCCTCGCCACCACCACCGTTCGACTAGTTGTCAAGCTAGCTTCCATTTCCAACCAGCCGCAAGCTTCGATTTTGATGGAGAACGGAGAACGACGGCGAAACCCGAAAGCTCTCGATGACCCGACTCGTGACTTGTGTGACTGAACTGGGTCTGCTCGAGTCTCGCCAGAAGAGCTCGCTGTCGCCGTCGCTGCCGCCGTCACCGGAAAACTTTGCCATCGACACTATTTTTTCCGCGTCCGTCACCTGTGAGTGGATTCTAACACTTAATTAGGTGATTTTACTACTTTAGTAGAAATTAGGTGGAAATTAGTTGAATTGTTGGAATTAGGTGAAAAAATTAGCCAATTAATTAGCCTAGTTGATTAGGGAAATTGCGCAATTAAGAGGTGCAATTGAGAATTGGAATTTCGTGGGCGACTCGACAATTGGACGTTTTGAGTGGTAGACTCGAAAATCGAAATTGGCCGCTTGAACAAAGCATGACTTACCTCGGACTATGCGAAGACGATATTTGGAAGGCTATGTAGTTGGTCTTCGTAAGATGATCTTGAGGATCGATGAGAGATTGATTAGGGTCTTAGACTGGTTGTGGACAGTCTTATGCATTCAATCATGAATTTTATTATTTAATTATGCATTTCAATTAATTAATTATGGATTTCAATTAATTAATTCTGCATTCCAAGTATTTAATCCTGCATTTCTATTATTTATTTACGCAACTCATTATTATGCCTAGCTGGCCCTCAATTATTGATTTAGGTAGAAGTCTTACTTAGCTCAATAGTCGAATCAGGGCTTAGCGTAAGTTCTGACAGTAGTACTATCACTTCTTAGTCTAGTTTCCGAGGTGATAGAAATCTGAACAGAAGCTAGTCAAATGAGAGAGGATTAGAATGAGAGAGGATTAGAGTCGATTAGACCTTTAGTAGAACTTAGTAGGCAATCTGAGTCTATTAGGGGTACCTGGCCGGTGAGATGTCATTAGGGACCCTAGGGTGGTACTTGATCCTAGTTTTGGGTTAGGGTTCGTTCACTGAGATACCCAGTATCTCACTCCACTACCCCAACCATCCCAGGACCTGACTATGGACCCAGAGGAGGTGCCATCAGACTTGGAGGACCCCATAGAGGAGGAGGATCTATAGGAGGAGGAGCTACTAGAGGAGGAGGACCTGGATCAGCTGGAGGAGGACTCGGAGCCGGAGGCTCCCTTTAGCTCAGACGAGGAGGCAGGATACCTGAAGGAGGTAGGGATGATCCCTGAGCATCCTGTTGATGAAGGGTGTGTCGTAGATAGGGAGGTTTGGAAGAGTGGGTTGATCGTAGAGACGCAAGAGCAGACGGAGTGGATCTGCAATTTCGAAATGCGAGTTTGGGTACCCCATCAACATACGGTAGAGTACATTAGTACTCTAGGAGGGGAGATGAACCACTACTCAAAGCAATGTGGTGTGCCTTGGGGGGGATACGAGTCTGGACACGAAGACCCAGATGGTGCAAACAACTCAAAGGATGGGACCGTCTTTGATCCGCCACCTCGTTGGGCCCGAGCCAAGATCAACTTCCTACCCCATAGGATAGTATTTCCTTCTCCTTTCCCGTTACTTTTGACTGTACAGCTCGCGGGATGCAACACCCCTAGGCTTTTGATTTCTCCCATGTTGGATTTGTAATTGGGGATTATGTTGATGTATTTACGAAGTTGATGTTTCTATGATCCAAGTATTTTATGTGGTTAGTTAGACTCCTCGCTTTATAGTTATCATATTATGATGTGATATGGAGGAAGAGAAAAATTTATGTATGGGATTTATGCGTCGGTGAGTAGACCCTGGGGGTAAGGCTGAAATTGTTATGTGCCTAAAGGCGGGACATGACATAGTTACTCGCTTTTGTAGCTTATTATAATGTGCTTTGACTGATTTGGCAACTAATTGATTGACAAGGGCATTTTGGTAAATTCGCCATATATGGGCATTGTCACGACCTCTCCGAAAGTGCACCACCTAGGGTTCGGCTAATGGATTGCTAAGTTTAACTTAACTCGAGCTCTCCCAAGCTCATACCAATTCGCGACTTAGGTTTCAATTAACATGCAAAACTAATTTTAAATGGAATCGCCACTAATTTATTTTATGGTAGGTCGATTAGAAACATATGTAAAGTACCGGGAGTTGTACTTTACCCCTACGAACCAAAGATCATGAATTCGGGGACTTGAATGCCTTTTTCTTTCTATTTCAAAAAATATTTTGCAAGCAACTCTAATTGATTTTAACTTTATTCCCTAACATGCATGGTGATCACGCGGGTATGCAAACATTAATTTAAATGCTTAATGAAACAAAACAATAAACAAAGCAAATGATTTTTTTTATATTTTCACTTTTTTTTAAATGCAAAAACTATTCTAACATATGATGCTCTTGATAAAAATCTAACCCAAAATGTGACTAACCTAATATGTTATGCAATTTTAAATTAAACTAATAAAGGTAACATGTGACTCAACTAGACTAATCGAAGACATATAATTACCTAAGTAACATGCAAATGCTTTTTTTTATATTTTTTTCCATTTATTAATCAAAATTTGAAATAGATAAATGCTTAAATCAAACATGCTACTAACTTAATGTAAGAACATTTTTTCTAATGGAATTTAAAATTAAATGACCTAATATAATTAAAACATTCTAACCTAATATGACATGCTAATGATATTTTTAGGCATTTTATTAATAAATGAAAATTCGAAATTGAATAATCAAATAAAGTATGAAATCTAATCTACGTGACCCTAGACTTCTAAATGTATTATTCTATCATGATATGCAATTTTTATAACCTAAACATGCAATTTCTAGACGACGTGTTATGCTAATCTCTATATGACATGCAATTCCTAACGTGCAAATTATGTGACATGCACATGACATGACTTATATTATAAACATGCATATGCTTCCTATTTTATTTCTTAAAAGAAAATTCGAAATAAACTAAATATCCTAATTTAGGCATGCAAACGAAGAAACTAGTTTACTCTAAGATTATTATTTTTTGTTTTTTATATAAAATTCGGATTTAAAAGATGCCTTAAATAAACTATTAAATTAAAGAAACAAATCTAATCTAATCCTAAGGAAAGATTGTGATATCCGAAAAAATAATCCGTCGTCTCGCGGTTTAAATTTACGGATATCGCAAATCTTGAAAAAAAATATTTACCCGACTTGCAAAAGAAATCTAAAATAATCGGAAAAATGATCCGCCATCTCACGGATCAAATTTGGGATCATATTAGAATTCAAACAATTAAATTGTAAAGGGTAATGCCTAAAAAAAATTCACATTAGTCCGAACTATAAAATAACATCAAAATCTTAATTAGATTAAGAAATTACCTGATTTGGATCGGCGATTTCCGAATCGAAACAATCGACGACGTTAACGAACGTCGGAGGAGATTAGGCGTGGATGAAGTTCGTCAGGTTCGCTAGTCGCTCGTTGCAGGAAGCTCCGATCCGAAGCGTTGTGGCACCGTGGCAGCAATTTGCGCCCAAACTCCTTTTGTGTGCCCAGACTCCTTTTGCGCCCAAAAAGAAATATCTCTCTTGGATCTCCTTCTTTATTTCACTCAAGTTCTTTCTTTGGATCACCTTTGTTGACTTTTCAACCTTTCTTTATGGTGTCCAGAAGAAGATTTCGTGGAAGAAGACTTCTTAGAGATTTACTTGGCTCTCCCTTGCACACGCTTTCTCTCTTCTAGCACCGTGTGTGTGATTTTTCAACGAAAGAAAAAACCCCCCAAAAAGAAAACTCTCGTCTTTTAAGCTCTCTTCCTCGTCTCTTTTTTCACTCTTCGTGAGAAAGAACTTCCCCAAAACAAGACTCGTTTGTGCTTTTTCTCTCTGATTTTTTTGCAGCCCTCATGTTTCCCTCTCTCTTTTCCATCGACTCGGACTCTCTCTTCTTTTCTGCTCTTCGATTTTTTTTAACCTCGAAGAGCTCCCCCCCTTTACGCTTGTCTTCACGCTTTCTATTTATAGAGGGGTAGAGTCCGCTTCAAAAATTTTCGAAAATTGAAGAGATCAGGCATATATGATATCCTTTGCAAGATTTGTGCATATCCGTTAACTTCAAATCTCCCTGCGGATCAAGCATGACTTCAATCCTATATTTATCCATTGAATATGCTGAAACTAACAAAATCTCTATCTCAATTTGAATTCGGCGCCTTCTAGAAACTCATCTGATTACACGTGCGACGACACGTGATAAGACCATCCTTGAACCATGCAATATAAATTCAAAATTTAGGTGTCAACAAGCATTTTAGTAATTTAGTCTGCAAGGGAATTACGGTAATTTAGTAGGAAGAAGAATATCGGTAATTTAGTTTGGATCGGAATTTTTTGGCCAAATGGCAGTCAATGGAAGTGATGGCATTCGTAGAATATCGAATGATGGACTACAATCCGAAATAGGGACCCAGGCAAATCTCTGATTGGCGTGTCTAGGTGGTGGGCTATATAGAATTATATGGATGTTGTTTTACAAGTAATTATGTTTTATTTGATTTGATTGCCTATTATTATTGGATTGCACATTCTATTGGTGAATGATTTGTAGTGGTGTTTGAATTGTAAATGTTAACTGAATGAGCTATTTGCAAATGATTGAATGATTGGGGTTGGTATTTGAGCGGGGACTATTGAGCCATTAGATGAGGATTCGAAGAGGTGACAATGCAGAGGCAAGAGATTAAGGATTGATCGAACTTGGGGTCCATTTTGACTCAAGTACGACAAGAGAGTCGGCTTATCTAGGTGGATAGTGACAACTAGTACTTTGAGTAACACGTAAAGCAGTCGCATTGAGGCTCGTGTGTGCATTGGTAGGATCAATAGGGACTTTGGAGTGAGTGCCCTCATAATTGGGAATTAGGACATTAACTTACTGAGATTTATATTTCATACATCGTTACTAACCCTTTTGACAGGTACCGACTGTGGAGTTCCTCCTAGAGGGCCAGGAGAAATCGAAGGCGCCTGCTGACGATGGGTGGTGATTGACACTATTGTATCCGAGTCCGACTACACTGTAGAGCAACATGAGACAACTATACGGGATTTTGATTATGATGTCTTTTGTTGGGTGCCACATCAGTATTGGATCAGATATTCCATCGAGGAAGGAGGCCCCATGGTGAGGTATATCGACTACCATGATGAGCCGTGGGGAGTGTAACACCCTCCGGCTCACCACCGACAATATTGTCTGCTTTTGTCCCCACTGGCTCTCACGACTTTGTTTTTCCTCAGGTCCACCATACTCACGGCCTTCCGCGGTGGCTCAAGAGCGAGCAAACCGGGAAAACATGTTGTCAGTAGGTCAAGGACAGAGTATCACATATAAGCTCTCCTAGGACTCCTTCCTTAGGCGATATGGGATAGAGATGTCACAGCAAGGATACCATTTATACATGTTAGACCTGGAGGATTGGGAGAATAAAGTGGAATGGTATTTGGAGTAGTATACTAATGCCCCTTTAAAGGATTATGTGATAGACCCCTAGGGTAGGATCCCCTTAAGTCCGCCATCACTTTTTAACTAAACCTTATTTTGTATAGGGAGATAAGGTAGAATTCTCCTAACCCATTCTTTTGGATTATATGTACATAGGTTTACTTCTCATAGGTCTATTTTGTAAAAACATTGGTCATTCTATTTATGAGATGAGGAGTTTTGATTATCCCGAAAATTGTCAAGGGATTTCTTAGTTCTCCTTCGTTGTGTATTTAATTATTATTTATTGGGTCGTCGACGAGACCTGGGACATCACAAGTATACAGGGACTGTCGTGCGCTCGGGCTAGGGGCGTTACAAAACCTTACCAAGGGGACAACCTCAACCACCTTGTCGCCAGTGTAGAGTCATGGCCTGTTGAGCAATATATTGATTGATGGTATGGACTATTGATGTGTGATCTATTATTAGATGAATCAATGAAATAGACCACTGGTGTGTGGTATGAGATTAATTAATAGAATTGACCATTGATTTATAAATTCATAAGATTGAACTAAACTAAACGGTCGATGTTTGATTTGATATTGTTGACTTAAATGAGTTTTTCAATTCATAAAAAGCTTGACCAATTGAGATGCTATATCTTTCAATTCTTCATTGTCTTTGAGCCTGTCGCAGACCAGATTTACAGATAGCCTAAAAAGCTTCTTTATAATTGAATTCAATTTAAATGCTAAGTAATTGGGAAAGATTAGAGTAAAAACTAAGGGTCACAAGTTTATTCTAAAGGAAGGGAAATGCAGTTGGAACCGATGTTATTACCGACCAAGAGCCTTTTAATTCTAGACCCCAAGTTATAAAAGGATGAAGTGGTGATGCATCTTGTAGTGTTTCTATTCAAGCTAGTATAAGTGAGAATATTGTTTCTTTGGAAGTGCTTTTAGGACTCCGTCAAAACCTTATGAGAAATAAGAGTTTTTGTGTTCCGAAGAAAGTAGGTCACTAGGCCAAAATTTAAAGGAATTGAAAGAAGGGGTGCTATTGGAGTCCTAAAAGCAACACCCGCTAATCCCTGGTTGACATTGTTTATTACAAGATTTAAGATTATTAAGTTTGGGTATTATCTTATAGACATGCATAGTGGTTGCTCCATCTGATTAGAAAATAATTACATTATCTATTAGGTTGTGGTTGCTTATTCTATTCATCTTTAATATTTTTTAGATTCTTAACTTGCAGCCAATAGTACAAGAGTGCCACTGACGTGAACTTTTGAGGTTGGATTTTGGGGTATGAACTTAGTTATTTTTCACTAAATGGAGGTGCTGAATTTATTTATTAGTTGGAGTTGTAAATATTCTTTTTTATGGATGTGAGAAACTTTGATATTGAAACTAACTTGTCTTAAATATTTGTGGATGGAGACATTTATTTTGATAAGAAGCTATTGATTTTTGGTTGAGGCTGTGTCCTTCATGTAGATTGACATTGTGATGCTTGGGTAGATGAACGGTCGAGTCATTCTACCATTATTGTTGGTTTTGGACTATGACAATAATCAACAAAATTCTATGTTTAAACATTTTCCGTCTTTAAAAAATAAATTTCATAACCATTTTTTTAGGCAACGCGAGATATCATTGTTGGAAAAGTGTGCAAGTTATTGATTTTTCACAAGATTAATGCACCTATAACATATATACATATATATGTGTATGACTATTGAAGCTACGCATTTTGTTGTACATTCTTGATAAAAGTTCCAGGTTAAAAAAAAAGAGTGTATAACAATACTTTAGTACACAATACTCGTTAGGTAAAATGAATTTATATAAGGTACACTTTTATGATAAAATATTTTTCACACAAAATAGTCATAAAATGAAAACTCTCACCTACTAATGAAATGAGTACATTTATCGACATCTAAAAATGTATACAAGTCTATGCCTAAACCTCACTTGTATGATTTTTTTTCCCTTTTTTCATATAAAAGTCTTTAGAAAATATACAAGTATAGTAAGCCATAAGTAGACCAAATTCAAACAAAAGTAGATCATAATTAAGCTTAACTAATCTTTCAGCATTACTTCGTATACTTCGTAACTAATCTTAACCGATCTTAGCGTTGTCAGTATCATGTTGAAGAAGGATGGGGATCCTTTACAATTACTCCAAAATCACTGAAACGCCAGATTTTATGAGAAGTTACACGCAAAATCCTGCAAACCTACCTCTCTCTCTCTCTCTCTCTCTCTCTCTCTCTCTCTCTCTCTCGTGTCATCGCTGCAACTCGCCTTCGGCGGCGTGCCCTCCTCCTTTTTCAGCTCCTTGCTGCCACACCACGTGCCTCGTTTCAAGTCTATGGACAGCCACTGCGCTAATTGGTCGCCCGTCTCAAGCCACCTTAGCATGGAGCTCACTTGAGGTTGGGGACTCCAATAGTGAGTATGAGAGAAGAGAGTGGCGGTGGAGAAGTGTCGAGGTAGCGACGACCCGCGATGGCGGCAACATAGAAGCCGAAGTGCAATGGCGCTTGACGATGGGTGGTCGTGGGTAGGGGTGTGTAACGGTCCAGGGTCGACCCTGGACCGGCCCAGGACCGGCCCAACCCGACCGGTCCTAGTCGGGTTTTAAGATGAACGGGTCAGTCCTCGGTCCTAAAATCTCCAACTCGGTACTATACGGGTTGGTCCTCGGTCCTAAGGTGTCGAGTTGGTCCAAACCGGACCAACCCGACAATATATTACATAAAATTTATAAATTTTGTTAATTTTGCTTCAGCCCAAATAATAATAAAAAAAAGTCCATAGGCCCAAGCTTCCAGTCCAACCCACGCCCAAGAGCCTTTAGTCTAGGGATGAGCCGCAGGCCTAGTCTTGCCAGAATACTGAATAGTGAATATCCCTTCTTGCTTCTTCTTCATCAAAGTGCCCTAATTTCTTCACGGCGTTCACGCTGGCTCGCGTCTTCCTCCTTTGTCTCTGACTCTCTGCTTCTGCTTGTCGCCGACTCGCCGCTGCTGTCTCTACTCCATTGCTGCCGTCGTCGGCGGAGGATTACACGCCGGAAGCCGCCCGACGACTCCCCTGTTCTTCTCTGCCTCGCCATCAGTTGTCGTCCGTCGAGCTGCCGTCTCGCCGAGCTTCCACGCCACACGACGCCGACCCCAGGCTCGGAGGCGAGGTTCCTGGAGAAGCTGGTGCTGTACGCGGCCAGCGCGGCGCTCAGCTGCCTGGTCAAGTTCGCAGGGCTCCGCCACCTCAACCCGAACCGCGAGGCCTCCAAGAAGGCCCTCGAGCACAAGAAGGAAATCGCCAAACGGCTCGGTTGCCCTCTTGTCCAGACCAATCCATATGAGGTGAGGCCCTTTGGATTTCTGCTTATTGGGATGGGATTGCCCTGCACGCGGGTTTGAGGTTTAGGTTTAATTTTTTTTTTTTCCAATGATTTGGATGAGGATCGTGCAGTGTTTAATGTGCTTATGTGGGAGAATTTGGGAGCTTTTGCCTTTGGTTTTTTGCTTTTTAGGGGCTCTCAAGTTGTTGTGAGTTTATGACTGACATGAGACGACTCGAATTGCTTGCCACCAGCAAAATGCTTAAATGTTCTATCTCCTTCATATGTCGTTCGGTATTTCTTAGGATTCTGTGATCTTATCATTTTATTGCTCTGCTAGAGTCCTAATGGTACCTCTACTGTGATTCTTTATACGGTTGACCATATAGAATTCTTTACCCAAAGGGGCAGAGATTCTGGTTTCTTATAATGTGATATTGGGTTGAGTATACATGTTTTCCAAGATACTCGTTTTGCATAATGTGATTTTTATTTGTACTTCTTGCTATTTACAGCAGCCTCTGTCTATATTAGAGTTCAATTGGTTAAGTGAACTAAGGAGTTTTGTGTGGAAGGTGGGACAGGAGTTGAAGGATTTGCGCTGTTCCCCCACTTGTCGTTCTCATTGTTTATGCTGAGGTTCTATCTTTGTGATGATACACTCCACTATTGTTTCGTCTTTGTAGGGTGTTGTCGCTATTGATGGTCTTGCACCATCTTGAATTGTCGTGACCTTTCCTGAATGCCCGAATTTTCCATTGAAGCTATTAGGAATGCGTTATGTTATTGAAATGTCATAAGTAGCGACGGAGGGGCTCTAAACATTTATTAAGATAAAGGTAAATGTTAATCAGCTTGCCATCACAACTCCTATAGATTGATGTTGACTAGTTTGTTAACCAATAGCCTGTTATGTATATGCGGAGCTGGCATGTTTTCTGTTATCTTGTTTTTTGGTCAGCCTTCACTCATGTTCATGGGTTACCTCACGAACTAATAAATAGCTTTCTTGTTCGAAAAGCTTTTTTCTCTCATGAAGGTTTTTAGGCTTTTCATGTCAATTGCGTATTTGTTCTTCTTCTGATTTTTCTCCTTTACAATTTCAGGATGTGATAGCAATGCTATCATGTCAATTGCGGATGATTGGTGTCAATTTATGTATTGTCGTCATTATATTGCCTTTTTTTTGTGAAGTTTGAGACTTTTATTGATTAGATAGCGTGGCATGTTGAAAACTTTCAAGCTATTGAGCCTACAGATCTCATGATTCATATCAATTTGTTGAATGTCAAACATGTCTAGGAGATAAGTGTTCTTATGTATGGCAACATTGGTTGGACATTTATGTGAATTTATTTTGATTTGATATTCAGGTGACATGTCGATTGAAGTAGAGGAATGTGATGAGGTGTGTTCGAAGATGGGGTCACCAAGTCATGGACGTGAAGAAGAATCACAAGAGTTGACCAAGGTATCCACTAATCAACATCCTTTTTTTAAGAAGCGAACAGTGGATAAGTCCATTGTATGGAATAATTTTTCGAGAATCGTAAATGAGAAGACCAAAAAAACATGTATGGTGAAATGCATTCATTGTGGGAAGGAGTATTCGTATTCAATTGATAATGGTACTTCAACAATGTTAAAGTATTTAAAAAAGTGCAACAAGTATCCTTCCAACATAGATAAGAAGCAAAGATTGCTTTTACCACATAATGTGAATGTGGCTGGCAAGGCTGGAAAAGATACCAATGATGGTACTAGTAGCGATAATGTCTTATCAACGTAGAGGTTTGATCAAGACAAATGTAGATGCATGCTTGCTCGGATGATCATAGTCGATGAACAATCATTTTCTATGGTTGAACGTGTCGGATTTCGTGATTTTGTTACTGAGTTGCAACCTCTTTTCACACATGTGTCACGATTTACAACAGCTAGAGATTGCCTAAGTTATATCTTAGTGAAAGAAGCTGCTTGAAGACTTACTTTGGTAAACTTAGATCAAGAATTGCACTCACGACCGATACATGGACTTCCGTTCAAAACTTGAACTATTTATGTCTTACTGCACATTTCATTGATCAAGATTGGAGATTGCAGAAAAGGATCATCAATTTTGTAGTGATACATAGTCACAAGGGTAGAGAGATTGGAAAACTGGTTGAAAAATGCATTTACGAGTGGGGGATAGAAAAACATGTGTCTACAATCACGGTGGATAATGCAAGTTCAAATGACGTTGCCATTGACTATTTGAAAGATAAATTTTCAAGAGATGGGTCATTGATCTTAGCTGGTGAAGTTCTACACGTGAAATGCACTGCTCATATATTGAACTTGATTGTAAAAGATGGCTTAAATGAGGTACGTGATTCTATTGTACGTATTTGAAATGTTGTTAGATATGTGAGGAGTTCTCCCATGAAACTTAAGGCATTTCAATCATGTGTTGAGACTGAAAGAATCACCTACAAGGGTTCGATTTGTCTAGATGTTGCCACTAGATGGAACTCCACTTACCTCATGCTAGACACAGCCATAAAGTTCAGAAAAGCTTTTGAAAGGATGTCGGAAGATGATTTATCTTTCGAAACTGAGGTTAACTATGATTCTACTAAAAATGAAGATTGGGAAAATGCCATTATTCTTTCTAAATTTCTGAAGCAGATCTATGATGCTACCAATCAGATGTCGGGGAGTTCGTATATTACTTCGAATGATTATTTTGAGGGGATAGCTTTTTTGTATAAATATTTGAAAGATGCAAGTTATGCCTTGGATCCTAAACTTCGAGCTACGGGTACGAAGATAAAAGAGAAGTTTCATAAGTATTATGGAGGTTTGGATAAAGTAAACATGATGGTGTTGATTGCCGTGGTTTTAGATCCTACCAAAAAGTTGCATTATGTGAAGTTTTGCTATGAGCAAATTTATGATAATGAAGCAATAGTTGATGAAATGCATGACAAGTGAAGTATGTGTTGGAGCGTTTATATACATTTTATGAGCAATCTTTTCGTGATCATAATAATCGAATTTTGGGCAATCAAACTATGACTAGTGGTAGTAGTAGTGCTTCTAATACTGATGGAAATGATGATTACAACGAAGTTAATATCAAAGCTTGGCGAAAAAACTTTTTCCATCAAAAGAAAAGAGCACGAGATGACAATAAATCAGAGCTTGATCGATATCTTGAAGAGGAATGTGAAGCTATTCTTGATCTTGACATTTTGATGTGGTGGAGGAGTACTGGATCAAAGTATAAGATACTATTTTTGATAGCTCGGGATGTTTTGTCTATTCCTGTAACTACTATTGCTTCAGAGTCGGCTTTTAGTACATCAGGTCGTGTGCTTGATAACTTTCGAAGTTCCTTGACTCCTAAAGTGGTAGAAGCTTTGATTTGTACCCAAGACTGGTTGAGAGATGCTTGCTTGCCTATCAATGTTGAAGAGTGTATTGAAAATGCTGAAAAATTTGAATTGGGTAAGCTTAAGTCATATGTGTTTCTTTTTCCTTGTTAATTCATTTGTGTATCTAATGAATATGTTTTTGTCCATAGATATGGATTGTCTTACTGAAGATATTGTTACCACTAAATAGAGTTCAAGAAGTGGTAAGATGTTCAATTAATTGTGTTAGTAATAATTTCATATTTAGTATTAATTATGTATGATGTTTTTTTTTTATTTTCAGGTTTCAGGAGAGAATGTTCAATTAATTGTCCAAGTGTCGTCGCGACTTGCAAATCTATGATTGAAGTCCAAAGCGTGTACAACATACTTTTGAGCACAATGACATTATTGTGCTGTCTCCACGAGGATTTGACATCTCATCCACCGAACATTACTTATAAAAGAAATCGGGGACCCCTTGTAATAAATGACTATCTATAAACTCCTTTATTGTCATGAATTTGATAGAAAATGACGCTGCATAGCTTTAGCCCCTTGCCCGCACTTTCCCCCTCAAACTTTCGGGCAAGTTTAGTTGGACCATAAATTCTTTCACCCATGGTGGTTTTCTCCTCTTTCCAGGGAACTTTCTATATCCTAATCTAACAAGGAAGATGAGCCACATTTGCTGAATTTGAATAACGTCAAGATCCAGCATGACTAAGCAAAATCGACATGAGGAATGGAGTCCAAAATCATCGAGAGGTTTTGGGATGGACAAACTTTTTTTTGTACGAAATAGGTTTTTTTATTGTACGAAAATTTTAGCGGTCCCGGGTTGACCCGGGGACCGGATCGGACCGATAGGGTCGGGTCGGTCCACGGTCTCAAGCTTGACGGGTCGGTCCACGGTCCCAAAAATTGAGGACCGACACTGTGCGGGTTGGTCGTCGGGTTGAGCACGGGACCGGCCCAACCCGGACCATGCACACCCCTAGTCGTGGGGCTGCTCAACCAAGGAAGAAGAAAGGGAGAAAAAGGAAAAAAAGAAAAAGGAGAGAAAATAGGGGAAAAAGAGGAAAAACAGAAAGCGCATCTTAGTTCTTGAAAAGGACGAATTGAACATAATTATTGAGGCCCTAACCTGAGAAGATTCTTGCTAAGATCATAATAAGGGTTATCTCCTCTTCAGAAGCAGCGATTATGACTATTGACCTGCCGCTAGACATATGATAGCCCAAGCTACCAAACTTTACGCCACAACTCAATTAAATCGACATGCAAATGTCAAACATTAATTGTTCAGCAGCCGACCTATGGTCTCTTGGGGTGGCCTCGCATAGTAAGCAATTTTTTGTCCACGCCAACTTCCTGCCGCAACTGTGCTTAAGATGGTAGCTCCATGCATGGCAACAGGGTGTGGTGGAGATGGCCATCTGATTTCAGATTTGAGGAAAGGGTTTGCCTAACAGGAAAGATCTAAAGATCATTCCAGGATTTGATAAGCTGCACATGTGAACGTGTTAGTGAAATAAGTCCCACGTCGTCCGATTGATGTTTCTGGAGCGGTTAATAAATTTAGTAAGCTCACAATTCAATGTTTAAAATTTTCGAGTGATAATGAGTCTATATATTTTGCCTATGCCAGAGTAAATATATGTTGATTTATTCAAATTGGACTCTCTCGTAGTAACTTTTTTCTGAGAATGAAGCCTTTGTACTTTTGTCCTCACTAATCTGCTCCATTCCAGAACAAACTTTGCCATCTCAACTCCATCTCATTTATTCCTTGTACGCACATACTCCCAATCACATCTCATTTTACTCCCTGTTCCACTGCCATCACGGAAGGACAATAATTCCCCTCTGGGATGCTGTTCAAGTGCCATCACAGAAGTTCAATAATTCCCCGTTCGCACGTTATTCAAGTCTCAAACATTAGTCACCCCCGTTGGCTCGAATAGGATAATTATTCAAAAAGTTTATCGATTCAGTCATAAACTTTTTTTATTATCAATTCAATCTTAAATATTTTCAAACATTGTTATTTAGTCTTTCCGGCAACTTTATGCCGGAAAATACCTAGATGGGTATTTGGTATCTGATATGGCTGAATATCCACGTAGGTATTTTCTGGCACAAAGTCGTCGAAATGACTGAAATGACAATGTTTCAAAAGATTTAGGACTGAATTGAAAAAAAAAAAGATTTACGACTAAATTGACGAAGTTTCAAAAGGTATAAGATTTTTTTAACAATTGTCCCTTGCTCAAAGTAGTGTATAAATAGATCTAATGGATTTATCCAAATCTCCCATTCGAATAGCCAGGCCAAATCCTTCTCGCCCAAATCTACATGGAGTCCCAGAAACCCTCGATTCAATCTCTGGTCAAAACAATCAAGAGAGAAGTACTCCCCGGCGTGGGCTTGCACTCATTCCTCTCTCCTTCGCCATATGACACCGCATGGTTGGCGATGATTCCCGATCCTCGCCGACATGATCATCCCATGTTTGAGGGGTGTCTGAGTTGGGTGCTCCACAATCAGAAAGAAGAAGGCTTTTGGGGAGAATATGATTACGACGGACATGAAATGTCCGACGGTGTGGAGTGTCTTGCTTCAACCCTTGTTTGCATGGCCGTGGTCAAAAAGTGGCATCCTGATTCACCTTTGATAGAGAAAGGTACCCTTTGCTTCACTGTCAAATAATCACTGAAATATAGATCTCACTAACACGATTTTTCTTTATTAACCCCTAAAATACGGCCATCGCAAGCACAAGTTGTTTTTATGTTAAAATATACTACGGTGAGTAGGTTACTTTTGTGATCACTAAAGTAATCTTTGTAGTTCACTTTCAAATAAACATGCAATTCTCAATCCCTTTCATTGGCTCGCTCAACTTTTTTACTTTTATTTTCAAGGGTGAGTGTATTTAAAATGCTAAAATTTATTGTGAACGTGAATGGAGACTTAAAACTTTCGAGAAGTGCAATTAAGTCTCAGAACTTATTACAAAAGTATAAGACAATCCTAAAACTTTCAAAGCATACAATCAAGCTTAAAACTTGTTATGAAAATATATTCAAGTTCTGAATTTTATATAAAGAACAATCTTGATTACTTGATTACTTGATCACACTTTCCAAAAAATTTACGACTAAATTGCATTTTGTGATAAGTTTTAAGATTTAATTGCATTTTATGAAAGTTCTAGGACTCAATTGCATTTTCATAACAAATTTTATTATTTCTAATACAATTATCCCTCATTTCAACTAGGTAACTTTGTGCGTTTTTCAACCTACCGCTTAGAACCACTGAAATCCAGTGCGGCTTGCAGTTAAAATATAGTCAAGCATCCGTAATGAAAGTAGAAATCAAGTTGATTCGGACACGACAAAAGATGTCGGAAGTAACTACCTTAATGAAATGCAACAGTCATATCTTTCTCCACGAACTCTTCTCTCTCTCTCTCTCTCTCTCTCAGGATTAAAGTTCGTTCATGAAAATGCGGAATTGCTTCTTTCCGGAGACGAGAATGGAAAGTTTCCTCGTCGGGTCACCATCATCTTGGCCGGAATGGTTGATTTAGCACTTGCTGGTGGTTTGGATGTCATTTTCCCCAAAAGCACAGAACCTGCTATTGCGGACTTATTCAGCAATCGACAACGGATTCTTGAGAGGTAATTTTACTACTTTCCTCTTTGAGTAGTCAGAAATCCGAAACCTATCGATCAATTTAGTCTTAAATTTTTCAATTTGACTAATTTTGTCTGAAATCTTTTGATAATTGTCAATATAATTATTCAGTTTTGTAATGATCCAAAATCGATGGAGTAAATGCTGGCTAGATAGTTTTCCAAAATCTTTTATGAGTTTTGTTTTTTTTTTTTGTAGTTTTTTTTTTCTTCCCTATTCCAGTCACTATTCATCTTCCCAAAAGAGCCCAACAATCCTCACTGTCTACTAGGGTGGACAATGACGTCCTCACCTCACCCAGTGGCCGACGATCGGTCAATAGCCAACTATGTGTATCTACTTAATTTAGAAAAAAAATCAGGAAATTATTTAAAAAAAGTTATAAAAGTTGCTTATGTAAATGTTGATCGTACCACATAAGCCTCTGGCAATAACTGCGCCACCATGTCAATAATTTCCTATCAAATTTAGCCCAAATGACTAAATTAGCTAAAAGTTCGGAATTAAATTCATCACAATATAATATATTTATGATTTTTTTTGGATAATTTTTTCGACGATAGGCAAATGGTTTTCTCAGAGCTTCATATCTTAGATTTAAATAGAACAAGTACCAATGATTTAACTCATTGGCCGCTCTCTTTGTTCACGGTATCTAGAAACAACGAAGTAAGAAGGAAGCAAGGGTAAAAAAGTTGGGGGCTTAAAGGCTCCCACAACAGTGTTTTTTGACACAATCATGAGGGTCTTGGCCTTTTGCAGGGAAGAACTTGTGGACAAGAACCAATATTACCCACTGTTGTCGTATCTAGAGGCATTGCCTCCAACATACAAAGTTAGCCATCAAAGCAAACTGAAGCATCTGGACAGCGATGGCTCTTTGTTTCAATCACCCTCCGCAACGTCGAGTGCATACCTAGCGACCGGGAACAAAAAATGCTTGGCTTATCTTCAGTCTCTTGCTTCAAATTGTGCTTCTAATGGCGGCAAGTGAACGCTAAGTTCAAGTGATTTGTAGATGCTTTTGAAGGATGTCTTTCTTGTCTCCCTTATTAATTCCATTTCACAAAAATTATATATTTTCATTTCCGGAAAAGAGAATAAGATTCGCATAGTAAATAATAGGTTATGATTGATTTGAGTTCCCAGAAATTCTCTTTTTATAGAAGGTATGACAAAGAATGCATCTAGTATCTTTTTGTTTCTTTTACCTTAACTTATTTGGCCAATTAGATGGCCTCAAACCGGAACCCATCTGCAGGCATAGTAACAGATAGTTTGATTTTTATTTTTTCCAGCCACTTTGGGCAGTAAAGGCGAAACCGAAAATTTTGATAAGTTCAATGGATAAAATTCTTCAAATCCTCGTCGAGGGACTTATGGTTAAAACTCAAATTATGCTTTCGGATTAAATCAGCTGTGTTGGGCATGAGACGAGACTTCAAATGCTAGATCACTAAAAACTAAACAAACGAAGACTAATTTTTAGTAGGAGAGTCATTATAGCATATACCATAAGTGTAAATTATTTGCTAAAGTTATATATTTTTCTTTAATATAGTGCTTAACCCTTGAAAATCTTTTGGCTTTTCTTGATGTTCAATGCAGTTCCATCACTATATCTCGTGGATGAAGAGCTTACAAAACTTTCCTTGGTCTATCAACTAGTGAGACTAGGGTTGATTGAGTACTTTGACCGGGAGAAGGATGACACTTTGGGACAGATCTATCGGTTAGTAAAAGTTTCCTAATCTCTATGTTGTTTTCTAGAAAAAATCCACTACTAAAATAAACAGAGAGAGAAGGTAACGGGTAAAGCCATCCTCGAAAGCCTTTCGCCTACTTTCTATTTACAATAGTGATAGCTTTTTAGGTCATCGAAATTGTCCATATGACATCTTTTAACTATTTCAAGCATACTAACGTTTCTCTTTCCAGAAACTACAAGCATGAAAAACCAATCACGAAATCAATCCACTCGACCGCTACCGAGCTTTACAAAGATTGCTTGGAATTCTGGCTTTTGCGCTTGCATGGTTATAGGGTATCACCATGTACGAGTTGCAAACTTTATAAGTTCCTCGATCAGTTCCTTTTCTTTGGGGTCTTTCACACTCGATATTTTGAAGTGGTTCCATTAATTTCAATTATATACTTCATTTTGCAGCAAGCTTTTGTTGGTTTCTAGATCATGAAGAAGTTCGAGACAACATCGAAAAACATTATGAATACTTCTCGAGTGTGCTCCTTAATGTTTATAGAGCCAGCGATCTTATGCTTCCGGATGAACATCAACTCGAGAAAGCAAGAAATTTCTCAAAGAAGTTTCTCGAGAAAATCGCATCTGAAGGTACAAGAGATGAAAGCATCATCTCATCGAGTCATCGTAGGATGGTTAGTGTAAACATCTGGTACTTCTTTTCATTCCGTATAATAATTTATGATATCAGTAAATGCTTGAAATGTCCTTATAGATTGAGCACGAACTGGGTCTTCCATGGATGGCTCGCCTAGACCACCTGGAAAATAGGATGTGGATGGAGGAAAAAGATGCTTTTGTTCTATGGATGGGAAAATTATCTTGCCATAGGTATTAATGTCTTAAAAGGGAAATTATAATCTTGCTTTATTACTATGCTAAACTTGCAATCAACTTTTTTATTTTCTTTGATTTCATTAGGTCATCATTGGTTCATAATCGAGATATAGTGCAACTTGCTCTGCAAAATTTTACACTGAGACAATCTGTTTACAGAATGGAGCTTGATGTAGCAAAAAGGTATATGTGCATATGGTTTAAACATGGGCTCTTAATTAGCAATGGCAAGTACTTTTTCCTAATGACTCTTTTATGTAATGGATGAGTTCAGGTGGTCCGAAACAACCGGACTTAGCAAGATGGGGTTCGGTCGAGAGAAGACCACGTACTCTTATTTTGCTATCGCCACTTCCGTTTTTCTGCCTTGCAATTCCGATGTGCGACTATTGTTCGCTAAGAGCGCAATCATAATAACTGTCACCGACGACTTTTTCGACACGGAAGGTTCACTTGAGGATCTGGAAAAGCTTAGTGATGCGGTTCAAAGGTGTGTTTATTAACTAAACGACGTATCATAAGCATTTCTTATTCAAATCATTCAAAATGTCAATGTCCTTTATGGGATAAGAAATAGATGGAAAAAATTGCATCCAACAGGATTTGAACATATGCAAAAGGCTCAGTATTTGTCTAGCTTACTATTTCTACAATTTATATCAAGAGTTGCATTCATTAAACCATATGCATGAGGCGACTCTATGCCTAGACACAAAAGTAATGTGTGTCCATACTCATCCCCCATGGAGTCACAGTCCATTCGATTAGTTATCCTTTGAATCGCCTCTTTACTAGGTGGGATGGTGAAGGACTCAGTGGACACGCCGAGACCATATTCAAAGCACTCGACGACCTCGTCGCCGAATATAGAATGAAATGCTTCAGACAATCGAGAAAATACCATAGAGCTCAGTTTCCGCTCATGGAAAACCTTCAACATATAGTACGTCTCCGTTCCCACGCTATTCGTCTCTTTCTTTACTTTGCTACATCGAGCAAATATCTTTCTTCCAAGTGGGTTGAAATACCGTGTGTTTGGTTCGAGAGTGGGGGGAGACATTTCAATCATGGTTCATGGAAGCGAAGTGGAGCAGAAGTGGAGTTGCGCCTTCGACGCACGAGTACCTCGAAGAGGGCATGAAGACTATCGCAGCACACACCTTAGCCCTTCCCTCTTCGTGCCTTGCGAGCCCCAAGACGCCGTTGCATCAGCTGTGGTCCAACCCCTACCATCCCATCACCAAGTTGCTCATGGTCATCACTCGGTTGTTGAATGACATCCAAAGCTACCAGGTGAAGTTTTAAATGTTGGACAGCATGCGTCTTGTTGCTATTTGAACTGTTCAATACCATAGAGCTAAGTTTTGGCCGCTGCTCCCTAGGTAGCGCTTGCTCATTGTTGCTCTTATTCTGCACCTATGTACACTGTCTCTCATTTCTTTTCCCTGTTTTTACGATTTTCTCCTTCCAAGCCTCACCTCTCTCTCTCTCTCTCTCTCTCTCTCTCTCTCTCTCTCTCTCTCATCACAGAAAGAAGAAAAACAAGGGAAATTGAACTATGTGCTACTCTACCTAAAGGAAAACCCCGAAGCCAACATTAAGGATTCCATCAAATTCGTGCAACTGCTGCTCAACCAAATGAAGAAAGAGTTCCTCCAACACGTCCTGGACGAGCTGTGCGACTTGCCGGAACCAAGCAGGCGGCTCCACTTTGGGTGTCTAAAAATGTTCCACATGTTCTACAACTCCTCCAACAGCTTCGACTCAGACACGGACATGCTCCACGACATCCAGAAAGCGTTCGTGGACCCACTGCAAGTCCCCAGATTGAAGCCCCTGAAGCCTTTGCTGGAGCAACCGGGGCCAAAGCCACAGGGGTTTGTGACCAAGAGCCTGTCTGGCCAATTCAGCCTCAAGTGTCTTCCTAGAAAGAGCTTTATTGGGTATCGAATGTCTTCCCAAACTGGTCCCGTGAATAGTTGGGAGAAGATTTACAGGTCATCCAGTTTCAGGTTATGCTTCGCTTAGTTACAGGAGTGGTATATCTCCATGTGCTCCAGCATGAAACAATCGTATAGGTTTCTCCACCTGAAGCTATTTTCTCTTTCGGAAAAATTAAATATCATTTTCAATAATGGAAACGAGCGTGTATTAGTCGAGTGCCCACCCAAAGTAGCTTATTAAGATTGTGTGAAGTTTTACTGGACAGATCATCCTCATGCTTCAATGCAATGGTCTTTCGTGCTTCAATCTTGTTGTCCGTGGGAAAAGGCTTCAAGTCCACCTTTTAATTTGTCAAATTTTGAAAATTTTGGAATCTTTTGGCTAAAGCTATGATAACAATCAGTAATAGTCATATTTGATCGAGACTAAGTTGTCGGGAGAGTGATACATGTACTGAACTGGATCTGAACCATCGAAAATGGCGTTATTTAGGGTTCAAGGTTCTCAAGGTTGAAATGTGGAAAAAACATATGCTACAAAGTCGTAGTGGACTCTGATAGCTTTGATTTGGCGGGTGGATCATCAAATTCAAACATCATTTGGTCATGGCTTGGAATTAAACATATTTCCTATGGGCCTTGCTTCAAGGCCTGAGCGAAGCCTAGATTGCTTGTACTTTTGTGGGTCGAACTTGGAAAAGTCACAAACCAGGAAGTTGAAGAGCGTGTCTTGAGCTGTCGGTCCGTAACATTTGGAGCTTTGATGATCGTTTAGTTATTTATTTTTTCCAAAATTTTAGAATAAAAGGGTCAATTTTGGACCAGTTGGGCTTAGTTGATTTTTCTGCGTTGTTCGGGCCATAATTAAAAAGGCGGTCTTAAAAAGTTGAAGTAAACATCCTACGCTTTAATTAGCAATTAGAATCACTCAATTTATAACTCATTAAGACTATCAATCGGATAAAAACTTTAAAGAACAGAAGCAGTGGCTAATTGATTTTGTGGTTTATAAGGATAATTAGTCTAGATGTATGCTTAATTGACCTTGTTTATGGTTGAAGTGATGATTGATTGCTCCTTAATTTTATTTAACGATGCATGACCATTGTTTTCTCTTAATTTTAATTAGCAATGCATGACCCTTCAGCGGGTAGCTTAGGAATGGGGATTAGACTTTAAATAGGAGCTTAGTGACTTAGCCTACTGCTTGAGGAACTACAAGCAAGGATTGATTATGAGGTGGATGGGTAACCGAGCCTCGTATTGTTATCCAAATCCAAAACCAAACTTGGTTTCTTAGGTGATTAGTGAATTGAGTGAACTGCTAATGTGTAGATTGAGTAACTACATGAATGAATGTTGTGATCAACAATGAAAATCGGTTGCCAAGAGCTCGAAGTGGCGCTTCATGATGGTGATTAGATTTACATTTGATAGCTCAGCTCAGCTTAGTATTGATTAAGCTAGCTTAGTTAATAAACATAAAGTTAATAATTAAAATAGCTTAGAACTTAGTTAAAATAGTCAAGCTAAAAAAATCATTAGATTTAGTATCACTTTCTTAATGAATAAATAGCTTAGTCTAGCTTAGGACTTTGACCTAATAAAATAAGTGGAAGCTACGCTTGCCTTAATCTCATTCAAATTTAGGAATTTGGCTTAGTCTCTAGAATCTAGCTTATGGATTCATGTCCAAAGACTTAAAACAAAGCATTGCATATTGTTTGCTAGACAAGTATCAAATTTTCATTTCAATACTTTATTTTAAGCTTGTCATTACATAGGTGTTTAGTTCCCGCACTTTTAGTACACTCATTATTCTCTTAATTTTTATAATAGTTAAGATAATCCTTAGAAGCATAATAAATCCAATGCATGAACACGTAGCGACTGGGTTCATAATTAGTAATGAAGACCATTTGATCACTCAAATAAACATAGTAATCAAGTTAGAAGTACCAAAAGGGCACTAATTAGACTATTAGAGTAATGAAGTCATCGATCCTAGATAATCTTTTATTATGGAGGAAGCAAGACAATCTCTCGTGTCTCACTTAGTTTCTAATCAGTTCCAATAAGGTAGTAATAACTCTCGTTTCACGTAGAATAATTAGGCTAAATCGACCTGAAAATGAATCCAAAGTCGCACAAAGTAAGGACTCAAGAGAGCTTGCACCTCATTGAGGGTCATCTCCATGCAGATGATAAGGGAAAAACTTCATTATAGTTGATCCCAGCCTTTTGCTTGCACCTTTTTACGACTAGTTTGGCCTTGTAGCTAGTCAATTTGACACGATCACAATCTTGTCCTTCAAAAGGTCAACAAGCTCCCAAGTTTGATTCTTCTTAATACCTTCTATTTCTTCACTCATGGCTTTTGCCCATTTTTCTTCTTTTGATGCATCATCATAGACAAGTGGCTCATATTGTGCAAGAAGACATACAAGGTAAAGCTCGTTAGTAGCTTCGTAAAGCTCAAACTATCTCCTAGATCTCAATACCATTAATTCACAGCATTTAAAGAAGTTGGCAATGATGGACTTGAAAAAGATGTTAAAGAAGAAGGTGATGAGTGATCTCTTAATACTATTTGGCTAGAATCACCATTCGCATTTACTTCACCTTTTGAATTGTCATCCAACTTGCCTCCTTCATTGAATCTATCGTCTCTACTTATATACACTTTCAAAGTGTCAGGATCAAATAATCTATTGGCTTCGGATGACGAGTATACCCAATAAAAATGAGCTTTTTGCTCTTGTCTTCCAACTTTGATCTTTTTCGGTCTAATACATGAGTGTAGAAAATGCTTCCAAAAATTCTCAAATTTGAAATGCTACGCATTCTCTCGGTCCATGTGTAACAGCGCGTCTCGGCCTTCCCTGGGAGTTGTTGTGTAATTATTTAGGTGTAGATTGTAGTCTAAGGGCCCTGGGAATTTTTTGGTAATTATTGTAATTTCCTTGCAGACGTGGAAATTTCTGAAAATTAGTTTTGGATTTCCAACAATTAGTTTATTCGCATTTTTGGCCCCAAAATTACTTACTTTTATTTTTGGGAAGCTTTTTGAATTTTTGGAAATTTTCTCTAATTTTATTAATTTTGTTTTTAATTATTAATAGTTATTATTATTATTATCATCATCATCATCATCATATTTATAAATATTTTAAGATTTTACTTCAGACTAGACTCAGGTCCGCATTGACTCGCCTCAGCCGCACGAGCCCAGTCTCTATCCCTCTCTTAGGCATTCAATCGAATTGTTGGCGAACACGTCGCCGGAGGAGCCAATCGGTGATCAACGACCCACCAACCGCAGGCAAAAGCTGCCCTCCGCTCCTAGGGCCTAGCCGGAGTGTGTTACAGCCAATAGGTGGCCGCCGTTTGTTGCCTACGAGGCCATTATCGTCCCCGTTCACGGCTTTCCCCCGAGCTTCCTTGCGAACGTTGATTCTCGCCGCTCCGACCTCCGATTTGCATGTCATATCGTCATGTTCCTCGTGACATCTACTTTCTACTTCGAGCAACTATTGCCTCCATCGTCGCCATCGTTGCCACCGGAAGCAACCCAAAGAAGCCTCCCCGGCTCAGGTGTACTCTGTCTTGGCCAAGAGCTCCATCGCTAGAGATCAAGCAATTATTTGATCTAGAACTCTTGCCATTACTTCCAATCGACCCCTTTACCCTAGTTATGGCTTTTGTTGCAATTGATTTGGTCTAATTTGAGCGATTTCATGATTGAACACCATTTGCCCCAATTTAGGCCATTGAAACCTTAGATTCGGTCACCTCATTGTTCCGGCGATCTATAGGCCACACCACCTCCACCAATCAACTCGCAGGGATCTAGTGAGTAGAACCCAAACCTTTGATTTAATTGATGTGGTCTGGATCAGACGAATCGAGGCACGATTTGATTTTGCCCAAATCGGGTTCACGATTAACCCGACCCACCATTCGCTGTTTTAGGGCCACCTCACCGTCTCTAGCCACCGTCCAAAGGTTCACCAGCCACCCAACAACACCCAGGAGCAAGCTCGACCTCCGTCACGCCTTGGGTCGCCGTCCAACAGCCTATATCAACTCCGGCCAGCTCGAACGAAGCACAATCCGGGTCTGGGACCCATCGTCGGCACCACTCTACTCATTGGTTGTCTTCGCCGTCTAGTCCTCAACTCCGGCCAAGTCCCCATGACCAAAAGCCACCTCCATGAAGCTCGCCGGAGCCTCGCCAAAACAGTGACGCCGGAAAATTTGCCGTTGCTCCGTCGCGCTGAGTTGAGTCATGCCCTCATTATGTGAGATACGCGACATTGGAGCGCATCTCCAGTCATCGTCCCCCAATTTGTCAAGGAAAGCACGAATTTAAGTAGTGAGTGGACTTCCTATACCTTAATTAGGCATGTCTATGCCGCTTTAGTAAAATTATTTAAAATATTTGGATGGCCTGATTGTGCCAATTATGGCCATGGTTACTATGTCAATGATGCGGTGACTAGATGGATCGATTAGGTGGCCAATGGGCTCTAATCAATGGTTGGATGTCGATGGAATCCGACAAGAACCCGACGAGACCGTAATTGATGGCAGTTGAGCTGTGAAAGTGACGATGGGTTAAGGAGACTAGTTAGAGTCTCAGGTCGGTTGTGGACGGCCTTAATTTATTGGTTGCGCATTTTATTTATTTATCAATTTACTTAGTTCCTATAACTAACCCTGATGCGACAGGCGAATTGGCCTAGTGCCAACTCTCAGTCACTGATTGATTGACTCATAGGTAGATTGAGTGTGAAAGAGAGATTATCGAGGTGAAAGAATAGGATTATCGAGAGTGAATAAAGTGTTGCCTAAGTGAGCTAGTGATGATGGTTGACCCTAGGGACGCGATTAGGGACCCTAGGGCAATAGTATTCCTAGTTTTGGTATAGGGGTAGACTCACTAGGATATTCCAATAGCTCACACCACCACCACAAACTCCATTTCAGGAGTCGGCTATGGACTTAGAAGATGAGTCAATCAAGCATGAGTAGATTGAGCCAGAACTAATGGAGGAGGTATCGGAGGAGGAAGAGCTGATGCAAGAGGTAGAAGCAGCGATATTGAATTTGATCCAAGGCCTAAGTGATGAAGAGCCAGAAGAGCGGATACATCCCGAGAAGCCTAAGCATGTGACTGCATCAGGGGATGTGATCGAGAAGCACGAGACTACTGTTTGGGACTGGAACCTCATACTCAGGCTTTGGGTGCCCCATCAGTATTGGGAACGCTATGCAAGAGAAGTTAAAGGCCCCTTAGTTTTCCATATGGGGTATCACGAGGCGCCATTGAGAGTTTTTGATTTGTGGAACCCCGACCTTGGGTTTGGCGATCCTCCAAGAGGTAGTGTGATTGATCCCTAGGTTATCAAGCTTAGGTTGATCGATAGGACTAGACCTTCCTTCCTAATGTGTAGTGTTACTTTCCCCTCCCCCACTACTTTTGAGTGTATAGTTTGCGGGCCATGATCCCCTCCCAAGCTTGTTTTGTGATCTTTTGGATATGGTTGTATATTGTTGTACATGAATCGGTGCTATAAAGTTCAATGTATATAAGAGAAGGTTAGCAGTGTACGTTGTAAGATGGAGGGTTGTGATTTAATTTGTTTACCCCACTCTCGTTGCATGCTACTTTGATAATTAAGAAAGCCAACAACCTACCAGGGACATCGCACAATTATTCCATGGCTAGAAGAGAAGGCAATCGGGGACTGTCGCGTGCCCAAGAGAGGGGCATGACACCATGCTTCTTGTGGAGTTACGCCTTCAAGTCCATTTGTGAAGTATCTATTTCGTAAATAAACTACACCCATAATAGTTTCACCCAAAACCTCCTTGGGCATTGTTTTGGTTTTAACATACTTCGAGCCATATTACAAACAAACAAAAAATTCGTTTAGCCACATCATTTAGTTGAGAAGAATAAGAAGCCATTAAAAAACACGGAATACCATTATCCTCACAAAATTTACTGAATATGGCTGAAGCCTCCATAATCAGTTCTCATAGCTTTGACAAAATAACAACTCTCATTTCAGCAAAGTTCTTAAATAGTTTGAAAGTATCAAACTCTTATGACTTTTCTTTCAAATAATACATCCAAGTTTTTAGAGTAAAATTATCGATAAAAGTAAGAAAATAGTTGTGATTGCCATATATGACTGAGAAGTGATTGGGCCACAAATATCATAATAAATCAACTTAAGTGGCTTGTTTGCTCTATAAGTTGTTTCCTTCAAAAAGCTCGTTCTAGAATATTTGCCAAGGACAAACGCTTCACATAATTGATCAAGATCGTCAATAAGTGGTAAGCCATAAACCATCTTCTTGCAAGAAAGCAAATTTAGCCCCCCAAAATTGAGATGGCTTAACCTCAAATGCCATAACCATAAGGATCATTTACGCATGCCTTTAAGCATCAAGTCATTTCATTTTTTTCTATTGAGAATAAACATCTTGTTCTTCAATATATTCATATTTGCAATCAGTTTATTATATTGGTCCCTTAGCACAAGGCTAAGAGGTTTCTTGTGGATAATATAGCCTTTCTCTAGAAGTTATCCCAAACTCAAAATATTGCTTCATGTTTTCAGTGCATAATAAACATTAGTAACAAACTGATGAGCATCATTCTTCAAACGAATGAAAGGTTTACCTTTGCCTTCAACAAGAATTTCGAAATCATCATTGAGCGAAACTTTACCCTTACTTATACCATCTAACTCGGAAAATATCTCCTTTCACCTACACATGTGGTTGCTTGTCATCATATCCAAATACCATGTATCATTTTGTCCAACTCCATCTTTTTTAATTGTCAATAAAAGAAGTTGCTTTGCATTATTCACCAAATTTGCTATTTCATTTGCTCTGCTACTTTCTTTGTACCAAAAGTCAAAATCATAATAGCTAAGTTTATTGCAATGAAAACATCAAGTTTTAGATTCATCATTCAATTGGTCTCTCAAGTTCTTTACTCTTCCACAAATACCTCTTTGATTCCAGTGTCATTTGTCATTTTGATCAACATCTCCTCTACTTCATCCATGATCTCTTCCTTGAAAGGATCCTCGGCCTCGACCATGACCCTGATCTTGTTTAGTTCCTCGAGTTTGCACAGGATCTTTAATTTTGTTCTTCTCACCTTGGATGGTCAACCGAATTTGGAGTACTTCCTTGATCGGCCCATGCTTGTTTCTTCTCAATCTATTTCACGGTCTTGCAATGAACTCAAAAGCTCATCGATCGTCATGACATCTAGGTCTTTGCACTCTTCAACTATGATGCTAATGTGATTGTACTTCTAGTCAAAAGACCGAAGAATCTTCTCAACAACTTGAACATCCAGAACATCTTCACCATTTTTTTTCATATGGTTGACAATCGCTAAAATTCTTGTCAAATAATCAGCAATTGATTCAAATTCTTCTATATGGATTGTCTCGAATTCGACTCTTAAAGTTTGAAGGTGAATCTTTTTTAACTGTTTAATGTCCTTGACGATTGTCATGAAGGATCTCTCGTGCCTCATATAGTAGGCTCTGGAACGTTCTCGAACATAGAATCATCTAAAGCTTAATAGATGATGGACAAAGCAAAGCATATTGATCTTTTGCTAAAACTTTTGCTAAGGCATTTTTCTAATATTAACTCAAGATGGCTTCATTTTTGGCTCATCATAGTCTGTACTGTACTGACAAGTTCCCATACGCCATAAGCGCCAAGTAGGGCTTTCATTCTAACAGCCGAAATATAAAATTCTTTGATAAGACAAGGATATAGAAGAGGAAGTTGAGTATTTGTTGAGGCTATGAACACAAGCCCTGTCTCTGAGACCAATTTGATATGAAACTTTGAAGGTGAATTGTCAATTCATATAGAAAATTGTCAATTGGAAGAGAATCAGAGGAGTCGACTTTTTGTTTCTCTTTGTTTCATCTTATCACCTTATCAAAAACAATTACAAGACTCACCCATTTATAGGCTTGTCACGTGACTCTTACTCTTACTCTTAAATGACTTATAGATGTATCTAGCATTCCAAGGTGATAGATTCTTGAGATTTTGAAAAACATGAAGCAAGACACAAATATACAAACAGACTCTTGAAAGTAACACTACAATAAAGACAGTCTTGGGAGCTAAAAAGACGCCGACATTTAACTTCTGCATTGACAACTTGTTTAGTGAATCGGTAACATTTATAAGTTTGGTTTAATTACTAACAATCTTTAGACTTTATGGAGGATCTAATAAGCAATTAAAGCATATTAGAATTTATACAACTGAGCTACATAAATAGGGGGATAAGCCATGAATTGATTTATCTTGTTGGTTTCTGATAAACAAAAAGAAAGAAGGGGCAAATGGGGTCGGCAAACCTTCAGCCCGAGGTTGGAATATTAAAAGTAACGGCTATTGCTCGATGACTTAAAAGAATAGGTGTATGCGGTCTCACCGACGTAACAAATAGTAATCTACGTGAGGAACCCATAATTGATACCTTCAAAATTTAGATGATATAAAAAGAATAGGCGTCTACGGTTCCAACGTTCTGATTTCGTTACACTTCTTAACATCGTCCCTCACCAATCTTAATATATTCCCAAGTAAACGAGGATTCAAAGCGAGTCCAAGGTCAGGAAAAGATTCATCAGCCTTACTTGATAGATTTGATCTGGGAGTTCACTAATTTCTATTGAAACACGTTGAAGATTGACGCTGCTGTTCTGAATTTATCACATTTCAATAATTTCTAATGGAAATCAAGATTCAAAACGGAGCTGGATGGAGGATAATGACTGAGACTGCCTCTTAACACTGAAAGAAGAGTAGAACTGCAATAACTTCTCTCCAAATTAACTGCTGCTAAAACTGAAAGTGCAAACCCTATTTATTAACCTACTTTTGCTCTTCCCTGCAATATGTAGCCTTAACTATTCCAAAAATTGAGTTCACATGAAAGACTCTTTTTTTATTCCTTTCCTTTCTTTTTCCTCAACGAGCAGATGGAAGAGCTTGTGCGTTGAGAAAAGAAGAGAAGAACACAAGTGAGTCACTTGGCTTGAAGACTGGCACGGCATGACCAGCCCCTCTGAACGTCGCAAATGTCAGTCCCTCGTACTCTTGATACCAACCACTCACCTGCATTTTGCATCAATTTGGCTTCCCACTTGGGATATATATATATATGTGGCAAGCAATTGAAGGTACTAGATGATTACCTGCTTTCGGTGATACCAGGGCCTCCAAGCCTTGGTGATTGGCAAACCCAAAGAACTTAAGCTATACCTCGTGGACAGCACTGGGACTCTTCCATCTGTGTCCCCACTGATGCAGCCAGGAAAAAGAAGTCAAGATAAAATGAAATAAACTAAAAGCAGAAATTTTATGATCCTAGTTTGGTGAGTTTTGTTCAGTCAATTGAATTGAATAATCACGGCAAAAGTCTGAATGTTTTGTGTACCTGTAGACCCAAATTTTAAGCCCTGCTGCAATGAGCTTCTTGTATATTGGAATAACAGATTGCTTGGAGTCTTTCCAGTCGTGGAATATATTAAAGCTGCAATCGGTGCATCGTCCATTACACAACAGAGAGAATTCATTTAATTGAAAAGAGTAGAAGAGATCTGGAAAGTGCAAGATTATTCGCTAGAAAAATATGTGTAAATGTTGAGAGAGAGAGAGAGAGAGAGAGAGAGAGAGATACTTGCAAATGCTCCAATTCTTGAGATGATGACCATCACTCACATGAAGGGCCTTTTGAACGTCAGGCCTGTTGTAGAAAGCTTTTGCATACTCATCCAGGCACGGGTCATAACCACCCATTATCCTAGGCATCTGTTTTATTCAGTATAATTTACTGTGTTAAATCAAAATGAAATGAAAGATTATCGAATGGGAAAATAAGAATTATCTACTTAATCTTAAGACAAAAAGTAAAAAACGGTTACGGGAACGGAACTCTGGTTTCATTTGTCTCTTCATGGAAGAAGATAAATTTCCAAATAGAGATATAAATAAGCATCCTTGTACATAGTCTTTAACAATTACGACTACTCACCATTCTCGACGTACGTTTCATCATGACTTGGTATGACTTGTCATCTGAGCTCGCCGAATCACCGATGCACGTTGAGGTATAGAGACTATAGATGTCGATCTGCTTGTATTGATGGAGCAATTCGTCCACGGCTTCACAGCACTCATCGTTGCTCCATGTATTATTGCTGGTGAAGTCACAGCTCTTTCTGATCACTTCGTGGGTTTCATCAGAGATCACTGCATGGCTCCATGCATAATCCACTAGTCCCATCCAGTCCTCAGCATCAGATGTTTCGGGATTACCTAACTGCAAATCACACACGCACGCACGCACGCACACATTAGATGGACCGCTTCTTAAAAATTTCCTTTTAGTACATATTATTTGTATATATGTGTTTATATGTAGCAAAAAGGAATAAACATTACAATTACCAGGATACCCTTAAGATTAATATGAAGGGAAGGATCATTGTTCTTGTCATGGATGAGCTCGGCCAGCTCCGGCACATACTTTCCTGCGCCCAAGCTCCAAAAGTAATTATTGCCAGTTATTTGCTGGATGAAGTCGACAATTTATCAAGACCGCGAATACCTGCATAGCTTTCTCCGGCAATGTAGAAGTCTCGTGTTCGATACGACGGGAACTTTGCAAACCACATATGGAGGAAAGCATAAGCGTCGTTCGCTGATCAATCATCAAGAAGTTTAAGAATTAGATAAGTATTCCATGGTTTTGATAAATAAAAAATAAAAGAGAAAAGGAAAAGAAATTAAGAAAAAGGAATTCTATTTATGGGAATAGATATAGAAGATCCGCCCTGTTTAAAAAAGAGGTCAGGAAAAACAGAAGCTTGCAGCCGCAGGTCTCTGCATAAATGCATCAAGAACCTTGCAAATGAAAATCACCTGTAAAGTCATCTCCCAGGATATTATAATCACTGCTCTTGTTCGAGTATGAAAAGCCCACCCCAACAGGAGATTCCAGGAATAACATGTTGGCCTCTGCGTCATCAACAAAGAATAAAATATGTTATGCCCAGTTAACCATTTCATTAATCTCATAACAAGCACTAACTCGTCCTTTTTAGCACCTTAATCAATCTTATCTATTCTTATCCATTAAAAAAAAAACACTTCGAGGATGGGTCATTAGGAGGGGAAGGTAACATGAATCTTTCCAAACGTCTTTGCTCGATACATACATTGACAAGGGTCCGCCTGTTCGAAGAATGACCTCATGTCAAGGAATCTCACAACAGTTTGTCCGGGAAAATTTATTTATTTGCTTAACGATTTTTCATAGGGTTTCTCGTATGACTAATCAATCACGTGCATGCATGATCAAAATATGCATCCAGAGAGAGAAATAGACCTATTAACCATACCCTTATTCCAAGCATAGGGATTGGACTTTAGCCCGTGACCATCAGCGTCCACTATAAAAGGTCCAATTTCCTGTGTTGCACCATATCCCACAGAAGAACAGCCAGGACCTGAAACCACCCACACAAGCACAACAACGAGCATCTTGTCACCTTATTAGAGAACAAAGTGCACATAAAGTGCCAAATTGGAGTCTTTTAGAAAAAGACTTGTGCGGCAACAAATTATGAAAATGACAAGGTGGGCAAAAAGGGATAAAAAAAAGCTTTGTCTGGATGCAAGAATCATAAACATATATTGAGAGAGATGATATATAGTACTCCACTAGATTTATTCCAGCTCTTTAGCGATGATGATGATGACAATCATGGCTTCTTGTGCTGTATTCTCTCTCCATTGGACAAAGAAAATATTGGCTAAATATCGCTGAAAAATACTATATGTTTATTCATCATGATTAGACGAGTGCGTAGAGGGAAAATAATTAGGTTATTATTTTAGGGGCACCTATCTTTAAGACCTGCAACTGTGGATCTGCCACACGTGAAGGTATGAATTTTATTAATCCGTTCCTCACCAACATATAGAAAAGTGAAAATACTTAGGAAACTTATCACGAGAAAAACCTATGGGTACTTTAAACGATAGCTAGGGTTAGGACCGCCTAAAAGTCTTTCTCTTCCCAAAAACCCTAGAGAACTTAGACTAATTAGAACCATCACCAGCCCTACGATTGAAGCATGACCCACACAAACAACAAATGAGAGAAATCACACGTACTCACTCCTCATGGATTCGGTCAACAAACTGGAATGGAGATTATGGTAGTCGACCTAATTGATGATTTTCAATTCAACAAAGACAAAGGGCTTTATAATATTTACCACAAAAAAAAGCCTTTATAACCAGTAATAGTATCATCAGTCTAATATACTGTTTCCATAAACAGTGTTTATCGGTATGCGTGCGTGTTTGCATATGAATAAGTAGCTATCGCATCATAATAAGGGGTCATACTTCGTCTAATTATTCATTTACAAAAAGCAATTTATTCAACGTCCTTTCATTTTATACAAATGAAAGAAAACTTACGAGTGTAAGTTTAACCCAAATTGTAACAGATGTACCTTTCACTCTTAGTAGTTGCATTTATTCAATGAGTGATATTTCATGTATGTATACAATTATTGACGATAATAAAGTAACTAATTTCGAATATGTGTAGGGTTATGATATTCAAGAAATAGATATGTATTTGAAGACTTTGGATTCGGGAAGACCAAATCATTGTCCGTTGACTCAGTCAAACATGTTAGTTAACCATCCTCTCCAAATAATTTAGCGACAGCTACCATTGACAAACTGAAAGCATCTTGGGAGGAGGAGGAAGAAAGTTGGAGCGCGCTTAAGGCCTTTTCTCACAACACACACACACACACACACACACACACACACACACACACACACACACACACACACACACACACAGAATTCATAAGCTAGGGTTACCTCCATTAAGCCAAAGAACAAGAGGTTTCTCTTCAGGGCTAGAAGTGGCAGCCTCAAAAAACCAATAGAAGAGTGCTCTACTATTGGTCTCATCCACCGGGACATAACCCGCGAAGTGTCGGAAATCGGCCGTCGGTTGGCCTGGCATGTCCGTCACTAGATCTTCTACTCCTCCTGCTTTCGCTCCCTTAATTTTACTTTCACTCTCCCAAAGTTTCCCATGGCCTCCCCTCACAAGACTACACTCAAAATGCATTGAAAATATTGTAAAAGCCAGAATTTGGTTCATTATCACCTTCGAGAAGAAACCCATTTTGCGAATTGAAGACACTGAATTTTGCAACAAATGTTTTGGACTCGAAGTTTTCACACCCGAAAGACTCGAGAGACACTCATATATATATGGAGATGGTAGGAGAAAGAGCGACCACTAGTCACTTGTGGTGGGTTAGCAAATAACACGAGAAAGAAATGGGAAAAGAGCATCCTACGTGGCTAAGTGTTTCCTGTGATTTGGTCGGTTAAAACGGTGTGCCGTTTGACGTGGACTAGTCATGTTCTAGATAATTCGTGCATGAGCAAAGTGGAGGTTTAGAATTGCAGTAGTGGGTGTGTGGAGCCAAGGCAACATCTTTTTATGTGTAGAGAATATAGCCCTATTTTATTATGATTAAACACAGATCATAATCAAATTAATTGCATAGCTAATGGAGAAGATCTTATTGAAGTAACAAATCAGAATGATACAAATTTAGAGTTTTCTACAAATCTGCATCAAGATAACAAATTAAGCGACGTATCTGCAGATTAATTATTTGAAAATCCTTTTTAATTTGTCTTTTACTCAATTTCCATGTAGATAAAATTCTTATCTTCAATTTCCATTGTAGTTATATATGATAACATCTCTTTATATTATCCAATATTAATGAAAAACAACGCTAATTGACTCAATTATATGTTTTTCTTCCAATCTATCCTTTGATTCCTCACTAAAAGAATAAGAAGCCATATAAATCTTTTTGAGCTTCACTTATCAGTGATAGAATGAATTTATGTTACATACTTACGGAAAATCAAAGGATTATCAACATAACATAAGAATAGCGCTTGTGATGTCTCTAGCAGATGAGAACGCCAAGTTTAAGACTATTGTAAATATGATGATCCAAAGGAAGTAGATATTGGGAGAAAGTTGAGGGAATGCTAGAAGATCGCGTTGGGCTAGGAAAGAAATATGATAAAGGGGTTCTATATTTCACTAAAAGAAGGAAAACAAGGAACGCTGTAGGTAAAGACATATATACATGATGCACATAATATTTTCAAGTATCTGTGAGATTTGGTAGACCGCGGAAAGTATCCAACTAAATGGCAACATATAAAATCAAGTAATACAACATATGTCATCTGAAATCCCTCCTCGAACTCGATATGTTTATAAGGAAACCAACTAGAATTGGAATTAAGCTGGGGAAGCAACACCTTCGTCTAACATATTGTCGAATGTTTTGCTAATCATTATAATGTGCTTTTCATTCTTGAAAGACATCATTTTGAGTACATTTTATAGCATTCTTTATTAAACAGTATAACCAAAAAGTTCAGGCTATTCGATGAAAAGAGACAATATACATACAAGGCATAACTCAACCTAATGATCAAGCGATGTCGTGTAATCATGCATGAAGGATGTGGAATCCTATCATGTTAACTACAGAAAAGATAGATTGAAGGGTTTCTATATTACACTAGAATAATGAATACAAGTGATGTTGAAACCCAATATAAAATTGGTTCAACGGGAATTAAGAATTGATAGAATAACAAATCATTCTCTCAAATGTGATGATCAAAATCAAAGTATCAAAAAGTCTCCCTCTTCAAAATCCTAAAACACCCTTTTATATGGTGTTAAATTGATAAAATTAATTACAATGGGAAACGGAACTATAGTAAGAAACATGATTACAATACGAAATGTTATAATGTGAAACCTAGTTATTACACTAGAATAATGAATACAGGTGATGTTGAAACCCAATAGAAAATTGGTTCAACGGGAATTAAGAATTGATAGAAAAACAAATCATTCTCTCAAATGTGATAATCAAAAACAAAGTATCAAAAAGTCTCCCTCTTCAAAATCCTAAAACACCCTTTTATATGATGTTAAATTAATAAAATTAATTACAATGGGAAACGGAATTACAGTAAGAAACATGATTACAATATGAAATGTTATAATGTGAAACCTAATTATTAGGAAAACTCCACTAAAATTACAAAAATCACCCTAAAACCCACATAAATGATTCCAAAACACAAAAATATGGCGTCGATCATGGCATAGCTATGTGTTTTGATCAGCAGCCCGTTTCCGTGCAACCCGCCAAATTTCAACTCATTCCGAGTTCGTCAATCTTGAGTGCATCAACAAGCAATGGTCATACTTTATATAGTCTCCAAAATAATACGGGAACACACAAACAAGATACACAATATTCAGAAGATTGATAAGAAATTGCAGAAAGTATCAAATTATATGGCGACATACCAAGTCAAGTATATGAGGATTTCATATCTATTTTCGTCCAGTCATTTTATTGGTATAAATATTTCGATATGGAGATGCTTAGGCAGTGGTCACGGTGACAAGTCCATATAATATCTCCTTTCACATTGAAAAAACAACTAACAGTCATACTGACATAATTAGGAATCTTCTTTTGAGAGACTCTCGGATATGTCAGATGATGAAATCAGCTTCGAGAATCAAGATCGTGTATCACACCTAATTTGGTCAGCTGCCAATTAGTATAAGAACAATTGAACATGATCAAGAGAGCGGCAGATGGGTGTGTATTCGTTAGTGCAGAAAAATTTATTTCCATCCCCACTGTCTATTAAATTTTTGTCAAATCTCTGTGGCCTTTGAGAGTAAACACTAGCTTTCCACTTCGGTTTGTGCTCTGAAATGATGAGGAGCGTTGTGAGAAAAAGAAAACCTTTTATCGTATTATCATCCCCATTTTTTATCAGCTCTATTACCATTTCCTAGAGAAAACAAAAACAACAGTTCATGCTGCCAACGAAATTTGAATTTCTCTCTTGGAAAAGCTTCACTACGGTCTTTAAAGTTTGAACCCTTTCGAAGCCTACTCTCCATTTTATGGAAATTGATTCTTCAATCCTAACTGATCATTTTCTGGAACTTTGATCCCTGATTCCAATTTCTCTTTGAACTGGTTTCGCAATTATTGCACAAGACAGTAACATTATCACATAATCTATACTGATAATTCAAAAGTGACAAAAAATATTCTTGGAATTCAGCTTTTATCCGCAACTCAGGGCTGGGACCAACACCGTAAAAAGGGTAGTCAAACCTCATTAATAGCAAACTGGTCACGGTTATTTAAAAAAAAAAAAAAAAAGATAGCAAACTGGGTTTAATATAAAAAACGAGGATGCGATCTTTACGATTTTTTCTCTTATTCATCTGTAAGCTAGGACTCACTTTAATAGAAAACATCAAAGCGATGGACGGCACCTTTGGGTGATGTGAAAAGGTCCAAGATCACTTTTTGCACAAAGAAGATAGCGTAAAGACAGGTAATAGGTTCCTCTCAGATTGCTTATGAACTTTCTCTGCGGTTCTTAGGATAAGTTGACTGGACTAAGATTGCCAATCAAAGAAGAGCCCAAGCTGGTCTTGATCAGTTTCTTTTCTTTCTTTCTTTTTCTTTTTAAAAAAAAAAAAGGTCGTGATAACTAGGTTTTACATATTATATAAATCGCTCTTTTGGACAAAAGCGGAAACCTGGCCACTGCATTTGTTCATCTCTATCTCTTTATCATCATCCATTAAGAATGTCGAATAATCGATGGTTTCCAACCTAGGGCTGCAGACATCCGGTCATATATATAGCTTTTATTCGAGTATATAACCTAGCACTTTAATTAAAATAATACTAAAATATTGTTGCCACCATCAAGACCTTGTACCCCTCCATGTTTATAATTTATTTTTTGCCTTTTCTAGTATATGACGTGTGGATTAATCTGAATCAGCTAAGTACAAGCACTACATGATTTATTCGTCGGTTGAGAATATAAGACCTTTGTGACGTAACTCTACTGTTAGGAAGTCTTTGGGCACCGAGTACACTTTATATCCATCAGCAGAAAGCTGAATAAGCATGTCATTGCACGTGTGGCAAGTTCTTTGAATGCATCGACCTATGTCATTGGATAGTCAAATGTCACTGCATGAAAGCTACGCTTGGAAAGATGTTGCAGGCATATATTCCGCTTTGGTGGTGTCTCTGAGATGTAAAAAGAAATCAACAAAATGATAAAGAATCTCATCATCACCAAGAAGAAAGTTGATGTTTTGTGGCGAACCTTGTGGGTTGTGATAACGGGAATTTGATGATATCAGCATTGTGGTGGAAAGAAAATGCGAGGAAACAAAAAATAAAAATAAAAAAGATAAAACCCAAGTTGGTTGTTGAATAATGAGTAGGATTCCAACTTTTATTTGAGTTGATAATGAGATGGAAATCATCTATCTTGAGTAGTTAACTGTTGAGGCCTCAATACATGACAAATTCGAGATTGCTACAAGCACTATTTTCAGCAGCTCGCACTTTGGATTTCATCTTCATGCGTACCGAAACTGACAACTCAATCCAGCAAAAGGACTCCATATGTGATATTGCGTTGCTTTGATAATTAGATTTTAATACTGAAGAGGAAATTCTGTGAGTCGAGTGATGGTATACAGGGTTTGTTTCTGTTTCGAGCCTTGAGGCAAATCATTAAACCATACTTAAATATCACCAATGACGACTTTAAATGCTAATATATATATATATATGTCCTAAATATAGATTGAGGAGTTTCGCGTCATAAAAATTTGACTTAAGCTCTACAAATCAGAGAAAATGAAGGTTAAAAACAAAAGCAATAATATATTTCTCTAGGTCTTGACCCGGTAAAAATAAGCTGGCGGAAGTCATTTTTTGTTAATGATGAAAAAGGCGAAGTTAGATAGATAAATTCTCGCTAAAAAGCCCTTATCTTACATCCTTAAAAAATAGATGTTAATAATTTAATTTTCGTCCTGATTAGTTCTTCCAATTAGGTATCCTTGATTTACAATGAGATCAGCTACTAGGTGTTGTATAGCCTGGAACTAATTAAAGATAGAAAATACTAATTGTTAGGAGGTACTTTTCTAATGTTTGTGAGATTTCTGTACGCATCAGGTGATTAATTTGATTATCAAGTCCTTGCCAATCTGGATGCGTCTCTCCTTCCTCGCACCCTCATGTCTAATAATTACTTCCTCTAACATCTGAGCTATTTCAAAAGTATTTTCTTGGATATTATGACTAATATATTCGAGCTTGGACCCCATCTAGATCTCCACTCAAACTTGAATTTTCTTTGCCAAACTTTGACTTATCACTTGAACTAGACAATTTTTTTTTAAGTTGATGTAGTTGGCTATGCACCTACTCGGTCACTAACTTGTGTCTTTTCACATTAAACATGAAGAGAGATATATTCTCATTTCAACACATAAATGGTTCTTTTCATGTAGTGTGTTCATTCTAATCTAGGTTAGTTCCGTCAAAACCCTACATCAGCTTTAAAGTGGGTTAGCTGTTGGGTCAAGAGTTCAAGGTTTTGATCTCTATCTGCCTAAATATGACGACCCAAGTCGCTACATTCCAAGATTACTCGGATGATGACTGAAGCATAATTCGAGCGGGAAACATGTTCAGGGACTGAGATAGCTACGCAAGAAGAATGTTGAAAAAACAAGCAAAGAGAAATTGAAGACAAAAATTTAACGAAGTTCGACAATATGCATACATCCTCGGACAAAAATCTCACACTTTTTCTTTATCTTGTGTCTGTAAGAGATGATATGCCATTATTCTCTATATGTACATAATAAGGTTGCCATAACTAAGGAAACAAGCAACCACAAAGGAAAAAATATCCATAATGCAGAAATAGGAAATACATTATTCGCATAATCTTAGAAACAAATAATAAAATATTCTCATATCTTTGCACGGATTCCGCCAACACTCCCTCTCGAGTTGGACCAAAGAGATTATCGTAGGTCAACTTGTTCACCATCTCGTGAAACACACCTTTAGACAGAGCCTTGGTGAAGACATCCGCTAACTGATCTTCACTGCAAATGTACGGGGTTTCAATCGTCTTATCTTCCACCTTTTCTCTCAAAAAGTGACAGTCTACCTCTATGTGTTTAAGTCCTCTCATGGAATAAGGATTGGAAGCAATATGAATAGCAGCCTGATTATCACAGAATAACTTTGTTGGTTTGGTTATAGATTTGCAATCCAACTCCCGAAGTAACAATCTCAACCACAAAATTTCACTTGTAGTTGTAGCCATAGCTCGTTATTCTGCCTCTTCACTAGATCGTGCAACTACTGCTTGTTTCTTACTTTTCCAAGTGACGAGATTTCCTTCCACAAAGGTGCATAAACCTATAGTAGATTTTCTGTCGAGGGGGCTACCAGCCCAATCCTCATCCACATAACCAATGATGTCTATGTGACCATTATTCCTCATCAGAATTCCCTTTCTTGGAGATGCCTTCAAGTATCGAAGCAAGTGATTTATCAATTCCATGTGTCCCTTTGTTGGTTTCTGCATATATTGACTCACATAGCTGACAGCATATGCTATATCAGGTCGAGTAATAGTTAGGTAGATCAATCATCCAACAAGGCGCTGAAATTGCCCAACATCATGCAACAATGTATTATCATAAATAAATTTACTGTTATAATCCATGGGGGTGCTCGCTGGCTTGACTCCTAACTTACCAGTCTCCTTCAGCAAATCAAGAACATACTTTTGTTGAGATAAGAACAATCCTTTTCGAGATTTAACAACCTTGATACCAAGAAAATACCTCAATTTACTTACTCGTCTCCTTTAGCAAATCAAGAACATACTTTTGCTAAGATAAGAACAATCCTTTTCGAGATTTAGCAACCTCGATACTAAGAAAATACCTCAAATTACCAAGATCTTTGATGTCGAATTCTTTATTTAAATGCTGCTTGAGAGCTTCAATTCCGGACTAATCACTGCCTGAAATCACAAGATTATCATCATATATTAAGACAACAACAATTCCTCTGCCTGTGACTTTGGTAAATATTGAGGAATCTACTGCACTTCGATTGAATCCAACCTTGACAAGTGCAGTGCTAAGTCTACCATATCACGCTCTAGGTGATTATTTTAGGCCATAGATAGCTTTCTTCAGTCGACACACAACTCCATCTCCATTTTGTAAGGAATGCCCAGGTGGAAGGTCCATGTAGACTCTTCCTCCCTTTCTCTGTGAAGAAATGCATTCTTCACATTAATTTGAAACAATGGCCACTCACAATTAACCACTACAGACATAAGAGTATGCATTGCACTCATCTTAACTACTGGAGCAAATGTTTCTTTACAGTCTATACCATAAGTTTGTATGTATCCCTTTGCAACAAGTCTTGCTTTGTGTCTTTCAACTGACCCATCGCTATTGTACTTGGTCTCATAAATCCATCAACATCGTACAGTCTTTTTCCCTTTTGGTAATTGTACTAATTCCCAAGTTTGATTTCGATCAAGAGCACGAAGTTCATCATTCATGGCATTAACCCATACATTCTTCTTACTTGCTTCCACAAAGCTACTGAGTTCCTGTTGATCTTCAATGGCAGATAAAAAAACTCCAAAACTTGGGAGAGATTTTTTCATACCTTATATAATCCTATATAGGATGTTGAGCTAAATAATATGTGGCAAATTCCCGAAGGCGAGTTGAAGGCATTGGAACGTGGGATGACCTCCGTGGTTGAACAGGTGGAGCTAAAGTATTATCAGTTCCCCCTTCTTCTTCAATAGCAGCTTCAACTGGTTGTTCTATTATCGGCACAATGGTGTTTTATTGTCCTTCAATCTCGGCGCACATTCTTTCAATGTGCGCACTGTCAACATTCACCAGGACAGGAGCAAATTCAAAAGAAAACTTGTTGTGATCATCTTGCTCCCCCTGAATTTGAGTCATGTCTGAATAAAATGTCAAAGTTCTTCCCATTGTTTTTTCATTTGGCCTAGATGTTCCATGAAAGATTGATTCATCCCTTGCCCGGAATTGGCAAGACCTTGCTGAAGTTCAAACACCCAAGATGCATTATTGGCTTGTCCATACATCTCATATAAGGAATCCCACAAATCCTTAGCAATATCCACATAGGCAAATATCTCATATATTTGAGGCTCCATGGAATTGAAAATCCATGACATAACATTGTGGTCGTTGGCTTGCCATTTGTCAAACTTGGGATCGGTATCGACGGGAGCTTTAATCCGTCCCATAACATGACCCAATTTGGATCTCCTTCCAAGGGCAATCGTGACTGCTCGAGACCATGGAAGATAATTCTTTCCATTCAACAACAGGTTTGTAAGCCATTAGTTATTTGTGTCTTGCACAACTCCCTTGAGTCCAGAGCTAGAGTCGGCCATGGACTGGCAGCAATTTGCAGCACAAACAACCAAAATATATAACGACAAGAACGTGGATCGGGAACAAAATACTTGAAATGATTGCTTCATGCCTGCTCTGATACCATATTGAAAAAACAAGCAAAGAGAAATTGAAGACAAAAATTTAACGAGGTTTGGCAATATGCCTATGTTCTCGGACAAAAATCTCACAATTTTTATTTTTCTTGCGTCGTAAGAGATGATCTGCCATTATTCTCTAGATGTAACGGCCGAGTCGGTCCGCGATTTTAGCCTACTAGGACTTTAGGGAAAATTGGCAATTTCCCTTTTTATTTCGCGAAAATTTGGAAAGGCTTGGAAATTAATGAAAATTTAAGTTTAAATTTATTTTGGGCCCAAAATGTCATGAAATTCGATATTTGATTTTTCGGGATTTTTCCTGAATTTTTAGGAAATTTTAAAGCATTTTTCCGATTTTCGGAAATTAAAATACATTATTTTATTAAAAGTCCCAGACCGGCCAGCGAACCGGCCGGCCAGACCGTGCGAACCGCCGGTCCGACCGGGTCGGACCGAGCGGCACGTGCGCAGCACGCGCACGAGCTCTCCCCCTCTCCCTCTCTCCTCTCTCTCTCGGGCTTTCTATCGAGCAGGTAGAATGCACTGTGCATTCCACCGCTCGACGTCGCCTCAGCCACGCCACCCCCTGCAGCCACCCACCCCTGACTTGGAAGTGACCGTCGGAGGGGACGGTGGCCACGGGGGAGGCGCCGCGTGGCCCTGGGAAGCCGAGTTCTCGGCCTCCCCCACCTGCTCCCACTCGGTATAAACCGAGTGGGCAAGGGTTTTTGCGCGGGGATTTCTCGGAGCTCCGGCCTCCTCTTCGTGCGTTCTTGGTGTCCCCGTGTAGCTTGAGTCGCCCTCTTCCCGAAGCCGTTGTCAGCTAGCCAAGACTCGCCGTGGTCTGTCACCGGCAGCCAGTTGCAGGGACCTTCGCGGCCAGCCGTTTCTGGAAATTTTCCAGAAAAGCCGTGGCTTCAAGAGGTGAGTTCACCCCTCCTCCGACCATCTTGGCTCGATTGGTTGATACCAATCGCTTCCTTGGCTTTCCTAGTCCTTAGATGTGGTGTAAATTTGTCTGTTTTTGGCCTAGACTCGTTGGATTCGAGCTTGAAGCTCGGACCTCTTTTCTCGGGAAACCCTAGGTGAACCGCCGACTTCGTGACCATCTCCCCGCCAGCTCCGACCACCTCGGCCAAGCCGTGACCACCGATCGACGCGCCGGAGGCTCAGCTTCCTCTCCCAGCCGGTCTCGAGCTTCGATTTGGCCGGAGAACGGTGAACGGCGGCCAAACCCGAGAAAACCTCCTGATCCGACACACGACCCGACTCACGACCCGGAGTTGGGGTTCGCCGAAGAAGACGACCGTCGCCGGAGCCATCGCCGTCGCCGTCGCCGGAGACAGAAGACAGCCGACGGGCTAGGCTGCCAGCCCAATAGCCCAGCCCAGTCAGCCGGCCCAGTCAACGGCCCAGCCGACCCGGCCCAGCCAGCCAGCCAATCAGCCGACCGACCCAGGCCCAGTCAGCCGGCCCGGCCCAGGTCCAGCTCGCGCGAAAAAAAAAATAAAAGAGAAAATTTTAAATTTTTCTTGGGTTCAACCAGAAGTACAGCAAGGGGGATTTAGCCAAGAAAACTCACAAGTGAGTGGATTCTAAACCTTTATTAGGCGCATTTGCTGTTTTAGTAGGAAACGGGTAGAAATGGCTAGAAATGGCTAGGGCGAGTAGAACGGCTAGGACTCCTTGTTTACTCGTAAATTTCATTGATTAGTTAGATTGGTTAGCAGTATTGGACAATGGTAAACTGTTGACCACTTAGGTGGTATAGTTCGACTTGTGTCGACCTAAGGACTGGCATCCCACGTTTTACGAGAAGTGCCCTCGCACGTTTACTTATGCTCGAGCGTGGTCAGAGTTGGGACCCCTCGAGGAGAAAGAAGGGTTGGCTTGACACCTCTGTTAAAATCTTAGAGTTGTTTATTTCATTTATTTCCACAATTTAATTTAATTAGTCATTTATCATTAAATGTCCTTCCGCATAGCATTTGATTAATTTAGTTAAGAGCCCTATTTGCTTTTCAATTTCATTAAATTATTATTATAATTAGTCGATTCGAGTACTACATTGTGTATTTAAATTTTGCGCCGCTTTAATTTAATCAGTTGTGCCTAGATAAATTCCTTATAACCGCAATTAGGTTCTCGTTAGTAGACCTGCCCTACCCTGTAAATTGTTTAGACCCCCATGACGTTCGTTAGACTACCTTTAGGTTAGAGATCTAGAGGTGGGGAGTTCTTCGATTTGGGTTAGTAATGAGTGTTTCTGCGCGGAGCATGGGGACCTTGGGATGAGAGACTTACAGCTAGGCTTGCCTAGAGTCGACTGACAGACCAACGGAAGCCGAGAGTTGGGAGGGTCGATTTAGGACCCTAGGGCAGGGGTGTTCCTAATTTAGGATTAGGGTTCGTTCACTGGGATACCAAGTATCTCATTCCACCACCCCACCATCCCAGGACCCCCGTATGGACCCGGTTCAGGACCTATCAAACTTGGAGGACCAGTCAGAGGAAGAGGAGCTTATGGAGGAGGACCCTCACGAGGAGGAAGCTTGGGATCTACTGGAGCTGGAACCTGTGGATCCGGAGGACTGGGAGCAGCAGCTGGAGCTGGAGCTGGAGTGGGATCCTCAGGAGGAGGAGGATCAGGAGGAGGGGGATCTGGAGCCGGATATCCCTTTCAACTTGGATGAAGAAGAAGAAGGAAGACGAAGGGAACGGTATGGCGGCAGCCCCCGCTCCCCCTAGAGACATGGGAGAGGTCATAGACATAGAAGTAAAGGAAGATGGATTAATCCAAGAATCCCACAGCACGACAGGTTGGATTTGGAGCGCCACGAAGCACATCTGGTACCCACATCAGCACATTTGCGTGTATACGGGTTTCCATGAGGCCGAACTAGAGTTATTGGTCGAGGAGTGCAAGGTACCTCAGGGAGGCTACGAGTCCGGCTTCGAAGACCCTGATGGGGCAGATGACTCAGAGGATGGCACCGTGGATAACCCGAAGCCTTCGTGCGTGCGAGATTGGCCCAAGCCAATGGAGGCAACTTAGGACTAGTACTCTCCCTTCTCTTTTTCCCGCGACTTTTGATTGTATAGCTGTGCGGCGACCGTGACTCTAGACTTTTGTTATGTCTCCTCCTGTTCTCTTCCCCTTTTGTATTTTGACCTGACTTATCCTTGTATCTATGGGAAGTAAGTTTCTTGATCAAAATGGATTGTAGTGTTATACCTTGGGAACAAATTAACTAAGAACTAGATTCGTTTGCAAATCTTAGAGTAAGGTAGGATCCTGGAAATATTGCTACGACCCCGAGGAATCGGGGCGTGACACTAGATGTACATAATAAGGTTGTCACAACTAAGGAAACAAGCAACCACAAAGGAAAAAGTATCCCTGATGCAGAAATAGGAAATACATTATTTGCATATTCTTAGAAACCAGAAATAAAATATTTTCATATCTTTGTACGGATTCCACCAACAAAGAACATGTTGTAATATATTATTTACATTTAGTTGAGGTTAAACCTTTGCCGTTGATGTTAGAGTAAGGTGCACAATGTAGTTATGGTTTTACATTCAGGCTTACGAGACAGGTGATAAGATGAGAAGGTTTAATTGTGCAAACCACATTCGAATGTTCCCTGGGGGGAGAATTATTGAACTTCAAGGCATATACAAACAGGCGAACATCTAAACAGATAATTTGAATGCCTGGAATTGAACTAGAGACCTCCAGCTACAATACTTATATAGGAATTGATTCCACAACCATCTTATGCAAAAACTCAAGTTATCTCGAAACTCCTTATCATGAGAAGGCTAGTTTTATGACAATGGTTTTAATCTTGAGAATTCGCCACGTGTGGGTGGAAGAGTTCTTGAAACCCATTCTGCAAATGACAGAGCGACCCAAATATATTGTGTGCGGGTACTATGAAAAAAATTCAACGCCTTTTTTCTTAGTACCAAGATGGAGTGGTGCAAAATTTTGTTGTAGAAGCATAAACTTTAAAGTACAACTGAACACGTTTATAGCTCCACAACAATATTACAATCAAGAGATTCCCATTAGTCAAACTATTTTTCTTCCAAGAAAGTTTTGTAAAAAAATTTTCTAGAAGTTCAAATTGTTGGAGTACAATTCGATCTAAAGTAACAGCACTATTAGAACAACAAGGAGATTACAATCAATTAACTATTTTTTTTCTGAAAATTTTGAGCGCCTAAGCAACAAACCAACCATGTATATTCTTATCTTATATGCTTAAAATGTCAGAAAGTGAGTCAAATATTTTTATACCACATTCATTAACGGGGTTTTTTCTTAGCCGTTAGCACTATAGCTAAATATATTTAGGCTTTTATGTTGTTATTGGGACAATTATAGTAACAATCCCAAGACTTGTCATGAGAGTACACTTGAGTTGAGTCCGAATACTTTCACTTTGCTTGGGCGGCCAGAGGTAAATAACCCTGTTGATCGTTTCTTTCCTTTCCTTGATTTTCATAATTAGTATATTTTATTTTCCTTAATTTCCCATTTCCTTTAATCTTTGTGTGGCATCAAGAAACGGCATTGTTTGGTATTCAGGGAAGATCTATCATGACGCTAAAGAGCACGTAGAATCGAGAAAAAATGACAAAATAAGCCACATGGTATTTTCAGTCCATTTAAAATCGATGAAGTTAACAAGAAGGCTCAAAAATGACAAAATTGCAATTTTGAAGAAATAAAGAATGAACAAAGTCCTTTACCCAAAAAAAAAAAGAATGAACAAAGTTTAAAAGTCTTATGACAAATACATGAGCTAATTATACATGAGCTAGTTTTAAGACTTGCATGATAGCTATCCTATCATTATGCTTCTGCAGAAAAGAAACAATGAACACAAATTTTCCTAGAGTCCTAAATAATGCGCATACCATATTGTCGTGTAGTCCTCGTAATTATCCACCGCGTGAAGTGTCGACCTTGTCTCTCGATCGGGGGAAGAAGATAAGTTCACCTTTTTGCTTCCAAGAGAGAGCATATCTCTACAGTTTCTTCAACCCAAAAAAGCACTCTCTATATTGGCCAATGGAGACAAATCTATCTATCATTCATCAAACATGCTCGTCGCAAGATTCATCCACCACAAGTGGAAGTGGGTTTCTCTTCAGTGCAAACACCGAAAGGAATTCAAAAGCTATATCTAACTTTGATGTGGGTCAACCTTCATCTCCATTGAAAAGGTAGGCCAATGTTTGATGTGTGATTTTGGCGCTTTCGCTTGGTCTCTTGCAGTAAATCTTGAACCACGAAGAGACACGTTAGATGCAGAGCGCGTGATGGGATTTAGGGTTTCTATGTGCATGTTACCTAAATTTCTCTTTCTGGCCTCGGGTCCTTTTTAGGTGAGAAATGATCGATACCGGGACCCAAAAAGTTTGAGATAAAACGCACATATGATTGTGGCATGCCGACCATCGGACCTTTTGTTCTTTTGCTGTCAACAGGAGTAATCTTCTTGAAGCATCACTGGACGGTCCTAGACCGGTGTGAGCCACGAGAGCACTCACCACTTTTCTTTATTTCTTGTTTTCGGTCTAGTTGCATATATTCTAATGATGTTGTAGGAGTACTCTATGAAATACTCCAAAAAAAGAAGAAGCCTACTTCCTTATAATCTGAGGTTATTATTTAAGATTGTTGGGAAAATAATAAAGAATTTCTGAAATTTAGGGGGATAAATTTAGAAATATTTTTGGATTATTAATCAAGATTCTTCACATCTTGAGCCTACTTCTTCTGAATATTTGGGACATCAAATATCAACTAACAGGTCCAAATTCAGCCACATCATGCTTCTTAACTCAATTGCAAAAATGCTCATAGTGAGATTACAATGTAGCATATATATGATACAGTACAAGCTTATCAAGGACATTGCACTTCGAATGTAAGAAAGATGATTAGCTCTTTAATCTCTGAAAGATAGTTTGTCTTTAGTTTAGATGTGTGCTCGAATAACCACGTGAGAAAGCGAGCACGTATTAAAAAAATAGCCTGAGATAATAGATAAAATGCAAAGGTTGACACTCGATTGGAAATGGAGCATTCTGTGCACGAGTTTTTTTATTAATTGCATGCATCACATTCTTGTTTATCTTATTATTGCTTCCCTTTTGATTTTACTTCCTGGAATGAAAGTTGACGTATGAATGGTGATCTACCTTTTTTCTTTGTCAAGGATCTAGTGCTCTTCTTCTCCTTCGTGGGGATCTTGAGAGAACAGCATGATTGTTTTCTCTCTCTAGATGCCTAAAATGGTTTGCTACTTTAGAAGAGCTTTAGGTCTTCTCTTGGACTTTAGTGTCCCCTTCAATAGTCGAGCATAATACTAGAACACATGGTGAGTTTCGTGGAAATGACTTGGGTGGGATTGTGTATTCACGATCAGATTAGATAGATCATGAATGAGTGTGACAAGATCATTAACCAACACTCCAATCACTTGGTGCTTGATACAAATTTTAGCATACATATATACATTTCATGAAGATTCACCGAAAATTTCTATATCTCACACTTCATTAGTTCGGATATTATGATATCTCAACATAATTTTCATTAGAGGACCAAGTTGAGCCCCACTTTGTTCCAATTATCATAGAACGACCAATTATGATAATCAAATTCATGCAGTAAGATTTTTTTTGTCATAAAACATACTTTTATATTCTCATATCACAAGAAGTTTGATATAACAAATCACATACTTCAGCACAAACTAAATCCATAAGGATTGGAGGATGGTTGGTGACAAATCACATGCAGTAAGATTACAAATACCAATAGCACTCCGAATAATGTGATGATGACACAAATTGACCAGCCCAAATCGATCAACACGTGGATGGACTTGACCTGTGAGGATGAATCCTCCTGTTTTTTTAGCAATAAACTAAAGTCGCATGCTATATAAATTAGTGATGCCAAGTCTTCCATTAAGCATATCGGTTCAAACCACAATCATCTTCTTTCTCTTTTCTTGTCACTTTTAATTATTTTCACGTAAACCTTTTGAGAAAAAGTGCAATTTCAGCCTTAGTGGCCATCTTCCCAATAAGAGGTACACTCACTTTAATATAATAATTTACTTTAATCCTTGTGGATCATGGTCTTGTTGGATGCATTGAAAGTAAAGGCACAAAGCCACTCAGCCCCACCCAACAAGAATGTTTGAGATATCCCATACCAAATTGATAATATCATTAAGGAAATTTACTAATTGATCTAAAAATCATTGAGTTGAAAACTTGCTAACGAAGGTCTACTCACCATTTTAAAGGATAAAGGTGTATCTATAATTATATCGATGTATGTGAACTTGACTTTAGAAAGTGGAAAGGTTGCAAAAGACGAAAATACCGTCGAATCGGATGTAAGACACCTTGCACGTTTGAAACTTATGCGAACACTTATCCTTTCAAGACTATAGAAGAGTAATAAAATACTTTAGCTTTTTTCACATTTGATGCAAGTTGACTAAGAAACTCGAACGTGAATGTTGCAGTCCTTAGTAACATGTGACGCTAAAAGCTTGTCCAGGTTTGGGTCGCGTTCGGATGACATAGACAATGAATTAGGTCGATTTCATTTTGGCTAAACTTTACGAACATATGTGATGACATTTTGTCCTGTGATTACACCTTTCAAAAGTACCTTGCTTTATGTAAATAATAAGAATGGGAAGGCAAGCCAAAAAGGGAAAGTGCCTGGAGAACATTAGGATATCCCAAATATTTGATTTACACCGACGGAGTTTAGTAAGGATAACTACAAAAGGTAACCTAATGTTTACACTCGCATATCAAATAGCATCCTCACAATTGAAACCTGCAATTCGTATCTTCAGTTTTTGCCACTTCATTTCAATTTACACCATGCCATTTTCACTTATTTACGGATTTTCCATTTTTCTTTTCAAGTTACCCTTACCCAATAAAAAACCTGCAAACCCTACCCTGAACTTGTCTATCCTCCAAATCTCTCTCCTACCCAATCACCGACTGGCCACCCACCACCCACCCCCTACCGTCTTGATCGCGACCAACCTTGGACCTGAGCCCGGCTACAGTTGCTACCCCAGATTCAGTCTGGATCGAGATCGGGCGATTCGATCAGGACCATATCAAGGTCCATCTGCCACAAAGTCTACATGATTAATTCGAGCTTTTTCACATAAAACGTCGAGCTCGCACAAGCGCAACATGGCCTTGGCTGCTACTCCCACGAGCTCAAGTTCCCATTGTCACAAGTCACGAACTCTATGAATGACGAGAGTCGAGAGAGAGGGAGGTTCAGGTTTGAGAGTAGGGGTGCCCATAGCAACGTTTCTACTTCTCCCAATTTTTGTTCTTTTGTTCCTCAGAACAAAAAAAAATAGAAATTCATTTGGTAACGCCAACTTGTTTTTTTGTTCCCGGGAATAGAAAGTTATTCTCGGGAATAGATTTGGGCCAGAAACAAAAAAAAAAAAGTAGCTTCTTATTCCCGAAAATAATTTCTAGAAATAAGCTATTTTTTCCTTTTCCATTTCTTTTGTTCTTATCTCTTGCCGCTGCTGCCCACCGGCCGACCGCCGCCACCGCCCACCCACCCCCCGCGGGCCGACCGTCGCCCGCCGCCCCTTGTGAGCAAGAAAAAAAAAAGAACAAAAAATTTGTGAATCGTACCAAACGCATTCATATTCTTTTTCTATCCAAGAGTATAAATTTTGTGTAGTTACCATACGCCTTATTTTACTCAGAAATTGTTCCAGGGAATAGAAATAGAAAAGAAATATTTTAAAAAAAAATTGTTCCCGGATTAGAAACGTTGCCATGCGCACCTAGATGGATCTTTCGATTTCTCGAAAATGCAAATTGTAGGTTCTTAAAAAGTGAAAATATTGTTTGATATGGGAGTGCAAATCTCAGCTCGCTTATTGCAATTTCCCCTTCTAAGTCATGCCTAAGAAAAGAAATATAACACATTAGATGATTCCTTTTACATGAAAGCACTCAATTCTAGCATTTGACATGGACACTCCCACTCTCAATTTGTTTGGCACACTCAATACAAAAATAAAGATTAGCAGCATATCTATCCCGATCAATAGGCGGACTGGGCTTCATATCAAACCAGCCTATAAAAATCATATTTTCTTCATCGGATGGTCTAGCCAGGGCTGACCTAACTGGGTCCAAATGAGTGAGCCCAGGCCCAAGAGGAAATACTCCTAATCCAGGCTCGTCCGAAACATACTTCGGGCCTAGACGGGCTCAGCCGGCTGTTAGGCCCGTGATCAGGTCTAGCATTAGCTTAAAAAGCGAAGCATAATGATATTTAAAGTCAACAATCCTCTCAAAAAGTCTTAATTGCATCCTATTGATACGCCATAACTTCAAAAACTAACGAATCAAATCACCTATTCTCGCTAGCCAAAGAACAATTCCTAATTTGTGAAAAAGCACGGCCTCTCTCTTCGACCATCAGTCCCCGGCTAGGACATCTTTGCCTTCAAATAGTTCTGTAGAGAATTTCAATATCAAAATGTCCAGCACTTAAATCCCGGAAAACCGCACATTTAGATTCTCCTTTGTAATCTATTTTCACACTATGTTTGGTCTGAAGTTCAAACTTACATGAGCATAATTATGTTATCACTGCATTAATTGATTTGTCACTGCCTCCTGGATTGAGATTGCCCGACTAACGCTTCTTGGGTCGAGAGACCCAACATTAGCCCGAAAGCCCACGAAACTAGTCCACTAGGCTAGTTTTTCCAATTGGACATTGGAAATCCTTAATCATGGATTGATTATCTTACCAAATTTGCATGAGCCATGACTAAACATTTGGCTTAACTAGATAGTGAATTTGATTTATCTTATGTGTGAATTTGCAGTCACACTTGGAATTTTGTTTAATAACTAGTTTTAGTCTATTATGGCCATCGTGAAGAAAGAGCCATCGGCACCCTAATCAGCTCATGCATAGGTGGCTAATCTCGCCTCCGATGATCCCCTATATATATATATATATATATAATGGTTACATATGCATATCCTCGAATCCCTAGCACAAATACGTGCCACTCGCACAGCCAAAACATGCTGCTCGATTTGAAATGGAGAAATCATCACTCTTGAACACTAAAATGACTACAAACCTGATCTCTACATGCTCATTTTATAGTATTCTTCTGCTATACTAATTTCGGCATAACTATTATTATTTCATATATGATGAAATTGAACTTAAGACATTTTGGCCTTCCTTTTACAAAAAGAAAATTACTTTCCTTACCAAAATCTAAAACATTACATATTTTTTAAAAAAAATTATGAAAAAAATTTATGTGAATATACAATGTCGACATTTTTTTTGTGCATAGAATTAATAAAATGTCAAAATATGTCCGCCACAGTAATTAGGTCAAGCAACAAGTAAAAAGTAAAAACAATGAGGTTGATCACTATCAAGTCACTGCCTTATTCACATTGAAGTAGGTGAAAATCAAGTGGTCTTCTCCATCTCCGATGGGTTAATACCACACAAAAAAATCTAATTAATATATCTATGCACATATAACTCAAACTGTAGAACTTCCGAATTGGTACAATCGTAACATATTTATTCCAAACTAATTTTTGTGTTATAAAAAAAATCCCAAATTGGTAAGTTAGCGCTACATTTACCCCAAATTGATTACCCGTGCCACATTTGCCCCAAATTATAGTAAAATAATTGTGGTACAGGTACATCAATATGGGTTGAATGTGGCATCAGTGTACTAATATGATATTTACGTGACATAAAGATAAGGGGGGTGTCACACTATATAACACAGTCCAAATTTGAGCATTTTAGTGTCACATAAAGAAATAATAAGGTGAATGTGTCGTAGTGGGTATAGTTTTAAGATTTTTGTGTGAATCTTTTACCCTTTGCATATTAACAGAGCTGATAAGATCTTTCAATAAAAGGAAACACACTTAAGTAATATGGAGAATAAAAAACCTCAATGATTGTCAAATCACAAAAATTGGATACTCAATGATTGCAAATGGTTAATCGATGCAAAATTGGCTAATTAATAAGAAGTATTTCAAAATATATTCTTAGATTCCGATTAATCATGTCCGTTTGGGTGGAGAACATCATTCTTATATAATTTGCAAAATATTTATACCGTTTAATCATCTTTCACAATAATAAGCCCTCTGTACATACACACCGAGTATTCAATTTTTATCATTTGATGACATTTTTCTCGCAGTACTTAAATATATATATATATATATATATACCATCAAGTTCTAATAAATTTCTACTCTTTAGCATAATTTCTCTCTCACGTTCCACATTGTTTCGTCTTCCACGGTTATGAGTAAGAGATAAAGACATTCACCAAGTAAAGGGGGAGTGGCGTACACACGGTGACGGAGAGAGCGAGGGCAAGATCAGCAACAACGGAGAGGGAAGAGATATGGTTCGGACATCAGATCGAGGAGGAGGACGAACATGTACTGCTCCCAAAGTGACGAGGGTTGTCTTGTCTTGTGTTGTGTGTCCATCTTTTTCCCAAATGAAGACTCGGAAGCTTTTGGGCTTTGAATAAATGTTTGCGCATCTTGCCGACCGACCAAAGCCTCCGTTAATGTAAGAAAAGACCAGACAGAAAACAGGCGAGGTGGACCCTCGTCCTTAGATCAGCAGCCAACCACGCGTCTTCTCCGTTACTCCCCCCAATTGTGTTCATCACCCATTTTCCACCAGACGCCGCCGGCAGCGGCGAATGTTTTGATGGGCGATGATGGGCAAGAAACTCCCCAGGACCCCATCCCCGTCCTCAAGAACTACTGGGGCAACACCCCCGAGGAAGAAGATGACTACTTCGCCCGGCAGGGCATCCGGGGCACCAGATCCTTCCACATCTCCCCGCGAGGTCTCACCCTCTTCACCCGGTCGTGGGAGCCGGCCTCCGTCTCATCGCCGCCCCGCGGCGTCGTCCTGATGGTCCACGGCTACGGCAACGACGTCAGCTGGACCTTCCAGATGACCCCGATCTTCCTCGCCCAGAACGGGTTCGCCTGCTTCGCCTTTGACCTCGAGGGCCACGGCCGGTCACAGGGTCTCCGGGCCTTCGTCCCCGACGTCGACCTGGTCGTCGACGACGCCGTTTCCTACTTCGACTCCGTCAAGAACGACCCTCGGTTCGGGGGCCTGCCCTGCTTCCTGTACGGGGAATCGATGGGGGGCGCGATTTGCCTGCTGATCCACTTCCGGGATCCGCTGGGGTACCAGGGCGCGGTCTTGGTCGCGCCCATGTGCAAGATCTCGGACAAGGTGAGGCCCGCTTGGCCGATCCCCCAGGTCCTCTCCCTGGTCGCCAGGGTCATGCCCACCCTGCCCATCGTGCCCACTGCCGACATCATGAAGAAGTCGGTCAAGGTCGAGGCCAAGAAAGTGATCGCGGAGATGAACCCGCTGAGGTACAGAGGGAAGCCGAGGCTGGGGACCGTGCGTGACCTCCTGAGGGTCACCGACTACCTGAACCGGAGTCTGGGCGACGTCAACATCCCGTTCATCGTGCTGCACGGGAGCGAGGACGCGGTGACCGACCCGGAGGTGAGCAGGGCGCTGTACGAGGCGGCCCGGAGCGACGACAAGTCGATCCGGATCTACGAGGGGATGATGCATTCGTTGCTGTTCGGGGAGACGGAGGAGAACATCGAGGTCGTGCGCAGGGACATTCTGTCTTGGTTGGAGGAAAGATGTCGTCGGCCGAGATTGGAGAACTGATCATGCTCCAAAGTCAAACCATTTGATCAAACAACAATTCATCTTCTTTACGACCATTCCTTTGATTGGGTATTCATGATCTTTGTAATTTCAATTTCCCATTTTGATGATCGGAGGGACAATTGCCTTCATGACATTTATGAGTTGGATCGTGGTTTTGCAAGCACATAGTGCAGAAAAGCAGCTTGCTGGGCAACATCCTCCTCCACCCTATGCTTTTGGTATGGAATCAATTGTATTCTTTTTTTTTTCTCCCATGATGCGGGCAGGCACCATTGAATCGGTCGAGCCCTTGCCGGCTGGCTGGCGTCTAGGAATGTTTGTTCAATTCAGATCCAAGGCTGTTGATGGACATTAGTGACCAAATGAAAATACAAGGATTTATTCGTTGTGAGGTCTAGTTATGAGGGACACAAATACAGTAACTTTGCTTGGTGTGTGACACCGACGACAATGACGATGGTCGAGGATCGTCGACTCGATTTCCCCGAGCAACTCTCGGTGCAGGTACAGGGAAAAGATCAGAATATGCGCTAGGCAGGCCATAATTGTAAAATTCACTAACCTCAAGTTGGTGATCTCCGTATACAAATGAGGAATGTAGGAGAGCATAGAAAGAGAGAGGAAGAACAAAACCCTATACCATATACAATTTCTGCGGGGAAAAAAATTTGTATCTTTACTGTTAGCTGTTGCTATCTGTCGCTGTACAGTAACAAATGAGGAATGGTGAAGCAGAAAGTCGATCACTCTCCTGTCAATCGGTTCTCTTGAAGTCGGTAGTATAAGAGGCCGCCGCTACTACGAAGAACAAACTACCAGGCAGCACTGGGTTAGTAAATGATGTGTAACGATCCGCAAAATTGGATTTCCGAATCACACCATAAACAAGTAGTTCAAGTCCTCCACTGTAAGGCGGGTTTGACGACCCGCTTTCTCATCCTCTCCAAATGCAGATGCGACCATTAGTCTCTTCTTTTGCTGATGACAAGGGGGAAAAACATTTATCAGAATTTATATTGTAAAAGAAACCCATACGCAATGAGTGATGGATGGGAAGCAAGTTAATCTACTGATACCCAAGCAGTAAATTCTATAACATAGCAAAAAGATGTTGCAAGTCGAGGTATCCATAAATGTCAACTGACAACATCCTAAATGTGCAAACTGCACCAACTAATGATGTATTATTTAATCAAAACCATTTGTTTCAGAACATATCGAATTTATGGTTGGTGATATCCGCTCTTCCAGTGGCCAAATTAACTCAGTTCACCATTAAAAGCTCTATAGAATAGATTCCCTTCTTCTTTTATCAGTGATCAAAATGCAAGTGTGGCCAAAGTTATTAGGGTTAAGCTTAAACTGAAAAAACTGGGGGACAGTGATAGATTCAGTTTGGGGGGGAAAGAAGAGACCAGGGGCCTCTTTATGCCCTAGGTTTCTACAAGAACATGCACAGTGATGAGGGAAGCTTGACGTTTATATGATGCCACCTCCTGATCCTATTCCTGACCACATAACCAACTGAACACTTTTATCCGCATCCATATCACTTGCCTTTCATTTAATTCACAAAATATAAATATACATCTGCCTGGTAAACCAAGAATTTTATGGACATGGCAAGCAACAATTGAAGTAAACCGTGCTATCTGACCTGTAGGTCCAAGATGCGATCTTCAACTGTATCTTTGACAGTTAGTCGCAAAACTGTAACAGGACGAGTCTGCCCAATACGATGCGCTCTATCAACAGCCTGGTCCTCTGTTGTAGGATTCCACCAAAGATCCAGCAAGAGAACATGGCAAGCTGAGACCATATTAAGTCCTAGACTCGCAGCTTTCAAGGACATAATCATAACAGAAACCTACAAGTTTTATAAGGAAAACAGATAACATGAGAAAAGACTTCCAGACAGTACAGAGTGAATATGTTGTGTCAGTGTATTAAAATATAAACGCATGAACAGCTCATCCACACCTCAGGCAGAGTGTTGAAGTCCTTCACAGCCCTGTCTCTTGCAAGAACCGACATAGTACCATCAAGTCTTCTATATTGAATAGATGAATCTTTCAGACGACCTTCTAATAAATCCAACATTCTTGTCCACTGTGAAAAAACTATTGCTTTCTCCGGAGCTGGCTTATTTGAAAGACCAGGGCCTTTTTCCACTAACAAATTTACTTCAGAAGGATTATTTTTGCATATGTTCCTCGGCGGAGATGACTCATCGGAGTAACTGCCGCCCACATTAGAAGAATTCTCTTCACCACTATTTCTTGATGTACCATCCTGCGTCTTGGACAGCGATTGCAGGACCTCTAGAGCAGCCCTGATCTTGGAGGAATCATATAGATGACCCGGGGAACAAAGGTCAGCCATCTCTATCAGTTCGGACCCCAAATTACTAGGGCAACTGTTCTGTGCACAATGATCAGCAATGGAGCTCTTCAGGGAAGCTCTGGAAAACACTAGGGACATACTGAGTCTCACTTTGCACTTTGTGGCGGGGCAATGTCCATCATCACCAGTAAGGTGTTCACAAAGACACTGGTTGCAAAATACATGACCACATACTGAAACAACAGCTTCTTCAGGTGGATCCTACAATTAAGGATTAACTCAACCATTTGAATCGGCATGTGCTTGACCAAAAACCAAACTCGAAAGCAAAAAGTTATCTTATTAAGATGTATAGTCCACAAGCAAATGACCCCAGATAACATGGGGTTGAAATCATCCATGCTTGTCTGTTCCATGATTTCTCCTTGACAGTATAAAACACAACATGACTAATTACAGCAAGCCCCTGCCAAGAAATTAGGGAGGCCCATAACTACTAATTTATGAAAAATAATCTTTTCCATTTAAATAACCCCGCTACTCTATTCAAAATGTCGCTTCAGCAGCAGCAGCAGCAGCCGCCTTTCAGAATTACCTAGTAGTTTCCTCATCTTCACTATGACTTGATGAAAAGAGAGCACAATCAAGGTATTTTAATTCCAGCATTTATATTGATCAAGAGCAAAAAGCCCGAAGTCTCGTGATGTGATTCATCTCCTAAACCTAGCAGTCCTTATCAATGGGCCCAGGAGCCCATTAAAAAGAATTAAATGTCATTAACCAGGCACCAGTATTTCCCTCTATTGCGCAAATATCCACACAAGCACCCACATGCATGCAAGCACAAAGACAGATATATTACTCACATTGCAGATGCTGCAAATTGCTAAAGAACCTTCCAAACAATTCAGAAGAAATACTCGTTTCTCCTGAGGAAGTTTCTTTGCCATCTCAAGTGAGGTCTGCCACCGAGAATCCAAGTCACATCCCCTCACAAGCAGCGGATGATCGCAAGCTTGTCGAAGGCGCAAGAGCATCAACAAAATATTCACATAGTTTTCTCTCACAGTACCAGCAGCTGCATATTCCTGGCAGAAGAATATATATCTTCCAGAATTAGTAACACAATTGGGGAAACAGGCAGAAGATACTCAATATTATCGTTGTACATGGATGTCATCTTTCAACATGTTAGGCACGAGAATGAAGAAAAGTAACTTCTTAACACATACTTGAAATTGAGCACGAGAATCGGCCTCTAATTTCGAGTAAAAATCTCGCTCCTCCTTCGAAAACTCCACCTTTTTCAATTCCACAAACTTTGGAGGTAAGTTTATGATAGGTTCACCATCAAGAAGTGTGCCTATAACAGAGTAAATTTTTACATGATCAGTTGGTGATTAGAACCACACATTGTAAGGTGTTGATAAATAACAGCAACCATGAATAGAAATTTAATCTCAGTCTGTCAGGCAATAAAAAAACAGAGATGGAAAAGCACATCATGCAACATGGTAAAGGAAATAGCAAGTTCTCTTGAAACACAAACGTAAAAAGAGTGAACGATTTTATCATAATTTCAACTCAGCATGGACAATCCTTGTATTCAGAGGAAGCTTCGACCCTACATATGTTAAGGTAGAGAAAAATGAGCAAAGGTGAAAATGAGAAGGACCCCACAAAAAAACACATTTAGCTAAGTGAGCTACACCACCTAAAGCCTTGCAACAAAGAATATGGACAAATCAAAGACAGTGACGCCAGCTACAAGATAACAAGTGAGCCTAAAACAATAATACTGAAGAATAATTACGACATGATACATAACATAGTGGAGTCCTATCTAAGCACGATAATAGAAGGTTTTGACACCATTACTATAAAACCAACTTAACTACCCCCAAAGACGTAGAACCCTTAAGTCAAACATGTAAAATACAACATATAAACAGGAAAAAGCAGAACATATTATCCAAAGCAAGATTTATTTCAAGCAAAAGCTAAACATGCACACACATTTTAATACTAAGCAGCAAACCTTTAGTGCGCCGAAGCATTATTGTTTTTAAGATCGCCTGCAGCTTTTTGTATCCCTTGCTCGGACTCCTCTGGATTGGGGCTTTTATATTGGAAATGAATGTTTTGTACACAGCATAAGGGTCAAATCTGAGAAATCTGAAATAGCTATACAAATCATCAATCGCATTCTGAATAGGAGTTCCTGACAAGCACCACCGCCGCTTAGCTCGAAGACCCCAACAAGCCCTAGCTACTTGAGTTCTGTGATTCTTAATACTCTGAGCCTCATCCAAGACGACGCGGAACCATCCCACCTTTGCAAGAGGACCAGCAATGGACTCAAGCAATTCATTCTCCATCTTCTTTCCATTCTTTGATCTCTTCTTATCGCGATTAAAAGCATCTTTTCCCCTTTTGCCTGATAAAAGTCCAGCAGGAGGAAGATCCTGATCTGCTGGTCTTCCTTTCTCTTCATCATCTTTATCAACTAGAGGCTGCTTAGGGACCTCCATGCTGACAATGGAATATGTTGTGAGGACAACATCATACTTGGCCAGATCAAAAGGATCCTTTGTCCGATTACCCCCGTGATACACTAGGACAGAAAGCCTAGCTGCACTTGTTACTTTGTTATGCAACTCCTCTGCCCACTGTCTCAAAACACTGGTGGGACAAACCACAAGAGTTCCAGCAGCTGGCCTCCCTCTTCCTCGTGCCAGAGGGATCCCACTTGGCGGAGATTGAAATTTCTCACTCACAAGCTTTACATTGTTTAGTTTAGGAGCCCCATCAACATTTTCATCCTCGTCCAAATCAAGAGTTTGTAACTCCTGCTTTGGATTCTCTTGAAATTGTTTAGAGGATGGAGGTCTTTCCTTAAGCATAAGAGCGATAGTCGATATTGTCTTCCCTAGTCCCTGCACAAAGATAATAAAAGTCATTGTGAGAATCACCATAAGCAGTCTTTAGGAAATTGACACGAGATAGATTAAGACCTGATCATCTGCAAGAATTCCCCCGCAGCAATTTATGGCAGTTTCCTTTTTCACCATCCATGACAAGGCAATTTTCTGCATGAGCATATGAGAAAGAACTAAGTAATCTGCGATTCACAAACTGCTTCCAATGAACAAATAGTCAAAAACCCAGAAGGCAAATTATATGTCACTGGAGATTCTTTAAACAGTTTCATGGAAACAACAGTTTATGTGCGGGAAGTACAGCAAATGATAAAGCCAATAGATATGAATGGTCAGCCATTAAACCATCTGCTAAGTCCAATTCTAAGTCATGCTTCTAGTCTTCTCCAGTGCTAATACCCACGTGCAACCCCACCAGCAAATAAGATTAACAGTCGTCGAGTTTTTTTTGAAGTCGCACAAGCAAAAGCACATCACAATTTTATGACAATCAATTTGCAGGCACTAAAGTAATGAGCCAAAAAAAATTGACAAAATTAAAATCAGAAAGTAGAAAATTAAGGAAGAGCCACCAGGCACGTAGTCTGGGATGGAAGCGAAGACCTGAGTTCAAATCCCAGCAAAGCAAAGCAAAAGAAGAAAACTAAAAGCAAGCATTTTACACAACTCCAAATGAAGATTGACAAGCTATGCATTTACCTATCACAATCACCAATATGACAGATGCCTACAGGGCTATTTATCTTAAGATGTGACATTGCCAATTTATGCAACAACCTTCCCATTTATTACACCTTCAACAGGACTGCTACAAGCCTGAACAAAAAATAAAAAAAGCAACTCCACAAGAACCTTATCTCAATAAAACATAAGTTGAATCATCAGAAACCTTGTCTAGAATGACTATCACTGTAAGAACATTACGTTGACCACTGCACAAATATCTTAACATATATTTAAATATTGCTCTTGATGAAACAACACATGAAAGAAGCTTAAAAAGAGGAGGATCTCCAACCTGATGCCTCAAAAGAGGAACTGCCAAAGCACCCTCAGGTGGGATTTCTTCTGATTTTGGCTGAGAGAGATCCTGCAAAACATGACAAACAATAGGTTCACGTAAAGCGAACAGGTAGAAGCAAAAGACAATTAATCATATATATTCCTTAAATAACAACCTCCAGAGTTTATTAGCTTTCTGCTAGTGGCGTGTTGGAACAACATAGAGCAAGCAAGTAGTGTAAACTGTAGCGAGACTACTTATCACGTCATTTTAATTAGGAAGAGATCAGAACATCACATCCACAGCGCATCAAGTCTAAGTCAGCCCCATATACAATTTCCAAGCATCTTATGCAAGCTTCAAGTGCAGTACAAAGAATCATTTAAATATGATTTTGTTTTATACTTTCAGAAAATAAAAATAAAAAGACCAGTTTGAGAACCAAGAGTATGAAGAAGGGTCTATAAATACATATGTCAACTGGAAGCCAAAAGAACGAATAAATACATGCATCTATCCACAAATTTCCAAGGAATATCCATCTCTTCAAAAGGCATGGGGCTGCAGTTCCGCACGGTACCCCATTCCATTCTCTTTCCTGATTGACAACATCTTGCCAAGCGATCCAATGGCCATGCAGCTTCCCTCTTGTCATCATCTGTACGTCTGCGCAACCGTGCCGCCCCACTGACCTTGCCACCTCCAGCAATGGCATAGCTAGCCATCGCGCGGAGACGACCCCCAAAGTCGGTCGTCGTAAGCGGGCTGCATCGAGAAAGTGAGGCGAGGCAAGCAATGGGAAGCAGCAAAGGAGAGGCGCGGCCTTGTGGGTGGTAGCGATGGGGTGAGAAATTGCCTACTAAGGTCTTGCTTGCTCTTGTGCTCTATGGTTTTCAAGTCGTAGAAATTTTTTCAAAAAAAAAAATTTCCAACGGCTGAGAAAAAGAAAGAACATGTGTCCTTCACCAGAAAGAGGTGACAGTACCCAGGCACAGTAACTCCGCATCCTCTTCAAAGATTATTCTAATTGTCTCCTCCTAATCCACTATAAAGGGATACGATATCGGGAAAGTATACTGTTTTTGCATATGGTTAACTGGGTCAACAAATTTGACCAGTAGAGGCAGAAGATAAAGAAGATAAAGTAAGGTAATATGGTACTGCAGAGTAATCATCCTCCACCCCAAACCAGCTGATGTTGTCTGATTTTGAAAAGTGAAACAAACTCTATGAAAGCTTATGTCTGCATCTAAATTGTGCAATCCATGCACCAGATAAGATGTACTCTTACTCGTTCTTTCATTTTTCTCACATGGAAAAAACCAGTTAATCATTCTACAGTAATCTACATAAAAATGTGTCCAAAGTTGCCACCCATATGGGGGGACCTTTGCCTCTATAGTGCATTGCATCAAGTTCTCCAGGCCCATCTTCCCTAACTTGCTTTTTATAATATCGCCCAAATGAGAATTTATCAAGTTCTACAGTACTCACCATCCCCAATTTAACCCTACAATTTTTCTTATGAGCCAAACCACCAACAAAGCATATTCCAAAAGTGGGATGACTACAAGAGTTTAACCATCTATAAATGTACTTTAATTTTCATGTCCTTTGTGAGATCCTTGTATAGCATCTCCAAAGCATTTTCTGTAATCCACATCACTGTCAATTTGGATAGCATGTAATACCACCCAAAAAATTGCATCTTCTCACAAAACCCTCCAAAGATCAATGCATCAGATGTCCACCAAACCATCTCATGCAGACTTTCCCATCCAATGCTCAATTGAGTGACTTCTTTGGTCATAGTCAGTTCCACCCTGGACCCAGCTGAGCAAGGAGCCCTTCTCTCAGTAGTCAAACACCAATTCAAGTCTGATACACCTAATATCTATTTTTGAATGGGAAAGTAGCACCAAAGATCATCATTCAAACTATCACATATTTTGCCTATTTGATGCTCAATTTCTTGAGCTCATTTCCCACATGTATATCTGGTTAAACTTGACAATTCTTACAAATGGTTCCTTGAGCATAACTAGCATTTTTCCATCATCCAAGACTTCAAGTGCTCTATTCCATTTTAAGAATCTAGCTACTCTCTTCGATCAGAGATCTTGAACAAATCCTGGTGGGTTTTCGAGAGAAGGTTCATTTCATCCACTGCCAATGGAAATAATTCCATGTGAAACAAAGGACTCTATGCATATATAAACTTAGTTACACAAACTGAATCTTCACACGTCTTCTAACATACAGTGCACCTGGAAAATCTTGTACCCTAAAGCACTAAACCTAATCTAAATCATTTCAAAATATATAATAGCTACTTGAGCAAAATTAAGAAGAATACAACAGCTAATTATATCACTCACTGTTTGGCATTTATCATCCCCGATCTAGCACAAGATTTATTCAAACTCTTCCTTCGCTAGATTTGCATTTCCCCTGTTTTATATACTCCATACCAGACACCTATAAATGGCAACTCTTGAATTTCGCTATAACCCTTCGCTACAGCTCTAACTATCAGGACAATCTTATGGAATCTAGACTTGACAACCCTCTCATTCTATCTCCCATTCAAAGATAAAAGTGCCCCTCTTTAACTGTTACACCACCTCGTACCTTTGATATCATGCACCACCTACTAAAGTCCCAACAATGCTAACACACGAATCTAACAACATGACGATGCCACCACCTATCATTCATGGGCATCAACCCCTGAAATTGCACTTACTTGAATAATAATATTCTGCTTTTCCAGACAGGCCAACAGCACTTTTGAGTACCACAACGACAAATGAGGCACAACATAACAGTAACGAAAGACCGAAAGTTGAATTGTCCAAACAAGCTTTTGTCAATTCATCTCACCAATAAACTAAATAGTTAAGGAACTAAGAAGAAAGGCAATTTATAACTACAAAATAGAAAAAGAAAAATAATTTGCATGGCAGGTATATGGAAGACAAAACACAATAGGATACAGAGAAAACAACAATGTCTCAGATTATGTCCTGCAACAAGCTAAGAAACTTAATCATACCTGCAACGCCGCTCGGAATATTGACTGTTCAGGATTTGTCTTGGGGCGTGTACCATCCACTCCACTGTTATAGAGAGAAATATTATATGCCGCTCGTTGGTCAGAAATAAGTCCATTTCCAGGCGCAAAAGATTGAGGGGTTGGTGCAGGATGACTCATCTCCTCAATGATACAAATATCCAAGTCATCATCACCTCGTGATCTGCAATCAATTGAGCTACTCTCGGTTGATTCGGGGCTGAAACTCGAAGACCGAGAGGCGATATTATTAGGTTTAGTCAATGTACTAGAGCTTTCACTCTTAATGCAACCAACATGCTTCTCGCCAAATCTGAATGGCTGAGGATAAGCAAAGGATTGTTCTGAAACATTTAAGTCCAATTGCCCATTGTGAGTGGAAGATATAGCTGTGAAACCATCAGCAATATCCATAGAATAACGAGCCTTTTTAGATGCATTAGCAATGGCATCATCCCCAACCTTTTCACGTACAGCCATTTTCCGATTCGCCATATTAATTAAAACAGAGGAACCCTTCATAAAGTCTTCGGTCCAAACAGCTTTCCCATCAGCAACACAGAAGCTGTTTTCACAATTGGGTCCATCCGTGACTCCAGAAGAACGGACTGAATCATTCGCAGAAAAAATTGAATCGAATTTTTCATCTTTCAAACAATTTATGTCCTTTTCTCTGGGAAAGCTTGATTGAGGCCACTGGTATGGCTGTTCTTGTGCAACATCCCGTCCAGCAAGAATGTAATTTCCATTATTTGGTAACATCTGATTATTATCTTCATACTTAGAGCTGCATCCCATCGCATCAAATCCGCCGTCTGGCAGATTAGAAGTTGAGTATGGACTTTGAAACCTTAATATCTCATCTCCTTCATCAATCATAGATCCCTGATTTATTGGGGAAAAACAACCATGGCTACCATACATATGAGGCCACGGAGAATCACCAAAAGCGGAAACATTGTCCGCAAAGGAACTATCACGGTTGTCAAAGATGGAAATATCTGAAGAGGGGATACTCTTATATGACATGTCTGAGAAGAGCATGTCCATGTGCAAATTTCGATATTCAGGAGCCCCCAATTTTTCATTGCTAGTCTTATTGAATGAATCATGATTTCTGATGTCTGGAGCTCGGGGAGCATCTGCAGCAGTCATAAAGTAACCAAAAACCGAGACTTTAGAAATGGAGAAAAAATAGACAATGTTAAAGGCATAAAGAACTATCTATGCCAGCTAGGATAGATACATTCATACTAGAATGAACATATAGCCAAAAGACAGATATTAAATCTGAATAGAACTCCTGTCCCGCTCCCATACTAAATACTAATTCCAATTCCTAGAACTGGGAACCATATAGTTCTGACAAAAAAAAAGGGTAATTAGCACCAGATTAAACAATAGTAGACAATGCATGCACAGCAACAAGGAACATGTATCAGCATGCTCTCTCACGAATCTGGAAAGAAGTCTGTAGTCTCAAACTAACAAAATGCATCTTAAAATTTCACTCTGCAGAAGGATTTACCCTTCCACAGTCTGAGTCACTCAGCTCACGGTAAAATTTTCATCAATCTGACAGCATGAATGATATAAGCAGCCTCTTCTATCACCATTACTTACAGCTTTCACTCTGAGAATCATTGCAGCTGCCACCACCGGGAACCAATCTGCTTGCCATGAAAGATGAATCTTTTGAATTACCCTGCAGAATGACATTCAGCGGTTCATAAAATTTCTTAAAAAAAAACATTGCACAGGATAAGCCGATCCAACCACAATACAATGAAAGAAATTTATCAAGAATACGAAGGAATCACTAAGAGAATAGCTTGAATTCATGCCCACTGTGATCACAGAAGCATTTAAGCAGGGAAAAATATCAATTCAATGAAAGAAGGAAAGCAAGAAGATACGAAGGGGTTAAAAGTCATCCCTCAATAGTCAATCAGCAAAACAGGGTGTATTTGATCAAGGATGAGAATCCACTAAGGCATCAAAATCCCTGTCCCTAACCCCCTTCTCATAAACCGAATATAAGGTGTAAGCTTTTGGTGGATTAGAGCCCATGTCAGTAACATACGTCATCTGTTGTCTGCATTGATCTGTAGATGGTATAAGAGATCAATCGTACTGCAACCCCTCAGAATACTTCAGCAATGGAAGTGAATGGACATCACCGGAGTGACATGCTCCATTTCTGGCAGGCTTAAGCCTCGATCTGAATTGTATTATGTATGAGGTTTTAGCATTAAGGTGGATCTTCCTGTTGGTTGATGCCTGGGGCATCAAGATTGACCATTGACCAAAAACTGTGATACTGCTATGACATGCTCCATTTCCGGCATGCTTAAGCGTCGATCTGATTTATATTACGTATAAGGGTTTAGCATTAAGGTGGATCTTCCTGTTGATTGATGCCTCGGGCATTGAGATTGACCATTGACCAAGAACTGCAATATCGCTTTGGTTCCGGGTTGATGGAAGACCGAACCATTCAAGCAATTTTTTCCATGCTTTTATTGGAGTTCTGGAGAGAGCTGAGATCAATTAAATAGGCCTAATCAAGTGGGGAGGAGGCTCTTTGACGTTCCATTGTCCTAAGAGAAATCTAATCGGACTCTTGAGTTTGATCCACTCTACTCAAGCAATCTATGAAGATGACTAGCATGCCGGAGCAGAACATGTTAACAAGCTGCTTAGCCTCCAAAACTTTTTGTCCAAAAGTATTGACATGGAAGATCAAGTACTGCTATTACCTACCATTTGCGAAATAAATTGTCCCAAAGTTGATCAGGCTGATAAAATGGGAGTTATCCACTACAAACTAGCATGTCTTACTGTGAACTGCTTTTTACATCAATTCTGCATCAACTGTTGATCATTTTTTTTAACTCGAGACTCATCAAGTTCTTCACTAATCAGCCACAGTGTTTCTGGAAGCCACCTTGAACAGAGGATCTCTTTTGAAATGATAAGCATAGTTCCACCAAGAAAGCACCAAGGGAGTACTGCCCATATACAAAATGGCTTTCAGAAGGGAAGCCAGTCATACTATATTATGCAGAAAAATACTTTTTTTCTAACAACTTCCAAAAATTGTCATAAAAGGTTCCTTGAGGAACAGGGAAATTTTGTCTATCAAACGGGGATCATAGACTAAGCTCAGTTGTCAAAAGCAAGTATCCACATAATGAGAGAAGCTGAATCAGCGGAGTTTGTTAGGAAACCTAATAGGTGTCGCCGTGCCTTTCTTATTTTGCTAAGACAGAGTCTCATCACGAAGAATATATGCCCAGACTTGTATATGTAATGCACATACATGAGAATCATCACCGTCAGATTTCTCTCTCCATTTCTCTAATTCTTGTTTCTCTCATGCATTGCACCCTTCCCTCCTCTTTTTCATTCTAATCCTGCTCACTCTATTCCTTTAATTACTCTATCGTACTGTTCTATTGCTTGTGCCTGTCTTGGGCCATCACAAGAAGCAAATCACAATACCATCTTAAACATACTGGCGAGACATAGGTGCCAAAAGCAAAGGCAAGACTTACTGTCCTTTCTCAATACAAACATGTCCACCAAGCGATACATAGTCAAAACACCGTATCTAGGTTTCATACTGAACAACAGCACTGAGAATCAACGCAGCACACTTAAAAATATACAACAAAAAAAAGATAAGACTTAATTCCCATCACATATCTCCAGCTCTAGATCCTGCCGACCCAATTGGAGATCCTAAACAGCCAAAACAATTCATCCCCTCCAAATCGAAAACCTCGACCCACCCACATCCCCAACGAGTAACACGATCGAGGGAAAATCCACGCACCTGATCAGGCTGACCCGGCGTCTCCTCGATCAAATCCATGAGCGCGTCGTAATCGATCGTCAGGTTATCATCGTCCCCAGGACCGAATTCCGCGGAGCCCCAAGAACCCGAGCTCTTGTCCGCCATTAACATCGCTGGATCCGGCCCCAAAAAAGAGAGAACCCTCCTAAGCTGGGGGCAACCTCGTGAATTCACCGAAGCGAATCTTCCATGCAGTTTCTCCTCCAATTTCTCCGCGGGCACACGACGAACCGAAACAATCCAGCAATGGACCGACTGATCAAGTCATCCGGCACCGAGTATGAAAAGGCAAGGGCGGCTTCACACGCAACGCCGAGAATTGACCGAGGATCGAGCGAGCGAGCGAGGTTTCGCGGAAGGTTCGACAACAAGGACGACGACTTTTCCTGGTTAGAGAGAGAGAGAGAGAGAGAGAGGAAAGGGTTAAAGAAAAAAAAAAAAGGAAAGGTTTTTAGAGAGAGAAAGCTTGGCGAAGAAAAAGAGAGTTCCTGTGGAGCGTGACGAATGAGGGTGTGCGCAGGTTTAAATAGGGTATGGGCCGCTTCTCTCTCTAGGGTGGGGGGTGCGCAGGATAAGGACTTTTTCCTTGTCCCCGGATTTTCCGGGCTCCTCGACGAGGAAACGATGCGCGACCCGGGCGCTCGCTTTCACACCGCGGGTTCAAGTGTTCTGTTCCTTCCTCTTTTCTTCACCCCGATCTCTCTTTTCCCTCCGATCGCCTTTATCTACCAACCTCGAATTCCCTCTGTTTGGAGAGGCGTGGAAAACGTTTTCCTTTCGATCATTATTTGCAAAGATTCGATTCCGTAAGGAACTTATACAGGAGTGTTTGCTTCTCCACGATCCCTTTAAAGAGCTTTCGGTATCTTCGAAGCGATCACGGGCCATTTTTGTAGTCGCACGAGCGATACATTCTTGGGGAAATCGAGTAATTCCCGAGTATACTTGATCGGTACTTTACCGAATCAGGTCTCGATGGGCATGAGTATATAAGTGAAGTCTCCATTTACTTGATGGTGGACATCTTGGGCAGGACCCACGAGAAAACTTAGCACAGCTTTGGAGAAATTATGGGGAAGATTCGTATGAGAAACTTCCACATAAGGCATTGACCTCAATAGAAGTTCTGTTGCATGGCGGTTATCCAATCTCAAAGCCATTGGTTAAGATGGTTGCGCTGTTGCGATGCTTACCATGAAACTCCTTTAGAACGGTGAACATTAGTATGAAAGTCGTAACAAGTGAAGTATAATTGGGAAGGTCGAGCACTCAAATTCTCGATACTTAAAAAAAAAAACAGAAGGAAGTCACCGTTTACATAAAATCAAGTGAATGATAACTTAAAAGATTTAGAGAACCAACATATAACTGAATTGAAGATGTTATTACGGTCGGAAAAATATTTACATTTTGCACGATCTCATTCAAATACACGGAACATGGTAAGTTTGCATAATTCAAGAGGTTTTTCAGCCCCCAACTTACAAGGATGTTAATTTCCTTAACATGTCACTATGCTCTATTAAAAATAAACTCTATTAAATATTTTAACCTTGATATTCTATACAAAATCCACTGGAATGTCCATGTTGGCAAGCAAAAATTCATAGCATTATGAGCAAATAAATGGATAAAGTTACAAATCATCTACTTATTTCATAAGTAACTTACTTTCCAAATAGAATATGAATCTCGCACTTTTACGGCAATTTGAATTCCTTTCTCAAATTGATTCGCATCCCCAAACTTTCTTTTTCCACACAAAACACTTTGTATTTTTTTTTCCATGACCATGCACACTCACTTCCCCTCATTTCTTAAAGACGAAGAGTCAAAATTAAAGAAAACACACAGGAGATTCAACGATTCCACACAATGACGAATGCCCCAAGCTCGAGACCGCAAGGGACTCTTTCTTTCCGGTCGACCCCGGTCGATCATTTTCTCGTCGTCCATCCATTCCGTCCGGCCATTTTCCTCCCCCGATTCGACCTCGCGACCCCTCTCCCCTCCGCCGCATCCTCTTATCCTCTCCCTCTCTCTCTCTCTCTCTCCTTTCAATTCTCCGCCGCGCGATCCGCTCGAAGATCTGATCGTACCCCACAAGCCGTTGTCCCCAAAAAGAAACGGAGCATGGGTGTCGGTCTCTTCAACCGACCGAAAACAAGAAACACAAAAGCTTCCGCCGAGGAATTCAAATCCGCGCACGGTAATCTCCCTCGCCCGCCCAATGTCCTATCGTGCGCCGATCATCTGGGCATTGTCGGGCGGCGAAACCCGAAACGTACGACGATCGGGAATGACGGAAATCGTGGGGATTAAGGTTCGCGGGTCCGCGGAGGCGGCGTGGGGCCCTCCGCCGCGGTCTGCGGTGGCGCTTACGTCATTCCCCGACCAAATAAAGTATTCCAAATGGGCGACGGAGGGGTGGACTTTCTAGGGACCGGCGGGGGTTGGTTCACTACGTGAAGTTTCCTACACGCGCCTCTCACACGTGTCGACACACGTGCTTCATCTGTGCTAGTGAAAGTGCGTTGACGGGTCAACAATTTCGACCCAATGGGGAAGTCGAGGCGTGAACAGTCGGCGGATAATTCAAAGAACTTACGCCTCTGCGGTCCTGGATTCTCCAATGTTCCCTGCGAACAGCGTAATGCATCCCTCCCTTCCCCAATTGGCTCTTTACGTGGGGCAAAAAGGGCATGTCGACATGCCTCGAATCTGATTGGACCGTTCGAAGAATCTCGTCGGTGGGAATGCACGATCGAGAAAGGAGCTCAATTACATAATCAATTTCTTTTTCTGTCGAGATTACATACTAAATTAGGTGGAAATTTAGTGTGATAAAGACAAATGGAATCAACCTAAGTTTTTGCAACTCGGGTGTAATTCCCTATACTGGGCTATAAACAAAACGATGTGGTCAATAGTCAATTGTTCGTATTCGTTGGGAAAACCGACAAATTTAAGCATTTTGAAACTTATTGAAAAGGATTGTATATGGACCCATTTGAATGTGAATTCCTATAAACATGTATTATAACACCCTTATTTAATCCTAATTGTTGTCGAACTTCTTTGACAAACTATACTGGGTTCAATCGTGGATTGGTTGCCCATTTTGCCCCTTAGGCAATGATGTTAGTCTTCCTGAATTATCTATGTTAAATAGCATGTTAGTTTTAACTGGAATATTCACGTTGGGTAGTACCAATAGAGTTACTGGCCTATATTTCAACATTTGGCAATTGACCGACTTGTAGACCGATGTCGCCAGATTATTGTTGCCAATTTTGGTTTTTTAACTAGCACTAGCCTCAAAAAATGAAGAGGGGTTAAGAATATACCCTATTACTATCGGAATTGTTTTGTAGTGGATGATTAAATGATCTTAGTGTTGATACGGTGTCATTCACAGTGTTGGCGACTAACGACTTGATCGCATCTAACATATGACTCACGATATGAAGGGCTATGGATGTGTTTAATTCATCATCTGCAATGGACTTTATGACTTTAAAATCTCATGGCTAATGCAAATGATGTTTGGTTAATTTTTTGGAGGGTTTTTAGGAAGATGCAATTGCATCTCCAAAACTCTCTAAAAGGCTTTTAGGAGAATCCAGTCCTGGATGTGCTTTGAAAAGTGGCATTTTCGGAATGCTACTTTCCCACCTCCAACAACTCCTCTCGCCTCCGGCGATTCCCCCCCTTCACCGTCTCCCCCCGCCTCTAGCGGCTCCCCTCCCAATGACTTCGATCCCCCTCCTCAACTGCTGCCTCCAGCGACTCCCCCCTCCGCACCCTTCCAATGATTCCGACATGCCTCTGGCAACTCCCGACCCCCCCTCCCGGCCGCCTCAAAGACTTCGACCCCCCTCTCCTTCGTTGCCTCTCGACAACTCTGACTCTCTCCCTCCCCCCCCCCTCCTACCCCAACTCTGACCCAAAAAAACTTAAAATTGGTTATTGGAAAAAAATTTCAAAATATATGTTTACCATAAATAGTTCTTCCTTAAAATTGCATCTCACAGCACTTTTCAATTATATTTTACCAAATATTGTTTGTATTTTACCATACCCCTTTAAGTTAACAAGTTTGTATTTTCCCAATGGCTTTCGCTGAATGCTGAACCAAACGCACCCTATGTCATTTTGCAACCCATTCAATAAATTTCTCATGGTGGATGCAATGTTGGAATTTGGAGCAACATCCCTTAGCTACTCTTCTAGGCGATGCCTTAGAAGACCAACTTTTTTATATCAATTATTTCATGCCGCTTCCTTGTGACTAAAGTATCAAATTGCACAACTGTCTTATTACCAATTTGAGGTAATGGATTGTTGTTCTTAGCAAAATGCGCCCAAAAGATGCTTCGCTTGAAAAATGTTGATGAAATATCTTTCAAGAATATGGATAGATTAACATGAATCAACAAAGGTTACAAAAGGGTCCTTTGTGAATTTCGGATAGGAAAATACACGATAATGCATAATTATGGCAAATCATTTAAAATTACAGAAAAGTAAAAATAAAGATAAGTACGTTGAGTTTTGTTATTGATTGGGGGCCATCACAAAGAGCCTATACTTGCTAGTTGTGGTCCACAATCATTAGTTATAACTGGTTAATCAATTTAAAAATATAACTTCCTAATGTTGTTGTTAGAATAACTAAATTCCTAATTTTATGTGCATTATAAGAAGGTACATTGTCCACAATTTCCGATCATCTAGTCACACTTACCCAAAAGAAGTTAGACATCTAAAAATATTACTACTTAGTAGTTACAAGTTGACATTGATGGCTTCATCCCAAGTAAAGGTTTGTATCGATAACTTGTATTTCCAGTTAATAACTTCCTTGGTGAGTTGTTGTGCTTTTTAAGTTGTCCACGGTTCTTTTCATCAGTAAATTCCATTGTTCATCAAAATTTGCTATTATTGATTAAGCCCGTCACTTGTTGACTATGACAAAAAACTAATCATTCAATTCTCACGTGTCACTTTCGAATTTCACGGACTACGAGGTGAATTGCGAGGCCATGGGGCTTGATGCTAGTGGATTCCCTCTCTTCTTGCAAACCAATTCCTTAAAAGATTGACTTAGGTGAAGACATGTATCGATCCATAAGGGTTTTTTTCTTGTATTTTCACCTCATAACACGTCGTGAAGCAAGGATGGATACAAACCAGTTTATTCCACGGACACCCGTGAGAGAGGTAGAAGAGTGGAGCGAGAGAAGCAACCGCCTCGGCCGGCCAGGGGTTCGGCACGTCCGATGAGATTTGGGGGCTTCTTAAAGATGGTTTTGTGCAGTACAAGGTGGAATTCAAGGGAAGGAAAAAATTGCTGTCCAGACTCCAGCGGGGGCACTCAGAGATGATCTAGTATGAATTCCCAGGGGAATTTGGGATTCTCTCGAAATAGCCTGCGCTATAATTCACGGTCCAAGTCATTCCGGGCCAGAAAGATCCCGAGGCCCAAAACGTTCGGACAGAAAAACCTCGACGGATTGACCCGACCCGGCCCGGAGTCGCGCACGTGACCGAGAGCGGGGGATGGCACGTGCGCACAAAATTTTTTGAACCTGCAAGCGCACTGTGCACCGAGAGAAAGAAGAAGAAGGAGGCGAGCCCCAAAGCGCCCATCTCTCCCCGTCCCTCTTCGCGAAGAATCGTGAGCAGCCAGCCATGGAAGCGATGCTCACGGAGTGCGTGAACAGTAGCCTGCGGCATTTCATGCACCGGAACGCCATCTTCATGTGCGAGCGCCTCTGCGCCGAGTTCCCTTCCGAGGTATCGTCGCTCCTCCTCTTCCTTCTCCGGTCTGATTGGTCGCGGGTAAAAGGCTCGAACGTGGGGCCGAATCAGCTCTCTTCCTCCGATTCCCACGGCGTGTTGCACGTTTGGAGGGGTGAGGTGGGGGGCTGTCATCCCTTTCCTATCCTGCTCTTCTGGTAGATTCGGTTGCCATCCGTTCCGGCTGCAGTTTTTTTTAACTTCGGCGTCCGATTTCACTTCCTGGACTCCCCGTGCTTTTGGCATGGGTTACTGACGTGAAATTGAATTGCAGAACATTGTTTAGTCGGAGCTTGGTATAGTGGGTTTGGAACTTCGTATCGTTTCATGAACCTTCGGATGATGAATTTTGAGTTTTTTTTTTTCTAATTTGCTTTTCCCTCCTTTTCTACTCTGGTGGTTACACGATGGTGCTGCATTGTTATATGATTTCTGCTAACTTGATTCCACTCCCGATTTGTCGTGTTGAAGTCGATTATTTTCGGTGGTTTGGTTGCTTTCAGGTGAATCTGCAGCTATTAGCTGGCTGTTATCTGCGCAATAATCAAGCTTACTGTGCTTACCATATTCTAAAGGGTAGGGCTTGTCTGTCCCCAGCACCTTCGTGTTTCACTAGTTATGCATCTTTGCTGGATAGTCTGTGATCCCGGGTTTTTCCCCGCTTGCCTCTTAGCAGCCTTACATAAATTTTTCTTGGTTCTTTGTTTCCCTGATTGATTGAAGTGTTCTTTACGTGAAGGGACACAAATGCCTCAGTCGCGCTACTTGTTTGCAATATCGTGTTTTCAGATGGATTTACTTAAAGAGGCCGAGGCAGCATTATGCACTGCTACTCAGCCAGGGGTAGAGGTACGTGGTCTGCATGTGCAACTGAAGCTATTGGTCCTGAGCATTGTCAGTTTATTTCATTCTAACCTCATTATTTCATGGAAATTTTATTGCTCATGGCTTGGTTTAATGGATACGGTCATTTGCTAACTGCTGTTGCGGTCTCCTAACAGGTTCCCAATGGTGCTGCGGGTCACTACCTTCTTGGGCTTATCTACAGGTTGCCCATGTTTTCTGCAGAGTCATCCTGATAGCATCCTTTTCTTGTTGCATTGTTACTGCCGGAAGTCGTTAAGATGGTTTCTTATTTTGTAGTCGGTGTAAGAGAGATGGGTCATATTAAGATGTGGGCAAATGTGAAAGAAGCAAAAAAAGTTGAAAAGATAATTTTATTTGAAGTTACTTTTTGGGTGATGAATTGAATTCCATAAATAAGGTACCGAGGGATACTATCATCATATAAATGAGCATCAGATGGTGAACCACCTATATACAAAAATGTTATGCTTTAAGAGTGCATTTGCAAGGGCGGTAGCCTTGGTTTTACAAGGAAAGCAAGATGGTAATATGAGTTTCTGTGAGTAAGAAAAAGTCAGACGATCTACTCTTGTCTGCAAAATAGAAGGGAAGTAGGCACGCACATCTTGTCCACTCAACAAAATTGATAATGTAAAAGTGTTAGGGTGGATAACCTAGTGGGAAAGAAAAGCTTTACCCTCTTACAATCTATTCTGAAGCTTTAGCTCTTCTTTGCACCATTTATGCTCCACTGTTGGATTTCTTTCTGGTGTAACTGCGGCATGGCAAATCCCAACTTCTATATGGCTAGATGCGGCTTTATAGGTTGTATGATTGAGAGCTATAAGTATTAGCAAATGCTAAATTATTCTTTTGCGGTATATCGTCAGTGCAATAATGGGAACTATATCGCACTGGTTCTTTCACGATCTGAGCACATGTTCTGACTTATGGCACACTGGCAATTCAATAGACGAAGTCAATGATCCCACCATTATTAGGATTTAGTGGTCACGAAAGTTCTCTTCGTCTTCCTTTCATTTTCTGCTAGAGCTTTTCCGCACAAAGTGTAGTTCTTGTGGTTTGCCAGGTTAATTGTGTTTTAATCATATGTAAATCATTTAGAATTACATTTTTCATCGCTTAGTTTTATAGGATCTCACCCGGCATAACTTCTGACTGATTTACGAATAGTGATGGGATATGCTGTTCTATGCTAGCTAATCGTTTTGTGTATCTATATGAGGCTCCCTTATCCATGTAAATTTGCTTCTGTTCATAGATATACTGATAGAAAGAGAGGTGCCATTCATCACTTCAAGCAAGCTTTGTCTATAGATCCCTTGCTCTGGTCTGCATATGAGGAGCTCTGTGCCTTAGGTTTGTATTAAAGTTACCCTTGTTTTCTTATATGACTCTGGGTTTTGGTGTTAATAATTGGCATATATCAATGATTTGATAGGTTTGATGTTATTTATGTGATGTGCTTTGTTGATGGACTCAGAAGTAGTTATAAACAATTGGAACTTAAATTTGACATGATCTGATCTTCTCACATTTAAAATGAGTGCTGCTGTTTAGTAAATGAAACCTAAAAATGTTTCATGCACGTAGCGGTAACCTTTTTCTGACTATAAGCAACTTCTGACTTTCCATATGTCTTCTTAAATTTGTATGGAGCATGATGATAACCAACAAGCATTCATCAAATAAAGTGTTTTATTTGAAATTTAAATCATGCATGTATGTGGCAAGTGCCTATTTTTTGGTCATGAGGCTATAAGTGGGATTGAGTTTCTTGATGTACCTGCTAATTAGTTTGAAGTATGTGCCTTTCTTGGATAGTGGCTCTTTCTATTGACAGCAACTTGATCTTACGCAACTTATCAATTATGTTTGACTGCCACCTGCTTCATGAATCTTAATCTTGTCATCAGGTGCTTATTAATAGGATTTCCTACACCTAGGTTTTCTATTCCTCATTTTTTCATGACTCTCTTTAGGTTCTGCTGAAGAAGCGGCTGCAGTTTTTGGCGAGGCAGCTGCTATTTGTATTCAGAAGCAGTACTTGCACAATGGGTGTGCCCCTCCAAATGCACATATGTCTTGTGAGGATCAAAACTTAAATTGTGCCAGGTGCTCAACTGATGATGTTAGTCCTAAGCAACTGAAACAAATGCTAGGCAATAATACAAGAGATCTTAGTGGAAGCTACCATGGAAGTACTGCATCTTCTCAGGTTGCTAGTCAGCCTTCAAATGGTGGATCTGCTCAGCTATCTCTATATAATACTCCTTCCCCGATAGCTACACAGGTAAGGTAATATTTTGTTTGGTCCTAATAGGTGAAAGTATGTTTTGTGTAACTAAGTTAATAATTCCATATTCTCATTACTTACCATAGACAGTGATGCCAATTTTACTTTACTCGGGAAGGCGACCTAAACACGATATATCAGACACTAATGCTACACAATTACAAGGGTGGCAATAAACACAAGAGGAAGTTGATGATCGCCTAAGGGAAGTTTAATCAAATAATATGGAGGAAATCTATTGAGAAACTTGAATCTAACTCGTCTAACTTGAAACTGCAGGCCTATACACATTTTCACCAATCGTTGGTGAAAAAACAAAATTCATGCTATTTTAGTAACAATATGAAATGACATGATTAACCGATGCAAATACAAATGCAGCATTAATTGCCAGCCCTAATCATAAATGAATGAAGCTCTTGTAAAACATGTGACAAGCTAAGAACTTCATCTCACTTGAAGTAATGTTTGGCTTTATTTGTTATTGCCAACTGACTTCCAAAATTGATTGGTTCACTAGTTGATGTCAACCATGTCAACTAAGCCAGTCTGTGATATTGAATAGATGCACATCTTATCTTATGGTGCAACATAGATTCGGAACATGACAATGAACATTCTTGGTGTTCTTATGTAAATGATATGTTACTTTCACAGAATATACTCGTTTGGGTAATATTTTCTGTAAAAAAGATATCGGTAAAATATGAAAGCTTTTCTCTAGGCTCACGACTTATTGTTTTATCTATGATTAAAGTAGACTGTAATAACTATATTTATTCCAATCTAAATAAAAATCATGTTTTATTTGAACTCCATTTCCAAAAGAAGTCTACCCCTATTGTTCAACATTGTTTTACTGTTTTCATTCAATGTATTGGAGCTACGCCCCTGGTAACTTGTATCATCCTTGCCTAAGTCTAGATTCTTCATCAGTGAAAGTCATGTCTACATACTTTATTTGTTCTCTGCATGCTGGAGTCATGTTTGAATTGGGAAAGTTGTGACCGGCTATAATGTATGGCAAGCAGTTCTCGTAAAAACTATTCAAAGGATGTCATAATATGTTGGTCTTAATTTTTGAACATGTTCCACTTTCCTGGAGTCCTTATAAGACTGGAATAGCATCTTCTTTTCTTGTGTGAGTTCTTCATTGGAATAAACATGAGCTTATAAAGCTATGTGTCATCCAGTGTGGTTTTGACTTGTGATCATTAGTATTGTAGAGATCATTGGGATGTTTCTGTTTTAAAATCTCTGCAGTTATCAGGTGCTGCACCTCCTCTACCATGTAGAAATTTGTTGCCAAATGGACCAAATTCAAGTGCATTTGGTGCTGATAGCTCCCCACGGTCAACCGTAAACTCAACGATTCAAGCACCTCGAAGAAAGTTTGTAGATGAAGGAAAATTGCGGAAGGTTAGAAGCTTCTATCCTCTAATTATATAACTGTGCCACAGCTTAGATTGGCTGACCATATGAAAATTACATTTCAAGCTATTAAATAGGTATCATCACCCTACTGAAATAATTCTTATATTTGCTCGAATGCCTCCTGTTAAGACTTTGATATACACTTTTTCACTAGATGCTCATTTCTTGGGCCTGACAGGTGAATCCAGGTATGAGAGGGGGCCTATAGATGTTTTAGAGTCCTTGGCAGAAAAGTAGGCTGAGTGTTTTCCCACTCCAGAAAGAAAGTTAAGAGAACGAGGAAAGTAGGCTAATGAAGTGAGATCTCACTTGTTAAGCAAAAATCCTATGGCTTTTGAGACCACTAGTCATCTAGAGGACATTATTTATTTTTTAAACGTTGGATGGTTGCAGTCCTTTCTCTGGGTTTCTGCTTTTGAATTATATAAATGAACTTGCTCCTTCAAAATTTGTGCTCTGATGATTGTCTACCTATAGAATAGTGACTTGATGGTTACATGTAGTTTAAACGGCATATGTGCCTCTTTCATCTTAATATTAGGGTGAACATAGCTGGTCAGACTAATAAAGCTGAGACCAATTTGAGTTTCTCGTAATTCATGTTTCTCTGTTTTAGATTTCGGGAAGATTGTTTTCTGATTCTGGTCCTCGAAGAAGTACAAGACTTGCTGGAGATGCAGGGGCAAACACAAGCATAAATGCAACATCAGTTGCTGGAAATGGGACAAGCAACTCCTCTAAGTATCTTGGAAGTACAAAACTGGGTTCTGTGGCACTCCGTGCTGTGACTGTACGAAAAGGACCGTCCTGGCCCAATGAGAATTCCGATGATGGTATGTTCTGGTCAACTAATGATTTTGTTGCCATTTAATATTACTTAACATTGATGGATTTGCATCATATTCATAGAGAAAAGAGTATAGTCTCTTACTTTGATGGTAAAAGCATGGTTGCCTTTCAAGTTCTATCAAATTTAAGTCAGTTACTCTGATCTTGTAAGGTAGGGCCCATATGTTCATGGATCCATGATATGACGGTTTTGAATTCAGAACATTGGTGAGTATGAAATGTACTCAACTGTGCGCCTTGAAATTTGATGGGACCAAAACGAGTACTTGTTGGTTAATTAGGTTTAGGACATAGATGGGGAAGTGTGAAATTGGATGTCATGCTTGAAACGGTGAAGGAATAGTAAGAATATTTAATCCGAAAACTTAAGTTATAAGATAGAGCAAAACAACATGAATATAAGGCCATTTAAAGGCTAAAGACAAGAAATGTGGAATACTTTAGCACCCAGTCTCACATGTGAAGCGGATTGAGAAAGGCATGTGAAATTGATAACCTTTCGTGTGAAATAAATTTGGGGAAACTTGACTTTGATACCATCTTAAAATGTCTAACCCAAAAGCCTAGGCTATTTGTTGGAGGGAGATCGCATATATATAAGGTCATTCTAAACACCATCAACAAGTGATGTGGGATGATTTAATAGGATCAATGTCTGATCATCTGATGGTGGTGCATGTGGAATTTAAAGAAAATGGTTAAGTGCCTATTGAAGAACAGGAACAAGACCCAAAGACACAATGGCTGCCTTTTAACATCCACAGACAATGAGTATTCCAAAAGTAATTACTTTGAGTTGGACATCTTTGGAGGTCCTTGCTGTTTGCTTAGCTGGGTTAAGATTTTTGAAGGCAGCATTATCTTGCAATGGTTTTAAACTGAATATGTTCTTACGAATAGCTCAGAAATGTTCACGGAAGTAAGCACTTGTGATCTTTTAACTTTTTTGCTATTTGTGTTGTGATGGATTCTTAGTCCCAAAACTATGACTAAAAATATCAAGAGTGTTCATGCGGTGCTATTCTCTCAAGTTTGTCTTTTTTATGTTTACATGTGTCAAGGAAGATGCATCGGGCGTAGCTCTCTCTGTGTCCTAAATTTGCATTTTTCTGCAGGAATAATTTTAACCTGCTCTAGATCCTCTTTCAAATTGAAGGAGCTTCTTCTTCTTCTTCTATTTTTTCTTTTGGTTGTCTTGCCAAATCCATAGTAAATTTTTCCTATATTGATGCGGCTTCTACTCTTGCTGCTTTTACTTCAATTTTAGTCCTCATCAATCTTGTTCTAATGACCTCCCTGACAAGAAGTCGTGTTTATCACATACTTTAGGAGTACGGAATGACGTTACTGATGATTCTCGTTCCAGTTCAACCTTGGGGAATTGTTCTTGTCCTTCGGGGAACAATAGATCTATTGATCAAGAAGGAGCAAGTATGCCTGCTGCTGGATCTGTACTGACTAGTGCAAGGGTTTTAACGGGTGCAGCAGAAGTATTAGGCCTTCTAAGATTATTTGGGGAAGCCTATAGGCTTTCTTGCTTGTACAGATGCCAGGTACTTCTGAATTGCATTTGCAATAGCAAAAGATGGTATTCTCATTTCTAGTCAGCGTTTTAGTTTGAGTGTAAATGTTCTTTTGTGCAGGATGCACTAGATCTTTACATGAAACTTCCACACAAGCATTACAATACAGGCTGGGTGCTTTCACAGGTAATATTTATGGAAATGGCCCATCATGAGATCTATCATCTTTTTCCGCATGTTGGTTCTACATAATTATTAATTAGATGTATACAGAAATTACAGATATAGTGCTAAAAGAAGATCTTTTCATCGGCTCTTTTTGTAACTGTAATCTTAAGGTCCATAGATTAGGTGAGATCTTGAGAAAATAAAACATTCTTTGCTGCCTCATGATGGAAAGAAGCAGAAACATCGCACAGTGGTCTTTTTTTTTTTGTGGCATTTTTGGTGTACATGCACTGTACAGATATATTGTGTGAATGAGCATGGCAAATGCAGGTTGGCAAAGCGTATTTTGAGTTGGTTGATTATATGGAAGCCGATCAAGCCTTCAACCTTGCTCGTAGGACTACACCTTATATTTTAGAAGGAATGGATGTTTACTCAACCGTTCTTTATGTAAGCGCTCCATCCTTCAGATGCTTTTGTCTGTTGTCTGATTGAAAATTCTGAACCTGTCTAATAGCCAACTTTGCAAATTCAAGTTACTCTAGTCTAGTTATCATCTGTGGTTATCCATTTCATAAAGTGCGTGATTATCATTAGATTAATCTCTTACATGATTGAGTTTTCTCATCATGTTGTTTTTCCTCTCATTGCAGCATTTGAAAGAAGATATGAAGTTAAGCTACCTAGCTCAAGAGCTGATTGCGACAGACCGTCTGGCGCCTCAATCTTGGTATTTTCACCTTAGATTATCTAACTTAATTGTCAGTTCAGAAGCAACTTTGCACCTTAGATAATGATTTCGACAATATTTTTCTTCAGCATTAATCTGTCCCTTGACTATTGGTTTTCTCTTGGATGAGGATAGGATTGTTACTACTTAAAGCATAAGGTTCTTACTGTAAATGAAGGGCATAGCCTCATCAAATGCTGCATATTTTTCTGGCTATAGTGTGGGAAGATTGACTTCTCTAATACTGCTTTGTACTGATTGAACCAATTAAAGTTGCAATTTTTCCTTCCCTTGGACAGTTGTATGGAAAGACTTTTTTATGCTCATGGGGGTTTCTTTTCTTTGATGCTCACCATTACAGATCTGCTTTAAGTATTTAAGACAGATATGCTGATTGCTGTTAACTGTTGATTTTTCATTCTGTTGCATGAATGTATTTGTATAAGGAACAATGCTTTGTGGTCCTTTCCTGGTCTCTGCTAGGATTGGGCTGTCAATTACAAACACTTTTAGTTCCTTAGGCTTGTTTATTTGTTCAATAAAATGCAGGTGTGCCATGGGTAATTGCTATAGCTTGCAGAAGGATCATGAAACAGCTCTGAAGAACTTCCAGCGGGCGGTGCAATTGGATTCAAAATTTGCCTATGCCCACACTTTGTGTGGTCATGAGTATGTTTTCCACCTTTCTTGCCTCGTTACAGTTTATGTTAGAGAATTAAATATTAATCCACGTCTTCATCTAACAACTTAAACTTTTAGGGCTGTTGGCAGTGGTTCCACAAAATCTTACATGGTATTAGAGCAGGAGTTCCTGAGTTTGAATCTTTGTAGGCTCATATTTGCCTCTCCAATTATATATTTCCACGCTTAATATTAGGTGAAAAGACTAGACTACGCATGAGAGGGAGTGTTAGAGAATTGAATATTAATCCATGGCTTTAGTTGGCAGTGGTCCCACAAAATCTTAGAGTTTCCATCTACTATATATGCAGGACAAAATCTTCTAAGGGTCCACTTTGTTCTTTTGTTCCCCGGAATAGAGATAGAACAAAAATCCATTCAGTAACATCATTTAATTTTTCTTTTTTTGAGAATAGAATAGTGGTAAGGGAATAGATTCAGAATAGAAACTAGAAGTAAAAAAGAAAAATACTCTTGTTCACGAGAACAATTTCTTTCATTTTTTTTATTCTTTCTTTCTTTTTCTTTTCTTCCTTTGGCCAATGTCTGGCTGGCCACCAGCAACTGGCCAGAGACTTGGGCCAACAAGGCTGGGCCTCACCCAGCCGCAGCAAGGCCAATCTCACCCAGCTGTGCGAGGCCGAACTTTTTTGGGGGCCGGCAAGGCTTGCCTGTGTCCGGCCTGAGTATTTGGCCAGTCACTGGCCATCATCAAGTGTGTGCCACTGGCTTGAGGAGAAAGAAAAAATGGAAAGAAGGAACAAAAATAAAAATTTAAAGGATAAAAAAAAAGTCAGAAAATTAGGGATCTACCAAATGCAGTTCTGTTTTTGTTTTCTATTCCAGAAATAGAAGCTACCAAATGTGTTCAATTGCAAAGAAACTTGTCTAGGGAACAAAAATTAGAAAAGAACTATTTCTAAAAAGAAATTGTTCATGGGAATAGAAGCTTTACTAAAACAGACCCTAAACTGCTGGTTAATTGTTTCCAGCTGTTTATCATGTTGTCTTAAGTTTAATGCATATTATATCTACAGATATGTTTCTTTGGAGGATTTTGAAAATGGAATCAAAAGTTACCAGACTGCCCTCAGGATTGATGCAAGACACTATAATGCGTGGTATGGGCTTGGAATGGTTTATCTTCGCCAAGAGAAGTTTGAGTTCTCAGAGCATCACTTCCGCATGGCTTTCAAGATAAATCCATGTTCCTCAGTTATAATGTCATATCTTGGAACAGCTTTGCATGCCGTGAAGGTTGGATCACTATCTGCATTGAAGCAATTAATACTTTGATTGAAGATAAAAACAATGTATGTTCTGGTTGTCTGTCTGAATTTCAATTTCTTCATCTCGCAGAGAAGTGAGGAAGCTCTGATGATCATGGAGAAAGCTATTTTAGCTGATAGAAAGAACCCTCTTCCTGTGTATCAAAAGGCTAATATACTCATGAGCCTGGACAAGCTTGACAAAGCTTTAGAAGTCCTGGAGGAGCTCAAAGAATATGCCCCTCGTGAAAGCAGTGTATACGCTCTGATGGGCAAGATTTACAAGTCACGAAACATGCATTCTCAGGCAATGCTTCATTTTGGCCTTGCTCTGGACTTGAAACCATCAGCAACTGATGTTGCAACCATTAAGGTGATTTGACTTCTCTCCTTTCTTGCCGAATCAAATATGATCTCCTATACTTTTTGATCTTTAGAAATCTGCTTGATTTGCAGTTATGTGAGAATATGCAGGCAACTTGTTTAACTTGTATAGTTTGCTTCTCCTTAAGCTGAGATGATTGTTTAGATTGCCTCTTCCTGCAAAGTATGGCGCGCGCTCTCTCCTCTCTCATCTATTTGTAATTTGTTGACAGGCTGCTATAGAAAAGTTGCATGTTCCGGATGAAGTAGAAGACAGCTTGTAATTTTAAGAAAAAACTGGAGAGTTGAGAAGAGAGCACGTTCCACATTATGCGGCTCTGAGTACTTGGCCTTGAATGTGGCCTGCTTGTGCTTTCGAGGAATGGCAAACATAAGAGATTAGTCCTCAACCCTTTCAGAGATGAGTGCCCGCTTTGGTAGGCATCTTGACCTCATTTGTAGGTTACCAGACACTGACGGAATCAAGCGACAAAACAAAAGGAAGGCCAAGTTACATGTATGCTCATTAACCATGTTAAAATGTAACAGACACTCGATTCATCTTCTTTGACTTCTGTTTTAGTTTAGCCAAGTTTACCTCTCATTTTGGACCCAAACCCTTGTACGAAGCCCGTATTAATGCTTCAATTTATCGAGCTTCTTTTGGGTAAGCATTCACAGATTTTATACCGTGTTCTGAAATAGACCGTCATTAGAACTTCAGAGGATAAGTGGATATTTTAGACTTAATCCTTGCGTTAGTGGCTGATCATCAGTACCGAGTCTCGTGAACTTTAAAAGTATTGGTTGCATTGTCGTTCGTGGTGCTTGCAGTATGTGTTTCACGAGCCACCAAGTATTCAGACTTCTGCGTTCGTGTCTTTGGGTTAAAAAAAATTTCATTGGTTCATGATTAGGACAAACCTCATGCTTCAAACAATGACATGCAAGAGCCGTAACTGATATGATCTGCCAAAATGCGTGGCTAGTTTATGAGTAATGACTACATGCCGAGCGCTTATTCATTAAAACATTTGGCTGATTTTGCTCCATATATCTTTAGAATTGGAAGTAAAAAGCAGGGGTCCAAGCCCACGGTTTGTGCGGACAGTAGCACAGAAGTCGACTTAATAACGAAGTTCCTCGATTCTCTCAATTTCGTGCATTTTGAGAGCGAGGTTACAGTCTTAGTAATATACAATCCGCACCTCAAGAGTTTGCGAACAGAGCTTATAGCATGTCATCCAATTTTCTTTGTTTCCAATGCATATGTTACGTTAACAGCAATGATTCTGACTTGAATATCCGACATGATGTCGTTATTTCTCAGCAGGGCTGGCTACGATCCCATGGAAGTATGGACGATGAGTTTTTCAAGAGTCCTAGATGGACAAGAAAGGTTGCGTTGTTTTGGATAAGGATTCTTCTCTTGACCCCCCAACGACAAGCGCCTCGGATTCTCCTAATCCCACCATGTATCTTCGACCATATACAAGATAAGGACGATGCCGTCGACAATAACCCACCAATCTACATCCAACAATCCATAATACATGCGACAGGACAAGGAAAAACACTTAGATGTTGCCTCCCTCAGGTGCTGCCTCGTCCTTCTGGCCAACAGTTACTAGTGGTAATCGACAAAACCCACGCTCTTCTTGTGCTATCCGTTGGCCTCCTCGCTATATATTTCCTCCAAATCGTCACTTGAAATTTCCCCTTTGGCAATCCGAAGAATTACAGAAGCTAGTAAAAGCTAGCTTATATTTGTCGCCTCTCCCACTACCCCAATGGGTTCAATCCCTACCCTACCACAACCCACAACGCCGGAGCCATCCCCAGAGTTCGATCCGTTTGGCCACCAGGTGTACGTGTCGTTTTGCCTAAGGCGACCGACGGTATCCACAAATAACATCTCTAACTGGATAGAATGTTACGACCCTTCTAACAACGTGTGGAGTTATGTCAGCCCCATACCCGGGATAAGTGAGAGCCATGTCTTGAAGGGCTTTGCCATGGTGTCGCTTGGAGACTCGATCTACATCGTTGGTGGCCAACTGTGCTACAAAGAAATGGCTCATGTTTCGGACGAATTGGCTGACATGGTAGACGTGGAAGTTGAGGTCCTCTCTACTGTATTATGTTACAGCGTTCAAACCCATCAATGGTCTACTTGTGCACCTCTCCGCACCCCTCGTTGGGATTTCGCGTGCACAGTATGCAACGGCAAAGTATATGTCGCCGGGGGCCAGTCCACTTCGTCCAGTGCTAGGGGGATTGCAACGGCTGAGGTGTATGATCCAACTCTAGATGAGTGGAGTTCTTTGCCTAGCATGAGCACGGTGAGGTACAAATGTGCAGGGGTCACATGGAATGGCAAATTCAATGTCGTCGGTGGATTCGCCAAGAGGCGAGAGTCGGACTACATGTTGCCCGGCATTGTGGAGCGGAGCTCAGCCGAGGTGTACGATCCCAAGACTGGGAGATGGGAACTGATGTCGAAAATGTGGCAATTGGATGTTCCACCAAACCAAATTCTTGCTCTTGATGATGGGAGGCTGTTCAGCTCAGGAAATTGCCTCAAGGTATGGAAGGGCCACATCGAGGCCTATGATCCCGAGTGCAACATGTGGAATGTCGTCCCTGGGTCGCTACAGAGGACTCTGTCTTCAGCGATAGCCGCATCCGATGTCTACGATTGCAGGTCGCCTCCAAGGCAATTGATGTACATTACGATTGCACCGATCGGGACCTGTCTGTATTTCTTGGTCGGGCACCGGACCCTCGGCGACTTGCCAAGGACGGTATCGATGGTACATGTGTTCGACACGTCTGCATATGGCGAGTGCTGGAGGAGTTTCGAGCCAGTCGAAGAGGATGGAGAGAAAGAGATTTGTAGTCATTGCTGTGTTCTTCAGCTATGAGAAGATCAAAAACCCAGAGAGCCCTGGCCAGCGCAGAATCAATTTCAGTGCCTACTGATGTTTTGACCGTCCATGAACACCCCATTGATTTGTCCATTTTCAGTCGACATTATGAAATGTTTCCAATGTTCGATTAAGGGACGAAACATCAAATAACAAGAAAGAAGATTTAACCGTACTCTCCTTAGTAGGCTTTTCCCCAAGAAACTGCTTTCTTGTGAACATGTTCACTCTTTTCAAGAAAGAAAGAACAAGGAAAGTGGGAAACGTGAGATGTTCGAGCATCTGTTTTGCACTCGGAGATGGATTCAAGAAGTGAACAAGATTCGAGACAGTTTTGGAGCATGTCACGAAAGATAATCATGGTAGATTGATGTGAATGCAGTTATTATTGTATGAGGGTGTACTGATTATTAATTAACTAATCTAATCTTTCATATCATGTTCAACAAGATTTAAACGTGTAGAGTCCATTTATTTGAAAGAAAACTGTTTTCAGAAAATTATTTCCGACTTTCTCGTAATTGATCTAAAGAAAATATTTTCTACGAACTGAGAACAACAAGTCGGAGGAAAACGACTTTCCCTTTTGATAAGAAGGAAATAACTCTCTCTAAATCAAAAAACAAATAGAAACTAATTATTTTTTAAAAAAATGATTTCTATAAACAATATTTTCCATTATCATGAGTTTTTTTGCGAAAGAAAATGCACTTGTAATTATAATCTGCTTTCCCTACTGCCTACATTTAACCGAAATTGACTTGCTTGTTGCCGTTACCTTGTCTTTCCAAATTTGACTGGTGCGTTTGTGCTCTGGGCTTTCTTGTCAATATCTTACTGCAGCGTTATTCAAATCAAAATCCCAGAAACAATTTGCAAATATCAGAACAAACAAGAGACTTGTATCTCTGAGAGCTAAGGGTGGGTTTGGTAACGTTTCTAATCCAAGAAACAGTTCTTTTATAGAAATACTTCTTTTAAGAAACACTCCCCGGAACAATTTCTGAGTAAATAAAGTGTTTGGTAACTACACAAAATTTCTGTTCTTGGAATGGAAAAAGAATAAAACTGCGTTTGGTATGATTTCTAAATTTTTTGTTGAGACACTAAATTTAAATATATTTTTTAAGAAACGGAGGCGCCACCGTCAACAGAAAAAATGAAAAATATAAACTAAATTACATTTTAATAAAAAAAGTTTAATTTTTTTTAAAAAAGGAGATAATGTTTAAATTTTAAATTTTTTTTTGAAAATTTGAAAATTAAATTAACTTAAATTTGAAAAATAAATAAATTTTAATTAATTTAGAATTTAATTTTCTATAAAAAAGTAAATTTTAATTTTTTAAAATAACTAAAAACTAAAAATTTAATTTTTTAACATTTAAAATTTAAAAATACGTCTTAAAGGATATATTAAAAATGGATTATGTAAAATTTTTAAAATGTAATTTAATTTATTGTTTAAATTTTAATTTAAAATTTCTAAAAATAAAATGTTAAAATTTCTAAAAATTTCAAATTTAAATTTATTTAAATTATTTTTAAAAAATTCAATTAAATTAAAATTTTAAGCAATTTCTTGTTAAAGTATTTTAAAAATTAAAAATTTAGTTTTGATAAAAAAATTTAATTTAAAAAAATATTTTTAATTTAAGAGTGTTCACAGGAGAGAGGTGGCTGCGGCAATAATTTTTTTTTGGAGATTTTGTTCTTTTTTTTTTCAAAAGTGTTCCGAAAATAGAAAAATAAGTTTTTTTTACTTCTTGTTTCTGTTTCAAATCTGTTCCGAGAAACAAAAAAACAGATTTGGAACAAAAATGTAACCAAACGCGTTTTTGTTCTTTTTTTGTTCCCTGGAACAAAAAAACAGTAATTTTTGTTCCAGGGAACAGAAACAAGTTTTACCAAACAGGCCCTAAGTGTCACGGACCTACGGATTCCACGGTCACAAAGGCCCGTGCGCGGCATGTAGCGCCTAGGAGGGTCGAGGCCTCCAGGCCAACCTTCTTCCTATAATTGTTCTAATGGAACAATACGGTGAATAGCTATCTCGTATCTAATAATGGCACGTCCAGCCTAGCTCGAAGAACTCTCTCGTCACGGAACTCGCAGTACCCTTCTAGCACAACAGTTGGTTTCGTCGACATAAGCTCCCGACCAATTTGTACACCGGAAGCCAACCATGCATTCAGAGCTCCTAAAGATATAATTTATCTATTCATGAACTCTTAGTACAAACCACCCTGACGCCACTCCCACGGACCAGTTGTATCTTCCCTACTGCATCCCTATCTCATCACGACAACACCCTTAGCTCCGCTCACAATGGTACATAAGTACAGGAGAACAACGGTTCGTGACATAAGCATGCGTGCTAATTTTCATTTTGAGGTACCAAATGCATTTTGAAAGAAAAAATGAGCTCCTAATTTAAAAAAAAAAATCGATTTTTTTCGAAAAGAAATGGAGCATCTTATCTACTCGAAAAAGGTATCACAGCGTGGTATAAGTAAAAGCTCTTTATAATGTGATTTGATTGAATTTTTTTTCCCAAAATGGGAAGGAATTATAGACCCAATTAATGATTGTGCTCTTTGTTTGCTTAGATTCGGACAGTTACTCATACATTATAAATCATGCAATCCACTAATCCCGCTTTTGGTTCACGGACTTTCACGCTCTTTTTTATTAATCAAGGCCATTCACTTTTAATTAGTCTACTTGTGTCCTTACACTTTCATAAATTTTGTAATCAAATCCTTCCGACACCAAATCTAGCCAAATTCAATTAAGGTGGCAGTCGGATAATGCCTCAGTATGACGTGAATAGGATATACAAATGCCCACGTGGGCGAGCATGGAAGAAATTAACCAATGAAAGATATGTCAGAATATGATGTGGATAAAATTAAGCCGATGTGGATGTCCATGCAGATGTTTATGGGACAATTGTCAAATAAATCATAAACCTTTTGCTACTTTGTCGATTCAGTCCTAAACCTTTTTTTATGCTAAATAAATCCTAAACTTTTTTATAATTTTGCCAGTTAAGTCCTTTCGGCATATTTTGGCAGAAAAATGCCTACGTGGCGATGACGTGGCCCGCCAAACCTCGCCAGTGATGACGTGGTGACGATGTGGCAATGACCGGACCCAAATTTTTTCCTTTTTTTCCTTGTTTTTTTCTAAAAAAAGACTTACTTGGCCGGTGAGCTCCGGCGGCTGGCGGATCTCGCCGACCACTCCAGAGGCCGGGCCAGCCCTCACCGGCCGCAGGCGAGAGCGAGGGAGACTCTCGCTGCAGATCTGCAACGAGGGAGGAGCTCCCTCGCCTGGAGGGCGGCGACGGCCTCCCCAGCTCTCGCCCGCGGCCAACGAGGGCCGGCCTAGCCTCTGGAGTGGCCGGCGGACGAGCTCACCGACCAAGTAAGTCTTTTTTTAGAAAAAAAAAGAATTTTTTTCGGGTCCGGTCATCGTCACGTTATCACTGGTGAGGTTCGGCACGTCACACATCGCCACGTAGACATTTTCTGGCCAAAATTTGCCGAAAAGACTTAACTGGCAAAGTTGTAAAAAATTTAGGACTTATTTGGTATTAAAAAAAAGGTGTGGAATTGAATCAGCAAAGTAGCAAAATGTTTAGGATTTATTTGATAATTGATCAAATAAATGTTGCCTACATCCTACTAGGATGTTATCCAATGGCTATGTCAGCTAGATTTGGTTGGATGTAGCGTCGGCGGGATTTGATTAGAAAATTTATGAAAGTGGAGGGACTTGATTAGATATACAATGACTGGATTAGAAATGGGCGAAAAGTTAAGCCTATCCGGAAGAAAACTACACATTAAGAATAGAAAACTACACATTAAGATTCGTTTGGTTATGACTTTCCTTTATATTCAAATAAATTTCTGAGTTCGAAAATACTTGGATGGTTTTGATATTCTGTATCTATATTTGCACATTTAAGAGTTAGCTATTCAACGCCCATAAAAGCACCAAAATAAAATTTAAAAAAAAAAAAGAAGAGAAGGGAAATATCTATCTAAAATTTAAACATTCTTTTTCATTATTCACGAAAATGTTTCATTATAAATATAAATTGTTATCGATAATAAAAATATTTTTCATTGACCAATTATTTCAAGCGGTATAAGCTATCACTTTTAAAACAATATTTTTCAATTCTTTTATTTTTCGTGAAATAAATGGATCCTTAGAATGTGAAAGGTTTTCTCACCATTAAGGGTCAAAAAATTCTTTTATGTTCTACATGAGTACATTAAATAATCGACTTGCAAACTTTTGTCACTCATCCAAAGTGAAAATTACCGAATTATTTTTTATTAATGTATTGATGTCAAATCAATCATAAACTTTTAAAATTTGTTAATTAAATCCTAAATCTCTATGTGCGATTCGAATATAATCATGTTGGTCAATTTTCTCCAGAAATCGCCTATATGACGGTCCAATCATCTTCAACTATCCTACATGGTGCAAGAGATTTTCGGCAAATATCGGTCAAAATGACTATATTGAAATTTCGCACAAAGATTTATGATATAATTCAAAAGTTTAGAAATCAATTAATTTTCATATGATACATCTAGGATGCACTGGACAATTTATCCTAGTACATATACTTGGATTATGTGGGTGTGATATGACTTATGTGGTGCAATTAGGGGGAAAATTGCATAATATCTATCGTGCATGGGATTGGTGTGCTAACTGCATTTGGATTAGGCTAATTGCAAACTTGCACTCAACGACATTGGATGATATTTAAATAAATCTTCGCAGGGCAGGAAGGATGTGTAACCCGACTTTAATTATCACAGATAACAATTGAATGCTTAAGCACGACCAGCACGTACGTCGTTGGCAAAGAACCATCCACTGAACTCTGCTCTTGGGATGATTCAAGGTGGGCGACGACGACGACGAATTCGAACCTTCCTTTCATCTGGCAGAGAAGTGAGGAAGTGTTGATAATACCGGAGAAAGCTATTTTAGCTGATGGAAAGAGCCCTCTTCCCGTGCATCAGAAGGCCGACACACTCGTGCGCCTGGAAAAAGCTCGACAGAGCTTTAGGAGTCCCAGTGGAGCTGAAAGGAGCATGCCCCTCGTGACAGCAGCTCATATGCTCTCATGGGCAAGATTTACGAGTCGCGAAACATACCTTCTCAGGTTGATGCTGCAACCCTGTGAGGTGATTTGACTTGTCTCCTTTCTTGCTGAATCGAATGATATCACCAACAGTTATCGACCTTTACAAATCTGCTGGATGTGCGGTCATTTGAGATTTTGTAGATGACTTCTCCGGCAGCTGAGCCGATTTTCTCACGGCCTCTTTCTGCTAACCATGGCTCTCTTTCTCCTCTCTCACCCAATTCATTTGTTGACAGGCTGCAATGTAATAGTTACACGGCGCGGACGAAATATAAGACAGATTGTAATATAAAGGAAAAAAACTGGAAAGTTCAGAAGAGAGCACGGCTCTGATTACTTGGCCTTGAAAGTGGCACTTGCGCTTTCGAGGTATGGAAAACATGAAAGACTACTCCTCAACCCATTCCGAGATGAGTGCCCCTTATGTTGCGCAGGTTCCTTGACCTCAGGTTTGTAGATTACTAGGCACTGAGACGATGAAGTGACAAAGCACTGGGAAGGTTGACTGTTTTGCATGCACGTTAACCATTTTAAAATGTAGCAGACACTGTAGTCATCTTCTTCAGCTTTTGGTTTTTCCCTTTTTAGCCAATTTTACCTCTCAATTCAGGACGCAATGCCTAGTTCCAGTTCATATCGAATCTTCATTTTATTGAGCTTCTTTTAGCTAAGAATTCGATCCTTGACTATGTTCCGACAGAGACCTTGATTTGAACTTTAGCAGAGAAGAGGATGCTTCAGATGCAATTCTATCATTAATGCATGATGTTCCCCAGGACCGAGTCTCCTTGTGGGGCTTGTAAGTTGTTTCCCGAGCCTCAAAATAATCAGGGTTCTGCTCTCATGCCCTTGGGTTAAAAGGAATGTGTTGGTAATGTTTTGGCATAATTGGGATTAAACATGTGATTTCAGCAATTACATGCAACAGCAGTAACTGGAATGATCAGCCAAAATGCGTTATTAGTTCATAAGTAATCACTGTATGCTGAGCGCTTATTCATCAAGACATTTAGCTGATTTTTTCTCCAATTATCTGCAGTATTGGAATGAAAAGCTAGAGTCTAAGCCCACGGTTTGTTTGGACGGTTGCAATAAGGTCATCGAATTAATCACCAAGTTCACTGATTTTCACAGTTTCACGCATCTTGAGAGCTAGTTTACAATCGTCTTAATATGCAAGGCCACTGTATTCTTTGTTTACGATACTTACATTGTGTTGAGAGCTTTGATTCTGAATTTAAAAATCCTACCTTATGTCGTTATCAGCTCTCAGCATGGCCGACGTCAATCCCATGAAAGTATGGACAATCGATTCTTTAAAAGTCATAGATGGATTGCATTGCTTTGGATAAGGATTATTCTCTTGACCCTCCACTGATAAGCCCTTGGATTCGCCAAATCCTACCATGAACCATCAACCATGATAGAAGAAAAGGAAAATGTCTCCGACAGTAACCCACCAAACTACATCCAGCAATAATAAGAGGGACGTCAGGACCGGGAAGATCACTTTAGACGTTACCTATATGCTCAGATGCTGCCTCATCCTTCCGGCTGACATTCCTAGTTGAAATCGACAGAACTAGCTCTCTCTGGTGCTATCCGTCACCATCCTCGCTACATATTTCTACCAAATCGTTTGGTAGAATTTCCCCTTTGGCAATAGAACCACAGAAGCTAGATAAAAATTAGCTCAAATTTGTTACCTCCCCTACCACTTCAATCACTTCCCTACCACAACCCACGGTGCTGGAGCCATCCACGGAGCTCGATCCGTTTGGCTACTGGGTTAACGTGTCATTTTGCCTAAGGTGACCAACACAAACCACAGGCATCTCTAACTGAATAGAATGTTATGACCCATCTAACAACCCATGGAGTTACGTTAGCCTGATTCCTCGGATCATTGAGAGCCATGTCCTGAGAGGATTCGCTCCAAGATTCGATCTACATCATTGGATGCGGACTCTACTGCAAGGAAATGGCTCGTGCTTCGGACGAATTGTCCAGAGTTCCTATCCACCGTGCTACGTTATAGTGTTGGAACCAATTGATGGCACCCTTTCAGACCCCGTTGGGATTTTGCATGAGTGGTGGGCGACGACAGACATATGTTTGCTGCAAGCCTGTCCACTTCGTCTAGTGCTAGGGGAATTCCATCTGCCGAGGTATATTATCTGACTCTAGACGAGTGGAGTACTTTGCCTAGCATGTCGAGGTATAAATACACGGGGGTTCACAATGGATATCAGCGGATACAACAAGAGGCTAGACTCCGACCGCACGTTCCCTTGGATCGTGGAGCAGAGCTCGGCCGAGGTGTAGGATCCCAAGACCGGGAGGTGGGAACTGATGGCGAAGAGGTAGCAATTGGATGTGATGAAAGAACAAACAGCAAAATAATTTGATAACCTCTCTAGAAAGCAATATGCTATCTGAGATGTTTTATTCGATGCATACCATTGCCTTTATATAGGCTGATTACATGTTCTCCACTTCTACCATTAACATAAAGCAATAAATCCACTAACCCATAACTCCTATAAACTAGGAACAAGTTAACATAAAGCAATAAATCCACTAACCCATAACTCCTATAAACTAGGAACAAGTAAAACAGAAACTAAAGAATCTGATAACAGAATAACAAATAAACATGTTCTCCACTTCCACCACTAATAAATCCACTAACCCATAATTCCTATAAACTAGGAACAAGTAAAACAGAAACTAAAGACTCGATAACATAATAACAAATAAACATCAAATTGTTGACAATGTTCCCACGTGCTGGTGTTGTTTTATTCAATACTCCCCCTCAACACCAGCTACTCTTTTCACCATTCCAAGTTGATGACAGAAACTTTCGAACTTGTTGCCACTCAATCCTTTTGTAAACAAATTTGCAGCTTGGTTTTCTGTTCTAACATGCTTCAACTCAATTTCTTCTTGCAAGACTTTCTCTCTGATAAAGTGATAATGCACCTCCACATGCTTAGTTCTTGCATGAAAAACTGGATTTTCTGCCAAACGTATTGCCGACAAGTTGTCGCAGTACAAAGAGATACCATACTCTATTGGCTGATGCAAGTCTTTCAATAATTGCATAAGCCAAGTGCTTTCTTGAGCTGCCATTGCTGCTGCTCGATACTCTGCTTCTGTGGTTGACAAAGACACTGTTGGTTGTCTTTTGCTACACCAAGAAATTGCTCCGGACCCAAACATGAAAACATACCCGGTAGTTGAGCGTCGGGTATCATGGTCCCCTGCATAGTCAGCATTGCAATAGCCAACTAGTCTGCAATCTCCACCTTTCTTGTACATAATACCCTAACCAAGCGTACTCTTCACATACCTTAGGATTCGACGGACTGATTCCAAATGAGTCTTCTTTGGATTTTGCATGTAGCGACTCATCACACCAACTGCAAAAGAAATATCTGGTCTTGTTAAAGTTAAGTAGATAAGACTACCCACCAACTGCCGATACATGATAGCATCTTCTAAGTCTTTCCCTTCATGAGCACACATTTTGGCGTTTGGCTCCATGGGTGTCGAGATTGGCTTGCATTTAAGCATTGCAAATTTCTTTAACAAATCTTTGCAATATTTTTGCTGATGAAGAAATATTCCTTCTTGAGTACAGTCGACCTCTAGACCAAGAAAATGCTTGAGCTGTCCAAGTTCTTTCATTTGAAAGCGAATTGACAAATTCTCCTTGGTTTGGAGAATTTCTTCTTCACAATCTCCTGTGATGATTAAATCATCCACATACACAAGCAAAATAGCTAGCTTCCCTCCTTTAGCTTTAACAAACAAGCTAGAATCCGCAGAAGTCATTGAATAACCAATATGAGTAAGAAATTCAGCAATCTCACCATACCAAGCCCTTGGTGCTTGTTTCAATCCATAGAGAGCCTTCCGAAGCTTACACACATACTCAGGATGATCTTGACTCTGAAAGCCTAGTGGTTGACCCATGTAAATCTCTCGATCTAGCTCCCCATGTAAAAAGGCATTCTTCACGTCCATTTGCCACAAGTTCCAACCTTTGCTAGCTGCAAGTGCTAGTAAGACTCGTACAGTTGCAAACTTTGCAACTGGACTTAACGTTTCATCATAGTCTAGTCCATATTGTTGAGAAAACCCACGAGCTACCAGACGAGCCTTGTGCCTCTCTATTGATCCATCAGTGCGACGCTTTATCTTGTACACCCATTTGCAAGAAATAGGCTTCACATCTTTTGGCTTTGGTGCGAGCTCCCAAGTCTGATTTTGCTCTAATGCAGCAATTTCCTCCTCCATAGCTTTAATCCATTCTGGACTCTGAGACGCTTCTTCAAAAGTCTCTGGTTCTTTTGCATCTGATTCTTCTACTATGGCTGCATTGGCATACTTGGGATTTGGCTTTCTAGCTCTTGTTGATCTTCTAAGTGCAGTTGGTGTACCTGCTACACTTGGCCTTTGGTAGACACCTGTTTGCCAAGGATTTTGAGCTATGCCTTCTTCAACATCTTCACCATTGTCTGGAACCTCCGTTTCACCTGAACTCAGCCGAAATTGAGAAATTTCTAACACTTCTTTAAAAACATCCGAGTCTGGTAGTACTTCTTTGTTTGAGGACCACCATGAGGAAGCTTCATCAAACACCACATTCCGAGATGTATAACACTTCCCAGTTGTTGGATCACAACATCGCCACCCTTTCCTTTGGCTGTCATATCCTACAAAAATACACCTAACAGCCTTTTTCTCCATCTTGCTACGTAAAGTGGTCAGGTACAAATACATAGCATACACATCCAAAAACTCGAAAATGACCAACAGCAGGCTTCAAGTTCCATATTTTTTCAAAAGGTGAAAGAAAGCATAACCTTTGTTGAGGAAGCCTATTGGTCACGAAGGCTGCAGTCTTCATTGCTTCTGCCCAAAACTGTCCATGGACATTCTTTGCATGAAGCATACTTCGACATACTTCTGCCAGATGCCTGTTCTTCCTTTCAGCTACCCCATTTTGCTGCGGAGTGCTGGCACATGTAAACTGATGGCGTATTCTACACTCCCGAAGGAAATCTGAGAACTCATCTGAGGTGTATTCTCCCCCGTTGTCGGTGCGTAGACAACAAACTCTTTTTTTCAACCTCTGCTTCTGCTACCTTTTTGAATTCTTTAAATTTTGAAAGAGTTTCAGATTTTTCCTTCATAAAATAAACCCATACGTACCTCGAGAAGTCGTCAATGAAGGTCACCATGTACTTCATCCCACCAATGGAGGCTTGCTTAATTGGTCCAAACACATTAGAGTGAATCAACTCTAATGGTTCTTTCGCTTTAAATTTGGACTCTTCGTATGGCAATTGGTGCGCTTTCCATATTGACAACCTGCACATATACTGTCCGTTCTCACTTCAAGTTGTGGAAGTCCCTTCAACGTCGACTTCTTCATCATCACATCTAGCTTGGAATAACTGACGTGACTTAGCCGCATGTGCCACAAGTCTGCCGTCTCGTTCCTTCTCGTCTTGTCTACATATGCAGTTTCTGCAGACATCACATAGACCGACTCCAATCTCCGTCCCTTCATTACCGGCTCTTCTATAATCTCAAGGTCCCGATATATCTTCACATCTTGTGGACCAAACAGAACAAAATGGCCAGAAGATGTTAATGGTGCTACTGAGAGAAGATTTTTCTTCATACCTGGAACATGATAGACATTTTGGAGTGACACCTCGGTATCACTACATTGGGGAGAGACTACTGTATTACCAATGTGAGCTATCGGTAACTTTGAGTTATTCGCCGTCACCACCACCCGGCTTCCCTTGTACTCTGACAAGTTTTGCAGCTTCTCTTTATCACCGGTCATATGGTTTGAGCAGCCCGAATCAACAATCCAATCATTTTCATAATCGATTTGATTGAATGTTGTTGCTGTAAGGGCTAGCTCCTCTTCGTCTATAGCAAAGAAAGCCTCAGCATCCCATTCGTCTTCACTTTTGGAAGTAACAGCATTACTCTCAACGACCTTCTTCTTTGACCAGCAATCTTTCGCCATATGACCCTTCTTCTTGCAATTGTAGCACTTCCCTTCAAACTTTTGGCCATTGCCATGGTTCTTAAAACCTCTCCCTGCACGAACGCTCCCTTCGCCTTGATGACTTCTCGCCTTTTCATCGTTCTTTTTGGATCCACCGTCGCCATGTTGCTTGGAATTCCACCTGCCTTTGTTGGCATAGAGTGCCTCTTCTTCACTCTTTACTGAGACTCCTCCCATTTGCTTAGCTAAGGCTTCTTGACCAGCTAGCAAATTTTCAAATTCCACAAGCGATGGCTGAGTTTGCCATCCTTGTATAGCAGCAACAAAACTCCTGAATTATGGCTTCAAACCGTGGATGATGATCCGTTTTATCCTGGTATCGCCAATAGGAGCCTCCGGATCCAACTCGGTAACCTCTCGGCATAACGTCTTCACTTTGTGGAAGTATTGTGCGACCGTCATGTCGCGTTGCGCCACCGACAGCAACTCACTCTCTAAGAGTTGGAGCTTCGTATCATTCTTTTTAGAAAATAGCTTGGCGAACGTATCCCAAGCTTCTTTGGGAGTTTCCACACCTCGGATATGCTCCAGCACATCCTCTTCAACCGTCGTCTTCAAAACGAACATGGCTTTGCCCGCTTTGATCTTCCACTTCCGCAATGTTCCATTCGCATCTTCAGCCTCCGGTTGTCTCACATCATTTCCATTTACAACTTCCCACAAATCTTGGCCCTGCATGTAAGACATCATGCAAGTAGACCAAGAATTGTAGTTCTGGTTGTTGAGCTTCTTGATTACGCCAACGACTTGAAGATCACCCATCTTGGCAATAGTGGAAGTCACCAAACGCTCAGAACCTGGCTCTGATACCAGATTGATGAAAGAACAAACAGCAAAATAGTTTGATAACCTCTCTAGAAAGCAATATGCTATTTGAGATGTTTTATTCGATGCATACCATTGCCTTTATATAGGCTGATTACATGTTCTCCACTTCCACCATTAACATAAAGCAATAAATCTACTAACCCATAACTCCTATAACTAACCCATAACTCCTATAAACTAGGAACAAGTAAAACAGAAACTAAAGACTCTGATAACAGAATAACAAATAAACATGTTCTCCACTTCCACCACTAATAAATCCACTAACCCATAATTCCTATAAACTAGGAACAAGTAAAACAGAAACTAAAGACTCGATAACATAATAACAAATAAACATCAAATTGTTGACAATGTTCCCACGTGCTGGTGTTGTTTTATTCAATAGGATGTTCCACCGAAACAAAGTCTTGCCCTTGATGATGGAACGCTGTTCAGCTGAGGGGATTGCCTCAAAAGCATGGAAGGGCTACATCATGGACTATGATCCCGAGTTCAACACGCGGAACACCGTCACTGGTTGCTACAAAAGACTGTCTTCAGCAGTGGCCATGTCCAATATCGACCACTCCAACCAATGAACTTTACGATTGCACCGATCAGGATGCGTTTGTATCTCTTGGTCGGGTGTTGGACCTCTGGGGACTCGCCAAGGACGGTTTCGATGGTGCACGAGTTCGACACGTCTCAAAATGCAGAGTGCTGTAGGAGTAAGGGTCAAAGACCAAATGTGAAACCTGAGATGGGGGAGTTCATGTTTTGCACACATAAATGGAGCGACTGGGTGAGTGATCAAGAAGATGATTGAAACAGATCTGTAGCACGCCAGAAAAGAAAGATCACGGTAGATTTGATAAGACTGCCGGTTTTTACAGTACGAGGGTTTTGATGACTAATCTAATCGTTCTTATCATGTTTGGCAAGATCTAGACATGTAATCATAATCTACTTTTCCCAATGCTCTTCTTTAACCCAAATTGATTTGCTGTTGATCTCTCCTTGTCTTTCCAGATCTGGCAAATGTTTAAAGGGCATGATCGTTTCTAGTCTCAGCTTTCTTGTGAGAATCTTAGGGTGGGCATGATTTGCGCTATTTCTATTCCAGAATGAGTTCTGTTCTAAAAAAACTCATTCTGGAACAGTTTGGCGTTTGATAGATGTAGTCCAATTTCTCAATTTCTGAAACTGATTTCTATTTTTGTGGTAAGAAATAGAAATAGAAATTTTTGTATTTCTGGGTTTTGAGGGCCAAAAGAGAACCGGTTCTCTTCTCTTCATTGCCCTAACCTTGTCGCGCCTCTTCAATATGCGCCTCTTCAATCTGCATAACGCGTCCGCCGCGCCTCTCACCTCCCTTGTCGAGCGCTTCGTCCTCCGCCTCCGCCGTCACCTCTGCCACGGCTACCGCCTCCTCCGCCAGCCATCGCCTTTGCCACGGCCACCGCCTCCACCTCCTCCCCTTCTCCGCATACCCGATTCCCGTGCAGAGCAGAGAACGCCGTTGCCCCTCTCACCTCCCTCGTCGAGCGCCTCGTCCTCCGCCGTCGCCTCTGCCACGGCTACCGCCTCCTCCGCCATCGCCATCGCATCCGTCACGGCCACCGCCTCCACCTCCCCTTCTCCGCATACCCGATTCCCGTGCAGAGCTTGAGAACGCCCTTGCCCTAATTCAAAGAACGCCTCTCTCCTCCTCCGTCGACCACCTTGTCCTCCGCCTCCGCCATCACTTCTGCCACGGCCGTCGCCTCCTCTGCCATCGCCTTTCCTCTACCTCGTCCGCACGCCTCCACCGCCCTTCTTGCCTTCTGCCGAACCAGAACCAGAACCAGAGGGCTCCGCCTCCGACTCGTTGCTCACTTTGATCTCAGGTTCTTCCCATTTCCATTCTCAATCTCATGTTTTGTGTTCGATTTATAGTGCCATGCCTTTGATCTTCATGACAGACCGGTTTCTCTTTATATTAATTCTCTGAGTAGACTTTGCTAATTTGTGCAATTCCAACTCTCTGGGGCAATAGCTTATCTAATTTTACCTCTAGAAAAAAAACATGGTTGTATAGTAAAGTCTGAATGCTTATTGAAATGAAGCGATTGCTCTCAGCTTCATAATAGGGTTCCCATCTGAATGCTTATTGAAATCGCGCCAATTTGCACTGTCAATGGATTCCATCCTTTGAAGTATGGATCTTGAGCAGATGATGTAGTTTCATAGAAACAGAATTTTTTGCACCATATCAAACAGATTTCTATTTCTGGAATAGAAATTATATGTCCTTATCAAACACAGTTTTTTCCTCAGAAACTCATTCTGAAACAGAAATAGAAAAATCTATTTCTGTTTCAGAACTCAATTTCTGGACAGAAATTGAATCATGCGCACCCTTAATGTAGCCTTGTTCAAATCAAAATCCCAGATGTAATTTGCAAATACAATTTGAGAATAGAAAACAAAGTTGTATCTCTAAAACACAATCATACGACTGAGCATGCATGTTAGTTTTCATTTTGAGGTACTAAACTTATGTTGAAGGGAAAAAGGAACTCCTAATATAAAATAATTTCCGATGTTTTTCAAAACAAATTTTAGTGATGTTTATTGAAATAAAACTATTCGAAACCTATCCTGAGTCATGTGAAAAACAAATGAGGATATTTTCATCTACTCGACAAAAAATAATAGAGCGTGCTATAGGGAAAATCTCTTTATTAATGTGATTTTGATTGATTCTTTCCAAAAATCGATAAGGAATTACATACCCAATTAATGATTGGGGATTTTGTTTGCTTAGATTTGGATAGGCACTCTCACGCTTTTTTTCTAATCTAAGTCTGCATACTTTTAAGTAGTCTTATTAAGCCCTTCTACTTTCATGAATTTCATAAGTATCGTTTGCTAGCTTAACATGCGAATGTCATTACACTCTCCATCATGATCCTCATGCCGCTCGTTCGCAAGTCGTGCAAGTCAGAGTACGCATGAGGAAAAGAAGAAAAGATTCTATAAAACCATACATAACTTCGAATAAGAGATGCCTAACTTCATACCCAACAAGTGGAAACCTCCAAGAAATATCACAGGACAAATGCAAGAACCTAATCGAAAAATTCAACCTGGCTCGCCCCTCTTGGACAATAAGTACACGAAAACAACTTTAAAAAGAAGCGGAGTCTGTCTTCCATTTTCTTCTATTTAAGCACTTTTCAATGTCTTAAAGACACATCGATTTAAGTCATTAGATGAATGAAAACTGTATATACATGCATACACATTTAAAAAGGGACGATTGCTTGACCACAGTTTGCCCAATTCGATGGTGGGGTAGATACTGAAACATGATTTCTCTCACTGACAATCTCATTAGAGATCCATAGCATTGTCGATTCTATGGAAAGACCGCATGGCATTCGTAGCCCCCCATGTTCGATCGCGTCCAACCCTTGGGAGTGGTCGACACAAGCGTGGTTTTTCCTGCTATCCATGGAAAGAGGAGAACGTACACCATTTGAGTCTGCATTTCAAAAAGTCCAGCTAAAGTTCATGCGATCTGACTCATCATATAAGATGGGATTCACGTAGGATTCACCCAGTCGAATGAGCACCCATAGATTCGATGCAAATAGTATCCACTTCGATGGGAAATCGAGCTCGATTCTGTAGAAATGAAGAAGGGAACTCGGCACCTTTAGACGGAGTCGTCTTCCCATGCTTATAGAGACTTAACATCCCTACGACGCACCAATTGTATCGTGCAATTGCTTGATGCTATGTCCTGTCAGATAAACGAACGTCATATAATGTAGCCTTTCTTGTTTTACGCATTCTCGACATTTTATCATATTCATTATAGAAATGACATAACACAAAGTAGACAAGTACGTTGCCGTATCGTAAGATTACACTTATTTAGTCTTTCCAAGTGATTGACGCTTCGATGATCACCAAAGTGATTTCTCTCCGAGAAACTTTATAAATGTGTTATGCAAAGAGCGCAAAGATTGACACGATAATGAAAACGAGGCAAACCATGCAATATCAACAAAGTTAAAAATAATAATTATGAGAGTACGCATAACTCGATATATCATCATAATCTTTGCTCCATCCATCATGATGTAAAACATTAAGCTCCAAATTTCGACTATGTAATGTTACCATAAATCGACGTTGAGGGGAGATTCGAACGGGGAAAGATCTCATGGCTTGAAAATAATTTGTAGAGAGTAGAGTCAAAGTGGGTAATGAAACTATTTCTTAACTAATATATTGACAGACTGAGTTGTCATATGAATTAATTATATTCAATCAATAGGTCATCGATGGGTTTGGAATGATAAAGATAAAAGTAAAATAATTACATTCTCTTTACTCGTTCGCTATCGCTCGTTATGTAGTTTCATCTCAATTTGGATATGAGATTTTTTAAATTTGATTGAATTCGATAGTATTTTAATAATATGAATCAAGTAGGGTATAAGTAACGAGATTTATATGACATGGAAAAATGTTGAACAGGTTAAATGGGAAATTTTAGATAGGGTAATTTCCGACTACATCCATTGAATTTGACCAAATTAAGTAGGGAAAAACCATGGTCAAAAGGTGCCACCGGACTTCCCGAGGGAAAGGGAAACCGTACGCTTCCCCGCCGCACGTGCCTCGGGAGACCGCGCACGCGCGAGTGCACGCTACATCCCTATCTCCCCCCTGTACCTGTGCTTCGTACGTGGGTGTGCGTCAGATCACTTTCTTCGGCCCACGCAAGCGCTCACATCGACGGCCCTGATCTTGTCAATCCCGAGACGAGATCAGGGCCGTCCGATCCAGGGGTGGTGGTGGGGTAACCCCAAGAACCGGACATGGCCCGGAATGCTGGTGCGGACCTGAAAAGCCCCGACATGTGAAGCCTGACGTTGTCGCTCGTTTTCCTCCTTTTTTGTTTTTTTTAATTCAGTTTTTTGGGAATTTCATTTTTAAATTAATAACATAATGAACTTCAAATTACACCCATCCCATTACGATATAAAATTCATCAAATTTTATTTTGAGTCTACAAAAATTCTGAACTTGCCACCTGTAATACAAATCTCAATTTTATTTTTGTTATATATATATATATATATATTTTAATTTAGACTATGGAAGGACCTGTTTCAGATTGGAAAAAAATAGGGGTAATGAACGAATTTACAAAAGACTTTAAAATATACTTAACGGTGGATAGCCGTGTTGATTAATAACTTATTTTTCATCATCTAGATTAATGGTTCGAACATGCAATTACTAAAGTTTTAAGTGGGTGGGGTTATGGCCTTATGTTAGTCTACTTTGAGGTATAAGGGCTCGACCCTTCTGTGTAATTTGGGTACGGAAGTCAGTGGTGGAGTCATCGGTTATAAAAAAGATTATTTAAAATATATGTGCCATGGTGTGCATAATTCGAAGTTCTTTTGGGAAATTTCTCCATTTTCCTAATTTGCTTTTTAAAATTTTTGCCCATGCGATGATACAAAGCCCGACCAAAGCCGAGCTCGACCGTATCGTGTGGTCCACCGAGCGCCACGTGGCGAGAGAGCATGGGGGGTTCCGCTGGGGGGGGGGACCACCTGGAGATTGGAGTTTCGGAGGTTGGGCAAGCATTTGGGCGCGTGGCCCAACACGCGGGGCATGTGGGGGTCGGAAGAGTTTTTAATGGCCTGTCTGTGCCCCTAAAGTTTCCTCGGACCCCATATAAATAATTCAATGAAAAATTGAAGAAGACGTGCAAAAATATTCAATAGGGACCATATTCAAAAATATTCAATAGGGACCGTATTCATACGGTCCAATGATAATAATGAATAATTTGACTTTTGTGGTGTTGATTATGCTAACCCAAAAGATTAAAAAAAAAACTGATGCATCGAAAGGGCAAACGTGCATATGACAACCATTGGTAAAGTTGTGCTCATAAAAAGAATTTTTGTTAATTTACTATTCTCTCGACACGCTTACTAAAGCCATCGAATCCGAGAAAGTTTGCAACTTTTGATTTTACTTTCCATGTTATGCATGCTTTTCTTGCGAAAATTGAAATCTTTACGAATTTATTGGGATTGGTTTGCTGTTATAAGATACATTCATGAAAACCTTCTTTTACATTTTGAAGGGAAGGTCATCGGTTCTCTCAAACAAGTTCAATCCAATTTGTACTCCTCTTAGGGTGCAGTTTAATTGTAGAAAGATTAGAGTATGATCATAGTCCTCCTTAGATAAAATTCATGAAACACGTTCTTCAAAGTAACTTTAAGGTACCAACAATGAACATGACCTACTTAACGAACCAAGTAATTTGTCATAATGCTATCCAAACACAACCGTGGCCTCTTGACTGGATCAACAATGACATGCACGAGGCATAATTTGATGGACCTTTTTTTTTCTCATTGAAATTTGTAAGATTATAAGGGGGAAGGCCAAGGTGGGGGGCCATGCCCCTTTTGCCTTGAGAGGAAAAGGCAAAGGAGGGTCCTCTCCTTGTGTTGTCATGCCATTGCATGGACAAGATAAGAAGGTGGTGGTGGGGGGATTTGAACATGTGGGGTCTTTGTTTCCTCCTCATGGGGCTCCAATCAAAAGTACTTTTTGGGAGTCCCTCAAAACCCAATTGGATGTTCTTTAAAAAAAAAAAAATTCCTCTCCCCTTTTTCTTTTTTGTTTTGATGATTTCATCATGCGTTGGAGATCCATGTTCCCCATGCAAGGGAACCAAAGAGAATTGCTCCTATTCAAGATAACATAAAGATGAAAAGCCTTCCCACTAAATTCACCATTAATTATAATGATGATAATCCATTCCCCATTCCCCCCCCACCTCCACAAAAAGAAAACCCATTAACCAATTGACTGATTTTGATAATTCAATAATTTATATATAAGAATAAAAGACGTGGGCGAGCCCAAATTAACTGTTAAACACTTGATAGAAGCGGTTCAATCACTTCGAAAAGAATTATTAGTACTATAATGTAAAAACTAATTGAATTTTTGGTATGGTGATAAATATGTGTCACCATGAAGCGGCCATGATCAATCGAATGATGCGCCAAATTCAGGAGGAGGGACATCTCTTTTATTTTTCCAGCCTACCACAACAAAAATCTAAAGAACAGATTTTTCTTTCCTTTTGTTGGTTGAAGTTGCCTGGGGACAGATATGCCTTGTCCCTGTCCAGACATCAAAATTGGGTACATGTACTTCTTTATTGCCTCGCTTGTTCCTCGTGGTAATCTATCAAATTCATCATTGAATTGCCCCCCCATTTCAAATTTCTTAATCATTAGAAGGAAATTGTTTGTGTAGGCAAACAAATATTTTTTTTTTGCCCACCTTCTTCCTCTGTTTTTTATTGGAAAGAAATCTATCAACTCTGCCATGAAAAGCGCAGCAACAACAAGAATGGGAAAGCTAATTGTCGTGCTCCCATCCTTTAATAAAAACTCACTTTTTGTCTAAGGAATTATCCTCAATTATTGCTGGGTTCTTTCAAGGGGAGATTATATCCACAAAGATATTCCACGGGCCTAATCATATTTATTCTTGGATTTATTTCCCATTAAAGTGGGTGCGAAACAAAAAAAAAGAAAGAACAATCCTAAAAAAAGAGTTATTAGTATTATTCTTCATATGCAGTGTCCTGTATTTTTCCGAAAAATAAACAAATGAAAAAGCATCATCATCATTGGGAGTTTCGATCGGGAAATATTTATGCCAGACTTGTAACATTAATTATCGAATTATGTAAATATAAGTACTTCAAGAGCCTCTATCAACAAAAAGATCGAATTAACACATTTTTTGGATGCATGCTTTCTTGATTTTAAATCAATTTATTTTAAGGACATAACAAGTTGAAGTGATTAAAAAAAAAAAGTTTTTGCCAGTGGTCTTCTACATATATACGTACGTACATACATACTTGACAAGTACTGGTTCTCGCTAAGCAAACAAGAACAAAACAAGCTCTCCAAATTCCAAAGCTCTCTCTCTCTCTCTCTCTCTCTCTCTTCTGTGTTAAAAGAAAACTCGAAAAGCTCGAGTACTTGCACGCAGACCCACACGCTGCTTCGTCACACTGTCAACAACACAAGCCTCAAGACTCTCTCTCTCTCTCTCTCTCTACAGTGACCCAGAAGCAGAGCGATGCTTTGAGGGCGACGATGGCGAGAGAGCGAGGTTTGAGTTTGGGCGGTCATCAATGGCCACCGATTGGAGCTCCTCACTACCACCCCCATCCCCACCACCAACCCCCTCATCCCGACCCCCACTCGTTGACGGCGCCGCCGCGCGACCGCAGCAGCGGGAGCCAGTTCGAGTACGACTCCGTCAACGCGGTGTCCTTCGGCTTCGTGGCCACCGCCGTCCTCATCTCCATGTTCCTGGTGATGGCCGTCTTCGAGAAGTTCCTCCGCCCCTCCTCCTCCCCCTCCCCCCGCGACAACTCTCAGCGGCAGCGCGTGGATCTCGGGCCCCAGAGCCTCGCCGGGAAACTCAGCCACCCGTCCCCCAAAGTAAGTGTCCCTTTTGCTCAGCTAGCCAAAAGAACACCAGGCGTCTTTCGTGCACTTCAAGGTAAAAAAGAAAGAAACGAGAGAAAGGGTTTTGGTTCTTCTTTCACGCGATCTTTACTTTGTACAGCATTCCATCAGACGATTTTTTTTTTGTGCGTGCAAATTTTGCATGAGATCTTTATGTGGTTATAGAAAAATCCCTTCTTTTAAAACTCTACCTCACAGATAGTTTGAGAGTGTCAATGTATATCATCAGAGTCATTACAGTTTGGTAAAAAAAAGATAAAATTTAATAATCCATCTTTAAAGTGAAAACTGTGACTGTGATAATTTATCCTAAACTGAGAGGACCTCGGTCGATTGGAATGGGGGAGTTCTTGTCGTGAGCTTCCTCTTCCTTATTAATTTTTTCTTTTAAGGTTTTCATTCTGGGACCATTCTAAAGGTTGTAGCTTTCTTTATGACCTTTTCATTGGGCACGTCTGGTTCTCGCAATTTGACCACTACCCCGAGTTTCAATTAGAGCAAAAGGTGGGATTATTCATAACGTGGAGGAAATTTCTGCCTTTGTTTGACGCCTATTGTTCTCCTTTTCTTTTTTACCATTTTGGGGTTGGAATGATGATTGCGATTCTGACACAGTCACACAGAGACCTTGGCGCCTGCCCCTTGGCCTACGCCTCACGCTTTTCCTTTCTTTCTTCATATTTTGTGCTTGCTTGCAATCTTTGTTTCCAGAAAATAGATTTAGGGTTTCTTTCTTTGGGTTATTTGTGTGTGTGTAAGAGAGTCTCTCTCTCTCTCCCTCTCTCTCTCTCTCTCTCCTAGCATAATTCTATTTTCTTTGGCAATTCTTCGCTCTCCAAATCCAAATCCAAATCCCATCATTCGTGGAAAATCTTGTGTACTTAGAGATATTATGTTAGATTGATATACAAAATTAGTTTACATAGTGATGTTAAGAATGAGTGTTTAAGCTATTGGATGGTATGCAAGAACCGGACAAAAATATGCTGCACAACTTGTGTAATGTTTTTGACCAAAAAAAAAAAAAACTTGTGTAATGTTGCCTTTTGTGTTGTAGCATTATTCTAGATGATAAAGCGTGTACCCCATTGTGGATTCTATGTCCTCCACCTACTAATCTAGATATCAAGTGTCTTTCTTCATTGTAAATACTGGCTCTGTACACCTCCCATGTACTTGCACTCTAGTTTCTGTCACTTCCTGCAACGCACAGATCATCAAGGACCAAGGATGATTCCACCTATCAATCGTCTGGGCAAGTGGCTTTTTCAATCTGAATGGCCCCAACCTCGTTTCTTTAGATGTTAAGAAATCGGGACGACTCGATAGGATGGTAACCCTGCGTCCCAATCTCTTTTAAGGTCGAAATGGTGTTGATAACAGCCGCTTTTGTGGACATTTACCTTTGCCCTTATGGGAAATTTCGTGAATGACTTGTCGATTAAGTAAACAGGTTGAACTTGAGCGATTCATTGACCAATCTTGACAATTCCATATTTGAAAGCCTCGTAGAGGACTCTGTCAAGCGAAGATGTGCCGATTTACCTGGCCGGTTAACCATAGAAATGCGCCTTATATGGGGCAACCTCTCGATTTCGGTCGTGAAAAGGTCAAAATTTGTTTATCAGTTTCAGATTCCTATACACTGGTCACCTTATTAAACAAGTCGGACTTAAATGGAAAAGAACAAGAGTAGGTGCATCACCGGAAACACTGCCATGTGATTGTAATTAATGAGGCTTTGCCGATTCTCATCTGTTTGCTGCCGTTGGCTTTACTTTATTTGGTTTTCTTGTGAATGTCTTGCATTAGCTTGTCCGTTGCCACTTGACATTAGGATCTTCTATGACCTGCGCTACAGTGGTTTGTCTGTTTGAATATGATCGCATTTCCTTCAATCTCGCGATTGAATTTATGTCGTGTTGCAAGATTGGGTGTCGAAAAAATATGTTTGCCATGCATTCTGAGACAGTTTTCTATAGCTTAAAGCTATTGGTACCATTGGTCCAACAATATGAATGCATAGCTGCAATTTTGACCACAGTGAAGTGATAGTTAAGAAAAGAGAATTGCTGCGATTCTGCCAAACAGGCTAATATTGATTTCAACATTTGTGTGGATGCAGATGACTGTCTATGATGATGGAGTTTCGGTGCTCATGCCCGGGGACGATGTCCCATCCTACATAGCCCACCCGGCTCCGATGCCTTGTCCTCGGGAAAACATTCCGTGGCCTTCTCACCGACCCAGCGCCCCATCTTGATCTCCCCGACGAACTCACGCTCGATCGCGACACAACCACCCGCTTTCAGTACCCAGGGCATTGAGCTGTGAGGATATTGGGTGTGCTTTGATTATCATTCTCGAGTCAAGAATGAGAGTTTTCTTGGAGGAGCCTTCTTCTCTTTTAGTGATGAGCTCCCTGATTTACTTGTACAGATCGTCGCAGAGTTTGCAAATGAAGACCGAGCGTGGGCTTATTTTAGCCCCCTTCTAGTTGGCCAATCTTTTCTTCGATCCAGTCTTCAACTTTACTTTTTCCTCAAGAATACACAAAAGAACATAAGATTTCAGGTTCTGGGCATTCTCTGTACGCCACTTGTTAAATTTTGGTTGGTATTTTTCCTCTGCGATTTTGCCGAATGCCTCGCGTTGACTCATATTTTGGAGAAGTCGAGGTTTGCATTGACTCGTATTTGAGAAGTCGATGTATTGTTAGATTGAAGGACAATTGAATCATTAGTCGGATTGCAAAAATGGGCGTAAATTCAAGTTCTTGAGGCGGTTCTTATTGAGAAGGCGAGGCAAATGAAGAAGTGGATGAGTTGCCAATTTCTAGGCTTGAAGTTCACCTCGGTTCAGAGGTTTCCAAAATATAAACTAGCAAACGGATAAAAATGCATAAACTATAGGGGTGATTGGTTCCCTAGATGGTCCAGTTCTCCCACCGGGAATTGAATTGACAAGTCCTAAGACCGGAGCGGACCTGTTGGTCCAGGCTGGTTCTCGGAAAGGTCGAATTGGAATGTACAAATTCTTAAAAAAATAGAATTTCTTTGCTTTTTTGAGGTAAACTTCAATAGCTTATTTGATATATTTTATCTTTAATAAAATATATGAAAAATTAGAAATTTAATTCTTATAGTCCGGTCCGGTCTAATCTGACTTTCCGACTCGAACATTGGTTTCACTTTTGGGAATTGAGAACCAGACCGACACCTTCGAAAATTGAACCAAACCCGCCGGTATATGGGGGGTTCTCGATTCAGTTAGTCCAACTTGCTTACCCCTAATAAATTAGGTACCATAAAATATTTGGGCTGGAAAGCGGAACAGCAGTAGGATTTAAAGCTTAATCCATTAAAAAAATTCCAGAGTGGATGGACCTGGCCCATATCCTACTTATTCTATGCCCAGCCCAATTACTAAAATGATTATTGGTTTTTTTATCAAAGTATGTGGGCCGCCCTAAACCCACTCCAAAATGGCTACATACACTCCTTATGGAACTTAGATGACGGACAGATCGTGGGCCCAACCACTCCCTCTCTCCTCTCTTGTCGGCGCCCGCCTCTCCGTCGCCTCCCTCTCCCCTCCTCGCCGCTCGTGTGTGCCGCCACTCTGGTCCGCCGGCCGATCGTCACTAGGGTCAAGGCCCTCCTTACCCTTGTTGGTGCGATTGCTGTTGGCGAAGCCCACTTTTGTTTTTTCGATTTTTTCTTTGTAGACCCTTCGGTCTATCTCCATGTCTTCGAAAACAAGTACTTTTTCGATGTTTTCGGTGAGCTGAATTTGTTAAAATGGGTCATAAACCTATCTTTTAACATATATTTGATGAGCTGAGTTATTATATGGGTTAGTTATATCCATATGAGCTACAAATGGGTTTAGAATGGTAAAGCCCAAACTAATATGAGTATTAAATAAGCTTATAATTCACTTAAATCTAATCTACCTCTATAATTCCCTCTTTGGTCTCTCTCGCCCTCACTAGATGTCATGCTCATTCACCCTTGACTTCAGTTTCAATATGAGCTTTTTTTTTTTCCAAATTCGGTTAGATATACAAGTATTTTAATGGTAGAAGTCGGGTTGAGTATTGGTGACTAGATTTGCATTGCATGAAGATAAGTAAATTTGGGTCAGAACATCATTGTCCCGACCCGACCCGACCCGACCCGACATCATCCTTTTGACGGGCCTTGTGTGGGCTAACTCGAGATATCAGGCTTGAGAAGGTTTGTAATTGGATGCAATTGTGCAGAGCGTGCAAAGCGAAGAACAAAAACGAAAGAATGGACAATTCCCACGAGGCCGTTCATTTGCGCATGAGTTGACATGCGACGCAAGGTCTTTGAGTTAGCAGCAGTTCTCGACTCTGTAACATTCAAGAAAGCCGCTGCCTGATGAACATATATCGCGGTCTTTCGCAGAGGGGAGCTAACCAGGGGTTGATCGCAGCACATCCGCATCGAACCTTAGCGCATCGGAGTTACGAAAGCTGGTTCTGCACAAGTCGGTTTTCCTCAGTCTTGCAGTGTTCCTCTTCAACGGGCCTTAGAAAACATGTGATTTGTCGATTTTTTCATCTGCCGAACTTCTCAGAACACGATACGTCCCATGGTTGTCGTAATTCAAGAAGAGTCGGTGTTCCCTAAAGCTCTGAACTTGTTGAATAGTCCCGTTTCCCTTTGACTTCCTCAAATGCTGAAAAGAGGAACCAGTCTAGTGGATCGAGTAGGATACTGGATGCCATGCGATGATGGCTCATGTCATTTCCTGATCCAGCCAGCATGTACCATCCTCAAGTTTTACCGGCGAATTCATATTAGACAAATCACGAATTCCCTCACTTTGCCCTTGTTTGTCTCTTCATTGAAGTATCAACTGAAAATAGCATCGATACGTGGGACACATACAGCGACACTTTTCCTCGCGAAATAGCGTCTCGATCTCGCTATAAAGAATCGAACCAACTCTCATAACAAAGATTCTACATCGATGGCAAGACGTTGGAGCTTACTCCAGCAAGCGCATCAACTTCTGTCCTCACTTCTGCATCTCGACAAGTGCTCGGCACGTGATTCGGGGGGGCGGACGGCATTGATTTTCCGGACGCCTGCAGGTGTTAATAAATGCTGCTGGCGCGAGAAAACGACGAATGTGTACACATTCATCCTGCAAGACGAAAACGTCCAGATGCCATCGGTCGTTCTCTTTTACCCTTCACCCGAATCCGAGATCCCGACATCATGGTTCTCGGACAAAAACATCACGTGAATTGGGGGAATGAGAGTGAATATGTAGGAAAGAGGAGTCCCCAAAGTCAAACCGAAAGTGGCAGCTTTGGCTTTGTCTTCATGGTAAAAATCCCCATATTTGTTCTTATTTTTATTTTTTTTATGTCTTTTATGGGTTTGTTTCTATCTCTTCTTATTGCAATCAATAAGGAAAATGTCCATTTACATAAGTTTGTTCTCATGCTCCCAATGGCTCCTTAATGGGTTTTTTCTTTTCCTTCCCCTACTTTGGCCGTTTGTCGTCCGAAATTCAATTCAATTTAATGGAACGGCGGAATAATCAGCGAAAGATATTACATAAAGAGGAAATCAAAATAAATATGGGTCTCACATGATTTTTGGTTTGATATAATTCGTGCCTATTCAAATAGACTACTTTGCATCACGAAAATGGGAGAATGTTTCGATTGATGCAATTTGGGAATCTAACATGGAACGATGTAGAAAATGTTTACTAGCTTGCTTCTCTATTAAGGTTTAAAGTAGAGGATCTGGTTAGCCAATGTCTCAAAACACGCCTCGAAGAACTAATGATGAAAATTCTACAATTTTAATACAGCAACTCTGCCGATGTTATTTATAATCCATTTACAAGGAAAATACTCGAAATATACCTCACTTTTGACTCGATGACCGCTTATAGTCCTCCTCCATCTTCGCAAAACCCTTTCGCATGTCTCTGAGAAAAACCTCGCATTAAAAGACCAATATATCCCTCCTTATAAACTCATTTTAGCATATTGATTAGGGTTTCGATGGTTCAGTTTTTAGTTATTGTTTGAGTATTTTGAATAGATGTGAGGAATATAGAATTTGAGATTTGCATTTATGAAAAGAACATGACTTTTGCATTGACAGGATTACAAATATAAATCATGGGAAGGTGCACAGTAGTTTTCAAGCGTAAAACTCAGGTATGTATTTGATATTTTCAAAAATACAGAGATATAAGTGATCATGGAGCAACATGTGAGGTATTATCTTGCTACTTTCCCATATTTTAAAGATTGATATAAATTATAAACTAAATATGTTTAACAAGTATTTGGAGAATACTCACGAATACCATCTCTAGAATGGTAAGTTTTGTGCTCCAATGGGTAAATATTGTACCCTAACCTATGGGGTTGGCTAGGTTAATTCATTGTGGAAAAATAAATGATGGAGGGGCCCCAATCTCATGGTAGGGTGTACCATATTTCTTGTCACTATATGACCCTTTCAGTACATAGGAAAATTTCGAACAATGAATGAGCCATTCCAAGTGGGAATCTTTGATTTGCATTTATCTTTTGGACCCCATCCCCATGTTATAAATTGTTTTGGTACAATCTTATGATCCATAGTTTTAGATGAATGCCCATAAAGTTTGATTCCACGATCTACCATATCTTAATGACTTTTTAGGGTCCCCCAAATTTTTTACCCTCTCTTGAACTTAGTGAAACTCGGAGTACCAATTAACAGTCTTTCCACAGTGAAGATGATTTGAGTGAGAAATAAAGGATGCACAGCAGGGACAGAATTTTACACAAGTAGTGTTAACTACCCCTGATTTTAGGATCATTAACTATACGTCATCTCGAATATAAAGTGTATAAAAAGGTCGCTTTGAGGAAACTTTTTACTTGCTGAAGCTTTTTTCTTAAACCGACGGGACAAGCAATGACCGAATCCAGATAAGTGCCCTTTTCAAAGGGGATCGCCTGTATTCTTTTTTTTTTTCTTTTTTTTTTTTGGGGGGGGGGGGGGGGGGGGTAGAACTTCTGCTGAAAGTGCTTACTCGTGATCATTCGTGTAAGACTGAAGCTGCTTTGTCCAGTGGCCTGCCAGAGAATAGACACAGCTAAGTCGGATCCAAAGAGAGAAGGACAAAAGAAAGAGGAGGATGCCATGACTTGAATTGAATCCAAAGCTTCTCTGGAAGACATTCTTCTCTGTTCATTTTGGATTATATGCACACTAATGCGAGTCTTCCAAAACACTTGCTAAGTAGCCAAATACAGAAACTTTGCAGTGCAGCGTTTCTCGTGCTCCAATAGTCATACTCTGAACAACGAAACTATTGATACACGGACACCCAATCTAGATGTCCTTTTATCAGTGGGCCGACCTAGTCCGCCAGGATCCGATGGAGGAGAGACGAACATTTGGGATTCATCCGGATCGCGTAACATATTACTAATCGATCCCCATTCCGTTTACCGAGCCAAGTCCCTCCCGACGAGTCATTTCAGACTTAAAACGGGTGCAGGAGAGCTGCTGCACTCGTGGGGCAGCCTACCCGCCGCAATGGGTCCGAGCTAAGCAAGGATGGTGCGGGTTTCCTGTTGAGTCCCCCGTCCGGCAATGAATGCTGATGGCATATTGTTCGAACAGAGCAAGAACGTCAGCAGCATTTCGATTTTGATACGACACTCAAGTTGAGAATCAATGCACGAACCAACCTGACCGATCTGTCACCAACCAAAAGATATAACCCTTTTTTTTTCCCAACCCCTCACATGCGAATATTCTTAAGACTCCCATTCAACCCCAACTATACTTTTTCTAGTCCTTGTTTGCCAAAAACACAAAGGAGGTAAATCCTGTTCCCAGATCCCCCCCAAAGTAAATCATCATGACGCAGAGAAAGTGAAGTACGCGGTCATGCAAATTGACGGTGGACCAAATTGAGTAGGAAGAACATAAAGAAAAAAAGAAAATTGACTCGAGGGTCAATTCTAATTGCATTATGATCTTCCCATATCCACAGATTGACCCTTCACGGTTGTCTTACCCATTTACATATTCTAAAGCAAGACAAAGTTGCCCAAGAAAAGAGAGGGAAGTAAACAAAATTGGGGGAAATTGAAAGGGAAAGAAGAGGAGTTGCTTGTAAACGTGAATATTTTTTGGGCCATCTTTGCAATTTTCATAGGAATATGAAGCACTCCAAAGAAACAAGCGGGTTTTCAAGGGACTCGTTGGCGCTACTTATCCGTTTCCCACCACCACGAGCCTCCCGGTTCCTGCCCTCGGTCGGACCCGGCCTGCCCCGTCCCGGGGACGGGTTTGTCCTCCGAGCAGAGGGGGTCCGGCTTACTGCCAATCCCGCCGAGCCAACGCCGTGGTTCTCCCCCCGGCTCATTGCCGGCGACCTCGACCTCCTCCCGGACAGCTCTCCTGGGTCCGGCCTCCCTCCGCGGCTCGGCACCAAGCGAAAGGAACCCGGTTCTCTGCTCTGGACCATCGTCACCGACCCGCCGTTGACAAGAGCCGGAGACCGGTCCGACCGCCTGGTGGGCGAATTACCCGACACCCGCGATCTGTAGTCATGATCATTACGACACCCATTGTCGCCGGGAAGAGAGCGGGGCTTGGCCGGCGGGACCCGGAGCTTCGCCGGGGATCTGTTACTGGCCCTCGGCTTCACGTGGGGGCCGCCGTCGTCGGTGAGGTTCGCGGCGGTGGACACGCTCTCGCTCAAGCTGCAAACCTCCTCAACCTCCTCGGAGGCTTCGTCGGCGGCGAAGACGGCCGGGCTCTTCTCGTGCGGAGCTAGAGCCGGGTATTCAGGCTCACGGGACCCGGGCTTGGGCTTCGGGCAAGTGGGTGTCTCGGAGAGCACTTCCTTGACGGTCTCCTCTTCCACGGAAGGAGGTGGAGCTCTGCTCTCGGCGGATTTCACTCGGGTTCTCTCGTGACCTGACGAAGATGAACCAGTCGGTCGTCGTTCATGGGTGCTCACGCAGCAACCCATTCTTGGGGACTTCTCTCTTCGGGGTGGCGATGAGAGATTTTCTTGCGTGGGGGGATTGGAGTGGGGAGTGAAGAGCGATGCCGAGAGGGAAGGAGGGAGGAGGGGGAGTCGTGGGAATAAGAAAGTGAAGGGTGAATAAATGGTGTGGGGATCGGTTAAAGCGAAGGTCAATGCAATGCAATGGATTTAATGCGTTCTTTCTTTCATGTCGCTTCCCTCCCCATGTGTTCCCTCAGTCTTGAACATAGAGATATGATGATGAGAGGCTATGCTCGTTGAACTTAATTGGTGGACTTCACAAAAACAGAAGAAAAGGAAAAAAAAATCGGTAGTAAAGATTAAGGAAATAAGTGAATATCCCGAGCGCCGCAATTTTCGCGCCACTCTTACTTCAAGTTTCGTAAATTTTTTTTCCGATCAATCGGGTGCCATAATTTCTTAAAATAGTTCACTTGAGTGCTACCAGCGATCTTCTTTGTATATGTCTCGCCAGAGAAATACGATCTACCAAAGAGTGTGGAAACCGCGTCAATTGGCTACTTCCTCCTTGTCCCCCAAAAGTGACGAATTGTGGCTGATAGCTTCAATTCGGACCCCAGCTCCCGATTTGCACTTCAAGAATCAATCGAAGAGTTTGACGGTGAAGAATGTGAAGGAGAGAGTCCGAGGGGAGCAGCACTGGCGCTTGTTTCTATCTGGCGTTGCAAAAGCTGAAGTCGTTTGGATTCGAGGGTTTATATTAACAACCATGGCGAGTGCATTAATGTTCACCCAACACCAGTATCATCTTCATCTTACATCTCCCTGTAGTAGCATGATCTAGGTAGCGTTTGGCAAGACTAAAGAGTTATGAAAACTTAATACTCTTGTCGATAAGACAGACTAACATGGGAGAAAATGAAAAAAAAAAATCATATGAATTAGAGAACCCTTTAGTTTCATCTCAATTTTGGTGCAAAAGCTCGTCATATTTGGTAACTTGCTCAATTTCAGAGGATGGCAACTTAACTATGTCATCGACATCAACTTTTATCTTCTTCTATTTTATCTATGACAATGGCTTGCACTGAGTCACATTCCGATAATTGCATCTCTTCTTAACTGTACAAGTCTTTGCATTTTTGAAAGAAACCACGGAATTTTCGATCGATAATACTTTTTGACACTCGCAACTTTCAATTTGCCGAGGACATTGCGTATCTTCTCCAGATCAATAGACATTTTCGAGGAACAAAGACTCTAGAATCATTTTCTAGCAACCAAAAAATAAAATACTCTAAAATCATATAAGCAGTGAGAGGGAGGCCATAGGATGAATAGGCAACATATTTGATTTGAGGGGCTGTTGTGAATGTGGAGATGCTTTAGTTCTCGAAATCTTTGGATGCACAACTCATGAATGTTATTCATGAAACCTCTCAACCTGTCGCAAGTGTTGGGCTCTCTTGCAGGGTTTCTTAAACCTTCAAATTCCCTCCCTTAAGCATTTCCTTATTGTGATTCAGAATCTGATCAAGCTTCCAAGTGACTGGTCGTCATCCTCCAAGAGAATGGTGGGATCACAAATTGACATTTTCAAAGGGGTCAGCTTTGTCATACTCTTCAACTCGACGAGCCTAACATTACCTTATTTTGACAGTAATTCATCCTTCCCCTCCATCGATCAAAGCTTTGTCATACTCTTCAACTCGACGAGCCTAACATTACCTTATTTTGACAGTAATTCATCCTTCCCCTCCATCGATCAAAGCTTCCATTCATACGTTAACTCTTCCAAGTTGATAAAGCCTTGTAGTACACCGCGGGCTTGATTATCTGCCTATGGCAGTTGCTTAGATTTAACAATCTCAAATTCGATAATTCCTCAAATGTCCCGAGCTCTCTTTTGAAAAAAAGATCTCACTTCACGCTTTTATGTGACATTTTCTATATGGATGACGTGATCTCTCTTTTAGGTAAATAAAAAATTTTCATAGGTAAAGTCTGTTGTTGGAAAATAAAAGAACACTGATCCAATAAAATAAGAAAATATATGTGAGCCAAAATAAAGGTACTACAAAAATTTTGTTAACAAGTGCCGTGGAACACTTGGTGAATACCTAATTAAAACTCTATTAGTTTCGCAGAAAACTTTCACTCATGGAAAAGCCCTTCCCATACCAGGTACTAATATCTTTTTGACATGTATTTAGGACAATCAATAGTATTTCATTGTTATAAAAATGAACTATTGAAATAAAATTATGAACAAAAGCTCATTGCTTTTTATTTCCTTATAATTAATTGAGGTCATAGGACTCTATTCACTTATTCTTTGACCTAGCTTTGAATTAACTTCAATTTTTTCTCGCCAAGAATTCGAATAAGGTTTTGAACCAATCTAATAATGATGAAATATTTTCATAATTATCTATTAACACAACATACTATTTTTTTTGTCATCCTTTTAAGATCAATCGTGGTCTTACAAACTCTACTTAAAGTAAGTACTGATTTGTTACTTCATATAATGCGTAAAAGATGCTAGCCACACTTGTTAACTACCTAATCTAAGACTTTGTTTATTTCACAGAAAACATTTTCTTCAAAAACGTTTTCCTCATTTTTTGGCGATTGATTTGTTTAGGAAAATGAGTCAATGAAAAATATTTCCTAGTTGATAGAAAATATATACTTAAATTTAGGAAAATAATTTTCTCGTTGGAAAATTGGAAAATACTTTTCACAATATGACTAAGTATCGATGCTTGGAGCATAAATTATGTACTTGGGCATGAAAATCCCAACATTGATTTCCGGACTTCCACATACAGGAAAGGGTTTTTGGTACTTGTGCCCAAATCGGGTGCATGGCTCCAGTTTATTAAGCCTGGGCTCGAAGCCTTGGTGCCCAAACTTGAGTCCATAAAGATAGTGCTCTAGTCCCTAGCGCTTGAGCTCTAGGCTTAGCATTTAGGTTCGAGTCCACAAAGGCGGTGCATAGGTCCTTAATTTATTTAAAGTACATTCTTATAAATATATCTTTTTAAAAAATGAATAGAAGTTTTAATTATTTTTACTTTATTTGCTCTATCTCTTTATTTTTCATTCTTCCTCAGCCAGTGGTTGACCATGGGCGAGGGAAGAGCTCATTGGAGGCTTATGAGAATCGAGCTTGCTGATTCGGCTAGGTCGAGGCCTCATGGACCATTGGCATCGATGAGGCTTGAGCCATGTTGATATGGCGAGACTCAAGCTTGTCGGCCTTGGCGAACTCACCGACCTTTAGATAGGCTTGAGCTCATTGGAATCAGCTCATCCCTCATCTGTGATTGGTCACTAGCTGGTGACTAGCAAATGAAGAAGGAAAAATAAAAATAAAAATTTCTTTTATAAGTTTTCCCCCGGAAAATTTGACTAGAGACTGAAAAATATTGCTTAGTTCATTTTCAATTTTCAGCTAAATACCAAAAAAAAAATATTGTCACTTTTCTAGAAAGAAAAAGGTTTTATAAAAAAAAGTCTTTTGAAAATACCAAATTTTTCATAAAACAAATGGAAGCTAAAGAAAGCTTACTTCCATTTTCAATGCAATGTTAAGAGAAATTATGATTCTTGAAGAAAAGTTACAAAATGATATTTCACAGATAATTTAGTATTAGTGATAATTACGCACGCCAAGAAAAAGCAGCAGTCACTTAGGTAATTTTGCTAACGATAGAAAAAAGGTAACTTAGGTGTATTACTATTCTTTCGTGGAATATTAGGAATTATAGGACCCACAGAACTTGCCCCGACAGAAGGAAATTATGTTCTTCAAAAGAAATCATGAAATGATGTGTAAATGGGTAGTGAGGATGATTACGAACGTCAAAGAAAAGTCGTGATCTATCAGACGGGGTCCGGTCCTATTGAAGGACCGACCCCATGTCAACAACACAAATTGAGGAATGAAGGGAGGGGACGCTCGCAATGCGCCATGACAGGCCACCCGACCCTCGTCCACCACGAAAATACGAAAGCCAATGCAGGAAATTAATGTGGACGTCGACATATGTAAGCAGACACGGGCAAAGATTCAGATGGGAGTTAAATCATATCGAACATCAATCGCATTGCTCAACAAGAATACAATTTGAGGACCACTTGCCTTATTGAATGAAACCACATTTTAGACTATACAACAAAAGTATCAATGGCTACGCCTCTTGGGGACAATTGGAGAAATTATATAAACAAGACATTACTAACTTTTGAAGAATTTGGGACTTCAGTTCCATGGTCATTCGGTTCTAATCATGTCTCTTTCATCTAACTAATTACTTGGGCTGTTCAGGAGATTATGCGTGATTAATGACTTGAATATCAATGTAATGGGCTTTCTTTTGTAATCCGAATGAATTAGTGGTTTTTTATTCTACGTCAATCTTTTCCCTATTATGAGACACGAGGTGCTTTATGTTGGTGATGCAAACCCTTCTTCTTGGTCATCGTCAGCAAGAACCCGGTTCAAGAACATCGCCAGTCGGACTCCGCCTTGAGCGACTCTTTTCATCACGATCGGCATCCTCGAATTGAAGTAGTCATCTGCCATAACACAGACATTTCAACACACGTCATATCTCAGTATACTGTTGATGTGCGGTTGATATACGATAACACTAACTACTATGAGCAAAATCATGTGCTTGTATCACCTAACTAATGCTACAAAGAATGACGGGTTTTACGAAATGTGATATCGCTTAGTTAAATAGATCAAACTCAGGCGAAATGATCCCTCCCCGTGAACACATTCTGCAGATGTTCAGCTTATAGTCAGGAATCCTATTGAGGCTATGAATCCTTACCTGAAAGAGTGACACCAGACTCAACGCCTTTGTAACCATATTTGCAGGCAATAGCTATGCTCTCAGTTGCATACTTGATTGGACATGAATCGAGGTCTTCGCAGTCGGTCCACGATGCAATATCATCTGACCAAGCCCCCTTATTTCATAACAGAAAAAGGGCCAAAAAAATTCTAATTAGGAAGGCATAAAATGAGCGGCCGACTTTTCTCCAATAATAATTCTTAAAATGGATCTATATGATCATCTTGAACGAGAGAGAGAGAGAGAGAGAGAGAGAGAGTACATCAGTGAAGTTGGCCTTAATGTCTTGAAGGAGGAGGCTCATGTCCTTCTCATAATAATCTTTTTCTGCAGTTAAAATGATCTCCCTATCCCATACCTACTCATCCAGAAGAGAGGACAATTAGTCAATAGCGAGGTTTCAGGAAACTGCACGTGCACATCACATCCATGCGCATGTGCCTGCATGCATGAGAAGTCATCCCAATTCCAGCATCTAAACAAGCAAGGCAAGGTGCAACTTCCCATATATCTGCAACATGTTTATGAATTACCTCGACCCTAATGATAATCTCGCCATATCACAATGAATAAGATGCTAATGCTCATTAGCGATTTGCTATAAAGTCCGTGGAGAGACAATATTCAAGAGAGAGTACCTAGTTTCATCAAAACCATCGGATAGAGTATGCCAAAATAAAAAGGTGTTAGGTAAATGTCATGTTACAGCATGTCACTATCTCTGATGCCTAAACGAAGGATAAATATCAGGCAAGGCAAGGCTAAGTTATTTGTAGCCTTCTCTTTTGGTTATTCCATTTTTTTGGCTTAAAGGCAACGGAAAAGCTTTTTTGAGCAAAAGCCGTAGGCTTCAAGAAACTGGGCTGATGCTTACATGATGAAGATTAGACTTGTGCCTGAACCAGCGCAGCTCGATCGAGTTCCCTCCTTTGTCGGTCGTGAATCCGATGTGCATCGGCTGGCCGAAAACGGAGTAAATAGTGAATATCATCACGAAACGATGATGAATAAATTTCATATTTTTTAGCAGAGTCGACTACCTGATGAATATCTCCCATGAAATGTGACAAGAACAGCAAGGCTTCAGTCATATTATCTGTAACGCAAAGAAACTCACATTAGAATATCATGTTCCGGAGCTAAAATAATTGAACAATAAGCATTTCTGAAAAAAAAAATAAAAAACAGTCGAAATCTTAGTTACATCTTCGATCTGCAGTTCCTTCTTTGTAATGCGAGAGCTGAGAAGTGAAGTTTTGGATGGCACCAGCAACGCACATGTTCTTCTTGCCATGTGGATCATGGCAATCCCCTTTTTAAACCATGAGAACATTTTTATCCGTTAGTAATTTACCTTTTTCTTTCTCTGAATAGACTCTAAGGCCACAGAAATTGAGCTTAAAGTGTCTTACTAGCATACTCGAAGCTGCAAGCGTCGTCCGGCGTATCGATGAAGTGAAGCGGGCTTGTCCACTGGTACTTGTGCCAGTGCCGGATTTGATCTGGCCATGTGCAGAGCGACGAGAGGTCGCCGTCAGCATACGGCGGTAATAGATGCCGGACTACTTCAGCCACCTCCGGCTTCAGTAGAGACTGCAAAATAGGGAGCACTACTTAATTTAAATTATGCGAGATTTGCAAGCTTTTACTGTTGATTATCAAAAATCTCAGGGCATCTGATGTCATGCCTTTTATTTAGGTGATCGCATATCGACTGAAGAGTGGCGGAATTTATGACCCTCAGAGGTAAGATCGGCATGGCGTAAATAGTTCAGAATGTTAATTTTCAATCAACCAAATCAGTGTGACAAAGAGATAGATTTTCTGGGTTTTCATAGGAGAACGGTCGACTGGAATCTGAGCAGCCACAAGACGCTGCTTGTCGTTTGTTTCCCTTGTGATCATATGATAAAGTGCCCACAGATTACCTGATAAAAGTTCGAACTACCAGATCGTAACTAGAGCTCAAGAGCCTGTCAAAGGCTAACAAGAGCTTCAAACACCAATTTATTGGGAAAGTTTTCTTTTTACTTCAACAAGTGCAAATCGGAGCAAACCTCAGTCAAAAAAGCGCTATATATGTAGAAAACCCGTCCGAAAATGTCGTAGATCATCTCAATTCACACATTTTCAGCTGCCTCGGGAAACTTTCCATCAACTTCCAGAGGACTTGATTGAGAAATGGATAGACAGAACCACCAGGACAACATACCAAACAGTATTACCTGTGCAATTTGACAAGTCATGATGTGCCCTTCCTTGCTCCAGCTATGTACACCAGTCACAAACATGAAAACCATACTCATCGACACGAACAACTCGGGAGAAGACATTTTCATCGAATCTCAAAACACCACAAGCTCCCTCTCAAACCAATCTTTACTATATCGCAGTAGTACGTATATTGGAAAGATGAAAAATGATCACAAGAACACCGTTAATATATATATACACAACTTTTGAGAACATTTCCATTGCTTGCACGTAAGCATTCCTAACTGTTTTAGCTTGTACCATAAGGTTGACTAACATTAAATAGAGATAAGGGCATATTCTGGGATATACGTAGCATCAACATAAAAAATAGGAGGGATAGGATTAGGTGGCCACGGAGTGCAATCCTTTTTTTTTTCCTTTAAAGGTTGACAAAAGAAGAGAAAAGCTAGTCAATTTGGCATAGAAGATCGTCGATGTAGATGAACTTTCTGGTCCCCACGTCGGGAGCTTAAGAAATAATTGGCGTACTCCAATAGTCTCTCATTCATGTGCAGTTTGCTTGGGAGAAGCGAAAACCCGGTTCAGGATTGCTGCTAGGCGGACCCCTGCCTGAGCTAGTCTCTTCTCTACAATGGGCAGCCTGGAGAGGAAGTAGTCATCTACACGGAAGAAGGTCAATATGCTATTAATACATAAATTGAAAGAACTATGCAACAAAATTAAGGAATTAAAGTTGCGATATGACTAGTGCCACCACAATGGGAATTGGGTCGATCGACATGATAGGATACTTGCGTAAAAATAATGGAAAAGATCAACAAATTTGGATAAGATGTCCTCTTGAAGCAATTTTTAAGTGAATTTTCATAAAACAATTGCAGTCGCTGCCTTTTCATCTCTGGTACAATGCATGTTAAATCTTGACCTGTTTGATGCCATAGCTTTCACAGCACATAAAGCGGTAAGCACGTGTTGGACATCCCATACCTCACAAACACGACATGCTCTCTATCAATTGGCATTACCAGAAGGTGATAAATGACGAATATACATATGCAATTTCTATTATTTTTTATCTCATTACCAAGAAAATCATTTTTCACCAACCAAAAAAGCAAGAGAAGAAAATAGAATAAGGAAAGAGAAAACCTGTTAGAGTGCTTCCTGGTGTGGCATTCCTGTATGCATATTGACATGCCAACTTGATGCTTTCAGAAGCGTAACTGCAGAAACAAAGATGGTGCTTATGTTCATCTAAATGCCACTTTTTATCTAATTGATGAGAAACTGTATCTCAAGCAAATATTTGCTAGGTCAGCTTCATGCCGGGATACTCTTCACAGGGTAAAAACGACACTCCTAAAGTAGGTAGCCTGAAAATTACATGCATGACTGGAAATGCTATGATACTCTTCACAGAGACACATAACGTGGCATGGAAGTGAAATAATCAATTTAGATCAGCACATGTAAAAGCAAAAGAGAAGACTTACGGATCAGGACAAACTGTTTTGTTAGAAGCACAATCTCCCCAAGATGGTACATCATTGGACCAGCCATCCTAAATCACCAAGATATATAGAAACCGTAAAGAAAAGACAGTTACACAGTTATAACAGTTGCTCATGCATGATTTTGCATGATGGGTCACGTTCTCACGAAATTCTGAATTAAGTGACACCAATGGAAAGCAGACTATAGAAATTGTAAACTTGGATTATTTTACAATATGCATCATATGAAAATTAGGTATAATATATTGATTGGACAAGTGAGGAAGTGCTGATGGCTACAAAGACAGTGCTCCCCCTCCACCCTATAAAAGACTATCAAAGTGTCCTCAATATGATAGAAATCAGGCTTTTTTAGGGTGCAATAGCATTAAAAGGTCTACAACATACTACTGTTGCCAAACAAGGAAGCTGCAAAAATTTCAGTTTACACAGCTATCATATTTTTAAAAGATCTAACTCCTGGAAGCCATATTCTGCACTTTATAATTAGATATGACTCGTTCTAGCAGTCATATCCAATGATCCAACATCTTCTTCCAAATGCACTTTGTTATTTGCTTTTCTACTTTCTAATCCCTAGAATCAATAAACAAAATGGAGCTCATTGTATCATAAGCCTCATGAAAATGAGAATATTCTTAACTTAAGCAAGACATATTACTACAACACTATAATTTTCACACAAAAAGCAGAAGATGCTGAAAAACAAAATAATCCGAATTAAAATTGGAAAAGCATACCGTAATGTTTCTCTGAATGGCTTGGATCATCTGAGCAAGATCAGATTGATAAAATGTTTTCAATGCAGAATCAATTATCATGTTGTCCCACACCTGAAACGATATCATTTTGCTAGATGTAAGGATTTTTGGTTTATTTTATATCGTCATAACAACAGGATCCTCCGACTTGATGAGAGCAGTCACTACTTCCAAATTGGCATAGCTGACAAACAGGAAAACTACAAGGACACATAATCAAGAGCTGGGTAAAACTGAAAATGAACTTGACCTTGTCCCTTGAACATAAGGTCAGTTCTCATGACTCTCAATTACATTAAAATGATTGAAATTAAATATCCTGCCTAAGAATTATCATTACATGCATGAGTCCGTACTTTCACTTAGTAGAGTGCTCCATCATGCATAGATCAACTTAGTTTCACACAGACTTTATGCTGCAGAAGACATCTTAAAAGATGAGGAGAGATCAAGAACATAGAACAGTCAACGCAGTCAACCTTCACACTCCTTCACATAAGATTTCTAGGTCAAAATAGTCAAATTATAAGGAATTTCAGAAGATTTGATTCCTTCTGTCTTAGAGGACAGAACTGCTCCTTGTCATAAATCTTAATATATTGCACACTTAGTTTTCTCTAATTACTCCACTAATGGACTGGACAAGCCATGAAGTTTGATCAGTGGAAGAAATGCTTACATGGTGTAAATTAGTCTTCCTGCGGTACCAACGAACAATTATTGTATTTCCACCTAAATCTCCGGTGAAACCAACGTGCAGGGGCTGCAGACAGAAGAAGATAGTTAACCTAAGATTTTCTCATAGTTTATGGTTGAGGTGGACCATGGATTCCATAAAGATGAAGTCATACACAATAAAGAATTCCCTACTAGCAGTGGCATATCTGGCCCATGAGATATGTTTCTCCCTGACTACCACACAATTTACTCTTGAGACAACTTTTGCGAAATAAGCAAAAGCTTTTCATTCAACAGCTACTAAACATTTTGCAAATCGCATTCTTTGTCTTTGCAAAGAGATTCAGAAGTGCAAACCTGATGGATGTCCCCAACAAAATGTGATAAGAAAAGAAGCGCCTCTGTTAAGTTGTCTGCAATCATAAGAAAGGAGTGAGATCCTGAGATGGAAAGATTGGGAACAAGGCAAAAGACATGTATTCATGCGTCCTTAGAGCAAGCGATATCTACAATTTGTTATTGCATAGGAGTTGCCAGCTGCTTCGAGTTGCCTTGTATAATTGTAGATTGCCCCGGTAACGCACATATCTTTGTGCCCAGAAGAATCATGGCAATCTCCTATAAATAGAAGGTAGAGAGAATTATTTTCCGCTTTTCAGCACTGTCTATTAAGAATAACCATGGGCAAGGCCTAATGATGGACATGCAGACTATAGTACATTAGGCCAATCAAGCACAGCTTAAGCTCGCTCATTATGACTCTAACATAGATACTAGAGTGATAGAGAGTAGTCTTTGCACAATATAATGAGGCTCTCGTCACCTAAGCTCATACATAAATTTCAACAGCCAGGCCAAGGCAACCAGTGTAAATAGCCACCACTTAAGCTGCAAATAGGAAACTACGCACAAACATATGTCCTACTCATCAAGACAAAATATAGCATGAAAAGTTTAGTTACTCGAGCGCCATTAGTTCCAGTCACCCGTGCCTCATGAGTTTGCTTCATGTGAATTGGCAAATCAGGTAAGCGATAAATTGCTTGCAATATCCAGCATACCTTAGCTGACATGAGAGCATTAAAATTGATGACACTGCCCATACATATATCATAGTAGTATGACACTGGATGCACAGAGAGTACAAGAATCATTTCAATGCCAATTTAATGCCATCTCAAAACAAGAACAATACGGCACGCACTATAAAAGACTTAGTTGCCAAGTGAAGAAGATTCACAATGCCGGAATTATAGACCACTCACTGCAGTATTCATAGTTACACTTGAAATCTGGTGTGTCAACATAGTGCAAAGCACCACTCCAGTGATAGTGGAAGCGAATCTCATCAGCCCAGGAGCAAAGAGATGCAAGATCCCCTCCAGCATAATCAGGAAGCAAATGTTTTACCATAGCCTTGGCATCTTCAGTTAGAAACTCCTTATGCATTTAAAAGTTGAAATCAATTGTTTTCCACCAAAAAACAATACCAATGGCACTCCAATTTCACCACTTTATGTACATTGATTTAAGTAACTTTATGATGACGGGAACTTGAACCAATTATCATTCACCAATCCCACCTCTTTCTATCTGAGTGAATCCCCCTTGATCTTTATTCGGATGTAAAATCAAACTTTATGCAATTGATTGGAGCATTAAAATCAGATCCAGTACAACTAACCTTCCAACACCCCTTTCATTTATCTAGCAATTCCCTTACCTCACAAAAGCTTATTTCAGACTCTATAAAACACAAAGTTGACCTTTCTCTATACAGCAACTTCCGAAGTTTTCAATTAGCTGATATATCCGTGTAATACACCTACTAGAGTCTGAAAGCAGACTGGCTTAACCAATCGTATTGAGAATCAAGTAACTCAACCAAACAGAACGCTAAAAGTCTCCACACAACATAGCAAACAACTCAGCCAAAGACGACTTTTATCTGTAGAAGCTAACTCTTCCACCTGATCTGCAGCGAAAACAATTTGATTGGAGTAGGAGAATTGATGCTAGCGCACGGACAGTCCTCACAAAGGACAACTCATGATCATAGCGAAAATTCATGACTCGTTTTTAAAAGCCGTCTTGATTGTCCTTAATAGAAGCAGATTAATACGCAGGGAACTTACCTCTGCTATTTTGCATGATGCATAGTGACCTTCCTTTCCCCAACCAAGAACACCACTGATCAACTGAAGAAGCACGACAAGCCTCCAAGCCAAAAGAAACCCATTTCCACCCATATCCGCCAGAAAACAATTCTTGAAACTGATGTCTATCAAATCAAGCCAAAAATCAACTTCAATTCAGTAGCTAATCAACCATTGCGTCAATATCAAGAGAACCCTCCACTTAATATGCAGATCACACAACTTCACTAACAAAATGGAGAGTCGAAAGTTCTGATTTTTCAGAATGCTCAAGAAATGAGGAATATTAACAGTTCTGAGTTCAAGAACTCAAATTTGTCATCAACCCAGTCGCGTTAGCAGAAACCAATATGAAGGCCAAGATTCTATTTACAAAAGATCACCTGACTCTTCAAGGAATCATGGACTTCCGAGGAGAGTTTTGCTTGATTCCGGTGTAGCTGTTGTTCAACGTTCAGTGGAAGATGGGAAGAAGTAAAATCCCCAAAAGATAAAACATTTAAAAAGAAAATAATGTTAGCGAAGCGACAACGAAGTTCGCATGCGAACGTCGGATTGAGGATTGGCTTTCTTTCTGAACAAGCGATTGGTTTCTCCAATGTGAATCTGTTATGGCGTGTCATTTTTTGCATAATTGCGATTTATCCCTGGATTTTGAATTTTGTTACAATTTACGTCACCAACCCTCTATTTGTTATTAAAAATTCTTGCAATTTTGTCCCTGACTGACTGCAAATTTCCCTAATATTTTAATTATTTTTTATAGCTAAATTGTAACCATTATATGTAATGCCATTCGATATGCTTCTCGTTTTGATATACTTCTTATCTTATGTGGTGCTTAAATTTTAAAATTAATCACTTAAAATACATTTTCAAATCAAGTATATTGAATCTAATGTTTTTGTCGATGTTTGAGCCATGAAGCTTATTTCCTTACCAAACCCTCGACACCAATTTAACCGGTCGGTATGATAAATATCCATTCTCTCAAAGGATAACTTCTTTTACTAATTTGTTGGTATCTCTTTTTCGTGACATGAAAAAGATGCAAATAAGTTCAGCATTTTTTTTATCACCTGTGTTCCTCTTCATGCTATGCAAACTTGGCCAACTAAGATTTTTCATGTGAAGTAGACTAATCAAGCATTAGTTAACGCTAGATTCATAGCTAAGATGAGCCAAAAGGAAAATCAACGTGAACAAAAATCAAACTTCTGTTGACTGCAATACATAAAAGATATCACACTTCATAGAAGAACACAAAATCAACATAAAGATATCAGAGGTGGATTTGTAGTTCAAACTCCAACCTCATTATTGTATGTGGGAGTCATGGGACTTCATGACAATCTAGGGAAGTTTGTAATTTTAGAAACGTGGCTATTAATTTGTTATTTCCTGCATATCATTCCAATACCATCTCCCACTCCACTGGTGCAACTCAGCATGCCATATTGCCTCAACAACGAGACCTCCTTGTCCCTTGGAGCGAACATACAAGAGCCGCAGTCCGATGAGAGGAGAGAGCTAGTCCTGTACTTGTCCTCGCCGCCAACAACCGCCATCTCAACCCCAGGCTTCGCCGGGTTCACGAAGTCTTCCCTGTAAGTCCTCCCCAGAACCCCCTCGACCCTCGGGGAGAGGCCGAAGAATCGGAACTGCACTTCCAGATGGGCGAAACTGTCGTTTCTCGGTATTCCATAACCGTGTATCCTATCGTCTTCCTCAGTAATTGGAACCACACTAACATAGAGCTCTAGGGTCTCTTGTATGATCAATGTGACGCTGTTCTTGCTTGCAGTCCTCTCCAATTTGAATTCGTTGCGTGGCGAGTTCCATTCGGAATCGAGGGTTTCTGGTAAAGTTATGGACGTCCCATCATATGAAAATCGAAGGCGGTCGATTTCGTTACACCATGTCTCTGCCCTAGTGGCTTCGAGAGTGAATGTGTGGGAGCCAAAGAGAAGACCCAAGGCTTGGATCCAAGTGAAGTCGCGGGCTCTCCCGACGGGTCGGAGCCCGATGAACCGGGCATTGACTTGGAGGTCGGTGTCGGATACCAACGCGTAGTGCTCGTTGCTCCTGCCGTGGAAATAGAAGACGATGTTGTCCCCGCCGACAAAACGGGGGTCGTAGCATGCGGCTCCCATCCCTTTGCAATTCGGCTTGCGCTCTGCTCACGGGAAACGTATTAGCTACATGACCCTCGTTTGCCAGAGAAACAATGCCGTTCCATAAACTTATGACGAATGATACGACAATACTCAAAGAGACAAAGATGAAAGGTTGATTCGTAAGTGTTTTGTCATTACTTACTTCGGCACACAGCTTCGCATTTGGGTGAGTAGCAATCCAGATAGCAAGCTTTGGCCTTGGGGTCTTTGGGTTTCACCAGAGGGCACTCGATCGGACATTTTCTGTACTTCAGGAAGCACTTGCTCCGACGACTTTTGCACGTCACAAGCTGTCGTTTTTTCCATTTCATTGCGCTTGTCGTGCTTGTCGTGCCCGCTTCCGCCATCACCTCCAAAGAAGAACTCATCAGCACCAACATTATGATCAACATCAAACGATGAACACTTACAGATGCAAACTCCATAATTTTATCTTTCTAAGTTATTACTCCCTTTGAAGCAATAAGAGGGTATGCACAAGCAAGCAAACGGCCTCGAGCTCTTAAATAATCTCTTGTGCAAAGTGGGTCTTTGCTAGATAGGCAAGTTCTAGTTGCTACTGGTCAATTTGTAATAGACTAGATATTGATACTTAAGGAACTTTTGCAAGCAATTGGTTTTAGGGAAAACAAGGGATCCCGGTTTGTGAAGTTTTGACCAATTTCACAATCTCGGTTTATTCTCCAAAATGGATGTTTTACGTAATTAATTCATTTTTATTATTATTTCTTAAAACATGATCTTGAAAATTCCAGATTTCAGCTTTTGAAGTTTTGTGACTCGTTTTTCGATAATAACATTCGGTAATCGCCGATGATTAGAGGGTTTGGGCAGTATGCATTGCGCATTTAATCGCATAGAAGATCATGGGGGACTACTTGGGCATGGTAAAAATTTAGGGCGCTAAAAAATGCACAAAGCAAGAGGATGCACGTCGGTCCAACAAATATTGCGTGCAGTTTGGTTTTATGAGGGAACTTCAGGTCTTGGATCCATTCAGCGAGTCAATATCTAGAGGCATCAATCAGTGAGCTATTAATATTTATTAGGACTACTTTGGGGAAAAAAGAGATTATATTTCATAATGTATAAGTTTAGCAAGTGTATGTATAACAACCGAGCTAGTAATTAGACTTTCTAGGAGTGAAAATTTTCAGTCACAAGCAACCTAGAGATTTTGCTAATTTCCGCTATGAATAAATATATCGAACAATGTCGATATAGCATATCAATCGCATATTTATAAATAAACTGAGATATTCACCAAATTAATATAATTAGTGAAGAAAGTAAAGCATACTATATTAGCATGTTCTATCTAGCTTGGAAAAATATGCTACCTAATTAACATACTATATTATTATTGCATATAGAAGTTGTCATGGTACAATTAACATCTTATGGCATCAAATTTGATCTTCTTAGCACGTACGAATTTAAAAAATGAAAAAGGTACATGCACGTATTTAAATGTCGAGACATTAAAGTAAAGAATTAGATTGTGTTAGTCGCTTTTTAATATAGTTGGAATAAACCAAAAAATTATTCGAGATGATATCCTTTTATGAGTAATCCATATCTTAAATTGTTTAATTGTTGAACTGGCAAAGAGAAACATCCGTGGCCGTCTTTTAATTGTGTTACTTGCTAAGTGTTGATCCAAGCCCATGATTTCACCGTGACTGTCGCATTAATAAAAGTTTGCAAATCTGTTAATCTCTTTGGCACCCATAGATTTCCACTATTATAAGTAGGAAAGTCATATAAAAAATTTCTTCTAATTTTATCCTAAAATCAAATCTCACCTATTCACACACCGAATGGAAAAAAGTAAAAATCTTGCACATATAATTCTCCATTTGTTTTGCCAAAATCTAAGAAACTTTGAAAAATGGTATAGACTTAATTTATAATGTGATCCTTAAACTTTTAATTTGTTCAACAAAATCACCGAATTTTTCATATACACTTGATGTAGAGTCCTTGAACTATATGAAAATGGTAATATTACCATTTTATTAATTCAAGTTTAGGAATAATATTTGACAATTTTATATAATCTTGAGACTAAAGTGAACATGTATAAAAAAAACTCAGCGATCACATCTAAAAAATTAAAAAATTCAGGAGCAAAGTTACATGTTAAGTTAAAGTTTGATGACTATATTTAATAAATTAAGTTTGTAGGGATAATATCACATATTAGATTAAAGTTCCGAAATCAATCGTGCTCTTTTTCCTGAAAAAATGGAGCACAATTGAAGGGATTCTTGAAATTTTTGCCAAGCGGTATGATGCCAAAATAAGCAATCAAAGACCAATTTGAGTACCATCCACATGAAAAACTCTTCTTCCCCTCCAAATCCAAAGCCTTCCCTTCACGTACTCCCATCTTACTCATAGAGGTAACAAAATGGATCAATGACTCATATTATAACTCATATTAAATAATATGATCATAAATGTGTTAACTTATTAAATTAAATGGTCTTAAATTAGTTATTTAATAACATAGTTGGTCTTAAATGAGTTTACCTAATTAATTTTAAGTATTATTAATAAAATATTTTAAATTTTATTAATAATTCATTTTTAATTATGAAAATTTTGATATTCTTATTATTTATTTTTTTTAAAAATAAAAATTTGATTTTTTTCCATTTTTTTCTCCTTTTTCTCTCTTTCTAAGTTCATCCCTGACCAATAGGTGAGGGATGAACGAAATCACTAGACTCCGGCAACTTGAAGAGGAAAATGTTTTTTAAATAAAAATAATTCGAAATAATTTCGAAAAAAATTAAAAAATATTTTAACAAAAATTATGAAGCAAATTTTCCTAAACTTGATTGAATATGATTTGTTTTAACAATATGAATTGAGTTAGGTATGAGTCGAATCATATATCGACTTAAATTATATATTAAATGAATCGATATAGATAGAATCCAAATCCGATCGATTCACACATTTAATTGCGTCCTACACTTTGACTTATTACCTACGTTAAGTGTAGCCGTACACGAACGATCTTGATGTTGTTCTGTTTCCAAAGGGCGGCCCTACCCGTGGCCGGTGAGGGCTAGTGTCGGCCACGGGCGAGCTCCCTGCTCGCTTGCAAGCAGATCTACTGTAGGGGTGAGCTCCCTGCTCGCTTGCAAGCAGTTGCAGATTTGCAAGTGAGCAGGGAGCTCGCCCGTGGCCGGCGCCAGCCCTCGCCGACCATGGGCGAGGGGGGCGGCGGCCTCCCCTGCCACGAGAACTACGGGTCATCTCGCCACGTCATAACCGGAGAGGTCCGGCGCGCCACGTCGTCACGTAGGCATTTTCCGGCCAGGAAGGACCGGTAAAGTTGCGGTTTAAGACTTATTTGACATTAAAAAAAAGGTTTAGGACTGAATTGGCAAAATAGCAAAAGGTTTAGGACTTAAATGACAATTGTGCCCACGTTTAACGCATCCTACTTATTACACGTAGTGGAGCAGCGACCCTTTTGTCTGTTCATACGCATCCTCCACCGAGCGCTAACACCTCGGCTGTTCACTCTCTCTCGCTGCCGTCCGCCACGAGAACACGGATCATCTCAGCGGAACCGACGATGAAGGCCATCGTGATCACAACCCCCGGTGACCCAGAAGTGCTCCAACTTCAAGAAGTCGAGGACCCGAAGCTCGAGGACGACCACGTCCTCATCAAGATCGCGGCCACCGCGCTGAACAGGGCCGACACGCTTCAGAGGAGGGGCATGTACCCGCCCCCGAAGGGCGCGAGCGAGTTCCTGGGTCTTGAATGCTCCGGGACGATCGAAGCTGTTGGGAAGAGCGTGTCTCGCTGGAAAGTTGGGGATCAGGTAATTTTTTGCCTCTTCTTTTCTTCGCTTTGTTAGCTGGATTTTTGGGTGAAAAAGATGGATTTCTCGGTAGTTCTTCGTTATGAGGGTTGATTTATGTGATTCGGGCGTTGTTGTGTAGCTCTCTCCGGAACTTGTTTGTGAATACATTCACTTTTTTTATCTGTTTCATCGAAAGGGTTGAATTTTCCACGGTTTGAGTATGAAGAAACTGGGGAAAGCTGCTGTTAGTTAGTTAACATGCGGGGTACCTTATCTTTTGTTTTTTCAGTAGTGTATTCTGCTGCGTAAATTGTGATTTTTGCAGGATATCGTTGCTTCTGGATATGCACTCGGGTTTAAGTAGAACCCTTTGCAATGTTTTCTTGCATTTCATGCATAAACCAGTCCTGAGGAAGTATGCCTGGAAATTTGCTTATAAGAGAGATACAGTAGACATGCTGACTGACTGCTCCTCTTTAACAATCTGCATGGTTTAAGGTAGTCAAACGTTTTGAGATTGGATGGCCTACGGACAACCTAGTACCTCATATTTGTTCTGGACAAGAGGATTTTCGATTTCTCTTAATGATAAATATAATTTCATCAATAAGGTACCATGAGGGTACTGCCCATTCGAAATGGCTTCAGATAGAATCCACCTATATAGAAAATATTGCACAAAATTAATGTTTCAGACAATTCCAACTATCTGTATGTGTGAAACCGAATTTTCCTGATAAATATCTTGACTTAGCAGCTCTTTAGTAGTAGATATGCACCTACTTTTCTGGTGTTGAGGAGATCATTTGAACTTTTTCCAGTAAAACCATAAGCTTTTGAGATTGGGGTCAAAGTGCAACACCGTATCATTGAGGGATGTTAATTGCAATATCACCCAGAAACTGCTGCTGGGAACTATATTTGTACATATCTTGGATCCTAAAATTTAAGCGAATCTTCTTCATGAATTTCCAGTTACTGAGGAAATCCATTTTCTCTGAGGCTATTTTCTGTGAGAACTTTTATTAGCTAGAAGCGTGACAGTTTTATGTCCTTTTAGTTATTTGAGGGCTGCTGGCTTTTGAGATGTTCAAGGTAATATTTACACGATTACTTGAAAGTGGCAATTTGATAATTTGATGTGCAGGTTTGTGCTCTGCTTGCTGGTGGAGGTTATGCGGAGAAAGTAGCAGTTCCAGCAGGACAGGTTCTTCCTGTTCCTGCTGGAATTTCGCTCAATGATGCTGCAAGTCTCCCAGAAGTGGTTTGCACTGTTTGGTCCACTGTGTTCATGATGAGTCACCTCTCTGAAGGGGAAACGTTCTTGGTAATGGCTCAAGGCTATGAGTGTGGATGTCTTATGTGGTCATGTGATTACAAATATTTAGTGAAGATGATGGTGTTTCATGTTTAGCTGTGGGATGCAATTAGCTTTTGTACCTGAGCTTTTTTTCTTTTTCAAGTTGCTCTTTTACTCGTGATATTTTTCTAAGATGGATCAATGTAGACATACATTATTGCGAGCAAAACTTCAGCAGCCCTTCGCTTCAAGGTCCGGAGGACATCTGACAATAATGCCTGGGAAGGCTAGCCTAGAATCATAAGTACAAGTAGAATTTCTTAATGTAAACAAGCAAATTTCTCATGGGATGGAAAGTGACGTCTCCATTTGCTTAGACCAATTTGGCTATTAAATTATTCCCATTTCTTCTTACCATTGTTTTCATTCATTAGCGTACCGATGAAATTGCAGATACATGGTGGCTCCAGTGGGATTGGCACATTTGCTATTCAGATAGCAAAATATTATGGTGCTAGGGTATTTGTAACTGCAGGTATTCTCAAACTAATTGTGGCTTCTACAGACTTGGCATTTTGAAACCCCATAACTTATGTACTGATCTTCAATTCGCAGGAAGTGAAGAAAAGTTAGCTGCTTGCAAGGATCTGGGTGCAGACGTTTGCATCAACTACAAGACAGAGGACTTTGTTGCACGAGTGAAAGAAGAAACTGCAGGAAAAGGTGCATCATGCATATTTTTTGTTCTAAATATCAATCAGAGTCGTCAAACATAATTACTTGATTGAGAGCTAAGTGTTCTTTATTCATATGGAAGATGAATTGGCTTATTATTTTAGAAATAGGATGGAGCAATTACCGAGGCTTTTATCTCATGATCTCGCTCCACTAATTTTCTGCTTTTCCTGCAACTTATTATTTGTGTCGATTTTTTGTTACTTTGTTACTCTGTTACAGAGGCAATAAATTGCCTTTTTATAGTGTTATATGCACCTGATTAATGTGGTTCATTAGAGGGGAAGTTCTGTAGATATATAGTTAAGGTAGTCCTTTTCACTCTGAATCGCAAGCCATTGACTGATGTTGTGTCAAAGCTTTATGAAGTGATTTTAACTTGGCAAAGCCATGACTTGACATAGAAATCATTCTTTTAAACATGGACCCAGTCATGCCGATTTGTTGAGACATATAAGTCAGATTTCACATAAACAATGAAGTCATAGATGAACCATGTGACAGTATGTTGGTCTGTGAAGGGAATTGATTCTCAAAAGTTTGTTTTGGCAGGTGTTGATGTGATTCTGGACTGCGTTGGTGCGTCCTACTTGCAGAGAAACCTCGATAGCTTGAATTTTGACGGGAGGCTATTCATCATCGGCTTTCAGACTGGAGCAGTTACACAAGTGGATCTGAGAGGTCTTCTGGCCAGACGCCTCACCGTGCAAGGTTTGCAAAAAGCATTTTATTGGTTCTTAAGTTTGATGTGGTTGGCAGTTGGATATTTGGATTGGTTGAGGATTCTTCTGATACAGCTTGTGCCGTACAAAACATTACCCCAAGGAACTTGGGCACCTCGTGCATATGAATTGAGTCGGTTGAATGGTGATATCGGCACTATTCTTTTTTGGAAATCATTGTAGACTTATGTATTTGTGTGTGCAGCGGCAGGCTTGCATAACAGAAGCACAGAGAATAAAGCTGCGATCGTAAGTGAGGTAGAGAAGAAAGTTTGGCCGGCGATTGAGCAAGGAAAAGTGAAGCCTGTGGTTTACAAGTATCTTCCTCTAGCTGAAGCTGCGGATGGCCACCGGCTCATGGAAAGCAGCAAGCATATTGGGAAGATTGTACTTGTCACATGATGCTGTGGACTCTATTGTCTTGTCTAGTTAAGCCGCGTGAGAGGGTCGCTAGTTATGTGAATTTGCACAATGCATAGTCCCTAGTACAATCATATGGCAGAGACAATTGAAATAGACTGAATAACTGTCTTGTTCTTGCTTTTACTTGCGGGATAAAAGCCCTTTGGACAACAAATAGAAGAAAGCCTAGAAACAAGGCAAGCAAGGAAGTTAACTCATTATAACTACAACCGCTAGCTGCATAGAGCTTCAACTGCCAAACTCTTTAGGACCTGCTGGCAAGGGTCGCCGAGCGCGTCTGCCGTTAAAGGTATCAAGCATGCTTCCTGTCCGATACAAGCCTGTCGACAAAAAGCAACAATCAACTCATGGGCATGTACTTGTACGTGTGTCGCTTATGACCTTCGGTTCCAGTTATGACAATTCGCTTGTTCTGATAAAAGAGAAGCAATGAGAAAAGCAGACATACCTGCTCTATAATGGATGCGACGTCAGAGTGACAAGCGCCTGGTGCAAATGCACCGCAGCTGCCTTGAGGATTCCCGAAGCTAGCGAAGCGGATGGAAGTAATGCGCCACCCAGCTTCACAAGAGAGTCGAACTTGAGGGCTGTTTGGCGTGGACTCTGAATTCGGTTTCCAAGAATCGACTGGAGCAGGATCTGCTTCGGACATCACTGCACATATTTCTTGGCCGGTGCGTGTTAGCACGGAAACTTTCGAAGGATCCCCTCCGATCTCTTCGTGAAGAACTAGGAGATTCTCTCCTGGATTTATCCAAGAGCGCGGGACATGATACCTAAGTGTCAGACAACGGATTCGGCCGTCAAAGAGAGAGAGAGAGAGAGAGAGAGAGCCGTCAGAGACTCGGATCAACATGTGCAGATGAAATAAAGGGTAAACATGGGAAAGATCTCACAATGTTTGGGCAGGCTTGCCACAATCCTTTTGACATTTGGATGCGTCATAACTTCCTCGGTAGTCGCAGTCGTTGGTGCAGCCGGTCGGTGGCGAGAGATATTCGGGCCAGTACCGTCCTACGCTCTGCCCGTTCACCCACGCTTGTCCCTTCCCCATGCTAGCGAGGTTCAACGCTAACGGTCCCGTTCCTTCAGGAGCCGAAAACGTCACCTGAAGAAATATGGTAAGAGTTGAACAAACCAAGCTCCAATCTTTATTGAAACAGTCCTCAATGTGTGAACCATTATGTGAATTGGAAATCAAAGAGCTATTATGAATTGAACAGACCTTATACCAGATTAAGCTCTCGTTAACCGGTACGAGCTCGCCCTTTGTCCAGAGTGAACTATTTGCCATGCTTATTCTATCCAATCCAAGATATTCGCCTTCCAGTCCCACCTGAGTACAGGGAAACAAAAAATCTGGTTAGCTTACCTTTTTAATGAAGAGCATGATATGCTGCTGAAATATGTGAGAATAGATCTAACATGGAAAGCGCAATCTGACTAGCATACTCAGCATGCCAAGTGAAGGTTTTAGGAGAAATCTCTCACCTGATAGGTCCATTCTCCAAACGAGAGATCGGTTCTACCATTTCCAAGTTCACCAACGATGACTGAGAAAAGTCCCGCTCCTTGGATGTCGAACCAAGGCCCGTAGTTCTGGTGAACAATGTTTGAAAGAGACACGTTAAAAGAAACATACAACCTCGCTTATCCATTCCAAATTGATAATGCATTCAAAACGCTAGCAGTTTTCGGTAACGCTTCATAAGGAAAATTGCACATGACAATTTTTTCGATGCATTATGATTTTAGTCGAGATGGTTCTTTTACCTGTAGACCAATCATCATACTCAGCACATCCAGTGTATTATTTCCTGGGTTCAGATTAATTTTCTGAGTCATCGAGAAATTTGCATTGTCGTGGTTACCATATCCGAACCCTGCAGCATGCCAGATGAACAATAGGAGAGTTTTACTAGACACAATAAAACTTCATGCCTCAGTTGATGCGATTAAGGAGCTAGATGGACAGATGGCGAGGTTAATTAGAAGCATGCATAAGAAGAAGTTCCAAAGCTAAAGTACTATGCACATCGCATCAAGTTCATAGAGTAAAATGAAGGTTGCAATTTTTGGCCAACCTAAACAGACAGATTACTTTTCAAGGAGAAAAATTACAAGGCAAGAGGTATTCTCTGATGTTTAGTTAATCTCTTGGGTATTTACACTTACCCAACAAGAAATTCGAGCATCTATGAATAGGCGCAGCATGTAATACTGATTCTTAACAAATTCTTTATGTTTTAAACTGTGAAGTAGATGGTGGCTCCTTGAGCTAAAAGATAAAGACACCGACTTTTTGCTGAATATCACTGCCTTTGGTTTTATGAGTACACTTCGAACACAGAACAGCCAATTTCATTTATAGCTCAGTGCCGAGTATGTTTTTGAGGTAAGTACTCACCGACAACTTTTTTGTTGACAAAAACAAGAGCTGCATGTCCCAAACTCACAAGATACAAAAGACCTTCTTTCTCATGATTTGATACGTCATTCTCATCTACATAGATACTGCCACCAGTAGAGAGAAGCATCAGATGGCAAATGCAGCAGTAATCCAACATTTGTGACAAAGTATCCGCAGAATGTTGTTTACATTGGAATAATTATGGACACAACAGAGTAGGATGTGACTTTCTAGAGAGACAGTAGAAGTGCTCCTTTGAACTGGTGCCTAAACTTGACTTATATCAAATCGGTAGGTCTAGAACTAAATCAATTGGCTCGTGAAAATCAGTACAACATCCATAGATGAAGTGTCTTACCTGGTAGTGTACCATAGGAAGTCACTAAGATCTTTTGTCGTATTTATTTGCTCCAGTAGGCCCAAGCTAGTAAAAGAATTGTTGCCCCAGATACCAGCATGTTCTTTATACCAACTCCAGGACGATGGTGCAATAGAAGTCGCATGTGCAGTGGTTGCACGAGCAAATGAGTTATCAGCGACAGTCCTTTGTGAAACAACCTGCAATTGTTACCAGTAGTAAAAGACACAATCATGCTCAAGAAGATATGTCAGCTAAAGTTTTTCAACCAGCCAAGAAAGTGGAAAACAGATAAGTAAGTGAACAGAAACCCAAAACATTTAGAATGTAAACTAGTGAACTGGTAAAAGCATCATGCTTGTTTTTGTCTCAAGTTTCATAAACTTATCTTTATCCGTATCATTGAATAAAGGCCACTAGATTGAGAAACTATACAAACGGAAAATAAAATATCAATTGAAATCCATTGGATGTGCATTAAGTGGGAGAGTATGTGTACCTTTGCAGTGTTATAGATGACAGTTACGCAATCTGGAAGGATGCTCACAGACCAAGCAGGAAGGAAGTATGAATTCCCGTTGAATTGGACCGTGGCATCTTGACTGCTGTCATAATTTGCAAGAAAAGCTGCACAGTCGTTTGAAGACTTGTAGTAGACGTGCGCCTGAAGAGAAGTATTTCCGAGTCAGGCTGAGACATTATAAGGCTTTTCGGGGGCAACAGAATTGCCAATAGGTTAGGCTAAAGGGTCAAAAGGAATATGCAAAAGCAACTTCTTAAATCACTTTACTAAGAGGAGAGTCAACTAAGGATCATTGATCCTAACACGAGAATTGCGCATTATTAAGTTGGGCCACTCAAAAATGCTGAAGAAACTTTAGTAGTTGATATGGTGGGCTTTCAAAATGCACCAGAGCTTCCTGATAGCGCAACTGATAAATAGCAGGACCATATGTCATTTGATCTTTGGTTTTTTCAATGAAACTAATATTAAGTCCCGCATGCTTTGCGATCTTTTATGTCCTGCGAGATTGAAGCTAGGCTACTGTATTCTCACCTCTAAATTAGAGCCGAGTTCCACATGGGTCGGCTCAGAACTGACCAAATAATCTTCACATAGTTTTATTGCCTTGTGTAGGTCGCGGAGGTGCCCCCACTTCGGCTGCCTGATAAAACCTGCATTCACTTTCACTTTTGAGATTCGCATCCACAAGATGCTTTAGAGAGATGTCACAAAAATTCCATAATTTGACCATGAGTCGACGACAAGCGAATAATCTATGAAATGTCTTACCATATTCGTCCAAAGGAGCATCGTAATCATAACTTGTCGCAACTAAAGGCCCCCCAGCAGTTCGTCCAAAGTTGCTTCCTCCAAAATACTGCCAAAGTATCAGTTTTGAGAATGGTCGCCTTAAGGTTGCATACGTAAAATCATGGGTTGAAATGCAGGAAAAACGAACAAAGATTACTGATACAGTAGCTCACCATGTAATAGTTCTGAAAAGTACCCCCATATTCGAAAAAGCGTGCAACTGCAAAAGCAAGGTCCTCAACTGGTCGATACGGAATTGGGTAGCCAAATGCGAGAAACCTACAAAAGGATCAAGAAAGATGAAACAAATTTACTGAAAATGGAAACTCATTATGCTACGGGCCTCTTGTTTAACAAAGTTATGCCACAAATTATTACCAACCGACGTAGTTCTCCGTCCACATTTTGGGTTTGGCAGGAGAGTTCGGAGTGAACTGGTCACAGTAAAATCCATTGCAGGTGTTGATCTGCACTGATTGAAGAAGATTAATGAAAGTCTTAAAACCAACATAGATTCTCATGAAAAGAAGAGCCTTGAGTTTTGTAAGTTGTAACTGGTGAACAACATAGATTGTCATGAAAAGAAGAGCTTTGAGTTATTCCGAACCAGAAAGCATTTGTAAGTTGTAACTAGTGAACAACCATGTCACAAAAATGAATGCTTACAATTGGATCTGGTGCATCGCTTTGTACGCACATCACCCATGGTACGGACGTGTTCATGTCAACAGCAGTTTCTGCCGCCCATTGGACATACAATTGTCCACCGACTCCATATGCCCCTTCGACATTCCCGTATTCATTCTCTACCTGTCGCAGCATGTGAAGTATATCAAGTACTCAAATCGTTGGTGGAAAATGCACTTAAATGAAGCAGTCATGTGAGCAATATTGATACTCCTTCACGAAGGAGCAGAATGAAAGAAACTCTTGCGAGCAAGAACATAGCTATTGGAAGCAACATGACATGGTTGTGATCTCATCCGCGGTGTTACGCAGGATTAGTGCAAGATTTTTGCGAGCAAGTAACCTTGCATTGACCTTGTCGAAAGAGTCTTTTGATGCCGGCGGATTACTGAAGCTTAGTTAACAAAAATTCACCAAAATTAACAGAGTCCAGCAAATTCGTCTGAACCCTGAATTTACAAGTCAGAGTACGCTCATTTATCACCTGTGCAAGAATGATGGGTCCGCCTTGGGTCGCAAAGAGATTCTCCTCCTTCATCAATCCGACTATTTTGCCAAGAAAAAGCTCCATTTCGGTCTGTGTTGGCAATTCAAACAGAACGGGTCAGGACCGAAAGCCAAAGGAGTATGAAAAGCTCGATTATCCTAAGTACTCGTTATGGCAAACTCTACGAGTCTAAGTACGAATTCACCTTGAAAAGTGCATTGTTTGTGCGGAATTGAATTCCTGGAATGAAGTGTAGCCACATCGGGAAGCCCCTGTCTCGAGAATTCAAGAACGTCACAAGATTATCCGAATACACTATTACTAAAGGCCAACCAAATGAGATAAAGCCATCACATGTTCCAGAAAAAGATGAGAGGAGCTTAAGCAGAACCGACCCATAATTCCATTCGGCACAAGCATAAGGGCCGATTCTCAGATGGACAAAGAGACCTGCTTCATGCACCACCTTAACAAACCGCACAAGGTCAAATCTTCCTTCAAAGTAATACTGAAAAAGGAAAATGAAGGATGTATCAAGAAGACAAACAAAAGGCAATTCGATTTTTGATGATAAGGAGAGAAAAGTCTTCTAGGAAATGGCGGAGAATGTCATCATCATCTGCCCTAACTATTTGAATTCTCCAGCCCAAGAGTGAACACTGGTTTCGCACGTAGTTCACATAGTTGATGGATCAACAATAAGTATACCGTGAAAGGCAATCAACTAGTACCACAAGAAATAACCACGAAAACGGTAATTGTGCAGCGAGCAAAATGCCTAACTTCATACCTGTCCTTTCACGGGCTCGTGATGGTTCCAGAAAACATAGGTCTCGATCACATCCAGCCCCCCTTCCTTGGCTTTCCTAATAAGCTCAGGCCATACCTAAAATTGCACATCATAACGCACACAGTCATGCAATGCAACGAACGATTCCTGACAGTTCCAAATCAGTAATATGACCATTCAAGAAACAAGAACCGAACCGAAGACCAACCTCGGGCGTAGTTCGCGGGTAATGGATAGAGCCGGACTGCAAAATCCTCCTCTTTCCATCAATGACCAGTGCTCTACCATCATAAGTCACACTAGTAGAGAGTACTGTTTGAGTACAGTGGCCCTCAAAAACTAAGATGACGCACAATAATACTATTTCTACAAAGTTCTTCTTCTCCATCATTTTTCTTCAATTTGCAGCACACTGAACGCAAAATTCGTATCGGCGAGTTCTACTGCCTAAGTTGCTGGGAAAATCTGGCTATAAGTTTCACAGCAATAACCGTATGTAATGTCATGAACACCAGGCAAATGACAAGAAGATGAGAGTATGGTAATCTTTATGATAAACCAATCTGATGCATGTGAAGATTAACTTGTTTTCTTGTATATGTTTTTGTGTTGTTCTGGGAATAGATACGCGGAAGACAATGTAGAGACCAAATGCGCAAAGCTTGTCTTTTGGGGATGTTTGATTCCGTCGGCATTGCTTTCAAAGGAAAGACCAAGGATGAAAGAGACAACGGACATTATTAACGCGTTTTGGGAAGCTCTCCAAGGTTGAAAGCAAAAGAATATATCAAAGTTAATTGAATTGAACGCCAGATTTTGGCGGATTCCACAATAGCAAGTGAGTAGTCAGAGGTTGGTCTACAAAGTAAAATGCCGGAAGGTCGACATTTATTACAAAATTATCTTTGACGACTCGACCCGTTTAGTGATAATGCGGAAGTTAGCACCTGCTGGAGGGGCTTGGATCTTTGTCCCATGCGCATAGATGTCAGGCTGCTCCTCGTCTATAAACAAGACCATCCCGCCTGCTGATAAGGAGCCCTTTGGCCTGGGGGCAAGGGGCGCTTGCACGTTGCCTCTTAATCGCTATTATACTTATCGTTCAGAAGGTTTTGAGAATCTCCCTGGTGACCGTAGGTAAAGATCATCCTCGTCTGCTCCTTTGCATCGGAGATAAAGGTGGTGTCACCAACCAAGGTAGTAAACATGGGCTAGGTTTTGGTCGTTGCTTCCCTGAATTATTATTATTTGTAGGTGCAGGTTAGGGAGGAGGAGGAGGAGAGAGAGAGAGAGAGAGCAGTGCAATGGCCATGGCTTATCCCACGCTTCCAGAAAGAGTGAAAGCAAGAAACCAAACCCCAATTTTGTTGGCAACTTGAGCTGACTCTACAGCTACAGACCAATCAATCTACCTACCTGTACTTCGATTGGTCTCTTTCTGCTGTTCTCCTTTTGATTGGAAATATGGACGGCACACTGCCCACACAGACAGCAACTTGCCCATGAAGATTCCCCTTATCTTGTGCACACGAAACCCACAGTTTGTGGATCATTTCTCGATCGAGCCGTCGTGAAACCATCTCTTCTTCCTCCTAGCAATAAGTGACAGGTGCATGAGTACACCCGTTGTAAGCGTCTGCATTGACTCCTCTTTGTTCGTGGTTATTTGAGCCGTATAATTCAATTGGAGCATCGAATATCTGCTAAGGTTATTTTGCGCATTAAAAAGTTAGTCATCGAATTCGTTTGAGAAATACCGAGAGCAAGGAATAGAAATCCGATACTTTTATGCTCACCTTCATTTAAATACCAGAGCAGATTGGAAACCCCACCAGTCAATTAGCTTTGGTACCTCTGTTAAGCGCGCGTAGTAGAAGACCCGGAACAGATGAAAGCAGATTGAACCTGTGAGTTTAGGCAACTAAGAACATATTAACCATACAGCATCTTACCAATTCTCTATTATAGGATTTCTTTAACACAACTCTACGTACACCTCGATAAATAAACTCATCCACCTCTTTGTTCCACATCTGCTATACACCGCAAAGACATAACTTTTGTCTCTAGTTTGTGGATGAATGGACATGCATTGATCAATTCTCATTCACTTTCTTGAAAATGATGAAAGACAATGTTCTACATCGAGGGAAATTCTTTTCGGGTGTAAAATCTAGACGCCGCTCCCCTAAGATGATAACAGCATCATGCAAAGATTGAAAAATCGATTCAAATCGATTAATGACAACTCTGATTTGGCTTTTAAGAATTCAAATATTTTAAAGTGGATCATCCAGATTTAGGATTGGCCCGGATTCTATGCACCTTGTATGCTAAATATCAATTGTTGAGAAGAAAATGCAATCTGTGCATCACGCAAGGATCCCCAACTAGTTAATTTCTAAAGTTTTGTCCTTCTCCGTCACATGCTAACATCAGTAGATCTTTTCATGCAACTCCCTCATTCAACCATAAAGGTTAAGAACATGTCATCAATTTTTGAAAAAATTTCAAATAAGGGCATAAAATGAAATCATTTTCTCAAAAAGTGATCTAAAGTAGATATGTCTCAAATTAAGACCTAAAGAGATCAACTGAGTTTCTAATAAAGATCTCAACTTAGAAGCCAGTCAAATCTTATTCACAACTAGGAACATGTTCGTTTAAAGATTTTCTTTTTCTTTTTCTTCCTTTTCTTTTATTTATTTTATTTTTGTCATCATTTTCATGCCTCCATCTTCTTCGCTATGTAGATAGCCTACTCTACAGTCCATTTCCGTCTCTAGTCGACCTTGCCATCAATACCCTCAACCTCTTTAGCCACCACCCTCAACAACTATTTCAGTACATTCCCTCAAAAGATGGAGGTCAATTGGAGCCCTAGATCGAACATGAGCGGGCTAAGATGTGATGACAGCTCAATTTAAGCCCCACATCTTGTGGATGGGGTTGTGGACGAGCACAACGAGGTCTAAGCCATTAGCTTGCTACCCTTATTGCCGTTGATGCTCGAACTCAATTCATATTCACAAAGGCTATGATCAGTTTCAGCAAGGAGAAGCCAAATTGAGGTCCCTAAGCTAGACTTACCAGTGGTTTTTGTGGAATCTCTATGATCCTCATGTGCATCAATTCCGTTAGTGATATACACAATATTGGGGATTCCTAAGCGATTTTGTGTTCTTATTTCTTGTCTTTTTCTTCTCTCTCAAGTTTGTGGGAGTTAAACTAGGCAAATTCGTTACTGTGTGTGTGGAACCTGAGTCATCCTTTTCAAGGTTGAGTGCTCTTGCCTTCTTACTACAAATGGCTATAGTCGATGAATATCTTCAATCCCCAAACAAAGCACTCCTGAGAAAGTGTGAGCGACGGTTATCACGGCATAGCCAATTCAATTAGTGCGGAGAACACGAAACGATTATTGTAATTGTCAAAATAAGTTCGTACAACCAAACAAATTTTTTTAACGAAAAAACCAATGCCGGATGACCAACTATACTAATGCTAATCAATTGTATGGGGGCCATTTGACTCGTCTCGTGGCTCTCATAGAGATAAAGTCAAGTGTCGCATGACAAACACAAGAACGAACATTCTCTCAATTTTGCCTTCAATCATATATAACAGACGGCGAACCGCGGATTAGATAATAACTTTTGTGGACAACCATGCCCTTCATCATATATTATTCAGATTGGGGGACAATACAAACCATGAAATTGGGTCGAACTTCTAGATTGATTGTGTTGCCCCCCACGCCCCACGAACATGGCTTTCCGAATGTCTCCACTACTTTAGGATAAAGGGTTTGTTGTTGGTCGGTCCATTTAAAACTTGGATAATCTTTCTTTGTGTTACTTAGCCTATTGTTTTCCCATTGGAGACGTTTCGAGAAAATAGAGGAGATTTTTCGTCCTTGAAGTGTGGACTCCTCCACAGATCCGGAATTCGGATCGCATCACCATCGGAACACAGTTGATTAAGCAAGTGGGCTGGGGACCATCTCCATTAGTGCTGCCAGCGCATCTTTATAGTTTATAGGACTTACTTTCTACTCCATTTGTGTTCAATCATTCAAAATAAACTCCATAAAAAGGATATTATTGCTTTCTCCATATAAAGCTTCGGCCGCAACCATAGCATTTTCGGGACTCTTGTTAATCAGAAGCTCCTCCAATTTCTTGCGTGTATCAGATTGAAGCTCTATTATATGTTCACTAGAAGGGTTAAGACTTGGATGATCCTAAAAAATACCATCATAAGAACCTTGAGTATCAGACGATTGAAGACTATAGTCGGTATTAGTCATCGTGGATTGATGTGGAGTCAAAGCGAAAGCTGGGCGTCTACTAATTATTATTACTTTAGAATGTGAAGTTGGTGTTTCCTAGGTTCTATACTATATCGTCGGTGTTTGATCCTATCACGAACTTTCCAACAGGGAGAACGACTTGGTGCCCAAGAATCAAGAAATCATTTGTTAATTGATTGAGGATGCCGTCTTGTGTGGGGTGCATCGTGCATGATGATATTTTTAATCCTATAAACCAATGTTTTGCAAATAGAAAGTATTGACCCATAAAGCAATTCTCTCTCTCTCTCTCTCTCTCTCTCTCTCATCATAGGCAATGGAACACAATAATCGTCCAAAAAATCACTAAACATATTAATCAGGCCAATTCAAATATAAACCTTCTAAATATGTCAATCTAGTCCTAACAATGTTCATAATTTTTTGATTTAATCATAAATTTTTCAATTGTGTCAATTTAGTCCTACACTTTTTAAAAATTTATCAATTCAGTCATAAATTTATTATTTAAATAATGACCCGAAAGAATTATATCTACAAATCATCAAAAAGTTTAGGACTAAATTGATAAATCATCAAAAAAAATTGATTAAATTGATGCAATGGGAAATGTTTATAACTAAATTGATGCATTCGAAAGGTTTATAACTAAATTGACACAATTAAAAAATTTCGTATTAAATTGGCAGTCATATAACAACTTTAGGACCTTTGATATAATTTTCCCGCAATGTAAGCACATGATCCTGATTATTCATAATCAAGGCATAATTCATACGAGCTAGCTTGAACATTTTGAACTCGAGTAATTGAACGAGTCAAGAATTGACTGCAGTCTTGAATTCAATGGGGCTTCGTTTTTTGAACATATCAGCTAGATATAGTGGAGCACGTACCCTTCCCCCGTGTTCGAACTTGGCTCAAGTCGACTTGATTGTACTACCCTTAATACAATTATGATGTAACCCCAACTTCTAGAAATGGGATGAAATTGAAAAAAGAATTCTGCTACTCTACTTGTATACCAAGCCGTACAAGCATTTTCGAAACTCTAAAAGTAAGATAGAGTTGATAATCAAATGGTTAATATATCTCAACTTCAATGACAATAAGAAACAATTGTACATAAAACTTGGGTAAAGTCTCCCCAAGTAACCATACTCATCTTTATCAGGGGTGTTAAGGGTTCGAATTAGATTTTCTTGACTCTCGACCCGACCTGACCCGACCCAAACTGCATATAATCAAAATAAATAAATAAAATGGTTCAGTTCAAAAGGAAAAATTTAATGGGTCCATCACACGAAACCCACTATCTGTAGCTCCTTTAATCTCTTCTCCCAACGTTGAAAACTAAAGAGGAAAAAATGGATCTTTTCAAACTAATTTCCTTCCTCTTCTTTTTCTTCATAAATGATGAGCAACCTTGTCCTCTTGCCATACTCTAGTAGATGTTAGAGTTGGTGAATCTTTTGGACACATTAGTTTCTCATACTGGATACATTCATGTGAGCTTAAGGAAATGATTATATGAATCAACAACTTGGGGGTCCTTGTATATCAAGTTTAGACTTGTGGCTAAGTCGATCGTTAATTGTGAGACCAAAGGGATTCAAATAAGCTTAGATTTTTCGGGCCTATTTATAAGTCATATATATTATGTTTGTAAAAGATATCGTTATAAAGAGTAGTGCGATAGCAAAATCATGGTAAATTTTTTTTGTAGAACTTAATCCTTTTTTGAGGTGAACTTGAGTAAATTCATACATCATTTTTTCATGTATGATTGTTCTAATTCAATAGGACGTACCCAATGTCCTTCATCACCGGTGTTGCCGATGATCCCGCGGCCCTCTCAATCTCAACGGCAAGAACCAAGCTGATCTAGATCTACCTGATTGCGCCTCTATCTCTCTCCTCTTCCCCTTATAGAAGATTAACTTGAAAAAGGTAAGAATTTTCCTCCCCACCATTCGTCCCTTGCATCAATCCTTTTATCCTTGGATCCCATCCTAGTCCTAGTTCCTTGGGGAGCAACTGATTCCATTTTTCTCTTTCTTCCTTTACATTATCCCACTTACTCTTCCTTTGAGTTCTATTATACTTTTTGTCACTCAACTCCTCAAATTTATTAATTTATGGGTGTCCCTCCATCCCTTTAATGCTCGTCAAACTTCGTAGTGATTCAAGTTGTCTTTCAACGGGAAACCCACTAACTGGTAATGTCATTTTGCACATCAACACTTTTGTCTTCCCACCAATTTAAGAAACTCATCCACCACTTGTTCCTCATCAATAATACAACGTAAAGACATGACTTTTGCCACTATTTTTTATTTTGGGCTAGTGGACATGCATTGCTCACATTATCATTCTCTTTTCTAAAACATTGAAAGAAAATCTTCCAACATTCCCTACCCCTTTTTCAGGTAACATCTAGGATGAAGCTTCCTTAAGAAGATATTAGCATCATCCAATGATTGGAAAATCAATTCAAATCGGTTAGCGACAACTCGAATGTGGATTTCAAGCATTCAAGTTTTATTTAAGGTAAATCGTCCAGATTTAGTATTTGGCAGGATTCTATACAGATTGACTACATGCTAAAAATCAATTGTTGGTTTTTTGTTGCAGTTATTGAAAAGAAAAGCTAATCCACGCATCGCGCAAGGTGCACCGACTTCTTAATCACTAAAGTCTTGTCCTTCTCCATAAGATACTGAAATCAGAAGAGCTGTCCATGTAACTCATCTGAAAAAGGTCAAGAACGTGTCATCCAGAACTTTTCAAAATCCAACCAGACCAAGCTTTCTCTTAAAGCCCATGAAATCCAAAGTGCCCTGAATCAATGTGGCCCAATCTCATTGCAACTTTATGATAATGGGAAGGTTGGTCACCACAACAACCAGAAAGATCCTTTTGACCCAGGGCAACAACCTAGGATAGGATCTGGGCGGTGCTCCAATGGCGGCTTCTTTCGCAGTCTTATCTCTATTTTGACTTTGGAAAAACTGCTTCAACTGTCACCTAATCAACTCTACCGGTGCGTGTCTCCTCCATGCAAGTCATCATCCCATGTGAACTAGGAGTGTTTCGTGAAATTAACAACTAATATATCAATGGTCAAGATTTGTTGACACATCGATGAAGCCACTAAGAGATCGAAGATCACCTCCCTTCTGTAATTAACCCCTCGCTAGAAAGCAATCAACTTGCGTGTTTCCGCAGTTGTATTGCACGAGAGGTAGGACTATCATATGCATATAGAATGCTCGAAAGCTTCCGGTACACCATACCCACTGTCGGTGGGGAAAAAAGAGAGAAAAAGAAACCATTTTAAATAACTTATGGCAGGAGAGAACATCCATGGAATTCATATAACATGACATGACAGAGAAATGGAGACGATTCTCCCGATTTCAAATCCTTATCCAGGAAGAAATCTGCACTTTCCACCATGAAAACCTTAAGAAAGACAAAATAGAATAATGATATCGAGAGAAGAGTGAATGAGCACGTAACAGGAAAAAAAAAAACACTTCAAATCAGACCTCTCGCCCTCGCACCTGGGTCGGTTTTGACAGTTCAAAAGGTCAAGAACATCAAATCTAAGTTAAGTAACAGCAAACCGATGAGTCCTCGAGCATGTTTGGTTTCATGGACCACCGCCCACGTTTGAAGTGTAGAAGGGGGCTTCACTCTCTCTGCATTTTCCTGGAAAATTTGAAGAGCGGTCGAGGAAAGCGACAGGGCAAAGGAGGTCGTGTCGGCAGACGAACCGTTAACAGAAAGCGGGAGACCAGTAGTTATTTCGGAAGTGGAAACGCCTGGGTTTTTGTCTTGTCTTAATCTTATCCTCCACTTCTTTGTCTAGTAAAGTTAGGATATCTTTCCACCTTAAGGAGTGAGATTTATTGTAGAGCAGAAATTCTTGCTCATGCTATAGAGTTCCTTGCTCCAGTTATTTTTTAAAAATTACTGTTATTTTATCTCGCCTGAGTATGTGTTTTCCTAGAGCAAGTTCATGGCACCGATTCGAAAGGTTAACAAGTTCAAGGCTGTATCAGAAAAAGAACGCCGGTTTGGCAACAGGATCAGTACGCTTTCCTTAACTGGTATCAAAGATAAAAGAATTCAAACAAACGATCTCTAATTTGGACCAGATTAATGAATATTCAAAGGCCCTCTTAAACTATGGCCGACAGCTACTAAACATTTTGCAAATCGCATTCTTTGTCTTTGCAAAGAGATTCAGAAGTGCAAACCTGATGGATGTCCCCAACAAAATGTGATAAGAAAAGAAGCGCCTCTGTTAAGTTGTCTGCAATCATAAGAAAGGAGTGAGATCCTGAGATGGAAAGATTGGGAACAAGGCAAAAGACATGTATTCATGCGTCCTTAGAGCAAGCGATATCTACAATTTGTTATTGCATAGGAGTTGCCAGCTGCTTCGAGTTGCCTTGTATAATTGTAGATTGCCCCGGTAACGCACATATCTTTGTGCCCAGAAGAATCATGGCAATCTAAATAGAAGGTAGAGAGAATTATTTTCCGCTTTTCAGCACTGTCTATTAAGAATAACCATGGGCAAGGCCTAATGATGGACATGCAGACTATCGTACATTAGGCCAATCAAGCACAGCTTAAGCTCGCTCATTATGATCTCTAACATCGATACTAGAGTGATAGAGAGTAGTCTTTGCACAATATAATGAGGCTCTCGTCACCTAAGCTCATACATAAATTTCAACAGCCAGGCCAAGGCAACCATTGTAAATAGCCACCACTTAAGCTGCAAATAGGAAACTACACACAATCATATGTCCTACGCATCAAGACAAAATATAGCATGAAAAGTTTAGTTACTCGAGCGCCATTAGTTCCAGTCACCCGTGCCTCATGAGTGTGCTTCATGTGAATTGGCAAATCAGGTAAGCTCTAACTTGCTTGCAATATCCAGCATACTTAGCTGACATGAGAGCATTAGAATTGATGACACTGCCCATACATATATCAAAGTAGTATGACACTGGATGCACAGAGAGTACAAGAATCATTTCAATGCCAATTTAATGCCATCTTAAAACAAGAACAATACGGCACGCGCTATAAAAGACTTAGTTGCTAAGTGAAGAAGATTCACAATGCCGGAATTATAGACCACTCACTGCAGTATTCATAGTTACACTTGAAATCTGGTGTGTCAACATAGTGCAAAGCACCACTCCAGTGATAGTGGAAGCGAATCTCATCAGCCCAGGAGCAAAGAGATGCAAGATCCCCTCCAGCATAATCAGGAAGCAAATGTTTTACCATAGCCTTGGCATCTTCAGTTAGAAACTCCTTATGCATTTAAAAGTTGAAATCAATTGTTTTCCACCAAAAAACAATACCAATGGCACTCCAATTTCATCACTTTATGTACATTGATTTAAGTAACTTTATGATGACGGGAACTTGAACCAATTATCATTCACCAATCCCACCTCTTTCTATCTGAGTGAATCCCCCTTGATCTTTATTCGGATGTAAAATCAAATTTTATGCAATTGATTGGAGCATTAAAATCAGATCCAGTACAACTAACCTTCCAACACCCCTTTCATTTATCTAGCAATTCCCTTACCTCACAAAAGCTTATTTCAGACTCTATAAAACACAAAGTTGACCTTTCTCTATACAGCAACTTCCGAAGTTTTCAATTAGCTGATATATCCGTGTAATACACCTACTAGAGTCTGAAAGCAGACTGGCTTAACCAATCGTATGGAGAATCAAGTAACTTAACCAAATAGAACGCTAAAAGTCTCCACACAACATAGCAAACAACTCAGCCAAAGACGACTTTTATCTGTAGAAGCTAACTCTTCCACCTGATCTGCAGCGAAAACAATTTGACTGGAGCAGGAGAATTGATGCTAAAACTTAGCGCACGGACAGTCCTCACAAAGGACAACTCATGATCATAGCGAAAATTCATAACTCGTTTTTAAAAGCCGTCTTGATTGTCCTTAATAGAAGCAGATTAATACGTAGGGAACTTACCTCTGCTATTTTGCATGATGCATAGTGACCTTCCTTTCCCCAACCAAGAACACCACTGATCAACTGAAGAAGCACGACAAGCCTCCAAGCCAAAAGAAACCCATTTCCACCCATATCCGCCAGAAAACAATTCTTGAAACTGGTGTCTATCAAATCAAGCCAATAATCAACTTCAATTCAGTAGCTAATCAACCATTGCGTCAATATCAAGAGAACCCTCCACTTAATATGCAGATCACACAACTTCACTAACAAAATGGAGAGTCGAAAGTTCTGATTTTTCAGAATGCTCAAGAAATGAGGAATATTAACAGTTCTGAGTTCAAGAACTCAAATTTGTCATCAACCCAGTCGCGTTAGCAGAAACCAATATGAAGGCCAAGATTCTATTTACAAAAGATCACCTGACTCTTCAAGGAATCATGGACTTCCGAGGAGAGTTTTGCTTGATTCCGGTGTAGCTGTTGTTCAACGTTCAGTGGAAGATGGGAAGAAGTAAAATCCCCAAAAGATAAAACATTTAAAAAGAAAATAATGTTAGCGAAGCGACAACGAAGTTCGCATGCGAACGTCGGATTGAGGATTGGCTTTCTTTCTGAACAAGCGATTGGTTTCTCCAATGTGAATCTGTTATGGCGTGTCATTTTTTGCATAATTGCGATTTATCCCTGGATTTTGAATTTTGTTACAATTTACGTCACCAACCCTCTATTTGTTATTAAAAATTCTTGCAATTTTGTCCCTGACTGACTGCAAATTTTTTAATATTTTAATTATTTTTTATAGCTAAATTGTAACCATTATATGTAATGCCATTCGATATGCTTCTCGTTTTGATATACTTCTTATCTTATGTGGTGCTTAAATTTTAAAATTAATCACTTAAAATACATTTTCAAATCAAGTATATTGAATCTAATGTTTTTGTCGATGTTTGAGCCATGAAGCTTATTTCCTTACCAAATCCTCGACACCAATTTAACCGGTCGGTATGATAAATATCCATTCTCTCAAAGGATAACTTCTTTTACTAATTTGTTGGTATCTCTTTTTCGTGACATGAAAAAGATGCAAATAATTTCAGCATTTTTTTATCACCTGTGTTCCTCTTCATGCTATGCAAACTTGGCCAACTAAGATTTTTCATGTGAAGTAGACTAATCAAGCATTAGTTAACGCTAGATTCATAGCTAAGATGAGCCAAAAGGAAAATCAACGCGAACAAAAATCAAACTTCTGTTGACTGCAATACATAAAAGATATCACACTTCATAGAAGAACACAAAATCAACATAAAGATATCAGAGGTGGATTTGTAGTTCAAACTCCAACCTCATTATTGTATGTGGGAGTCATGGGACTTCATGACAATCTAGGGAAGTTTGTAATTTTAGAAACGTGGCTATTAATTTGTTATTTCCTGCATATCATTCCAATACCATCTCCCACTCCACTGGTGCAACTCAGCATGCCATATTGCCTCAACAACGAGACCTCCTTGTCCCTTGGAGCGAACATACAAGAGCCGCAGTCCGATGAGAGGAGAGAGCTAGTCCTGTACTTGTCCTCGCCGCCAACAACCGCCATCTCAACCCCAGGCTTCGCCGGGTTCACGAAGTCTTCCCTGTAAGTCCTCCCCAGAACCCCCTCGACCCTCGGGGAGAGGCCGAAGAATCGGAACTGCACTTCCAGATGGGCGAAACTGTCGTTTCTCGGTATTCCATAACCGTGTATCCTATCGTCTTCCTCAGTAATTGGAACCACACTAACATAGAGCTCTAGGGTCTCTTGTATGTCAATGTGACGCTGTTCTTGCTTGCAGTCCTCTCCAATTTGAATTCGTTGCGTGGCGAGTTCCATTCGGAATCGAGGGTTTCTGGTAAAGTTATGGACGTCCCATCATATGAAAATCGAAGGCGGTCGATTTCGTTACACCATGTCTCTGCCCTAGTGGCTTCGAGAGTGAATGTGTGGGAGCCAAAGAGAAGACCCAAGGCTTGGATCCAAGTGAAGTCGCGGGCTCTCCCGACGGGTCGGAGCCCGATGAACCGGGCATTGACTTGGAGGTCGGTGTCGGATACCAACGCGTAGTGCTCGTTGCTCCTGCCGTGGAAATAGAAGACGATGTTGTCCCCGCCGACAAAACGGGGGTCGTAGCATGCGGCTCCCATCCCTTTGCAATTCGGCTTGCGCTCTGCTCACGGGAAACGTATTAGCTACATGACCCTCGTTTGCCAGAGAAACAATGCCGTTCCATAAACTTATGACGAATGATACGACAATACTCAAAGAGACAAAGATGAAAGGTTGATTCGTAAGTGTTTTGTCATTACTTACTTCGGCACACAGCTTCGCATTTGGGTGAGTAGCAATCCAGATAGCAAGCTTTGGCCTTGGGGTCTTTGGGTTTCACCAGAGGGCACTCGATCGGACATTTTCTGTACTTCAGGAAGCACTTGCTCCGACGACTTTTGCACGTCACAAGCTGTCGTTTTTTCCATTTCATTGCGCTTGTCGTGCTTGTCGTGCCCGCTTCCGCCATCACCTCCAAAGAAGAACTCATCAGCACCAACATTATGATCAACATCAAACGATGAACACTTACAGATGCAAACTCCATAATTTTATCTTTCTAAGTTATTACTCCCTTTGAAGCAATAAGAGGGTATGCACAAGCAAGCAAACGGCCTCGAGCTCTTAAATAATCTCTTGTGCAAAGTGGGTCTTTGCTAGATGTTAGGCAAGTTCTAGTTGCTACTGGTCAGATTTGTAGAAGAGTAGACTAGATATTGATACTTAAGGAACTTTTGCAAGCAATTGATCTTAGTTTTAGGGAAAACAAGGGATCCCGGTTTGTGAAGTTTTGACCAATTTCACAATCTCGGTTTAGTCATCTCCAAAATGGATGTTTTACGTACGTATGTAATTCATTGGCTTTATTATTATTATCTTAAAACATGATCTTGAAAATTCCAGATTTCAGCTTTTGAAGTTTTGTGACTCGTTGAATTTCGAAATAATGTCGAACATTCGGTCACGATCGCCGATGTCACATTTGAGTTACATGGGTTTGATAGGCAGTATGCATCGCTTATGTAAGTATGTCGCATTTAGCTTGATCGAGTAGAAGATCATGTGTTGTGAGCTACTTCTAATTCCTAGGGCACAGGAAATAAAAATGGAAGTTAGGGCTAAAAACCATCTGCTAAAAAATGCATTGACCATAACGCGAAAATACCCAACTTGGGGGACCATGGATTGCAATTCTTTTATAATTTGAGGAGAGTTTGTATTTTGTATACATGGTAAGGAGATTAAGTGGCGAGTTGCCTAAGTGGTTGCTTGGCGTTTCGCACAAAGCAAGAGGATGCACGTCGGTCCAACAAATATTGCGTGCAGTTTGGTTTTATGAGGAAACTTCAGGTCTTGGATCCATTCAGCGAGTCAATATCTAGAGGTATCAATCAGTGAGCTATTAATATTTATTAGGACTACTTTGGGGAAAAAAGAGATTATATTTCATAATGTATAAGTTTAGCAAGTGTGTGTATAACGACCAAGCTAGTAATTAGACTCTGTAGGAGCGAAAAATTTTCGGTCGTAAGCAACCTAGAGATTTTGCTGATTTCCGTTATGAATGAATATATCGAACAAAGTCGGTATAGCAGATTCATCACATATTTGTAAATAAATTGAGATATTCACCAAAGTAATATATTTAGTGAAGAAAGTAAAGCATGCTATATTACAATTATCTACCTAGCTTAGACATATATTAATTGTAATTATTGATTGCAGATAAAAGTTGTCATTTAGCACGTACGAATTTAAAAAATGAAAAAGGTACATGCACGTATTTAAATGTCGAGACATTAAAGTAAAGAATTAGATTGTGTTAGTCGCTTTTTAATATAGTTGGAATAAACCAAACAATTATTCGAGATGATATCCTTTTATGAGTAATCCATATCTTAAATTGTTTAATTATTGAACTGGCAAAGAGAAACATCTTTGGCCGTCTTTTAATTGTGTTACTTGCTAAGTGTTGATCCAAGCCCATGATTTCACCGTGACTGTCGCATTAATAAAATTTGCATATCTGTTAATCTCTTTGGCACCCATTTGATTTCCACTATTATAAGTAGGAAAGTCATATCAAAGATTTCTTCCGATTTTATCCTAAAATCAAATCTCACCTATTCAAACACCCAACGGTAAAAATACGAAAATCTCACACATGTAATTCTTCATTTATTTCACAAAAATTGAGTTATCTCGAGAATAATTTTATAAAAATGATCGTTCGAAATAATTAGTTAAGGACATATATTTTCATATACTGATAATAATTTTACGTCTCAACACTTTCCTAAAAGATTGGAACTTTTTTTTTTATTTAACTTTTTAGGTAATACAAAGAATCATTTTTAAGAAAATATTTTTCAAATCATTTAATTTTCGTAAAAAGAAATACATTGGCACGTTTTATCACGAGCCAATCTCACCCCACATATATACTACTGAGCATGATAGTCTAGGGGTAAAGGAGGTTCTATCTACCATGAAATAATAAGTTCAAGTTATAAGAGAGTGAACCTCTAACCAATTAAAAGTGTTGAGCATTTGCTACCTCATTCAAAGAGACTTTTTAAATTTCGCCGCGATATTGAGGCCATAGCGACAGCCCGATATGCCTATTGACAAACCGAGTAGATTTCTGTCAAACTAATCATTATATGACAAGTGTAAGAATCTTGTGGTTATGTTGGGGGAAAAAAACTTGTGCATATGATTAAAGTAACGACCACACACGTAATTACATATGCATGAAAAGTTAATTTATAATAAATAAGTTTCTTAGTTCTTAAACCTCAATTCAAAATAACTATCGAGCATTCAAAAACATTTCTCATCTTTTCTCTAATAATGTCGGCTGAAATTATATTCTGAAAATGGTTCAAAATCTTTCCAACTTTGCCATGGCGTCAAAGCGCGGGCGAGGCTGGCAGTTCTTCGGCCTCGCAAGGCCGTCGTCCCTATCAGGGTGGCCGGTTGGAAATCAAGGCGGTAGAGAGTCCGTGGTCGCCATAGAATTGGTTTGCTCTTGCAAGGACTATTGATTGATTGCTGCTCAGGAGCTGTGCCGAGACCAGGCCCAAGATCAAGGGCCGCGCGGCATGTCACAGCGGGTCATGGCCATCTAAAAGAACATACAAGCCTTGATCATCGTCGGAATCACAAGGGCCAAGCCTTTTGACCCTACAAGTTCTAATTTTCTTCAGAAAGGAGTGGAGAGGCCAGATTTTATCTTAGTAAGGCTATGGTGATGGCTGAGGGCTGCCGCCCGGTTCGCTTTAGCTCGACAAGAGACGCCGGACCCTTCATCGGGGTCCCAGAGGGATGTCGCTCAACCTCCCTCCCTCTCTCTTCTCTTCTCTTCTCTCTTTGTAAGATTTATATTTATTTTTATTATTGAAGAAAATAATTTCGAAACGCATTCAGATGACTAGTAATCATTCATGAGCCCGCTTGTTAATTTGGCCGGCGACGAGCTTTGAGGGGGACTTTTGATATAAACATCGGATCTCCACTTTACACTTATTTTGAAGCAGACTCCATCCTATAGCCAAAATCTAAGAAACTTTGAAAAATGGTACAATGAAAGAAATGATTTGTGTATTTTGACTTAATTCATAATGTAATCCTTACACTTTTGATTTGTTTAATAAAATCACCGAATTATTTCATATATACTTGATGTAGTCCTCGAACTATATGAAAATGATAAATATTACCATTTTATTAATTCAAGTTTAGAAATAATATTGGACAATTTTATATAGTTCTGAGACTAAAGTGAACATGTCTAAAAAAACTCAGCGATCACGTCTAATAAATTAAAAAATTCAGGGGCAAATTTGCATGTTAAGTTAAAGTTTAATGATTATAATTAATAATTTAAGTTTGTAGGGATAATATCACATATTAGATTAAATTTTGGGAATCAATCGTGCTATTTTTCCTCAAAATTTGGAGCATAATTAAAGGGATTCTTGAAAATTTTGCCAAGCGGGATGATGCCGAAATAAGCAATCATGAAAACTCTTCTTCCCCCCCAAATCCAAAGCCTTCCCTTCACAGACTCCTTTTGTTTCTTCCGTCCTTACACATAGAAAGGGCAAAGTGGATCAATAACCTAATTTTAACTCATATTAGATAATATGAGTCATGAATGTGTTAATTTAAAAGGTTAAATGGGTCTTAAATTAGTTATTTAATAACTTACTGGATCTTAAATTGTTTATCTAATTAATTTTAAGTACTATTAATAATATATTTTAAATTTTATTAATAATTTGTTTTTAATTATGAAAATTTTGATATTCTTATTATTTTATTTTTTAAAATAAATTTTTTATTTTTTCTCTTTTTTCCTTTCATTTTTTTTCATTTTTCCCTATTTCTAAGTTTGTTAACGACCAAGAGGTGAGGAGATTAGACTCGGGCAACTTGGAGCGGAAAAAGTCAAAAATAAAAATATATATTTTAAAATAAAAATTATCAAATATATATTGTATTTTAATAATATATTTATAAAAAAATTATGAAGTAAATTTTTGAAAACTTGATTGAATATGAAATATTTTAACAATACAGATTGACTTAGATATGAGTCGGATCGTATATGAATCTCTTAAATTATCCATCAGATTAAATGAATCGATACAGATAGAATCCAAATCCGATCCGACTCGTACATTTGACGCATCCTACTTCTTACACGTAGCGTAACAACGACCCATTTGTCTGTTCATACGCATTCTCCACCGAGCGCTAACACCTCGGCTCTTCACTCTCTCTCGCTGCCGTCCGCCACGAGAACGCGGGTCATCTCAGCGGAACCGACGATGAAGGCCGTCGTGATCACAACCCCCGGTGACCCAGAAGTGCTCCAACTTCAAGAAGTCGAGGACCCGAAGCTCGAGGACGATCACGTCCTCATCAATATCGCGGCCACCGCGCTGAACAGGGCCGACACTCTTCAGAGGAGGGGCATGTACCCGCCCCCGAAGGGCGCGAGCGAGTTCCCGGGTCTTGAATGCTCCGGGACGATCGAAGCTGTTGGGAAGAGCGTGTCTCGCTGGAAAGTTGGGGATCAGGTGATTTTTTGCCTCTTCTTTTCTTCGCTTTGTTAGCTGGATTTTTGGGTGAAAAAGATGGATTTCTCGGTAGTTCTTCGTTATGAGGGTCGATTTATGTGATTCGGGCGTTGTTGTGTAGCTCTCTCCGGAACTTGTTTGTGAATACATTCACTTTTTTTTTTATCTGTTTCATCGAAAGGGTTGAATTTTCCACAGTTAGAGTATGAAGAAACTGAGGAAAGCTGCTGTTAGTTAGTTAACATGCGGGGTACCTTATCTTTTGTTTTTTCAGTAGTGTATTCTGCTGCGTAAATTGTGATTTTTGCAGGATATCGTTGCTTCTGGATATGCACTCGGGTTTAAGTAGAACCCTTTGCAATGTTTTCTTGCATTTCATGCATAAACCAGTCCTGAGGAAGTATGCCTGGAAATTTGCTTATAAGAGAGATACAGTAGACATGCTGACTGACTGCTCCTCTGTAACAATCTGCATGGTTTAAGGTAGTCAAACGTTTTGAGATTGGATGGCCTACGGACAACCTAGTACCTCATAGTTGTTCTGGACAAGAGGATTTTCGATTTCTCTTAATGATAAATATAATTTCATCAATAAGGTACCATGAGGGTACTGCCCATTCGAAATGGCTTCAGATAGAATCCACCTATATAGAAAATATTGCACAAAATTAATGTTTCGGACAATTCCAACTATCAGTATGTGTGAAACCGAATTTTCCTGATAATATCTTGACTTAGCAGCTCTTTAGTAGTAGATATGCACCTACTTTTCTGGTGTTAAGGAGATCATTTGAACTTTTTCCAGTAAAACCATAAGCTTTTGAGATTGAGGTCAAAGTGCAACACCGTATCATTGAGGGATGTTAATCGCAATATCATCCAGAAACTGCTGCTGGGAGCTATATTTGTACATATCTTGGATCCTAAAATTTAAGCGAATCTTCTTCATGAATTTCCAGTTACTGAGGAAATCCATTTTCTCTGAGGCTATTTTCTGTGAGAACTTTTATTAGCTAGAAGCGTGATGGTTTTATGTCCTTTTAGTTATTTGAGGGCTGCTGGCTTTTGAGATGTTCAAGGTAATATTGACACGATTACTTGAAAGTGGCAATTTGATAATTTGATGTGCAGGTTTGTGCTCTGCTTGCTGGTGGAGGTTATGCGGAGAAAGTAGCAGTTCCAGCAGGACAAGTTCTTCCTGTTCCTGCTGGAATTTCGCTTAATGATGCTGCGAGTCTCCCAGAAGTGGTTTGCACTGTTTGGTCCACTGTGTTCATGATGAGTCACCTCTCTGAAGGGGAAACGTTCTTGGTAATGGCTCAAGGCTATGAGTGTGGATGTCTTATGTGGTCATGTGATTACAAATATTTAGTGAAGATGATGGTGTTTCATGTTTAGCTGTGGGATGCAATTAGCTTTTGTACCTGAGCTTTTTTTCTTTTTCAAGTTGCTCTTTTACTCGTGATATTTTTCTAAGATTGATCAATGTAGACATACATTATTGCGAGCAAAACTTCAGCAGCCCTTCGCTTCAGGGTCCGGAGGACATATGACAATAATGCCTGGGAAGGCTAGCCTAGAATCATAAGTACAAGTAGAATTTCTTAATGTAAACAAGCAAATTTCTCATGGGATGGAAAGTGACGTCTCCATTTGTTTAGACCAATTTGGCTATTAAATTATTCCCATTTCTTCTTACCATTGTTTTCATTCATTAGCGTACTGATGAAATTGCAGATACATGGTGGCTCCAGTGGGATCGGCACATTTGCTATTCAGATAGCAAAATACTATGGTGCTAGGGTATTTGTAACTGCAGGTATTCTCAAACTAATTGTGGCTTCTACAGACTTGGCATTTTGAAACCCCATAACTTATGTACTGATCTTCAATTCGCAGGAAGTGAAGAAAAGTTAGCTGCTTGCAAGGATCTGGGTGCAGACGTTTGCATCAACTACAAGACAGAGGACTTTGTTGCACGAGTGAAAGAAGAAACTGCAGGAAAAGGTGCATCATGCATATTTTTTGTTCTAAATATCAATCAGAGTCGTCAAACATAATTACTTGATTAAGAGCTAAGTGTTCTTTATTCGTATGGAAGATGAATTGGCTTATTATTTTAGAAATAGGATGGAGCAATTACCGAGGCTTTTATCTCATGATCTCGCTCCACTAATTTTCCGCTTTTCCTGCAACTTATTGTTTGTGTCGACTTTTTGTTACTTTCTTACTCTGTTACAGAGGCAATAAATTGCCTTTTTATAGTGTTATATGCACCTGATTAATGTGGTTCATTAGAGGGGAAGTTCTGTAGATATATAGTTAAGCTAGTCCTTTTCACTCTGAATCGCAAGCCATTGACTGATGTTGTGTCAAAGCTTTATGAAGTGATTTTAACTTGGCAAAGCCATGTCTTGACATAGAAATCATTCTTTTAAACATGGACCCAGTCATGCCGATTTGTTGAGACATAAGTCAGATTTCACATAAACAATGAAGTCATAGATGAACCATGTGACAGTATGTTGGTCTGTAAAGGGAATTGATTTTCAAAAGTTTGTTTTGGCAGGTGTCGATGTGATTCTGGACTGCGTTGGTGCGTCCTACTTACAGAGAAACCTCGATAGCTTGAATTTTGACGGGAGGCTATTCATCATCGGCTTTCAGACTGGAGCAGTTACACAAGTGGATCTGAGAGGTCTTCTGGCCAGACGCCTCACCGTGCAAGGTTTGCGAAAAGCATTTTATTGGTTCTTAAGTTTGATGTGGTTGGCAGTTGGATATTTGGATTGGTTGAGGATTCTTCTGATACAGCTTGTGCCGTACAAAACATTACCCCAAGGAACTTGGGCACCTCGTGCTTATGAATTGAGTCGGTTGAATGGTGATATAGGCACTATTCTTTTTTCGAAATCATTGTAAACTTATGTATTTGTGTGTGCAGCGGCAGGCTTGCGTAACAGAAGCACAGAGAATAAAGCTGCGATCGTAAGTGAGGTAGAGAAGAAAGTTTGGCCGGCGATTGAGCAAGGAAAAGTGAAGCCTGTGGTTTACAAGTATCTTCCTCTAGCTGAAGCTGCGGATGGCCACCGGCTCATGGAAAGCAGCAAGCATATTGGGAAGATTGTACTTGTCACATGATGCTGTGGACTCTATTGTCTTGTCTAGTTAAGCCGCGTGAGAGGGTCGCTAGTTATGTGAATGAGCACAATGCATAGTCCCTTGTACAATCATATGGCAGAGACAATTGAAATAGACTGAATAACTGTCTTGTTCTTGCTTTTACTTGCGGGATAAAAGCCCTTTGGACAACAAATAGAAGAAAGCCTAGAAACAAGGCAAGCAAGGAAGTTAACTCATTATAACTACAACCGCTAGCTGCATAGAGCTTCAACTGCCAAACTCTTTAGGACCTGCGGGCAAGGGTCGCCGAGCGCATCTGCCGTTACAGGTATCGAAGCATGCTTCCTGACCGATACAAGCCTGTCGACAAAAAGCAACAATCAACTCATGGGCATGTACTTGTACGTGTGTCGCTTATGACCTTCGGTTCCAGTTATGACAATTCGCTTGTTCTGATAAAAGAGAAGCAATGAGAAAAGCAGACATACCTGCTCTATAATGGATGCGACGTCAGAGTGACAAGCGCCTGGTGCAAATGCACCGCAGCTGCCTTGAGGATTCCCGAAGCTAGCGAAGCGGATGGAAGTAATGCGCCACCCAGCTTCACAAGAGAGTCGAACTTGAGGGCTGTTTGGCGTGGACTCTGAATTCGGTTTCCAAGAATCGACTGGAGCAGGATCTGCTTCGGACATCACTGCACATATTTCTTGGCCGGTGCGTGTTAGCACGGAAACTTTCGAAGGATCCCCTCCGATCTCTTCGTGAAGAACTAGGAGATTCTCTCCTGGATTTATCCAAGAGCGCGGGACATGATACCTTAGTGTCAGACAACGGATTCGGCCGTTAAAGAGAGAGAGAGAGAGAGAGCCGTCAGAGCCTCGGATCAACATGTGCAGATGAAATAAAGGGTAAACATGGGAAAGATCTCACAATGTTTGGGCAGGCTTGCCACAATCCTTTTGACATTTGGATGCGTCATAACTTCCTCGGTAGTCGCAGTCGTTGGTGCAGCCGGTCGGTGGCGAGAGATATTCGGGCCAGTACCGTCCTACGCTCTGCCCGTTCACCCACGCTTGTCCCTTCCCCATGCTAGCGAGGTTCAACGCTAACGGTCCCGTTCCTTCAGGAGCCGAAAACGTCACCTGAAGAAATATGGTAAGAGTTGAACAAACCAAGCTCCAATCTTTATTGAAACAGTCCTCAATGTGTGAACCATTATGTGAATTGGAAATCAAAGAGCTATTATGAATTGAACAGACCTTATACCAGATTAAGCTCTCGTTAACCGGTACGAGCTCGCCCTTTGTCCAGAGTGAACTATTTGCCATGCTTATTCTATCCAATCCAAGATATTCGCCTTCCAGTCCCACCTGAGTACAGGGAAACAAAAAATCTGGTTAGCTTACCTTTTTAATGAAGAGCATGATATGCTGCTGAAATATGTGAGAATAGATCAACATGGAAAGCGCAATCTGACTAGCATACTCAGCATGCCAAGTGAAGGTTTTAGGAGAAATCTCTCACCTGATAGGTCCATTCTCCAAACGAGAGATCGGTTCTACCATTTCCAAGTTCACCAACGATGACTGAGAAAAGTCCCGCTCCTTGGATGTCGAACCAAGGCCCGTAGTTCTGGTGAACAATGTGTGAAAGAGACGTTAAAAGAAACATACAACCTCGCTTATCCATTCCAAATTGATAATGCATTCAAAACGCTAGCAGTTTTCGGTAACGCTTCATAAGGAAAATTGCACATGACAATTTTTTCGATGCATTATGATTTTAGTCGAGATGGTTCTTTTACCTGTAGACCAATCATCATACTCAGCACATCCAGTGTATTATTTCCTGGGTTCAGATTAATTTTCTGAGTCATCGAGAAATTTGCATTGTCGTGGTTACCATATCCGAACCCTGCAGCATGCCAGATGAACAATAGGAGAGTTTTACTAGACACAATAAAACTTCATGCCTCAGTTGATGCGATTAAGGAGCTAGATGGACAGATGGCGAGGTTAATTAGAAGCATGCACAAGAAGAAGTTCCAAAGCTAAAGTACTATGCACATCGCATCAAGATCATAGAGTAAAATGAAGGTTGCAATTTTTGGCCAACCTAGACAGACAGATTACTTTTCATGGAGAAAAATTACAAGGCAAGAGGTATTCTCCGATGTTTAGTTAATCTCTTGGGTATTTACACTTACCCAACAAGAAATTCGAGCATCTATGAATAGGCGCAGCATGTAATACTGATTCTTAACAAATTATTTATGTTTTAAACTGTGAAGTAGATGGTGGCTCCTTGAGCTAAAAGATAAAGACACCGACTTTTTGCTGAATATCACTGCCTTTGGTTTTATGAGTACACTTCGAACACAGAACAGCCAATTTCATTTATAGCTCAGTGCCGAGTATGATTTTGAGGTAAGTACTCACCGACAACTTTTTTGTTGACAAAAACAAGAGCTGCATGTCCCAAACTCACAAGATACAAAAGACCTTCTTTCTCATGATTTGATACGTCATTCTCATCTACATAGATACTGCCACCAGTGGAGAGAAGCATCAGATGGCAAATGCAGCAGTAATCCAACATTTGTGACAAAGTATCCGCAGAATGTCGTTTACATTGGAATCAGAGTAGGATGTGACTTTCTAGAGAGACAGTAGAAGTGCTCCTTTGAACTGGTGCCTAAACTTGACTTATATCAAATCGGTAGGTCTAGAACTAAATCAATTGGCTCGTGAAAATCAGTACAACATCCATAGATGAAGTGTCTTACCTGGTAGTGTACCATAGGAAGTCACTAAGATCTTTTGTCGTATTTATTTGCTCCAGTAGGCCCAAGCTAGTAAAAGAATTGTTGCCCCAGATACCAGCATGTTCTTTATACCAACTCCAGGACGATGGTGCAATAGAAGTCGCATGTGCAGTGGTTGCACGAGCAAATGAGTTATCAGCGACAGTCCTTTGTGAAACAACCTGCAATTGTTACCAGTAGTAAAAGACACAATCATGCTCAAGAAGATATGTCAGCTAAAGTTTTTCAACCAGCCAAAAAAGTGGAAAACAGATAAGTAAGTGAACAGAAACCCAAAACATTTAGAATGTAAACTAGTGAACTGGTAAAAGCATCATGCTTGTTTTTGTCTCAAGTTTCATAAACTTATCTTTATCCGTATCATTGAATAAAGGCCACTAGATTGAGAAACTATACAAACAGAAAATAAAATATCAATTGAAATCCATTGGATGTGCATTAAGTGGGAGAGTATGTGTACCTTTGCAGTGTTATAGATGACAGTTACGCAATCTGGAAGGATGCTCACAGACCAAGCAGGAAGGAAGTATGAATTCCCGTTGAATTGGACCGTGGCATCTTGACTGCTGTCATAATTTGCAAGAAAAGCTGCACAGTCGTTTGAAGACTTGTAGTAGACGTGCGCCTGAAGAGAAGTATTTCCGAGTCAGGCTGAGACATTATAAGGCTTTTCGGGGGCAACAGAATTGCCAATAGGTTAGGCTAAAGGGTCAAAAGGAATATGCAAAAGCAACTTCTTAAATCACTTTACTAAGAGGAGAGTCAACTAAGGATCATTGATCCTAACACGAGAATTGCGCATTATTAAGTTGGGCCACTCAAAAATGCTGAAGAAACTTTAGTAGTTGATATGGTGGGCTTTCAAAATGCACCAGAGCTTCCTGATAGCGCAACTGATAAATAGCAGGACCATATGTCATTTGATCTTTGGTTTTTTCAATGAAACTAATATTAAGTCCCGCATGCTTTGCGATCTTTTATGTCCTGCGAGATTGAAGCTTTGCTACTGTATTCTCACCTCTAAATTAGAGCCGAGTTCCACATGGGTCGGCTCAGAACTGACCAAATAATCTTCACATAGTTTTATTGCCTTGTGTAGGTCGCGGAGGTGCCCCCACTTCGGCTGCCTGATAAAACCTGCATTCACTTTCACTTTTGAGATTCGCATCCACAAGATGCTTTAGAGAGATGTCACAAAAATTCCATAATTTGACCATGAGTCGACGACAAGCGAATAATCTATGAAATGTCTTACCATATTCGTCCAAAGGAGCATCGTAATCATAACTTGTCGCAACTAAAGGCCCACCAGCAGTTCGTCCAAAGTTGCTTCCTCCAAAATACTGCCAAAGTATCAGTTTTTAGAATGGTCGTCTTAAGGTTGCATACGTAAAATCATGGGTTGAAATGCAGGAAAAACGAACAAAGATTACTGATACAGTAGCTCACCATGTAATAGTTCTGAAAAGTACCCCCATATTCGAAAAAGCGTGCAACTGCAAAAGCAAGGTCCTCAACTGGTCGATACGGAATTGGGTAGCCAAATGCGAGAAACCTACAAAAGGATCAAGAAAGATGAAACAAATTTACTGAAAATGGAAACTCATTATGCTACGGGCCTCTTGTTTAACAAAGTTATGCCACAAACAATTACCAACCGACGTAGTTCTCCGTCCACATTTTGGGTTTGGCAGGAGAGTTCGGAGTGAACTGGTCACAGTAAAATCCATTGCAGGTGTTGATCTGCACTGATTGAAGAAGATTAATGAAAGTCTTAAAACCAACATAGATTCTCATGAAAAGAAGAGCCTTGAGTTTTGTAAGTTGTAACTGGGGAACAACATAGATTGTCATGAAAAGAAGAGCTTTGAGTTATTCCGAACCAGAAAGCATTTGTAAGTTGTAACTAGTGAACAACCATGTCACAAAAATGAATGCTTACAATTGGATCTGGTGCATCGCTTTGTACGCACATCACCCATGGTACGGACGTGTTCATGTCAACAGCAGTTTCTGCCGCCCATTGGACATACAATTGTCCACCGACTCCATATGCCCCTTCGACATTCCCGTATTCATTCTCTACCTGTCGCAGCATGTGAAGTATATCAAGTACTCAAATCGTTGGTGGAAAATGCACTTAAATGAAGCAGTCATGTGAGCAATATTGATACTCCTTCACGAAGGAGCAGAATGAAAGAAACTCTTGCGAGCAAGAACATAGCTATTGGAAGCAACATGACATGGTTGTGATCTCATCCGCGGTGTTACGCAGGATTAGTGCAAGATTTTTGCGAGCAAGTAACCTTGCATTGACCTTGTCGAAAGAGTCTTTTGATGCCGGCGGATTACTGAAGCTTAGTTAACAAAAATTCACCAAAATGAACAGAGTCCAGCAAATTCGTCTGAACCCTGAATTTGCAACACGATTTACTCAATGAGTATCTGAATACAAGTCAGAGTACGCTCGTTTATCACCTGTGCAAGAATGATGGGTCCGCCTTGGGTCGCAAAGAGATTCTCCTCCTTCATCAATCCGACTATTTTGCCAAGAAAAAGATCCATTTCGGTCTGTGTTGGCAATTCAAACGGAACGGGTCAGGACCGAAAGCCAAAGGAGTATGAAAAGCTCGATTATCCTAAGTACTCGTTATGGCAAACTCTACGAGTCTAAGTACGAATTCACCTTGAAAAGTGCATTGTTTGTGCGGAATTGAATTCCTGGAATGAAGTGTAGCCACATCGGGAAGCCCCTGTCTCGAGAATTCAAGAACGTCACAAGATTATCCGAATACACTATTACTAAAGGCCAACCAAATGAGATAAAGCCATCACATGTTCCAGAAAAAGATGAGAGGAGCTTAAGCAGAACCGACCCATAATTCCATTCGGCACAAGCATAAGGGCCGATTCTCAGATGGACAAAGAGACCTGCTTCATGCACCACCTTAACAAACCGCACGAGGTCAAATCTTCCTTCAAAGTAATACTGAAAAAGGAAAATGAAGGATGTATCAAGAAGACAAACAAAAGGCAATTCGATTTTTGATGATAAGGAGAGAAAAGTCTTCTAGGAAATGGCGGAGAATGTCATCATCATCTGCCCTAACTATTTGAATTCTCCAGCCCAAGAGTGAACACTGGTTTCGCACGTAGTTCACATAGTTGATGGATCAACAATAAGTATACCGTGAAAGGCAATCAACTAGTACCACAAGAAATAACCACGAAAACGGTAATTGTGCAGCGAGCAAAATGCCTAACTTCATACCTGTCCTTTCACGGGCTCGTGATGGTTCCAGAAAACATAGGTCTCGATCACATCCAGCCCCCCTTCCTTGGCTTTCCTAATAAGCTCAGGCCATACCTAAAATTGCACATCATAACGCACACAGTCATGCGATGCAACGAACGATTCCTGACAGTTCCAAATCAGTAATATGACCATTCAAGAAACAAGAACCGAACCGAAGACCAACCTCGGGCGTAGTTCGCGGGTAATGGATAGAGCCGGACTGCAAAATCCTCCTCTTTCCATCAATGACCAGTGCTCTGCCATCATAAGTCACACTAGTAGAGAGTACTGTTTGAGTACAGTGGCCCTCAAAAACTAAGATGACGCACAATAATACCATTTCTACTAAGTTCTTCTCCATCATTTTTCTTCAATTTGCAGCACACTGAACGCAAAATTCGTATCGGCAAGTTCTACTGCCTAAGTTGCTGGAAAATCTGGCTATAAGTTTCACAGCAATAACCGTATGTAATGTCATGAACACCAGGCAAATGACAAGAAGATGAGAGTATGGTAATCTTTATGATAAACCAATCTGATCCATGTGAAGATTAACTTGTTTTCTTGTATATGTTTTTGTGTTGTTCTGGGAATAGATACGCGGAAGACAATGTAGAGACCAAATGCGCAAAGCTTGTCTTTTGGGGATGTTTGATTCCGTCGGCATTGCTTTCAAAGGAAAGACCAAGGATGAAAGAGACAACGGAAATTATTAACGCGTTTTGGGAAGCTCTCCAAGGTTGAAACCAAAAGAATATATCAAAGTTAATTGAATTGAACGCCAGATTTTGGCGGATTCCACAATAGCAAGTGAGTAGTCAGAGGTTGGTCTACAAAGTAAAATGCCGGAAGGTCGACATTTATTACAAAATTATCTTTGACAACTCGACCCGTTTAGTGATAATGCGGAAGTTAGCACCTGCTGGAGGGGCTTGGATCTTTGTCCCATGCGCATAGACGTCAGGCTGCTCCTCGTCTATAAACAAGACCATCCCGCCTGCTGATAAGGAGCCCTTTGGCCTGGGGGCAAGGGACGCTTGCACGTTGCCTCTTAATCGCTATTATACTTATCGTTCAGAAGGTTTTGAGAATCTCCCTGGTGGCCGTAGGTAAAGATCATCCTCGTCTGCTCCTTTGCATCGGAGATAAAGGTGGTGTCACCAACCAAGTTAGAGAACATGGGCTAGGTTTTGGTCGTTGCTTCCCTGAAATTTATTATTATTTGTAGGTGCAGGTTAGGGAGGAGGAGGAGAGAGAGAGAGAGAGAGAGCAGTGCAATGGCCATGGCTTATCCCACGCTTCCAGAAAGATTGAAAGCAAGAAACCAAACCCCAATTTTGTTGGCAACTTGAGCTGACTCTACAGCTACAGACCAATCAATCTACCTACCTGTACTTCGATTGGTCTCTTTCTGCTGTTCTCCTTTTGATTGGAAATATGGACGGCACACTGCCCACACAGACAGCAACTTGCCCATGAAGATTCCCCTTATCTTGTGCACACAAAACCCACAGTTTGTGGATCATTTCTCGATCGAGCCGTCGTGAATCCGTCTCTTCTTCCTCCTAACAATAAGTGACAGGTGCATGAGTACACCCGTTGTAAGCGTCTGCATTGACTCCTCTTTGTTCGTGGTTATTTGAGCCGTATAATTCAATTGGAGCATCGAATATCTGCTAAGGTTATTTTGCGCCTTGAAAAGTTAGTCATCGAAATCGTTTGAGAAATACTGAGAGCAAGGAATAGAAATCCGATACTTTTATGCTCACCTTCATTCAAATGCCAGAGCAGATTGGAAACCCCACCAGTCAATTAGCTTTAATACCTCTGTTAAGCGCGCATAGTAGAAGACCCAGAACAGATTAAAGCAGATTGAACCTGTGAATTTAGGCAGATAAGAACATATAATTATACAGCATCGTACCAATTCTCTATTATAGAATTTCTTTAACAAAACTCAACATGCATCTCAATAAATAAACTTGCCCACCACTTTGCTCTACATCTGCTATACACCGCAAAGACACAACTTTTGTCTCTAGTCTGTGGGTTAATGGACATGCATTGATCAACTCTCATTCACTTCCTTGAAAATAATGAAAGACAATGTTCTAACATCAAGGGAAACCCTTTTTGGATGTAAATCATACCGCTTCCCTAAGATAATAAAAAGCATCATGCAAAAATCAATTCAAAACGATTAGTGACGACTCTGATTTGACTTTTAAGAATTTGAAAATTTGAAGTGGATCATCCAGATTTAAGATTTGGCTGGATTCTATGCACCTTGTATGCTAAAAATCAATTGTTGAGAAGAAAATGCAATCTGTGCATCACGCAAGGATCCCCAAACTAGTTAAATTCTAAAGTCTTGCCCTTCTCCATCACATGCTAACACCAGCATATCTTTTCATGCAACTCCCTCATTCCTCCATTGGAGGTTAAGAACATGTCATCAATTTTTGGGAAAACTTCAACTAAGGGTATGAAGTGAAATTATTTTCTTAGAAGAGGACCTAAAGTAGACTTTATCTCAAATAAAGACATGAAGAGATCCACTTAGTCTCAAATAAAGGCCTCAACTTAGAAGCCAGTCAAATCTTATTTGCAACTAGGGATATGTTTGTTTAAGAAATTTTTTTTCTTTTTCTTCCTTTCTCTTTCTTTTCTTTAATTTTCGTCATCATTCTCATGCCTCCATCTTCTTCACTATGTAGATAGCCTACTCTACAGTCCATGTCCATCTCTAGTCCACCTTGCCATCAATACCCTCAACCTCTTTAGCCACCACCCTCAACAACTATTCCAGTACATTCATCAAAAGATGGAGGTCAATCAGAGCCCCAGATCGAACATGAGTGGGCTAAGTTGTGATGCCATGCTCGATTTGAGCCCCACATCTTATGATTGTGGTTGTGGTCAAGCACAACGATGTCTAAGCCATTAGCTTGCTACCCTTATTACCATTGATGCTCGAACTCAAATTCATATTCACGCAAGCTATGATTGGTTTCAGCAAGGAGAAACCAAATTGAAGTCTAAGCTAGACTTACCAGAGGTTTTTGTGGAATCTCTATGATCCTCATGTGCATCGATTCCTTTAATGAAACACACAATATTGGGGATTCCTAAGCGATTTTGTGTTTTTATTTTTTGTCTTTTTTTCTCTCTCAAATTTATGCAAATGATTTTTCGGAGTTAAAGTAGGCAAATTCGTTCGTGTGTGTGTGTGGAATAAGAGTCATCCTTTTCGAGGTTGAGTGCTCTTGCCTTCTTACTACAAATGGCTACAGTCGATGAATATCTTCAATCCCCCAAACAAAGCACTCTGGGGGAAGTGTGAGTGAAGATTAAGCGGCATAGCCAATTTAATTAGTGCGGAGAACACGAAACGGTTATTGTAATTGTCAAAATAAGTTCGTACAAGCAAACAAACGGAAAAACCAATGCCGGATGACCAACTAAACTAATGCTAATCGATTGTATGTGGGTCATTTGACTCGTCCCGTGGTGCTCATAGAGATAAAGTCAAGTGTCGCATGACGAACACAAGAACGAACGTTCTTTCAATTTTGCCTTCAATCATATATAACAGACGGCGAACCGCGGATTAGATAATAACCTTTGTGGACAACCATGCCCTTCATCATATATTATTCAGATTGGGGGACAACACAAGCCATGAAATTGGGAACTTCTAGATTGATTGTGTTGCCCCCCACGCCCCACGAACGTGGCTTTCCGAATGTCTCCACTACTTTAGGATAAAGGGGTTTGTTGTTGGTCGGTCCATTTAAAACCTGGATAATCTTTGTGTTACTTAGCCGATTGTTCTCCCATTGGAGACGTTTCGAGAAAATAGAGGAGATTTTTCGTCCTTGAAGTGTGGACTCCTCCACAGATCCGGAATTCGGATCGCATCACCATCGGAACACAGTTGATTAAGCAAGTGGGCTGGGGACCATCTTCATTAGTGCTGCCAGCGCATCTTTATAGTTTATAGGACTTACTTTCTACTCCATTTGTGTTCAATCATTCAAAATAAACTCCATAAAAAGGATATTATTGCTTTCTCCATGTAAAGCTTCGGCCGCAACCATAGCATTTTCGGGACTCTTGTTAATCAGAAGCTCCTCCAATTTCTTGCGTGTATCAGATTGAAGCTCTATTATATGTTCACTAGAAGGGTTAAGACTTGGATGATCCTAAAAAATACCATCATAAGAATCTTGAGTATCAGACGATTGAAGACTATAGTCGGTATTAGTCGTCGTGGATTGATGTGGAGTCAAAGCAAAAGCTGGGCGTCTACTAATTATTATTACTTTAGAATGTGAAGTTGGTGTTTCCTAGGTTCTATACTATATCGTTGGTGTTTGATCCTATTACGAACTTTCCAACAGGGAGAACGACTTGGTGCCCAAGAGTCAAGAAATCATTTGTTTAATTGATTGAGGATGCCGTCTTGTGTGGGGTGCATCGTGCATGATGATATTTTTAATCCTATAAACCAATGTTGCAAATAGAAAGTATTGACCCATAAAGCAATTCTCTCTCTCTCTCTCTCTCTCTCTCTCTCTCTCTCTCTCTCTCTCATCATAGGCAATGGAACACAATAATCGTCCAAAAAATCACTAAATATATTAAACAGGCCAATTCAATTATAAACCTTCTAAATATGTCAATTTAGTCCTAAGAATGTTCATAATTTTTCGATTTAATCATACACTTTTCAATTCTGTCAATTTAGTCCTACACTTTTTAAAAATTTATCAATTTAGTCATAAATTTATTATTTAAATAATGACCCGAAAGAATTATATCTACAAATCATCAAAAAGTTTAGGACTAAATTGATAAATCATCAAAAAAATTGATTAAATTGATGCAATGAGAAATGTTTATAACTAAATTGACACAATTAAAAAAAATCGTATTAAATTGGCAGTCATATAACAACTTTAGGACATAATTTTCCTGCAATGCAAGCACATGATCCTGATTATTCATAATCAAGGCATAATTCATACGAGCTAGCTTGAACATTTTGAACTCGAGTAATTGAACGAGTCAAGAATTGACTGCAGTCTTGAATTCAATGGGGCTTCGTTTTTTGAACATATCAGCTAGATATAGTGGAGCACGTACCCTTCCCCCGTGTTCGAACTTGGCTCAAGTCGACTTGATTGTACTACCCTTAATACAATTATGATGTAACCCCAACTTCTAGAAATGGGATGAAATTGAAAAAAGAATTCTGCTACTCTACTTGTATACCAAGCCGTACAAGCATTTTCGAAACTCTAAAAGTAAGATAGAGTTGATAATCAAATGGTTAATATATCTCAACTTCAATGACAATAAGAAACAATTGTACATAAAACTTGGGTAAAGTCTCCCCAAGTAACCATACTCATCTTTATCAGGGGTGTTAAGGGTTCGAATTAGATTTTCTTGACTCTCGACCCGACCCGACCCGACCCAAACTGCATATAATCAAAATAAATAAATAAAATGGTTCAGTTCAAAAGGAAAAATTTAATGGGTCCATCACACAAAACCCACTATCTGTAGCTCCTTTAATCTCTTCTCCCAACGTTGAAAACTAAAGAGGAAAAAATGGATCTTTTCAAACTAATTTCCTTCCTCTTCTTTTTCTTCATAAATGATGAGCAACCTTGTCCTCTTGCCATACTCTAGTAGATGTTAGAGTTGGTGAATCTTTTGGACACATTAGTTTCTCATACTGGATACATTCATGTGAGCTTAAGGAAATGATTATATGAATCAACAACTTGGGGGTCCTTGTATATCAAGTTTAGACTTGTGGCTAAGTCGATCGTTAATTGTGAGACCAAAGGGATTCAAATAAGCTTAGATTTTTTGGGCCTATTTATAAGTCATATATATTATGTTTGTAAAAGATATCGTTATAAAGAGTAGTGCGATAGCAAAATCATGGTAAATTTTTTTTGTAGAACTTAATCCTTTTTTGAGGTGAACTTGAGTAAATTCATACATCATTTTTTCATGTATGATTGTTCTAATTCAATAGGACATACCCAATGTCCTTCATCACCGGTGTTGCCGATGATCCCGCGGCCCTCTCAATCTCAACGGCAAGAACCAAGCTGATCTAGATCTACCTGATTGCGCCTCTATCTCTCTCCTCTTCCCCTTATAGAAGATTAACTTGAAAAAGGTAAGAATTTTCCTCCCCACCATTCGTCCCTTGCATCAATCCTTTTATCCTTGGATCCCATCCTAGTCCTAGTTCCTTGGGGAGCAACTGATTCCATTTTTCTCTTTCTTCCTTTACATTATCCCACTTACTCTTCCTTTGAGTTCTATTATACTTTTTGTCACTCGACTCCTCAAATTTATTAATTTATGGGTGTCCCTCCATCCCTTTAATGCTCGTCAAACTTCGTAGTGATTCAAGTTGTCTTTCAACGGGAAACCCACTAACTGGTAATGTCATTTTGCACATCAACACTTTTGTCTTCCCACCAATTTAAGAAACTCATCCACCACTTGTTCCTCATCAATAATACAACGTAAAGACATGACTTTTGCCACTATTTTTTTTTATTTTGGGCTAGTGGACATGCATTGCTCACATTATCATTCTCTTTTCTAAAACATTGAAAGAAAATCTTCCAACATTCCCTACCCCTTTTTCAGGTAACATTTAGGATGAAGCTTCCTTAAGAAGATATTAGCATCATCCAATGATTGGAAAATCGATTCAAATCGATTAGCGACAACTCGAATGTGGATTTCAAGCATTCAAGTTTTATTTAAGGTAAATCATCCAGATTTAGTATTTGGCAGGATTCTATACAGATAGACTACATGCTAAAAATCAATTGTTGGTTTTTTGTTGCAGTTATTGAAAAGAAAAGCTAATCCACGCATCGCGCAAGGTGCACCGACTACTTAATCACTAAAGTCTTGTCCTTCTCCATAAGATACTGAAATCAGAAGAGCTGTCCATGGAACTCATCTGAAAAAGGTCAAGAACGTGTCATCCAAAACTTTTCAAAATCCAACCAGACCAAGCTTTCTCTTAAAGCCCATGAAATCCAAAGTGCCCTGAATCAATGTGGCCCAATCTCATTGCAACTTTATGATAATGGGAAGGTTGGTCACCACAACAACCAGAAAGATCCTTTTGACCCAGGGCAACAACCTAGGATAGGATCTGGGCGGTGCTCCAATGGCGGCTTCTTTCGCAGTCTTATCTCTATTTTGACTTTGGAAAAACTGCTTCAACTGTCACCTAATCAACTCTACCGGTCGCCGTGTCTCCTCCATGCAAGTTATCATCCCATGTGAACTAGGAGTGTTTCGTGAAATTAACAACTAATATATCAATGGTCAAGATTTGTTGACACATCGATGAAGCCACTAAGAGATCGAAGATCACCTCCCTTCTGTAATTAACCCCTCGCTAGAAAGCAATCAACTTGCGTGTTTCCGCAGTTGTATTGCACGAGAGGTAGGACTATCATATGCATATAGAATGCTCGAAAGCTTCCGGTACACCATACCACTGTCGGTGGGGAAAAAAGAGAGAAAAAGAAACCATTTTAAATAACTTATGGCAGGAGAGCACATCCATGGAATTCATATAAGATGACATGACAGAGAAATGGAGACGATTCTCCCGATTTCAAATCCTTATCCAGGAAGAAATCTGCACTTTCCACCATGAAAACCTTAAGAAAGACAAAATAGAATAATGATATCGAGAGAAGAGTGAATGAGCACGTAACCAAAAGAAAAAAAAAATACTTGAAATCAGACCTCTCACCCTCACACCTGGGTCGGTTTTGACAATTCAAAAGGTCAAGAACATCAAATCTAAGTTAAGTAACAGCAAACCGATGAGTCCTCGAGCATGTTTGGTTTCATGCACCACCGCCCACCTTTGAAGTGTCTTCACTTTCTCTGCGTTTTCCTGGGAAATTTGAAGAGCGGTCGAGGAAAACGACAGGGAAAAGGAGGTCGTGTCGGCAGACGAACCGTTAACATTCGTCGTGGAGTTTTCCTGGGTCGTGACATTTCGGGCGACCGTTAACAGAAAGCTGGAGACCGGTAGTTATTTCGGAAGTGGATAGTCCTGGGTTTTTGTCTTGTCTTAACCTAATCCTCGACTTCTTTGTTTAGTAAATTTAGGATATCTTTCCACCTTAAGGAGTAAGATTTATTGTGGAGCGGAAATTCTCGCTCATGCTACAGAGTTCGTTGCTCCAGTTATTTCATTATTGTTGCTGTTGTTGTTTTGTCTCGCCTGAATATGTGCACTAATTTGGACCAGATTGATGAATATTCATAGGCCCTCTTAAATTGCAATTCACAACCGCCGATACATCGAGCCATTTTTCAAAACCGAGTGGCTTGTATATAAAAAAAAAAATCCTGCATGGTTACGTCACGTACCGAGTTAATATCAATATCACACCGAATCAATTATAATTTACGAGCGACCTCATGTTAGCAAAATTTATTATCGGACACGTCATATCCATATATTATCAATACAGCATTTATCGTGAATGACCCAGACATAATTCATATGAATTACATTTGAACAATCTATCACATCTCTCTCTCGTCCGCCACCTGCTAACATGGGAGCGTGCGATGCGAACTGAGTACGAAGCATCTGGGGAGTCCACTCCTTCGTTTTCTTCTTGAGGATATTTGAATGGAGAAGGTGTCGGCTAAAAAAGATTTATCCTGGTTTTAAATGGACCGACCAACAACAAACCCTTTTTCGACACAGTCAAGGAGAGAGAGAGAGAGAGAGAGAGCATTATCTGAAAGTAGTGGAGACATTTGGAAGGCTCTGTTCATGCGGTGTAGGGAGACATGATCAATCTGGAAGCCGCTAATGCACGGCTTGAATTGACCTCCAATTTGTATAATATACGACAAAGGGCATGATTATCCACAACAGTTAGCAACTAATCCGTAATTCTTTATCGATCATGCACGGGTAAAGACGGAGGTAGACAAAGTGTTCGCTCCTATGCCCCTCGACCGACACTGAACTTTGCCTTCGTGAACGCCACTCGACAAGCCTTGATGGCTCCGTCTTTCATTTGGCAACCTTAACTTCTTTGGAGAACGCAAGTTGCGAAACTCTATCGGACTCATGCCATCCCTCGACCTTCTAGCCATCAAGGCCTCCGGAATCCAAGTTTTCCGGCTGCTCAATTTGAGATTAAGCCATCGAGGGTCTTGAATCGTGTTTGACAATTTGATATTGTGATTTAAGATTGTACTTCGTCCACTACAATTTGATAAACATTGTTCGTTGTGAATGCGGATCGAAAATTTCGAATGTGTATCGACCAATACTATCAAGCAATTAATGCACCTTCGATTTACTCGAGTCTTAACGATGTTGACTTGTACCAGTTCCTTTTCAGATGTGAAGTTGGTGATTTGTAGGTTTCGTACTTGGCATGCATCGAAGATGCACACTTGTGTGCAATTAATACGCCTTCATTTGCTCGAGTCTTAACGATGTTGACCTGTACTAAGTCTCTAGCCACCATGGACGACCTCGCTTGTCGTGCGTTTCTGCCAAGAAGACAAGTGCCCAGATGTTGTGGGCGACGTAATTTCATGTTTCTCCTGGCAATTGTCCATCCACGCGTGGTGTGAGTTTCGAGGAAACTCAGCAATTTCGATTTTGGAGATTGATGTTGTTATTCCTGAATGGAGATTTCTCGTTCTACGTTCCGTTTGATTACCAAACCCTAATTACGTGTAAGCTCATGTTGATTATCCGCCCATCTGCCTAGCGACGCTCATCGTGTCATCCGATGGGTGTGATTTGGTAAGGATGCCGCCTCGATATCGTTCGTGACGAGCCGAGCTGACTAATTGCACCGCACCGAATATGATTCGGAGGCATGCTAAGCATAGTGGCGGCTGTCATTCATTCAAGCAATGTTGTTGTTCCAAACGCCGAGTTCACTTAAGAGGATGATGCGACGGCCGCATACGAAAGAGTTGTAGGAAATGGTTGATGAATGAATCTATTAGCGAAAAACCCAACTCATCTTTCTCATCACTTGATTTTCGTCTCTCTCTTTTTTTTCGAACTAAAGTCCTTGCTTAATCCTGGATTTTCAACTAATGAAACCTTTCGATCATATGTCCCAATCCCGATAGGTTTCTCGTTAATAATCACATAAATCTTCCACGAGATCTTCCATTGACTAGTCATTAAGTGTTTCTAATTATTAGTAACTTGGCAAGAAAAATAATAGTAATTCGACGGAAGTTGGAGGAGACCCCCTCTTCTTTCCTTACATCCAAAGGACCGGTGTGGTCTCCTAACTAGCAGAATGTTATGGAATACCCTCTTAACTTTATGAACCAGTTAAGCCGAGACCTTTAGCCTGCACAAGCGGCCCCGACCCAAACCCGTTTGCAAGGAATTAATGAAATTTGAATAGGTGATGATCTCTAGCTCTTGAGTAGACACGCCCAACTCACTATAAGAACATTGTTGGTATGGCCCTTGTCATAATCTATATGCACTCATTTGGTACAATCAAAAGAATTTAGAGATGTAAATGGGGTTGATTTAGTAGGACGATAGAGAACTTCCTTCTTGTGACTTTACTGTTGAAAGATAAAATACAACAAAACGAAAAAGAAAAGGAAGAAGTAAAATGGGGTTTGAAAGGAAATAGAAGAAAAGAGAAGAATGATGAAACGGGATTCAAAACTTTTTCGACAAGTCTATTAGCAATATATGGTTGAAAATGCACTGTTAGATTTAAATGAATTACAGCACCGTCACATAGATATTGTTCTTTGGTTTACTCACTTTTAAGATTCCATATAACTCTTTGAATGGCCACGAGGTGCTATGATTTCAATTTGTCACGATTCAGTCACCTCATACCTGACCACAATCACCGAGCCACGACCTCGGCCAAGCCATGGCCACGACAAAGGCCCAGGCCACCAGTCCCATGATCTCGTGCACTTGGAGACAGCCTCCACCTCCTTGGCCACGACTTCATCGGTCAGCTCAGCCGCAATAAGGCCATGGCGACCGAGGAACGATCCAATTGATGCACTCGGTCAATGACTCTTGGGGGCAACAGTTGAATTATGCCCTCAATTTGCTCAAAATTAAACTAAGGATGCCGTCTTCTGCGGGGTGCATGCTGATGATGATATTTACAAATCCTCCATAAACCAAAAAGCTTCCGACATGGCTGGCTCCACGAATGACGGCATCAATCGAATGGCCCTTTAAAAAAGGCTACCTGCTTTGCTGAGAACCAAGAAGTCTTAACACGCAAAGCAATCCTTTTTAGCTTTTTTTGCCTCTTCTTTTTCTTCCTTCTGGATTTTAATTCTCTCTCTCTCTCTCTCTCTCTCTCTCTCTCTCTCTCTCTCTCTCTCTCATTTCAACCAAATTTGAATTGTAACCAAGCTCAATGCACTTAAATTTGCAATTAGATTCTGCTACTCCCAACTACCATAGCAAGCCGCACAATCTTCATGAAGTTCCAAAAGAAAAATTGACAATAAGAGAATTGATAAACAAACAATTCATATTTGTCAACTTCAATGGTAATATGATTAGAAGTGTGTTTAAAAGTGTCCTTTTGTTCCATAAAACACTCAGTTAGTCTGACGGGTTGTCATGAATAACAGGCATCATGGAGATTGATGAGTTGCATCCGTTGAAACAGAATCAATCAATTATATTTCGTCACCTTACGATAATCAATCTATATCACATCGGTCGTCTTTTTATTTTTAAAATTAATCAGTCAAGCGTTTAGATTTTTTGATGTTATGGATATTTTTTTTATCGAAAGCGTCTTGTCTTGTACATCGACTCGAGTGAGTGCCACTTCAATGCAATAGAAGTCGAGACATCCAGATCGTCGAATATTTATGGTCGAATCGATCGGTGGACCGTCGACATCTAATCGAATTTTCTAGTCTTCTCGCTACGACTTGTCAAAGGAAAAAGGCCGGTCAACCGATCTCCTCAGCCGGTAACTCACCTTATCTGCAATTTAGTTACTGCCAAGTGTTTATTTTTAAGGAAAACGAAGGTCAGTGGAGCCCACCTGTCTGGGTCATCGGGTGAGGCACTTCCCAAACAAGCGCAACTGCACTCTTCCCACTGCCACCGTCGGATACGATCGGACGCTTCCAAATCAACCCTCCGGAACCGCGTCTTCCTCTACGCTCTTGGTCTTTGTCCTCGTCTATTTATACCTCTGCAGAACTCTCCAGTCGATCACCGAAACTTCACTCTCAAGCTCGAACTCTCAGACTCCACTGCGAAACGATCGTCACGCGCATCATCAAGATGGTATCGCCGACCCTGAAGGCTCTGCTCGTGTCGGCGGGCGCGGTGTTCATAGCCGTCGCTATCAAAACCTCTGTTCCATCGATCTCCGTCCCTCTGGCTCCTTGGTTGCCTCCCACGCCGGGCTCGCTCCTCTCTTGGTTCAGTCCTCCGTACCTCTTCGTCGTCGTCAACGGCATCATCATCGCCATCGCTGCCACCTCCAGGTGCTTCCACCAGGCACCGCCGGAGGCCGTCACCCTGGAGAGGATCGCGGTCGCGGAGGAGATTGAGGTCGTGGAGGCAGCGCCGGCGCTCGATGAGTTTAATGATTTTGGGGAGAAGAGAGTAGCGGTGGTGGGGAATGGCGAGGGATCCAGCGGCGGAGATGGATATAGTGGCGACGGCGAAGGGGAGAGGAAGCTCGCTTTTGGGAGGTCTGCGTCGATGCCGCGGAGGCAAGTGGACTCGTCGGAGAAAGCTCTGGTTTCACCAAGGCTCGTTCGCCGGAAAGCCGCCAACAGGGACCACCTTCAAGGTAAGAAGTGCGAATTGAGGTGATATCCATCTCGAAACTCGCGTTAGTACGAACGAGAAATTGACGAGGATGACCAGGCTCTGCCTTTTGATTTTTCGGTCAACGGATTTATGAAATCGAGTCAATATTTATTTATTTATTTATTTATTCACATAATATCAATTTTTTCATGAGATTTATTTACATTTTTATTAATGTAATTGACGTTGCGTTAATTATAGGGGGCAAAGCTTCGAGGAGAAGTGTGAGGTTATCAAACGAGAGCATGGAGAACGTTTGGAAAGCAATAGTGAAGACAAGACCCGTGATGTCGGTGACGCGGCACGTGAAAGTGGATGACACCGATCGTCAGGTCGACCTATCAGAGTTGCCCCTATCGCCGCCTTGTCCGATACAAAAATCGACGACGTTCAAGGAGCGAACCAATCAACTAAGAAAGGAGGTGAGCCCTGACGAGCTGAACCGTCGAGTTGAAGCGTTCATCAGCAAGTTCAACGAAGAAATGAGGCTACAGAGAGAAGAGTCGATGGATCAATTCAAGGAGATGATTAGTCGAGGGAAATAAGGTCATAATATTCGCTTGAGGCTTAAGTAAAATGTTTTTATTTTTATTTTTTGAAAAACTAGTGGGAGGAAATGTTGATTTTTTTTCCATTTTCCCTTGTAAGCTAAGTTTAAGACAGTAATTTTTTAGAGTCATATATACCAAGACCATGTAAAAGCGATCAAGTGACAGACTGTGAGAAGGTAAAGGAACAAGCTGTAATGATGTGGCAGATTGCAAGTCATTTTGCCTAGTAATGACAACTCTAATATGTGGGTTTTTAAGCATTCGAGTTTTTTAAGTTAGAATTGTCCGCGTTTAGTATTCGGCAGGATTCTACACACCTTATATGCTGAAAAATCGATTTTTTTTTCGGTCTTCCGTTATGAAATATCAAGAAGAAATGCTAGTGCTTACATTGCGCGAGATTCGCTAGCTACTTAATTACTAAAGTCTTGGCCTTATTCGCGACACGTTAAAATCGGAGGAGCTGCTCATGTAACTCTCTCATCCACCTATAAAAGGTCGAGAACATGTTGTCAATTTTGCCCTTAGTCCAAAACTCTCTGATTCCCTTCTTAGGAATGTTGACATCTCATCGATTGGGTCGTTAATGGAATTAAGAGCAAATCGAAGAAATGACATCGAAATTAAATCAAGCTTTGTCTTAAGAAGCCCATGAAATCTAAAGGGCCACGAATCAATCTGGCCCGATCTCATTGCAACTTCTGATGATGGTCTTGACAACAAGCCAGAAAGATCCTTCTGACCTAAAATGTCGCCGTTTGATCTGGCTGGTGCTCAGAAAACGGATGGTTTCACACTCTTTCTCCGTTTTTGACTTTGTAAAAACTGCGTCAACCGTGCCCTAATCAACTCCACCGGGTCGGTGTGTTTCCTCCATGCGAGTCATCATCCAATGTGAACTAGAGTACTTTCATCAAATTAACGACTAATATATCCACGATCCAGATTTATCGGGACATCGATAAAGGTGTCGAGGGAATTGACGATAGATATCTAGTTGTGTATTTTGTTATTTGTATTGCACAAGAGATAGGACTATCGGATGCAGATCGAATGGTCGAAAGCTTCTAGGACACGGTACCCATTAATGGCGGAAAAAAAGGAAGAAACCATTTTTAAGATCTTGATGGCAGAAGAGTATATACCATCGAATTCATGTAAGATGACATGAAGGCCATATTTCCAATCCTTACAAGGGAAGAAATCTACACTTCCCACCTTAAAAGTTGGGACACCTTAAGAAAAGACATGATAGAATAACGATACTGGCGGAAAAAAGAAGTGAATCAACACGTAAAAACGTCTCAAATTAGACCGTCGCTCTCAAAACCTGACCGGTTCCCGAAGGTCAAGAAGATCGATCAAATCCAGTTAAGAACATGAACCGAATCCACACACATTCCTGGGGGATCAGAGGCCACCGCCCCACGTCGGCAGTAACGAATGGGGTGGGTTTCACTTTCTCTGCATTTTCCCGGAAATTTTGACGAGAGCGATGGTAACTGACGGTCGAGAGCGCGGTCGAGGAAAACGACAGTGAAAGGAGGTCGTGTCGGCAGACGAACGGTTACGATTCGGTTTGAGGGCGCGAGACCGGTAGTTATTTCCGGAAGCGGAAAGGTCCCACGTTCGTGTTGGCCCTTCATTTCGATTGGGACCCACTCTACCTTATCCTGTGACTCTCTTTTCTTGGGAATCTTGTTACTGATTATTTTGCCACCTTAAGGATCGTTGATTCGAGCCAGATTGTTCAACATCCGGCGGCCCTCTCGAATTGCAATTCGCGGCCGACGACCAAGCAGTCGAGCCATTTTCACAATTGAGCGGGTTGTAAAGAAAGCCGTATGGTTACGTGACGCATTAATATCACATCGAATCAGTTATCGACGTGTGATCTTGCATTTATTATGGGGTGACCCGAATTCAGATGATCCTATCGCGCCAGCACGTATATCGAATGAACCCCGATATGCTTCATCCGAATTAGATTCGAACGTAGGAGCACGTGCGGTGCGAGCGAGTACGAAGCATCTGGAGAGTCCAATCCTTCGATTTTTTTCTCGTGGACATTTGAATGGAGAAAGTGTCGGGCTAAAAAAGGAATTATCCTGGTTTTAAATGGACCGACCAACAACAAACCCTTCTTCGACACAAGCGAGAAGAGAGCGAGAGAGAGAGAGAGAGAGCATTATCCGAAAGTCGTGGAGACATTTGGAAGGCCCATGTTCGTTGGGCGTGGGGGTAAACATAATCAATCTAGAAGCCGCTAATTCACGGCTTGAATTGACCTCCAATTCGTATGGTATGTCGACAGATCGTATGATAATCCACAATAGTTGGTAACCAGTCCGTGGGTCTTTGTCTATCGTACAAGTTGTTCATTTACAAGAAGCATGGTTGTCATTGAAAATATTTTAGGAAAAATAAGCATTGCCAGATTAAAAGATGCTTTGAGTTTGGTTTATAATATTCTTCCAGATTCTTTAGATTAAAAAATTCTCCTTCCTCATTAGTTTTTAGAATAATATACAAATGGTATTTAAACAATCCTTGAACTTTTAATTGGTTCAATGCAATCCCTGAACTTTTTGTAAATACTCCATCTAGTCCATGAACCATTATATCCCTTGATGTAATCCAATTCCTAGATTATCTAGTCCATAGACTAAATTGAATATGTACGAAAATTTCATAAATTATATCAAACATAACATAAATTCAAGGACAATATTGTGTATTGAATCAAAGTTTGAAAAATCATTTATGCAATTTATCCTCATTTTCGTGCCTCTTCCATAATCTATCACAACATCCACGTAGTCAATGTTTGACATGACCAAACAAAGAATATATTAGGATGTCAAGATCTGGAAGTTGTGTCAAGTCGTCATCAAAACACCATCCATTGATGTGGAGTTCAATGGTACAATTTGCTCATGGTAAAATTCCATACGGGTTCAATGTACTAGCATCTTCAATTAATAGCTCATCATTCAATGCAAATCAAACCGTATGGTTACTCGGCTAGCTAAATGCTATTAATGAGACTAATAATTCACTATTATCAACTTCTTGGTTCATGATGCGATCGTTCTAGGTTTACATACAATCACATCGATCTTACTAAAAGGTGCTTCTAAAAAATTTTGAATGTCGCAACGAAAGTCGGGCGTCTACAAAATTATCTCTTTTTAAGATGCGAAGTTGGTGTTTTCTAGGTTTCGTACTTGGCATACGAGGAAGATGTACAGTCTTGTGCATTATTATACTATCGATCTACGTGAGTCTTAAAGATGTTGACTTACATTTGTCGAGTGTTTCGCCCTCCTCCACCACGAGCAATGTGCTCAGCCGCGACTCGGCCAACGATAAGGCCATGATGACGGAGGAACAACCGGGGGCCACGATCAATGCACTCAGTCACGATCCATATTCAATGCGATGTCGTGTTGATGACGATGACTTTACGGGCAACGGTCAAACTATGCTCTCGATCTGCTCAAACTATCTAAGGATGCCGTCTTATGTCGTGGTGCATGCCGATGATGATATATATTTTAATCCTACGAACCAAAATGCTTCCGAAATGGCGGGCTCTGCAAATAATGGCTCGATCGAATGAAGCGTTAGGAAAAGACGGATTTGGATTGCTCGACCTGCATACCTGCAGGTCAAGATGACTTGCTTTTACCCTCCAACTATTTGATCTCAGATCGGATGGCTGAAGGCAAAAAAGTATTTTTAGAAAAACAAAAAAAAGCCCCCCATATAATGGGGACAGTCCGATCTCAAATCGAACGGCCTCCAAAGCAAGTCATCCCTGATTTGCATACCTGCAGGTCAGGTGATCCGAATTCGAAAAAGGCGACCTGCCTTGCTAAGTAAAGCAATCCTTTTTTTGTTATTTTTTTCGTTTTGCTTTCCGGAGCCTCTATCTCTTTTTTATTTTTTGTATGGATTTTATTTTTTCCTTTCTTTTTGACACGTTAACTCCTCCTTAGGTTGACAAGTTATTTTAACCAAATTCAAACGGTAACCAAGCCGACCCAAGTAAGTTAATTAGTATGTTGTTTGAACCCAAGTGGCTTGACAAGTCGAGACTCGAACTCAATGGAGATTGGACGTTTTCACGAACGGGCTTGATTCTGTGGCTTAACAATTATTAGTAACTGTTACATTTAGATGCATGGTACTTCTTGAAGCACTCGATTAATTTAAGGACCATCGCCAATAATTGGAATCATCAAGACCCGATGAATTTTCTCCATCAAAAACACAACCTGAGATTTAGATTTAATCAATTCAATTTGCTTTTGAGCATTTGAACTTTAGAATTCGATAAGTGTTTTTGTAGAGACCGCCTTATCTAGCACGCCGAGTGAGTTCCGCATCAAAGCAATCGAAACCGAGACGAGCCGAGGAAGGTGTCGATCTTTACGTATGAATCAGTCGGTCGACCGTCGACATCTAATTGAATTTTCAAGACTTCCTGCCGCTACGACTTGTCAAAGGAAAAAGCCGGTTAACCGGTCTCGTCAGCCGGTAACTAACGTTATCTGCAATTTTATTTAATTCCAAGTTTTTTTTTTAAGGAAAAGATGGCGAGAGGGGCCCGCGGTGGGGCCCGCGGGTGAGGCATTTCCCACACTAACGCAACTGCACTCTCCCCACGCCTACCGTCAGATCCGATCGAACGGCTCCAAATCACCCTTCGAAACCGCGTCTTCCCCTCTAGACTCTCGGTCTTCGTCTTCGTCTATTTATACCTCTGCAGAACTCCAGTCGGTCCTCGCATCATCGAAACTTCACTCTCAAGCTCGCTATACTTCACTGCCAAACAATCCTCACGCCCATTGTAGAGATGCTGTCGTCGAGCACTTTAATGGCGTTCCTGAAAGCTCTGCTCGTGTCGGCCGGCGCAGTGTCCATCGCTGTCGCTATCAGAGCCTCTGTTCCATCGACCTCCGACCCTCTGGCTCCTCGGTTGCCTCCGGCGCTGGGCTCGCTCCTCTCGTTGTCCAGGCCTCCGTACCTCTTCTTCGTCGTCAACTGCATCATCATCGCCATCGCCGCCACCTCCAGATGCTTCCACAACGCGCCGCCGGAGGCCATCGCCCCGGAGACGGTCGCGGTCGCTGTCCCTGTCGCGGAGGAGATTGAGGCCGTGGAGGCTGCGCCGGCGGTGGATGCGTTCGATGAGTTCAATGATTATGTGGAGAAGAGAGTGGTGGTGGTGGCGAATGGCGGGGGATCCGGCGGCAGCGATGGATACAGTGGCGACTGCGAAGGGGAGAGGAAGGTCGCGTTCGGGAGGTCCGCGTCGACGCCGCGGAGGCGAGTGGACTCGTCGGAGAAAGCTCTGGTTTCACGGAGGCTTGTTTGCCGGAAAGCCGACGACGGCGACCCGCTTCAAGGTAAGAAGGGCGAAGCGAGGTGATGTCATTCTCCAAATTCGCGTTACGTACAGATGAGAAATTGACGAGGATGACGGAACTGTGTCTTTTCATTTTTGGGTCAACGGATCGGGTCGTGATTTATATATATATATAATATATATTCACATAATATCGCTTTTTTCATGAGATTTTTTTTCATTTTCATCAATGTAATTGACGTTGTATAAACTATAGGGGGCAAAGCTTTGAAGAGGAGTGCATGCAGATCGAACGATAGCATGGAAAACATTTGGAAAGTGATAGCGGAGGCAGGGCCAGCAATGTCAGTGACGCGGCATGTGAAAGCATACGACACCGACGGTCAGATCAACTTACTAGAGGCGCCGTCGTCACCAGTGCAGAAATCAACAACATTCAAGAATCGAATCAATCAGTTGAGAAAGGAGCTAAGTCCGGACGAGCTGAACCATCGAGTCGAATCATTCATCAACAGGTTCAACGAAAATATGAGGCTGCAGAGACAAGAGTCGATGGATCAATTCAATGAAATGATTAGTCGGGGAACATAAGACTATAGGATTCACTTAAGGCCTAAATATAATGAAATATTCTTTTTTCTTATAGAAAACATAGTGGGAGGAAATGTTGATTTTTTTTTCATTTTCCCTAGGAACCTAAGTTTGTGAAAATTTATTTTAGGAGTTATTTTGTATTTAGGTGCAAAGATAGCTGTCGATATTTCGTTGTTCTTAGGATTCCATATGCCTGTTTTTTTTCATGGCTTCTTGCGGGGTTTGACACAGACTCCTGTATTGAAAAGATATAAAACCAGATGCGTTTGATTTAATGGTGAAATAGGAAAAGAATTTCTTTATTTTCTTGAATCATACTCTTTTCTCTATTCCAAATAAAGATTGCTTGTACGACTCGATTTTTATTTTTTTTTGCTAACGAGTTCGAACGGTTTTTCATTATTTCTTTTTCTAGGTTGTGGGTAATTTTGGAATTTTAAAAAAATAGAGAAAAATATCTTATAATTTTAGACTTTGAAAAAGGGTTACTTGTTGAGAAAAATAATTTAAGGTGGGCACGTAAAGTAGGAGAGCTTTCGTGCAAAAGATGTTATAGAGAACGCAAGCAAAATTTCGAAAAAAAATCTAAAGCGAGACGAAAGGGCTCCCTCTCTTTTGGGCTTCGCCATATGGGCCATTTTGACCCGGATCCGCTTGGGCTGTAGTGTCCGACAATGGGCCAAGCCCATTGTTATCTGTTTCGAGTGGCGATACATTTAACACCCAATTAGAGAAAAACGTTGAACACTCAACTAGAGTTTTGTTGCGGTTTGGAGGAAATCTTAGCACGTGCGATCTAATTACGCAAAAATCTAGGTCTCGATCGATGGAATGCTATGTACTTGATTTTCTTCTCGAGTAGCAAGCTCAAATTTCTGCCTTGAAAGCGATCGATATAGAATTGATGAATTCATGTCCTCGCTGCGTGTCGAATTCATATCTCATCCAAAAACGAAATACGTATCGACCATGCTACAATTGAAACCTACGTAGCTCGTGTACGAGCCAATTCCATGCGACCATACATTTATCCGCTTAACACTGTTTTACTTAAATCTTGAATAGCTGCATTTAAATATATCTAAATATATCCCATAAGATGCAAATAGCACAAATGGTTTGAAACAATCGACCCACACACAACATGTCTATATTATGTATAAACGACTGCCAGCCAGCTTCGCTTTCATAGGAAAATGACCAAAAATATCATATCAACACACTAAATACATATAACGTAGTCGGATTGTGAAAAGTGTTAGCCATAGATCGAGGCTGATGAGCCCATCATTGCCAAGGATTATACCTCTTTCTCCTAGAGCTTAACAATATTTGTAAAAAGCAAACATGGTTCTAAACAAGTTTTACAATTAATTTGGACCTCAACATGTAGCGCAAAAGAAAAGCTAAAACCTAATATTGTGAATATCGATCAAGCTAAAGAAGTTTGTAGAGATAAATATCGTGCTGGTTAGAGGGCCCAAGAGGGCTCATTTCCATGATATCACGATAGGGAAGGGTATCAAGAAGAGCTGATGAGTTCGGCCCCACCCTAGAGCAGGAATTGGAATCGACTCCATCCGTCCTAAAATCGGATCAAATCGGAGCGGCCGATCCCGACTTGAATTTCAAGGCAACTTGATCCGGATCCGATGACTTAAGTTAGGGGCCGAATACAAAACGTAAAAAAACATTCAAAAAATATTATTTCATTTTTTTTTGCCGTCCAATTCAGATCGAACGGTTGTGATGAGACTTATGTCACCCTTGACTTGGATTCACTTCCTGCTTGGGAACTAGTGATTATATTTTTTTCAAAATGTTATATTTTCTCACTAAAAAATCCTTAAGTATATCGAAAGTTAATTTAGTGTAGAATGAAATTAATAATCACAAAGAATTTGCCAATAGAAAAATGATATTGCTTCCACGAATAATATATACTTTTTGCCCTTGCTGAATAGAAAAAAAATGATATTATTGATCGGTCCCATTTCTCTTCAAGAATTATGTTATGATTGAGGCACACCCGTAACATCAAAATGCTCTATGCAGTATTGCTGCTAATGGGACACATTGTGAAGCAGCGGCGACGGAGACAAATCGCGGCCGATGACAGGCCATGTCGCGACGGGAACGACGCCGGTTCCGACGTCGCGATGCCGCGGGACACCGCGGACCGACGGATGCGAAGGGAGGGGAAAAAGGGAGGAGCGACCATCAGCCAAGAGGGGAGGGGTTGGGAAAGTGAAGCCAGACTGGCCCCATGATACGAAAAAAAGGAGGAGAAGATGATGGAGCAAAAGAGAAAAGTGGAACGAAAAAGATGATCTCAGATGATTGGATGGATCGTATTAGATTAGATTTATAGGGTGGGGGGAGGACAGGAAAGCAGATTAGCTGGTTTAGGGCAGAGACGTCAACTTCAATGGAACCTCGAACGCACCATAACCAATGACAGCAACATACAGAGAGAGAGAGAGAGAGAGAGAGAGAGATGGGTGGAGAAGAAACTTGGGCCTCAATGATTCATCACCTCTTCCTCCCCCGCCTCAACTGCTACACGCAGATGGCGTAATCCTCCAATCATAGCTCCCGTCCCACACGCTATCTCTCTCCCCCTCTCTCTCTCTCTAGACATCGACATTTTCCTTTTGCTCTTTTAGGTACAGAGCGCGATTGATGGAGGAGGCGGGGGCGCGATCTGCCATCAGGACGACGCCATGTTAGCTACCTTTTTCCTCGTCGTAGGCTGTCGTCGCACGATGTTGGTGTTGACGCTTAACCACGAGATCGCTCTCTTGATCTTTAAAGTGAGATCCTTCATTGATGCTGTCTGAAACGAACGAACGAACTCACACTTTAGATTCTAAGATTCGTACTTGTGAAATGAAAAAGATCATGGGATTGCGATGCCGATGGCCGTGCTTCTTCCCCTCCGTCGTCTAGGATTTGCCGTGCCATCTTTCGGCCGTGCTATGCTTAGGATAGTGTCGAGCGCGGCGGAATGGGGATCAATGGGCGTGACCGAGGTTGTAGGCAGCGGCAGCGGCGGTGGGTATGACGGAGGCGACGGGGTGGAGATGAGAAAGAAGAGGAGGGCAATTGAGATTTCGAACTTTGTTTAATTTAGATGAACATGAAATTTAATGTCCTTGTTGCCTTTATCCCATGCTTCATTTTGAATGCCCATTTCACATCCAGCTTGATAGCACTAGTCAAATCAAAGTATAGGGATGACAAGATCCGGTTCTCAAAGTGCTTCACTTTTATAGGGTTTGTGAGCAAAGCTGTACTCAAATGAATTTCTATTATAAGATTAAAAACTGTGTAACCTCATCAAACACGATTTTCTATTCAAAAATTCATTTATGAAATAAAAATATATTTTCTATATCTGACAAAAAATTATTCTCAAGACGTCAATGATTTTCGTTCGCACTTCGCACTCTTAATGTCTTATAATAAAGAGCTTCTTTGTCCGTCATAGCTTTGGATGGGCCGGCGACGGTGGAGGACGGGCAATGAGGGTCATCAAGCCTCACCCTCATTGCCTAGTTTCTCTTCGCATTTCTCTTTGATCTAGCTTATCTTTTAACTTGATTTAAATAAAATATGCATTTAAAATCAGATTTAGATCAAATCGACATCAATTTAGCCTTATATTTTTCATGTGTTTATTTTAAACTCAATTATGTTTTCTTGACAAGATTTATACTTATATGATGCATTACTTTTATGACAAATTTTAGTGATATCAATGCATTTGCTCTTAATTATCTAGTAGGGGGTGAGCAACTTGGACTGCAGGAACAGGAACCATCAGGACGGGCCTAGACTGGCCGATAATCAAACCAGACCAAAAGTGTTGGTCCTATCCTCGATTTCCAAAAGTGGAACCGGTGTTTGGACGATCTGGTTCTCGATTCGTAAGAGAGCCAAACATGACTGATAATTTTTTATATATTTTAGTAAAAATAAAGATGTAAAAAAGTAAAAAAAAAACTCAATTTTAATTTCTAAAATTTTAATCTTTACACAAATTTACCAAAATAATTTAAAAAAAATTAAAAGAAAACTCAACTTTTTTATAGTATTCCAGATTCCCAATTAGTTCCATTAAATTTTTTAAGAATCGGACCGGACTATCTAGGATTAGGCGGTCTAGTCTCCGGTCCCATCGGTCAAATTTCCGATTCCTGGGAGAGATCGGATTGTCGTGAACCATTCACGCCCCCCTATTATCTAGAACTTTGCATGCAAATCAGTCTTTATTTTCTATTCTTATTAAATATATAAACAAAAGAATATTGTTCGCAAACAATTTTAAAAAAAAAAGTGACAATTGTGAGTCCTCTTCAGTTTGCAATCTCTCTCTCTCTCACGAGATACACAGAGAGCTCAACGACTCACAAACCCGCGTCCTCGCTCTCTGTAAGCCATTTCCTCTCTCTCTCTCTCTCTCTCTCTCTCTCTCCTCCCTTCTCCTTCAGGCATCTCTTGATTCCTATATTTAATCTTGGGTTCTGTATGCGCTGATTCATCGTCATCTTCAAGCTTGGTAACGTATTGCGTCGTCCATTGACTTCGTCGTCACCGGCGATCTTTAGTCGTGGTTTCTTGGTTTTAGCTATGCTAGTCCGATCTAGGGTCTTTTGGGTGTTCTTGAGGTTGTGATGCCACTGATTGTTGGTTTGATTCTGCGGAATCATGGGTTAGACGGGGCGGTTCTTTTCCCTCTGTTTCGATCCTGAAAATTTCTAATCTTGAAAGCATATCCGAAGGTTGATTCGTTGAGATTTTCGTGCTTTGTTTCTGCAAAATGATGGAGATGGTCTTATCATGAAATGCCCAAGTTTTCGTCTTTTTTCTTTTCGTCTTCAATTTTTTTTTCGTTAAATGAAGAATTTTGGTTGATGATTTTGTTTCCCCTTACTAGATCAACCCAGTTTGACGATTCGTTTCTTGGGTGTTTGTAATCGACACTGTTTATCTTTCTGCGATTGTTGCTTCGTATCTATGCTGTTTATGCAATGTTGAGTCGAGCTCAAAAGCGTGAATTAGCTGATTTTGTCATAATGGCTGTTCAGTGAAGAAGGTTTCTTCTCTTTGCGCGTGTCCCGTTCCCTTCTCCAATCCTTCACACTGTCCCGAACCCGTAACTTCCTTGAATACCCAATTCCATACACACCCTCTATCTGTCTGAGAAATCGTGATGGAGGTCAAGCTATGGAATGACAAGCGCGAAAGAGAGATGTACGAGAATTTCGCCGAGCTGTATGCCATCATCCGAGCCACCGAGAAGCTGGAGAAGGCATATATTCGCGACACGATATCGCCATCTGATTATGAAACCAATTGTCAGAAGCTCATCGCACATTTCAAGACTCTATCCTCCACGCTAAAGGACACCATCCCCAGCATCGAGCGCTTCGCTGACACGTACAAGATGGACTGCCCTGCTGCCATCAACAGGCTGGTGGTCTCAGGGGTTCCCGCCACCGTGGAGCACCGCGCCGCTGCGGCTGCGAGCTCCACCACATCGGCTGCCATTGTCGCAGAGTGCGTGCAGAACTTCATCACGGCGATGGACTCGTTGAAGTTGAACATGGTGGCGGTGGATCAGGTCCATCCTTTGTTGTCCGATCTCTCGACCTCGCTCAGCAAGCTGACTATATTGCCGCCGGAATTTGAGGGGAAGATGAAGATGAAGGAGTGGATTTCAAGGCTTTCCAAGATGGGGGCAGCGGACGAGTTGACAGAGCAGCAGTCTCGGCAGCTCCACTTCGATCTGGAGTCATCGTACAATTCATTCATGGCAGCATTGCCTAATGCTGGTACTTGAGTGTGCTTTACTTGGTTTGTCAACCAAATTGATTTTGGTTTTTACCTCTCTATTGCTGGGTGCTCTTTGGTAGATAATTCTTTATATAGTCGCTGTTATTTGATTAGATCGAGTTGGAGCTTGAAAGGGTTGTTGATGCTGCGATTGTGTGCCTTTTGAGAGTGATGTTATTTTGATTTCACAACTGCAAGAATGAGTAGTTGGACTTATAAAGATTTGGATTTGTCCTTAATATTGGTTTACAATGTGGAATGTGCGTATTGATCCATTGATCCATCGGTGTGAAACAGGCATTAACCAATTTTAGTTAAGCTGACTCAATCGGCATACCCTTCGAGGTTCTCTTTTGGCCATTGTCCTCTTCAAGATTTGACTCCGCTGATCGAGGGTCGATCAGTTCGGTATGTCATACCAGTTTTGGTGATTGGCTCTGTCGAAAATCTGTTAGCGATCCAGGGTCTCAGATCGCTTGCTCTGCCTCTGGAACATAATTTTGACTTATCAATACACGAAAAGAAATCTAATAAGATTGATAGATGCGCTCATTGAATCGGATAAGGCCCGATACTTCCTTAGCTGGGAACGAGATGGGAGAAAGTGAAAGTGAGATAGGAGCAACTTCGAGCAAATGGGAGATGACACTTCCTTTTGGTCCTTAACCGTTGAATGCATCACGTGCAGTAATCTGTAAATACTTCAATCAAACTCTGCGAGTGGCATTTTGCAGCTATCCCCTTACAAGATCAAATGTGATTGGGCACGAAGCTCTCAGTTCTGGGCATCCCGCATCCTAATGATTTGTGTCATAAGCATCATGAACTGAAGTGTCCCTATCTTGATGCAGTTTGGAACAGAGTCTATTTTGTCATGACTGGAGAGTTTTAGGAGTTTCAGCATCAAGGAGAGTAGGAGGGTAGGTTAACCAAAAAGAGTTTCATCATCATAAGTCTGTGTCACGCTCGGGTCGGTACCTCTGATGTTCCAAGCAAGTGTTCATCAATAGAATAAAATAAAAAAGATATGCAGATCGAGATTCTCAATAGTGTCTCGTGGAAATGTAACGTAGTTAAATTTTGTAGTTAGGGTTATGCAGTTGATTGATCCGGGAAGTCAACAAAGTATTCTTAGCCAAGAAAGGGCAGAGAAAGACCAAGTCAACTCAGACAACCCAATCCTCCAAATTTTTCATGAAAGACAGGATGCCACATGTTACATCAAGAGCAACCAATGGATATGCTCAGCTTTCTCGAACGGCCCCCATATGTTCTATAGTCCCAAAAATAGCTTCAACCCCTCTTTTGTGTAGCACTCAACCTCAAACCCCAAAAATCAAGGAAAGCTCATACGATGCACCGATTTGCTGTTGGGTTGATTTCTTCTGCCGTTTGCCACCTCCCTCATCCTCCATCACAAAGGAAAACAGAAAATTCATCTTCAGACATTGAAGATGAGGATGATTCTCTTGATTATTAGCGTTTAGGGTTCCTTCATGTCCGTGCACCAAAAGCAGAAAGGGAAAAGGGTAATTGGAAATTATCCGAGGGGAGATTAAGAGGAAAAGAAGCAAAGTTTTGTCAAGATGAATGATTTGTTCTCCGGCTCGTTCAAGAAATACACGGACCTCAAGCAACAGAACTACCTCGACGACATGGAGGCGGGGAAGGAGACGGTGAATCTCGACAAGTTCTTCGAGGATGTCGAGAGCGTGAAGGGGGACATGAACCAGGTCGAGAAGCTGTACAAGAGGTTGCAAGAGGCCAACGAAGAGAGCAAAACCGTCCACAATGCCAACACGATGAAACAGCTCCGGTCCCGGATGGATGCTGATGTCGGGCAGGTCCTCAAGCGGGCCAAGATCATCAAGGGCAAGCTCGAGGCTCTTGAGCGGTCCAATGTGGCCCACCGGAGCATACCCGGGTGCGGGCCAGGCACGTCGGCGGACCGAACTAGGACGGCGGTCGTCGGTGGGCTAGGGAAGAAGCTCAAGGACTTGATGGATGACTTCCAAAGCTTGAGGTCCAAAATGAATGAGGAGTACAAGGAGACGGTGGAGCGGAGATACTTCACGGTCACAGGGCAAAAGGCGGACGAGGAGACGATCGAGAACTTGATCTCGAGTGGCGAGAGCGAGAGTTTCCTGCAGAAAGCAATCCAAGAACAAGGGCGAGGCCAGATTCTCGACACGATATCGGAGATTCAAGAGAGGCACGATGCTGTGAAGGAGATCGAGAAAAACTTGCTTGAGCTGCACCAAGTGTTCTTGGACATGGCCGCACTCGTGGAGGCCCAGGGCCACCAGCTCAACGATATTGAGTCGCACGTCACGCACGCCAACTCGTTCGTGCGGCGGGGCGCCGGCCAGCTCCAGGAGGCGAGGGAGTACCAGAAGGGCTCACGAAAGTGGACGTGCTATGCTATAATCCTCGTGATCGTCATCGTCGTCGTCCTCCTATTCCCGCTCTTAAGAACATTTTTGCCTCACTAGCAGGAAACAAAGCAATGTGGGAAAATCAAAGAAAAATTCAGTTCCTAAGCTCGAGAAGTGCAATGTAGATTTTGCAGGAAATTCTTGGACTCCAACGTGTTAAGATGATCGAAAGGGAAAACTTTTTTTTTTCCTTAGAAATAGAAACGAACGTGATAGTGCAGAGATTCATGTTTCCATCAGCTGCAATGAGAACCAAAGGTTCCGAAGTTCATCCAGAGAGCGATTGTTCAAATGGGTTTATAATGTAGGTTACCAAATCAAATGGAGTTGCAGTAATTATGAATGTTTTCAACGTGTGGACAAACTGATCAGCCTGCAAAATCTAATAACGTTGGGACCTCAATTTCATAGAAATTTCCCATGCAAATGTAAGAACCATGCAAATCCCATGAATTCTATCATCCGATTTTTGGAAACCTGATCAATGTGTAGCGAGGGCCGTGTTTGAGAGCAATAGGTGCAAGCTTGATAACCAAAAGACATCACCACACTCAATCTATACAAGCATGTCCAAAAGTACAATTAGAAGAACAAAAGCTAAAAGCAAAATGGGCATGCGTTGTCGAATTAATGTTGTTTTTCTTTTGAAGTAGATCCAATTTCGAGATAAAGCAACTGCTGCATTTAGATCTCTATGTGCGTTTAGTTTGGCATTCCTAAGGGATTTTGGATAAATGCAAATCACATTTGGCAAATTTTTTTGAAAAATTTGGGAAATGCAATAACATTTTTAAAGACTTCTAAAAATCCTTAACCCAAGGCAAATTTGAAATCCTTTGGAGAGCAGCATTCTCAAATTGCAAGTCTTAGCATTATTTATTAGAACTATTCATCTTCCCCGTGGTTTTGCATAGAAGAGTTGGATAGAGGCTGACGACCATCACCTAGAGTTGTGCAATCTCGACAATCTCTACCTGAGGTTGCGCAACCCCAATTGATAAGGCCTGAGGTGCCGCAACCATAGGCATCACTCGGGTTGCGTGAATCTAGGCAACAATTGCTTTGCAAATTATGATTATTCCAAACATCATTTAAACCAAAGTTATTTTCTAGTGTGTACTTAAGTACACTCCACTAAAACTACTTGCATTTTCCTTTTCTAGTGCCGAATCAAAAGCAGATTCATCGGTTCAACTTATACGATGTCAGGCCAATTCAAATCTCGAAACTGTATCATACTAGCTTTACTCGATGGGTTCCGAAAAGATCCGGATTTGGCAAAGTTGTTTTTTTCGCATGTTCTTAAGTACACTCCATCAAAAGTACTTGTATTTTCCTTGTCCGTAGTGCTGAACAAGAAGCAGACTCACCCATCCCATTCAGCTCACACGGTGAACAGTGGACATTTGGGCTGGTTCAAATCTCAAAACTGGATCATACCGGCCTTACTCGATGGGTTCCGGGAAGACCCGGATTCGGCCCAAATAATATGAACCCTAAATCGAAGCGCGCGTCCCAAATCGGGTCGTTGGAACTCGAAAAATTGCGTCTTTTCTTCAACAGCGAAGAGCTTGCGCTGGAGCAGAAGTTGGGTCAGTGTCAATGGGGGACGGAGTGGAGGTTGAAGACGATTCGAACCATGACGGGCCCCGCATTCGAGGCCGTCACATCAGGAAGCGAGCTCTCAAGAACAAAGCTCTCTCGGTCACCTTCAACGAGAAAGACCTCAGGTACTACAATTGGCTACGCTCTATGTCGTGCTTGTCTTTGTTCGCTCACTCTCGGTAATTCAGAAGAAGGGTGTGCGATTCTTGATTCGAGCATCTATTGTCGTACTCTACGCATGGGTTTGACGTTTGGTGTTGTCCTGATTGACGCGGTGACGGTACGCATGCTATCAGAGCACTTGAGTATCGAGTTGGTGAATTTGTTCGCTTGAACTTGTTATCGTGTGATTTCGTTTGGTTGGAAACTGTGTGTGCGGTGTGTGAGATGAATTTCGAGTGCAGTTTATTGTCTTTTTGACTTGTAGTTTGGATCTTCACTAAGGGACTATGTGACGGGGTTTCACAAGAGAAAGAAGAAGAGGAGAAAGGAAGCAGAAAAGAAGCAAGAAGAGGCACAGCGCCGCAAGCGAATCGAGCAGCGAAAGAAGGTGTGCACCTTTCATCTTTGTTCTCTCGTCCATTCCGGTTCGAATGTGTTAGTTTCCAAAATTTTATAACGCTTTATGGAATTGAAATCGGTTCATTCTTTGTTAGTTGGAATTAAATGCACAATGGATGAATTTGAGGTGTGGACCCTAGGAGTGATTTTGTTGTTTCGGAGAATAAGTTCTACTTAATTGTGATTATACTGCGGTGTTAATCATGGGTTTGCCTTCATATATGAGACTTACATGGCAGTTTTGCATCTCGTGGGGGAAGAAATCTTGTGACGTGAATAGTCTTTTGCCTTAATGTGTGAGACTTACGTGCCAATTCTTTCATGAACAAGGCATCAGATGTCAAGTGGGATTTGAGAAAAAGAGGAGCAAGTGGGGTTTTAGATAATGACTAAGAAAGCGAGTATTCACCTTCTGGTTTCAGTGGATTGAGGGCATAAAACTAGAGTCATGACCAGCAGGTATCTTTTTTTTTCTTCATTTTAGGACTTGCGCAGTCTGCCATTCCATTATTTCCTTAAAAAAAGTCCTATGACTCTGACAGAGTTCTAAACTTCTATGAGATCAGAGTCATTGCTTCTCTGTTGAACTCTGAATTGCATCTGCTTAGCTTCTCTCTTTTACTGGATGGACACCCTTAAGAGTGGATAAAGATTGCAGATTGTTCCAAGTTTATCACTTGCATAATATTGACTCCGTGCCTGCTGTAGCTTTCGTATGTTACCTCCCTTCGTGTCATTTCACATGCTCATACCTTTCAATTTCTATCTTGATATTCTTCATGTCCGATTTAGAAATTAGTTGTGAGGGCATTGCATTTGCACTGATATTTATCTTAATAACTTCATTGAATTGAGCCTTTCAACTTGTGTTCAGAGAAAGCTGGAAAGGGAGCTTGCTTATTATGATGGAGGTTCTCCATCCAATGGTACTGAATTTGATGAAAATGGTGAGCTCTTAGAGGATGATGAGGAAACCAAGCCCCACATATCTACATCAGGTAAATTTAATTGCTTCAAACTTGGATGTGATTATGCACTGCTTATTGCTGCTTATTTGGAGGATCTAACAGTCCATCTAACGGATTGTGTTTGTTGCCTTTTGGATTACTCGTCTTGCAAGTGAGCATCCAATCATGAGTTGATAACTTCAATAGGTTTGGTATAGTGAATTTTTGTCAGCTTGGTATATGATAGTTTTTAATTCTTACCTTACTGGTGGATTGATGCTTATCCCTTTCTTATGTTCCTTAACTTCAGTTGGTTATGGAAGCTGTGGTACTCTGTGTTGTTGAAGGACTAGTCAGTTTGAGTGGCATATATATCATGCAGCAAGTTTGCCAATTGTTGATATTGCATGGTCAAACTAACTGATCGTGAATCTTTCTTGTTGAATGCAGTTGAACTTTAAACGTAAATTTGTTTTCTTACTAGAAGATGCGATCTTAATCTTGGTTTCTCCCTCTATCATACACAATGAAGATCTTCCACATTATACTTTCCCCAGTTTAGGGATTGTGGCTAATGTGATTCAGTGTCGTTGTAAATGCCTGCTTTTCCTATCTTAAATTGTTGGGTCCAGGTGGATTAGGTAAGAGGCATGAGATCTATGCCTTATGCTAATATATGTTTTTGAAATTTTGGAGGATAGGAATGGCAGTATATGATAATGGAGACATGAAGGTCACTGTGAAAACAAGTGAGATTGCGCCAGATGAAGAAAATGATCTCATTGAGAAGTCATGGACCAACAAAACTACTGGAGCTGATAAAGGGCACAGTCTACCTGCGAATAAGAAATCATTCAAGAGGGTGGTAAAGAATAAATCACACAGAAAGGTGCAGAATAAGAGAGGGAGAGATAAGGGCAAGAAAAAGAACAAAAAGACACGCTAGCTTTTTGTTGCCAGTCTCACTTGAACCTATTTGAGATTAATTCGGCTGCTTTTGGCTGTATAGAATTCCCAGTGGGGCAAGGTTTTGTTTATGAGCCCACTGCTCTGTGCTGACGTCCCTCCATAATCATGGATGCATTTCCCAGTAAGCTAGCTTTCCCTGCTATAGTGTATTTCTTGATTACTTTTCTTCAACAAAATAGTGTTCTTAGAAACATTTAAGAATCTTCGCTTTCTTTTGTTGGGAAGTCCAGCCTAATATAATCTTATGCTTCATGTGGTATGATGACCGGATGTGCTTAGGTAACAGATGCTTGCAGGTTTCTTGTTGATTATCTTATAGTTTCTGTGCAATAATGAAGAAAGAAATTGGACATCTTGCCGTTAAGGATTGGAAGGTTGAGATGATAAATTGGTGCCTTCACTTGGTTGCTCGACTAAAAAAAGTAATGCTATTCACTGTGTCATACAAAATGCGATCGGAGAGTGTCTCCTATTAGAGTGTATGCTCTACAACTCTATTACGCTTCACGGTTGAGGCAACACTGAAGTTCAGAGGCTAAAAGTAAAACCTCTAGGATCAGTAGGACTGACTGCAATGTGCTCTCACAAGCTCGTTTGATTCTTCTTGTCCCCCAAGTTAAATCGATCCTCACGGGAAGAGGTTGTGTTGCTGCCGGGGTGTAGCATTGACATTGCTGCCCGGATTCATGCATTGGCGAGTTGAGTGCATTTTCGGCAAGCCAACAGTCACACTCACACCATTGTAGAAAAAATGGTTCACTTCTTTTTCACCCAACGATACTTCTCTCTCTTCTTCTCCCTCTCTCGTAAACCCTTGCAGCATACGCCCCATCTCCCCCTCACAGCCGCCGTCTTCCCCACTCCCTCCGCCTCGACTTGACTTAATGGCCATCGCTTTAACATCTCTCGTCTCTTTGATGTCTTAATCTCTGTCAATCTCTACCAATGACAGTTTGACGATGGCGTCACGCCTCCCCATTGAAGAGCTTCATGGAGCTCTCTATATATTGGGTGCAAGGGCCTCATCTGATTCTGCGTCATTGACAAGATCTATCAAGGGTATAAGAGCGCACAGCGATTGGGATGCTTGAGATAACGAGGAGGAAGGGAGCCCTAGAGGTTTGACTTGATGGAGGAGAAAGAGGTTGGCTCGTGGATTGAAGGTGTCCGAGACAGTAGTGCGTGCGGTCGTGGTGGTGGCGCGATGGCAAGGATTGGCGTGGATGCCAATAAAACACAGAGAGTGAAAGAGGGGCCTCGTGCATCTTGGGGGCCAAGGGGGAAATTTATCTCTTTCCAGCTAAAGGTCCATGTAACTTTGAAAGGTTGTGGGGAACGTAAGGAATATTTGCCATATGTTCAGGCAGCAGCATGACCTCTCCCGATCTTTAATTCACTTCCTCGACTAAGCATCCGATTCATAGTTCGAATGCCTCACCTTGCTAAATATGACTGTTGGTTGTTGGACGCCGTAGCGGAGTTGAGGTCGGATGTTCAGATAAGGACATTCCCTCTTCTTGTTAATTTGTCCGCCATTCCCTCCTGTTTTCCTACTGTCATGAGATGTTGTTACATTCACATTATGTTTAACACGTTTAGTCCAGTCGAGTTCGCCCGCGCAGCGAATTGTAGCAGAGATACTATCTATTTCATGGTGAAAAAGAGGAAAACGATGTCGCACTTTCCGCAATGAGACTTAGTCATCCATTTTTCGTGCAACGGTAAATTCATGAAAAGTACGGTCGATGATCCTATGACAGGACTTCTGTTTGGTACACGGCTAGGATGAAAAACAAGGCAAACGCGAGCTCGAATTTGGGTTTCCATACCATAACTGACAATTGTTCGCTAGACTTTGTTTCGGCCACCGCATCATAGCATGCGTCATCTCATCATAAGGCATTTAAGGTGCCAAAACAGTGCGAATCAATATGGCTAGAAAAATAAAGGGTAACTTGATTATAGTACTCAAAAGAGGACCGTCCATGCTTTAAAGGAAATGAATGTTTGGGCAAGCATAACAATGCAAACATCTCATGTAGATCAATGCTGATATTTCTTTTCATCTATGGAACAGGGAATGGTTCTGGCCTTTATGTTTTGTCCTTATTTTATAAAATCACATTTCGGAAAGCCATCTTCTCCAGTTATAAACACACATTATCCCAATCTGTGCTTCTCATAATTTTTCATAGTATCACCAGGAAGTTTGAAAGAACCAGCTCTTTCAGTACATGCTTGTTGGCCAGAGAAAGTGAAGAAAGTCTACGAAAATGGTCCCGTCATCGTCAAAAAGGATCAGGGTAGAGTCCGATCGTGCTCTCATTTCTACAAAGAATCGCCGGATTAGGAGTAATCCGTTGCCTGACCTTCCTGACGATGTACTAGAGCGTATCTTTACGCTGTTGCCCATCACACAAGCAGTGAGGGCCGGAGTTGTATCGAGAAGATTCGAGCACGTTTGGCTTTTCAGCAGGAAGTTGCACTTTGGTAGATGGTTCACAACGCACCAAGGCATTATAGGAGCTACCTCGATTATTAATCACGTTTTCAGAGCTCATGCAGGTCCACACATCCAAAGCTTCAAGTTATATATTGATCCAACGGATATTGAAGCGATGGTCAGGAAATGGATCCAAATCTCGATTTCGAAAGGGGTGGAGGAGCTGGAGTTGAACTTTATCGCGGCGAGGATTGAGCCTTTCAAGCTTTCTTGCGATTCAATCGATGCTGAGTCATTGAGAGTTTTAAAGTTGACTTTCTGTGACATTAGTTTTCCACAAAATGTCACCACTTTGCGTCTCCTGGATACCCTGGTTCTGAAGAAGGTTGATATTACATCGGAGATGATCGAAACCTTAATTCTCAATTGCACCCTCCTCGAGACTCTTGTACTCGTACGTTGTGATGCCATTCAACAGTTGAAGTTGAATGCGCAAAATCTTGCGAGGTTTAAGGTTTTAAAGTTGGGAGATTGCTCAGATCTTGCGGCAATTGATATCAATGCTCCGAGCCTTCGCTCGTTTTATTTCTATGGTCAAGTACCTTTCTTCCTCTTTGAAGATATATCACAGCTGAAGGATACAGTACTAAATTTCGTACCCCCAAAAGGCTTCATGAGACATTCTCTCGTCCGGACCATTTTGTACGATCTCGCTCAAGTTAGCGTTCTCACAGTGAACAGCTTTTTTCTCCAGGTACCTCAGATTCCCATGAGTTGACCTCTCTGGAAAACTTTGTCAAATTTAGTAGGTTATCAACTTCTTATTGCAGTAAATGCATAACCATAATGTCTGAATTCAGGGAATATCTCCAAATTATGTAGATTTAAAGCACAACATACGTGGACTGCCATTTTTGTATCGCAATCTGAAGGAATTCCAATTAATCCTGCAAGGCGGAGTCTATTGCAATACTTATGATATTGCCTCTTTTCTCATCAAATGTCCATTTGTCGAGAAAGTATTTATTGATGTAAGCTCATCAACGTTACACTTTTTTTAAATGGAAATGTGGCTAAGCTACTTCATTAAAAGATTACTGGAGATCTCGTTTTCAATGCCTGAGGCTTTGCTTTTAATTTTTGCAGCTCAATGAATGCTCTTTTGAGGGCAGCATTTACTGGGAATTGCATCAGAAGCAAGAGCTTGAGTCCTTTGCCTATCTGGGCCGCCTCAAGTTTGTCAAAGTGAAAGGCTTCAGGTTTCAACAACACGAACATGAACTGGTCCAGTTTTTTTTGCAGAAGTCGATCAATTTGGAGACTCTTGCCCTGGTTAGTGCGAGGAATCGGCTTTATCCGAGATGTTACACGGATAATATCGAGAGGTATCAAAAGTTCTTTTTTTGGCAGACTTCTCCAAGAGCGAGAGTAACGTTTTCTAATGACTGCAAGGACAAGACAACCTGTCCGATGCATCAGAACATTTGGCAGACATAATACAGGTTGTACGCTCTTTTGCTCTTCAAAGAGAGCATTTGGACTCATACCCAGCTCAGGTAAGCAAATTTGTTAGTCACAAGTTTTATAGAGCATCTGAGTCTGTGCTATAAGGATTTTTTCGTCTTCAAGAAGAGTCTGGCCATGAAGAGAAAGGAAAGTAACAACATCCGAATCACCAACCAACCTCTTGTTTTTCTTATTTTCTTGTTGCAATAGATTGGATTCTACCTACCCGCTTAATTATTTCAGCTGATGCTGCATAATCTTTTACAATCTGAAATTACAAGGTGCGTTTTTTCATAAGATTGTTCCTGTAAATTTCAATAGTGTGACTCCAGCACTATTGCCAAGACATCAATCTTCTCATATTTCATACCCAAGAGGTGTACTGTTCTTCATTATATACGATCGGATGGGGGGAATTTAGGCAATTTCAAAATAGCACATGATTGTTTGTCAGCTAATCACGAAGTAGCAACTGTTAAAACTGAATCCTCTGATCCATCATTTGTTTGACCATGTCATGATCCAAAAGCACCCAAGTAGGGTACCATTCGAGAATCATCTCCGAGGCAGCAGCCCTAAAACCCCAACCCTGTTTGGCTTCTACAGTTAAGTCTGCCTCGCGCCAAGTTAATACCTTTCCAAAACCTTGTAGATGTCGATGCAAATCCTTAAAGATTCAGAGTTAAATTTTCGAAAGCACACGAAAGAGATAGGTGGTGCAAGTTAGGCCACAAATTTCAAAGTGAAAACACAAAAGAACGGATGAAACCAAGATACGAACAGAACAGAAGCCGAATTGATATCATTTCTCAGTTTTATTACATAGAACAAGGAGAGTACGCAGGATTAACTGTACACTCCCCGCTCTCATGGTTTTATCAGCATGGGCGGGGCCACAGGATAGCCCTTCAAACAACTCCGAAATCGCTTAAGAATCTCTCTTTACAATGTACCAAAAAAAAAAAAAAAAACTTCTGAAGCCAATCCATCTTCAATGAAACCTTTGAAGAAACCAAGGCTCAATGATTCTTTCTACATGTACATCGTACCCTATTCATCGTGTCCCTATCTCTCTCTGTCTATCCCCGCATAATCCGTGTAAACCAATCTACAACAAGAAATTTATCCACACTCTTACAGAACCCGGATCCAGAGCACCAAGCTGATTGCTTCATATCTCAGTTTCCAAGAACAAACCTCCTCTTCGGGTCCCCTCCCCTTCATCGGGCGAGGCGAACAGCACCGTTGTGACATCCGCGAGGTTCTTCCTGCTAATCCGTGGCTTGAAAGACCTCAATGGGGCATTTGGGGCTTCAATCTCCTCATAGTCACTTGGGTTCTGCAAATCAATGGAGTTCCTGAACGCGCGGATCTTCGTGGGCGTCTTGAATGCGAAATGCCACTGCTTGGCCACAACAGTCTGCAACAGTAGAAACAAATCAACTGCCGCTCCCAAGAAACAATTTAAGCATAGAAATAGTTGCAGACATTACTCCAAACGAACTTACAGCATCTTTGATTGTCTTGGACACGCGAACCAGCTGCTTCAGATCGTCATGCTCGACGCGACAGAGTATTTTAATCTGTTAGACCCAATCAATAAAACCCATTTCACATCATAATCTAAACTTGTACATTGATTTAAGTAGCATTCGAGCAATCAAACGCGAGAGTCACTCACCAGAATGTCCTGAGGCAAGGACTCGAGACCGGACTTATCCAAGTCGTCGAGCAACAGCCTCGCGCTGCACTGCCTCTTCAGCGGAGCTCTGAACTCGACGGAATCGGCCCGCCACGCGGCCGCCTCCTCCTCCAGACCCTCCGAGATCCCGACCCTCTTCCTCCCCAGGCCTCGCGTGCACTTCACGAGCCCCAGCCCCAACCCCTCCTCCGCCCCATCCCTCACCTTGCTCTCCCCAACTCCGCATCCCTTGAAGCCCAACACCATGTCCTCGCACATCAAAGCCATTCTCCTCAATCCCAAAGAAAACCCCCCCTCTGCACAAACCAAACCGGAGTCAATCACGAGACAACCACAAACGGGGGAACAAACGAAGCGTGCAAACCACGCACGAGAACCACCATTTGAGAACGAGTTCGTCGGACATTGAAGTAGCAGAGGCAAGAGCTGAAGACACGAACCTGGTCGGATTCGACGATTCCTAAGTTCTCCCAAGATTCGATCGATTCTTGCAACTGCGACACCGTGTGCTTGCGTGTGTGTTCTGAGTGAGTGGTTTCGCTTCTCCTTCACGCTTTGCGTCGAGAAATCACGTACGGGTCTCGCTTCATATTTATATAGCCGTTAACGCGGACTAAATTAATTTGTTTTCTTTTTCTTTTTTTTTCCCTGGTGTGAATAAAAATTGAAAAAAGAAGAAGGGGAATTTGAAAAAAGGAGGCGAGAGAGAGAGGGAGGGAAAATATCTTTGACGCGGTCTACGATTCATTACTTTCACGCGAAAGTGCTCGAACTCTCGCGCGTGTGGGAGAGATGTGAATTTCCCCTTTTCTCCTTCTAAAAGAAAAAAAATTCATTCTTCCCCTGTATTCCCATCCGCTTTGGCGGTTAAATCGAACTAGCCGTTGGAGGGGAGGGAGGGACACGTGGCGGGACCGGGTGGGTTTGGTGGGGGCGATGACGTGGCGGGGTGGGCGGTCCGAGTCGGCTGGGCGTCGGTCGGCCATGCGGGACACGTGGCTTTTTCGCGCATCGGATGCTTCGCGGGTGGGTGGGGCGGCCGCGTTTTGGATCTGATCGGGCGTTGGTGGGCGTGCGGAGTGACGTGGCGGGGGTGGTCGCCTCGGGAAGTGCTCCCCCGTTCGTACCGTGAAGATAATTTGATTAATCGAGATTAAACCCTTAATTAATTAGAGCTTTCGAGATAAGCCCAGAAATTAACCCACGGGTGGAGAGAGAGACACGCACAGAACTTGTTGATCGACGTGGAGGATGATCATCACGCGTCCATCTCATCAATTTGGCATTTTCATGTCTTGCTTGCCCCAAACTTGGCCAAAAATGAAAAAGCCATTATACTTAGACATGCCCAGCTCCCAAAAGACATTGTCCAAATCCGAATTAACACGCGGTGTCACCAAGTGATCGCTAGGTACAAACGGGAGGACGATGTTCCGAAAAGCATGCGAGATCGATCCTATCAATAGGAGTATAAGTAATAATTTCCAACTCCATAATCGTGAGGGTACATATCTTTTGATGGACGAAATGGGTCGAATTTAAACACGACACAATGCTCAATTAAGTGTGGGTGGCTTCGCAGCGCTGACATGGGAGGCTTACGAGTACGACTCCTTATTGCTGGTTACGTGGATGGGATAAGATCGGAGGGTGAGTTATTGATGGAGAAGGAAGGGGGTCCGAGAGTTGGTGGGCGGGCGGGCGGGCGGGCGGGCGGTGGTTTCCGGTTGACCCGATCAGGTTCGCAGATCTCAGTCCAGCTCGGCGGCCGACAGTTGTCTCCCGGTTTGGTCGGCGGACAAGATCGATCGGTCAGCACGACACGTCGAAGGCCCGAGCTTCGAGAAAGGCAAACGTTGGGCGGGCTTTGCCATCACTAGGAAGCTTCGTACGTTGGACTTGGACCAATGTGGGGAAAGACTCTTCATTCGTGAATGCCGTGTTGCGGAAGCCGGACGCACAAATTTTTTTTTTAAAAAAAATCTATTTACTTTTTTACCCGCCTAAATTTATGAGGTGCTGACTTTGACCACGCAAAGGGTGGAAGTCCCGAGGAGCAGACATCCTTTGGGCATCCTTCGTGAACAATGTGATGTTAAAGCGTGATGCGGAAGGCTGAAGCAACTTAATCATCACCTCTTTTTTTTTTTTTTTGGTCTTTTTTGCACGTTTTTTTCTTTCTTTTTTCCGAGAGATGTGGAAGTTCGGAGCCCTTTCAGATTCTTATGAAATTATGAACGTTTGTTGTGATTATATCAATTCAAGAAGATTATCTCAGATGTTGTGAATGTGGATTAAGGAGACGGGAGGATAATCCTTGATGATGGTTGAGCTGGTTCTCCTTGTTGATCATCTAGAATCTTGACTAGCTTAGAGAAAAGTTAGATGACAAAAACTAGTTCCAAGGCCAGTTTCCAAGTCAACCTTGGAACTTAGCGGCCCAGTTTCAAAAAAATGTCAGCATGCTTGGGATAATTACTTGCCTTTTCCTGATGGGAATGGGAAATAATGTAAGACCATCCAATTGAATTGCACAGAGTTTAATAATTTGCGTCTTAATCATGTTAGTACATTATGCTTTTGCAATCTTCTCATATAATTTAGCCAAACATATTCACATGCAATTTTTCCCTTGACTCCTCCCGCAAACACATTCATCCAATCTCCTCTTTATTATCTACTTCCTTTTTCTTATGAAAATGTCAAAAGGACAACTTTGTCTCGTTATGGTATTCGTGGATAGACATGTACAGATAGAGAACAGACATAGAAACCTTCCATGTCCCTAGTACAACCTGGAGCTCATCGAGGGAAATTATGAATTACGTAAGTTGGAGCTTCAGTTATTTCAGAATTGAATGTTGCCTACGCAGAGGTCTGGTGCGGTCATTCCAACATCAGAGATGCAACGTGGAATGTTTCTGATCATTGAGTATTTTAAGCTCATATGCAAAGGTGAAATGTTGTGAAAGTTTAATCGATTGTGTTGTGACGCATAATACAATTTCTATATATCAATACGTGTATCTGATTTGTAGGTTGATTCAATGAAAATATTAAGCATAAATCTTGATATATGTAATCTGTGATAAATGAGTGAAATGGAGGCATGAGAAATCAAACTCGGGATCTCGAACTTCGATATATTCTTGGAATCAAAGGTCATATATTTCCAAGTCTTTCGCTACCAAAGTTTCTATGCATGTCCTCTTTGGCTACGCACTTTTCTCATATTTTCTACCTCATTTTCTTGAGAAAATTCTTCCATGGAAGGAAACGGAAGCTTTCGAGAATCGAACTTGACAGCACTCTCCTTCGTCACCAGGATCGCGAACACGTGCGTCGAAACATGGAACGCTCGATCATCATCCCCTCCTCGCACCCTCAGTTCTCGATCTCACTCACGCTCCACACTCTCCTCCTCATCTGCTTCCCTCGTGTTCTCTTGAACGTCTTCCTCTCTCCCACTCTGATCGTCGGTTTAATTACAGCAGTCGCCCTCCTAATGCGTGTCGAAGCGGCTCCGGAGGCCAAGCAGGCCAAACAGGTAGGCTCGAGATCTGTAGTTGGACAAGGGTCGGAAATGGGCTTTTCTCCGGACCGGTGTGCCGAGGTTTCTTTCACGGCATGGGACGTGAAAGCGCCTCAAGGAGTCATACATACACGAAGGATATGAAGGCCAAGAAGACAGAGACGGCGGCCCGAATGGGTATGGAAGTCCGAACCCGTACGTGGTGGATACAGATTCAGAGGCTTTGTCGGAGGTTGAGTTTCCGGCAACTAGCGGCACCCCAGGACTGCCAGAAAGGTGGCGGTTCCGGCGAAACGACCTGGAGGATGCGAGTTCACATGATCCGAGTTAATGTGATGCAAGACTGCTCCTGGATTCTCAGACGTGTCGTGCTAGTGTGACCTTACAGATAAGATCGAACGAGTTAGTTTGCTGGGCTGGGCCATCTCATGCCTTTCTAAAAGCTAAGAATGAATGGGCCTTTAGTGGGCTCGTTCTCGTTCTTTTTTCCAGTTTTGGGGTGTTGGCAAGAATAAGGCATGTAAAGATAGCATTCTGCGAGATATCTCCATGGATCATGAGATTCTGTCGGTTCAAATGATACTGAAAAGAATGAACGCGGGGGATAGTTGTGGCGACCGACCTCGAGAGCGATCACCCAGCATCGTAGCCCCGGCGATCGCCCGTTCAAATTGTCTTTTGCAAGATCACGAGTTCGAGCACGTCGTGGCGGATTTCCAGACAGCTTGTGCTGTTGCTCTCCACCAACTCGCCGGTGAGGCCACATCAGATGGGGCGCTCAAGCTCCGGACCTCCGTTTGAGTGGCGACAAAAGAGTCCCTGAAAGACCCAAAACACTCAATAATGCATGTGACCAAGCGTCGACTTGTTTCGCCCACTAGACAAGGCAAAGCTGTCGCCATGGGATCATGTTCCTGGGGGTTCTTGCGACGCACTGGGCCGGCGACACGTGGCGGCCGGAGAACGTCCCCGGTGGTCATGGGCCGTCTGAGGTACCCGACAGTCCGACGTTTGATTGGGACGAGGGGCGTGGCGGGGGGGCCCCCACCCCCACCCCTCTCGGGCCATCAACCGTAGGATATGAAAGTCTGGTCCATCTCATCGCAACCATGGATTGCCTTATCTTGTTTGGGACAAGCACTGAAAAGGGTGCTTGTCGATGAGCACCCCCTCCCATGATTACATTGATGATCTCCCAACATCTTTCTTCGCACCATCCGCGAAGGAAAAAAAAAAAAAACAGGGGGCATTTCAAATGATGCGCGACGAAGTGTTCTCGATGCGCCGCTTTGATCGCGATTTTATGGTCGGAGATTATTATTCTGCTTCTTTTTATACCGTCGCAAAAAAAAACGACCTTGAAGATACCCGATTCAACGGTACATTACAATGATGAAGACCTGACCGTTCATCGACCCGAAACTCTTCTCACCTGTTTCGGTGAGCTCAAGAGCTAATGTTTGCTGGGGAAAGGAGTCCATGATTTTGGGTTAATCTTTGCTTTCCCTTAAGTAGAATAGGAAAGCATGAAAACATTCCCGACATTATAAATATTCACTGTAAAGAAATTCTAAGTGGCCCCAAAAATCAATATGTGTACAATTTTTAAATGATCTTGGGTTACCTAACGTTGAACAAAAGTCAAATTCCAAATGATATAAAATTGAGGGGGGGAAAGAGAGAAGGAAAAAAGGGGAAAAAAAAGCACTCAAAAAAAAATGTTGGGATAAAATAATTAGGTTATAAAGCGGAGGAGTCTTTCAAAATACAACCCAAATTTTGCAATTCTCTGTTTCCCTAACTATGTTGAACAGAAGATATTTTTTTTCCTTTCTTTTGCTTTTGGGGTCGACATGATCGTGACGTTGAAGGAGCAAATGAGGGTCTGAGACCATAAAAAAGAGGGGCATCAATGGCGGGGGGGCTGGACCACCACCCAATTAATGGAACTGCCATGGAAGTCCAGCAAATGAGAGAGAGATAAAGAGAGAGAGAGAGAGAGAGAAATTGTGCCTCCCCACCCAAACCGATCATCCGCAATTAAAGTTTGGAAATTGTTCAACTAACACCGCCGGAAAATCTCAAACCGGCAGCCCCGCGGTGGATCGCGATTGCGAAAACGAGCCATTCACGCCGGATGTGACCGCGATCGGACAAGTCGCCTGCCACGAGAGTTGTTGCATTGGCAAATTGGCAGAGATATTCGACAAAAGATGATGGAGGGTGGATTCATTGCGAGCATACATGTTTGGTAAGGTGATCGGCTCCTTAGGCGGTCTGGTTCCTCTCCGAAATCGAGAACTAGACCAATGGGAACGATCCACTTCCGGGCGGTCCAATGGGACTGGGGAGGAAGAGGAAAAGAGAGAGATAGAGAGGACGCACCGATGTAGACTTACTTAAGAGTGGTAAAGTCTCGACTTTCGATTGACTACGATTGACTAAGAAGTGAGGCTGGAGGAAGGAATTGAAAGAGATACTGAAATGTAGAAAACTCAAAGAAATGAAACTGGGCCGGTTATAATTACGGTCTAAGTAGTCCGGTCCGGTCATGTCCTCCCATAAATCGAGAGCCTGACCCACGGAGAATCGGCTCTATTTTTAGGAACTGTGGAGTGGACAAAAACTCCGAAAAACCGGACCAACTTGGTCAGTTTGGGCGATGATCCATTGTGCTCGGCCATAATGTTTGCAATTTTTTTAAGGCACGAAAATTACATGATGGATACTATTGATTTCGGATTATTTTTTTAAATCCCGAAATCGAGGTGGCACTTTCGCCATCTCGTCATAGTTAAGAATGGCCACATGCACCATGGAGACATTTGTAAACAATTAGCAATGTGACAATAATACTTCGTCCAAACATCAGGAAACTAAAAGAATTGAATGAATGTTGTTATTATTGGAGTATGGGCTTGCTTGCTGATCATGCATTTGGCCAGTTACGCAAAAGAAAGATTTTAATTTCGGGCCCCCTTTTGGGGTGTTGGGAAAGGGTGCGCACGTCACCCACCATCGGGCATGATTAGAGGGTGCACCAATTGGATTGGGGTTCGTTCACGATTTGACATTGTTAGGAATTATTAATTAAACCCCGATTTTTTTTCTTTTTTACTTTGATTTTAATTCGCCTTTCGAGAATGGGGGCACGATCGACGGTCCGTCGTGAGACGGGCGCTTGGACTTCGAAGGCAGTTTACGAAGAACCAATTAATTGCAATTCGTCCTAACCTATGGTTTGGTTTAGAGCCGAGCAAAATGGACCGTCCAATTCGAAAATCGCCAAGATCGGACCGATTTTTTGGAATTTTAGTCCAATTCACGGTTTCTAAAAATGGAACCGGTTTCTGGAGTGGTCCGATACCGGGAATCGGACCACTTAAAACGAAATTAGAATCCGCCTAGTTTCCTTTTTTTTTCTGAATTTTTTCCATATCATTATTTCTTTTCTTTCCTCCTTCAGGCCTCACTTTTTAGTTACTCAATTTTGCTGCTCTAAGGAAGTATACGTCGGTATGCCCTCTCTCTCTCTCTTCCTCCCCGATCCCATTGGGCTGCTCGGGAATCAGACCAGACCAATCGGTCCAATCCTGTCTAGTCGTAGAATTAGTATGTCCGATCTTCGAATTCCGGGGGAATTGGACCGATCGCCCCTAGTTTGGTTTTTATTTTTTATCTTCAAAATTGATAATTGCGATTTTTCAAGGATTGCCCATATAAAATTAAAGAGAATTAGGAGAGAAGATGGTTTAGCTTCTTCTTCTTCTGTTTTTTTTTGGGCCCTTCTTAAGAAGGATGGCCAGTTGTTCCAAGCACAAAGCTTGCCTTGCTGATCGCCCCTTTTGTCGTGTTTTGTTTATTTTTGTGGGGTGGGTTATTGCGGGCTTTTCAAAGCGAATCTCAATGACTTAATTATTATACTTAACTATAGAGATTGAGGAAAATTAAATGCTTAAGACTGGACTGGCCAGCATTTAATCTTACTCTAATGAGATGCTTCACGGTCGCAGGGCATCACGTGAAGTTGCACGTGGATTGCGGGCGTCTGCCACCTTGCTTCGCTGCACCCCACGTGTTCTGCCTACCAAAAAAAAATATTGAAAGTTAATAGAACTTACTTTCAGCTTCCAACATTCTTGAGACCGGTTTTCCACCTCTGAACTTTTTGAGAACGATTGCTAAATACTTCATATTTTTCCCAATGAACTTTGGAAGCCTAAATCCCCTTGGAAAAGTTGAACCAAACTAAGCCTTATTACTCTTGTACCCATGTCTAGGTCCTTGCGTCTGAGCCCAAACACTCGGCTCCCGCATCTCGAGCATGATCGTAGGGGACTCGACATTTGGAATCCTCGTGCACGATCATCTCATGGATAAGTATATTATGAAATTTTAATCTCGTTATCATTTGTGGAGAAGTGCATTATGAAAATTCAAACTTGTCATCAAAGTGCTACCTAATTCTAAAAAGAAAATCAAGAAATATACTTAAATTCTAAAACTCACAAAATTGGTGCAGTTGATAAATCTTATTACCTCGTCTAGTTTGACAATGTAAAATGTTTAAGGACAACTTTTAACGTCCTGCAAATACTTTTCCCTTTCGTCAAATATCTAGTGATTTTAATCGCTAAGCTTATGATAATCATCAAGTAGCTCATGACAAATGCACACAATATTTTCCATAATTGATTTTAGACAAGCTTCAATTTTATCTATGTCACTAATCATATCAAAAGGTCCTAGAGCTGGGGTTAAAATAATGAAGGAAAGAATACGGAGCCATCACAAAATGGGAATATACTTATTTGCAAGAACACACAAAGTAAGAATGTCCATTGATTCCCAAAGTTGACAAACGCGGTCTAAGTTGTCCAGGAATTTTCGTCTCGAGAATTAGAGGCCGCTCGTTTAAATTCTAATCATATGTTAAAGGTTTGCGCTTAATTGATTCGCGGGATTAGATGTTCTGCGAGTCTCGAGATAATAGGATCTCCACATTCACGTCATTGAATTATTAGAAATGAAATAAAATAAGAACATTTTTTCTTCTTAGGCATATAAATTCTGCCTAAAAAACAATGAGCATTCAAATAATGTGTTTAAAATTTTTAATCTCTAAAATGTTTAGTGTTACTAAAAACTGTAAATTTGTCTATTACGACAAAAATATTTTAAATTATTTTTTATCATAAAAAATCAAACCTATATTAATGTGATAAACATATCATGAATTTTGTGTGTGTAATATAAAATAATGTGGAGAATATTTGAATTTTAGCTAGTAAGTTTAGAGTTTTTGATAATAATAAAAAGTTTGAAATACTTATATCAAGATGAATGTAATTGTTTTTTTTTTTGTGATACTTACTTTTCAATTTACCGCCACCTTTCTCGTCAATTATATCTACTCGCACCAACCGCGAGATCTCCTCATCCGACGTCTCGCTCGTTTCTTTAACCCGACCGCATCTCCCCCCATCGGGAGCACGGATCGGACGCCCTTCCGCACGCCACGTCGGCTCCAGGCTGTACCGGACGGTGTTGGACGCGCCTCACCACACGCGACGCACTGTCCGAGGGCGGGGAGAGAGCAGCGGTCCACGTGGCGGAAGGCGACTGGTCGGGCGTCCGAACGCACATGAGCGGAGGTTAGGTATTGTGGGCTGGGATCCTTCTCCCTCTCATCTCATCTCTCTCTCTCTCTCTCTCTCTCTCTCTCTCTCTCTCTCTCAATCTCTCTCTCTGAGCAATTCGCCATTTCTGCGTCAGCTACAGCTTTTGTGCGGAGCTCAACAGGGATCGCAATTATAGATCCCGAATACCACTGTTCCTTTGTGCTTCATCTTCTTCGTTGACATCATTCCGCCCTTCATTGTTGTGGGGTTCTTCTCTCTCTCTCTCTCCCTCTCTCTCTCTCTCTCTCTCTATAAGACGCATTGCCCTCTCTGCTTCTTCCTTTTGGCTCTTCGTGCGCTCCAAAGCTCTCTTCTTTCACTCCCAGAAGAGAGAGAGTGGCCAATGGGCTCCTTGTTTTTGTCGAATTTGTTTCTCGTTTTCTTCGTCTCGTAGATCCGGGAGCGGCGACAAAGCTGACCTTTTTGATCGACTTGAGGGAGTGAAGTCCGGTTACTGGGGTTTTGCGGTGATCCTTTGCTTCTGACGGGCTGCCCTGATTGTGTCGAGCTCGTCCGAATTCGCATGGATCCGAAGAAATCGCGCGACGCGGGCGAGTCGGGCTGCGCGGCGCAGTTCCCGGACGAGGTCCTGGAGGGGGTGCTCGCTCTCCTGGCCTCGCACAAGGACAGGAGCGCCGTGTCCCTCGTCTCCAAGGCCTGGTACAACGCCGAGCGGTGGTCCAGAACGCGGGTCTTCATCGGAAACTGCTACTCGGTGACGCCCGAGATCGTCGCCCGCCGGTTCCCGAATATACGCAGCGTCACGCTCAAGGGGAAGCCCAGGTTCTCCGACTTCAACCTCGTGCCGCAGAATTGGGGCGCGGACATCAGGTCCTGGCTCGCGGTCTTCGCGGATCGGTACCCGTTCCTCGAGGAGCTGAGGCTCAAGAGGATGACCGTGACGGACGAGAGCTTGAAGTTTCTAGCTCTGAAATTTCAGAACTTCAAGGCTCTCTCGCTCTTGAGCTGCGATGGGTTCAGTACCAATGGTCTTGCGGCCATTGCGACTCGCTGCAGGTGGGTTCATCGCTTATCATATCTATTTCGCTTGAATTGTCTGGTCTTCAGTATAGTTTGGTTTACATTTTTTATTCAAAGTAGATAGGTTTGTGATTGGCAAGAGTTAGAGTGATCGCCTACTGCAGCAGATAGTTACATTGCGTCATCTCGGATTCTATTCTCACTTGAACTCGACCTAATGCGATTGGATTTTGTCGCGATGAAATCTTTGTCCATTGAAGTAATATCTTGCTGTGGACTGGACCTAGTGATTGGTATATCTGATTCTGGTTCAAAAATTCCAATTGAGGTACCACTTGTTGGAGTGAATTGAAAAGTTCGGAGACAGCAAGTGTAGTGCAGTCATTCTTCTTTTCTTGATTCATTGTGCTGTTTATCTGGATGGGATTTGAAGAGGGTGGTTTGTATATCTGTTTGTGGTGATTGCATTTAGGAAAGTCCTTCTTTTGAGGGTAGCTATACGCTGGAGGCCATCTGTATTTACGTACTTGGCTTAGTCTTCAGTAAAAATAGAAATAAATAAATAAAAATTAAAAAAAATGGATTGCATGACTGATCAGATCACTTATGAAAATCAAATCTTTCTAAGAAATAGTGAGGATTCTTGATCTCTCTTAATATGTCTTGGATGCACGTTAAGTGCTTCTGCTTTTCTTTCTTTTTCCCCATTTTCTTCTCTGACGGGACGTTTGACCTGTCAGTTTAGCATTAAATGGGTGGCTTGTTAACAGAGGTCATCTTAAGGAGATGTGGATTTATGGGGAAAAACTTTTGCTATTGAGGCCAATTAGTTTGAGATATTTGCACTCTGGTCTCTTGTAGATCAACTTTAACCAGATCTTTTTTTTTCCCGGGGAAGGTGTACTTGAAATATTTCTGTATAAGCAGAGTTAAAGTTTATCTTCGTGTTAACAAACCATTCAGCTGAGGTCATCATTCCCCCCTGAAATTAAGGAAAAGGTACCTGTTATAAAGGAGGCAAATGCTCTGTTTGAGAGCATCATGAGGGAGGAAATGGAAACAGAATGCCCATGTGATGAATTTTCCTCCCGTGAATTTTCATATCATTTCAAAATATTTCACGTTGATTGTCATTCTCCCCATTTCTTCTCTTTCTCAAACTTAAAGAGTGAGTCAACCTGATTATGTCTTTATTTCTGATTGGTGGCACAGTGGTGCCTGGTAATGCATCACAAGGGTGTCATGGGATGGATCTCAACTCTTGTGAGTTGGGGTAAGGTCTACCGTGTGACTATTGGGGAAATCAACTTTACTGCTAGACGTATTGTAATTCTTTAAAATTCACAATTTTTAGAAGGGAAAGATAATGCCATGAATTTGGAAGGACTTTGCTTTCTGTCTCATCATGCGATTGTCCTTTACCCCCGAATGTCTTTATTACCCCCTTTACTGCAGGATTAATTTGTTGGAACTCCTGACGGACCTATTAAATTCTTTGGGACGATTAAGAATATCACTGAGAGAAACTAATACATTGGAAATATACACGATACAGACTGGTTAGTGTATAAGTACTTAACTGCTATAAAGATCAAGGAAGAAAAGTTTCGGTTCGAGGACGAAAAATTTTGGGTCCTTCTTAAATCTTTAAAGACTGGGTGGACCTATGATGTGGTAATAACAAGGAAACAAATTGTTGACCCAAAAGAGGTCCTACATAGATTGCAGTATAGTAAAAAGATTAAGCTGATTCGCTTAAGTGGAAACTGTTTGATCTTGTGGTGAATCTTAATGATTTGAGCTTTTTCACCCGAAAGAGTGAAAAATAAAGCAGCAACTCAGGCATGAGTAGCTCTTCTCATGTTAAATTTGTGTGATACTGGTTGGTTGATGGGTATACTGATTATGGGAAATTAGTGCGTGGCCATTTGATTATAAAAGATGACAGTGACTGAAAGCAATAGAATAAGCTGTATCTACATTGTTTCACCACCTTTGGAGATGCTCACTGGTTCCAAGACATGTAAAGCTGCTGTCTTACTGCCACTGGTTTTCAACGTCAACACATATAGGGGATATGATCTTTCTACTGGAGGTCCTTTACTTTTGTGATGCAAAATATTATTACGTAGTATGTATAAGGCATGCTTCTTTTGCCATAAGCTGACCGGTTGAATCTGTTTTTTGTGCATTCTGTGATTAATTATGATTTTTTAGGAGTCTATCTTTAGTAGGTTATATGGTAACTCACTTAATGGTCCATGCATGATTAAGGGAAGCCTGTCTAGTATTTAACATTCCTTAATAGAACCAATTGTTCAGAAATTGATTAAAATCCCATAGTCTTCAATTTTTAGAAAATTGTTTGTTATGTCTTCATCTGATTTCTTCTGATTTTCCTTCTACTTTTGGTAAGCAGGAACTTGACTGAGCTGGATATACAGGAGAATGGCATTGATGATGTAAGTGGTGACTGGTTGAGTTGCTTCCCTGAAAACTTCACGTCTTTGGAAGTACTCAACTTTGCGAGTCTAACTAGTGATGTCGACTTTGATGCTCTTGAACGGCTTGTAAGTCGGTGCAATTCACTGAAGGTTCTTAAGGTTAATAGAACTATTACACTAGATCAATTACAGAGGCTGCTTGTCCGTGTTCCTTGGTTGACTGAGCTTGGTACTGGCTCATTTTTGCAAGAGCTTAATGCTCACCAGTACTCGGAGCTTGAACGAGCTTTTGGTGGTTGCAAGAATCTACACACACTCTCAGGATTATGTGAAGCTATGGCATTGTATCTCCCAGTTCTATACCCAGCTTGTGCAAATTTGACTTTCCTGAATTTAAACGATGCTGTTTTGCAACATGAAGAACTTGCCAAGCTTCTTGTTCACTGTCCGCTTCTTCAGCGCCTGTGGGTATGGTTTCCACTTTCATTTACATCTTTGAAAATAAGCTCTACAGTTAGTGCTAGATTGAAAATACAATCTCGTCTTCTGTTTTCTTTGAAGAAAAGCTGATTTTTGATATAGGGTTTGTTACTGGATGCTTTCACTCATTTCCAAGTGTCCTTTGTGTATGGAAACAGAACTCTCTACTACATAAGAAGTGTGCAATGGTGTTGGTCGTGGGGCTAACACCGTATAATGAACTCATTCCTTTCATTTCATCACTCTTTTGTCAGTCTATTCTTAAGCCAGAACAACAAACTTGTTTGATTTATATCTCTGATCATTCTCTTCTTTACATGGATCTGTTATGCAAATGGCAGTTTTAGTTACTGTATAGCGACTGTAGTGGATTTTGTTTCAATTTCAACTGCATGGAGTGAAGTGCATTTGCTTCAACTTTGATTTTATTATATTGACTGCGATGTAATTTGTCCTAATTTCAACTGCATGGAATAAAGTATGTTTGGTCAACTTTGCTTGACAAATTTCCAATTGAAGGGAAAGCTTGTCTTTATGATCAAGCATTCACTTTGAATCCATTTGCATGACTGCTCTTTGCTTGAGTGAGAAGCCAAATGACGACTTCTTCTGGGTTTTAAATATTCTCAGTAATTTTCAGCTAGAATAGTTTTGCATTTTGTCAAGGAACTACAGGTGCTTTCCTAAAGCCAAATACTTGCACCTGTGGCATCACGAGTTGTGAGGTTAATTTTTCTATAATAATTGGAGCTATATCATCATCAATAGCCAGGGGTGAACCTTCTGAGCTCTATTCTTGGAGTAGTATCTCAGGAACTTATATACTAATCAAGTGGCCCGCTGTAGGTACTTGACACTGTGGGAGATGAAGGGCTAGAAGCTGTTGCAGTGAATTGCCCATTACTAGAGGAGCTTCGGGTCTTCCCAGCCAACCCTTTTGATGAGGAAGTTAATCATGGTGTCTCCGAATCAGGGTTTCTTGCCGTGTCATATGGCTGCCGGAGACTTCACTATGTACTCTACTTCTGCCGTCAGATGACAAATGCAGCTGTAGCCACAATTGTGCAGAACTGCCCTGATTTTACCCATTTTCGTCTTTGCATAATGAACCCAGGGCAACCCGATTATGTGACAAATGAACCTATGGACGAGGCTTTTGGTGCAGTTGTGAAGACTTGTACCAAACTCCAGAGGCTTGCAGTTTCAGGTCGCCTAACTGACCTGACATTTGAGTATATTGGTAGATATGCTAAGAATCTGGAAACACTTTCTGTAGCTTTTGCTGGAAGCAGTGACTGGGGGATGCAGTGTGTTCTAGGGGGTTGTCCAAAGTTGAGAAAACTAGAAATCAGGGATTGTCCATTTGGTAATGCAGCTCTTCTCTCGGGATTGGAGAAGTATGAGTCTATGAGGTCTTTGTGGATGTCGGCCTGCAAAGTGACAATGAATGGGTGTGAGGTATTGGCTCGGCAGAGGCCTAGATTGAATGTCGAAGTAATGAAGGATGAGGAGAGCAGTGATGGTCAGGCATATAAAGTCTATGTTTACCGCACTGTTGCTGGACCAAGGAGAGATGCCCCACCTTTTGTTCGTACTCTCTGAAGTGATTATTTCAAGGTAATTTTTTGGGTATGGAACTGCTAGCAGTTTTTTTTAGTAAAATGATTTGACATAGGTATATGTTGTGCTTAATTCTGCCTATACTTTCCCAACTTGATTATTGCAACTGCAGTGTGCACGCATCTTCCATTGCACAGAAAACTGTATGCTCATGCATCCTTCTCAGTTATTTGTCCCCCCTTACTTCCTTAAAGCAACATCTAGCAGTAGTCAGATCAGCGATGGATGTACTGTTGGAGTTTTACTTTGCTTGAAAGGTCTGTGCATTTCATGCATTGTGTCGTGCATTTGTTGTTATGATATGCTTTGATTATAATCAGAGACGTTTGGAATGTGTGCCATCTGCACCTATCTGAATGAAGTGGAGGGTGCTGGTGCCCTATGAGCTCAAGTGTTCGGATATAACAGAAGAGCTTGACCATTCTGCTGCCTTTATCTCTACAGGCATTTTGTTTCCATGTGAATTTGTCTGAGTGAAGTGGAGAGCACCGGTGCAGAGAGTCTGAGGATGCAGGATTCACAAAAGGCTCGAACATTGTGTTAACTTTGTTTCTGCAGATCAGCTAATTCCAAATTTTGAGGGCAAACACAATGGGTCGTCTGTGGGAAATACAGAGTGATGTGTGCCTCCATTTGCTTGAAAATGCTGGAAAGTGTATGATGTGGTTGGTGAGATGGGAGTTCGAAAGAAACACCAGAGATCTGCCAAATGTCTTGGAGCATTGGCTGACAGCTCGGAGATTTTGACAAGAACTTGAACCCATAAAATTTTCACCTTGAAAACACATCAATCAATCTGCCAAATGTCTTGGAGCATTGGCTGACAGCTTGGAGATTTTGACAAGAACTTGAACCCATAAAATTTTCACCTTGAAAGCACATCAATCTCTGTAACATTCTTCATCAATTGCAAGACATCATCAACAACTGAGAGAAAAGATGAGGATGATCTCGTGTCGATATTTGGACACCTCTTTCCCCAGTGACTTCCATTCACAGCAATTGCAAATAATCTTTTGTGGATTATCTTGCTGGCAACGTGCAATGACGAAGTTATTCTCAAACTCGAGTGAAGATCGCTGTAGGAGCAGTTGTTACAGAATATGACAGAACAAGTTTCGGGTTCTGAGGCGCTGGTGGTGACATTGAAAACATCTCTTCTCAATTATCTATTGCGATCGCAGGATTCTACATCTATGTGAGACCTTTTCCATGCATGCGGACGGCAAAAACATTTTTCGCAGTTTGGAGGTTTTGGCGATTCAGTTAGTGTCTGTACTGATACCGATACTGTCAACTGTTCTTTTATGCTAAGTTGTCAGCTGGATTGTATGACATTTTAAGCAGGAAGCATCCACAAGCGATTACGATAATCATTCGTCTTGTCAATTTTGCTTTCGTTTGTTTTTAGAAAAATATCGAATAAAAAGTTCCAATTTTCATGTAGCAGCCTATAGTTGCTGGCTACCTTATGACAAATCTTTTTTGGGGATGTTTGGTATTTAATGTCCAAGGAAAAATAGCATCTGAAGCATACATATTGCATACTATTTTATTAGGTTACCCCCAAAATGGATTCCAAAACAATGCTCTGCTTTGGCGCAAAAGAAAAGAACACGGCTCGAAAGATGTCCAGATGATGAGTTCGCACTTTTCAGTTGACTTCCCCAAGTGGGACGAGAATGAATGCTGAAGAACATTCTCCGCAGCGCACCTTTGATAAATGACGGGGTTCTCATTGCATTTCCTCAAAAGAGTTGCCCAACATAAGACTGCTACATCCATCGAACTGATACTGATCCAAGGGTTTTATGTAATCTAAATTTGATATTTAGTATATGGAATAAGTGTACTAAAAGTCCTAAAAAGTTATCACAAAAGTGCTATTAAATCATTAAACTTTCTATGATAGTCCAATCGAGTTCTGACATATTTAAAAAGTACAATTAAATTGTGAAACTTATCAAATTGGTTCCATTAAATTCTTTCGTTGATTGCACTTTAAAAAAAAAAAGGAATTAGTTACACTTTTGTGACTAGTTTTAAGACTTTCAGTATACTTATTTACTCGATATATACATTAAATCTCGTCACCATCTTTCATTAAATCATCACAAATTGTTTGAGATATATGTGCGCTTCATTAGTGTCATGGGTACAAAGTTTTTTTTATTTTTTTACACGAAGTTCAAATCTTGCGGCTTGACTAATCTCCATAGATGCACGCAAATTGACTCATTCACGTGCATCGTGTAATGCTACACTCACGGGTAATCGACGTGGCCCTCCAAAATTCATATGAATGAGTGACATCATGATTTAAACACGAGATTTATTAGATCTTAATCAAGCGCGTAGCCACCTCAACGATTCGTCGAGGGTCTTTGCATTCTTTCCTTTCACTTTCAAATGCATCTTTTCATCAGGAAATCAGAGTGATTCTAGCTGGCAAGCCCTATCCTTACACGTCCTCTTGCATCGCATCAAGATCCTAAAAGTTTTACCTCAAATTGCGAAATGCATAGCAGTTGCCAAAAAACATTCTGGACGGTATCGCCGTTATACCATTCATTTCCACCGTAACGTCTCGGTTATTCGGAGGAGAACTAGCACAGCAATTCACGACCGTTTCCTTCCACTCAAATTTGAACGTCCAAAGGCAGGAATGAAATCCAAAATCATCGCTTTCGTGAGCCAAAGAAGGGTGGCTATTCTACTAATTAATCGTTCGGCGGGCGCTATGATGGGGTATCTGATTTTTCATTCTCATGTTCCTGATCTCACGAAGAGGTTTTCAGATAACGCAAACTGTATAAGAACACAACGCAAACTAAAAGCGTGACAAGGAAATCATCATTCGTGAATTGAAAGAATGGGTTTGTAACTAAAGCATGATGCGACTTATATTATCGAGTACTACGACAGACAGATTTCTTAGGATATTCCACTTCCACGTTGTGTAGAGTTGGGCGGCCAATCTCTAATTATTTATCTATTTCAAACTGAATGCACCGTCATGTTCACTAATACTTGCATGAGTTTGAAATTTAAACATGAGTATTAAGTTCCGTTAGTTTCACGGAAAATATAACATTTCCAGAAAATCATTTTCCTGAAAAATGATAATATTTTTCTGTGTTTGTTTGTCAAAGGCCGCCGCACGTTGTCAGAGGCTGTAATATTTAAAGGTAAAAGAACACAAATTTTTTTTTCTATTTTAAAAGAGCGGAAAACATTTTCTCCAAAATATTTTTCTTGACTATTTTATTTTCCTTAAGACGAACATCAGAAATTCGCAAAATATTCTCCTAGAAGTTATTTTCTGTGAGACGAACGGAGCCTTGAATAGATTAGAAGATACGTGCTTAACACATTTTTAGTAATTATTAGCCATTGTGCATAGATATGTGGAACGACTTAAGCTTAACTCGAAGACGATGGATACGCATCAGAAGATTGTCGATCCGATCTAGTTGGAATTGCTTGGAACGTCATAAAGAGTACTAAAAAATGAAATTCTTTTTTTGGCTTTATGTTAAATTAAGAAATGCTCTACCAATGATCCTTTTATATTATGTCTATGTTTTTATTGGGTTCAAGTGATTCTGATCTTTGTAAAAAGAAATGAGAATTCTTGACCATATTCACCAATCGTTACAAATTTACAATTAGGGTTTCCTCAAATTTTTTTGTGAAGGGGCATACTATGTCGATGAAAATTTCGTTGGATCAAAGCTGCTAAAATCAATGAGTCATATTAATATCAAATGATAATCATTGAAAAAAAAAATACATATGCGTGAAAGGAAACATTGACAATGTGACTGGGGTCCCCCGTCGGATGTACTACTACTTACCCACCATCCCTGTCTTTCAACTTGTGCAAATTCCATTTTCTCTGCCATTCGTTTCTTCTTTAGAAAGGAAAGAGGAGGCAAATTCCATTTTCCCTACAATCTAGATCTAGAGATCGAAAATAGACCGCACTTACGAAGATATTCCGACTTATCTATTAACACTTACCCTAGATCCTTGCCTCGAGAAATGAATGGATACTTTAGGCTCCTTTTTTTGCGCGTGTGTGTAAAAGATGGACATTACTTATAGGTAGATCTGGCAAAGTTTCCTTTGAAGTGGAAACACACGTTTTTTCTTGTGGGAAAAAAATCTAACTCAGTTCTTGTAATATCTCTTGTAGTCTGCACATGCATATGGCTATAATTTCGAAACTTTAATTACGGACCACATGGATGTACCGACACATGCATTCATGTGCAGTAGTTTTTTTGTAATCAGTTAAAATTTGATGGGGGTGTTTCTTCATATTTAGAAGATAAGGGAAAAAGTGAACATTTTCTTGACCTTAATCCTAGACAAACACGCCGTTTCAAGAAGTAACCGAGGCGCTAAACAAATCTTATCTTTCTCGATAATCCTATCACATTATTTCTTTTTGGGTATTAACAAAACTCATGTTAGGATAAATTGCCTTAGGGTGGCTGCTAAAAGCGTGGGCTGGTCGTGTGAATTTATATAGCGAAGATTGGAGGAGTGCCATGCGCCATGTTATAGGTGCTTTCGAACGAGGAGATGGGTGTAGTCACGATCGACAAGTCCAAAAACAAAGTTTTTTTTTTTTTTTTTCATTCGTTATCAAATGGGATCGACAAAGGTCGTAAAGACAAACCGTAAACAAGATCGCACTGCCTAAAGAGGCATAGGGATGTGAATTTCGTTTCCCAGATTTGCTTTCTTTTACACACCCTCAAGACTCGAAAGCTTTGCCCCTTTGCCAAAGCTCCACCCCAGAGTCCAATGCCGCGCGCGCACACAGTCTCCCTCCCCAGCAGTGGCCAGGCCCCCCGACAAGGTCCCTCCACGTGGCGGCATCCCATAGGCTGTCCACCCGGGGCGCACATGAGGCCCGAGATTAGGTATGGTGGGCTACGACCCTGACGATTCCTCCCCTCTCTCCTCTCTCTCTCTCTCGTCCCTTTGCTCTCTCTCTCTTCTCTCTCTCTCTCTACTGTGTCTGCCCAAATTGCCATCTCTGAGTGTGTCAGCTTCACCTTTGGGTGGAGCTAAACAGGGATCACAATAATCTCCTTCATTATTGTCATCTTGACATCGACTTCTCTCTCTCTCTCTCTCTCGCTCTTTCTCTCTATATTACCCATTTCGCCTTCGTCCCTCCATTCCTTCTCTCGACCTTTCCCCCACCCTCCAATTCGATATCGCCCGCTTCAACCTCAATCTTCCTGGACCCATGTATCAAATCTGAATCTTTGCTCTCCGTTTCCAATCCCAAATCGAATCTTTGACCCGCTCTCTTGGAATCCTCATCTGGGTCTCGCTCTTCCCCCCCCGCCGTCTCGGTCGCTCGAGTAGGAAGGCTTTCGAGCTCGGCCTCGAGCAGAGAGCTCTGCGACCCAGCTACATTGAGCTCGGAGTTGACCATCTTTCGCCGCCCGCGATCGATCCGGGCCGAAGTCATGTGCTTGGGGACTTGGTAACTCGAGGGGGGTCGGTCATGGATCCGAGCAAATCGCGCGACTCGACCGAATCGACTCGCGCGATACAGTTCCCAAACGATGTCTTGGAGCGGATTCTCTCCCTCATAGACTCGCACCGGGACCGGAACGCCGTCTCCCTCGTCTCCAAGGCCTGGTACAACGCCGAGCGGTGGACGCGGCGGCATGTCTTCATCGGCAACTGCTACGCCGTGTCGCCGCAGATCGTGGCCGACCGGTTCCCCAACATCCGCAGCGTCATGCTCAAGGGGAAGCCCCGGTTCTCGGACTTCAACCTCGTACCGCCCTACTGGGGAGCGGACGTGCACGCGTGGCTCGCGGTGTTTGCGGATCGGTACCCGCTGCTCGAGGAGCTGAGGCTCAAGAGGATGACCGTGACGGACGAGAGCTTGAAGTTCTTGGCTCGCAAGTTCCCGAATTTCAGGGCACTCTCGCTCCTAAGCTGTGATGGGTTCAGTACTGATGGTCTCGAGGCAATCGCAACAGACTGCAGGTGCGAATACCATATCTGTTAAGCTCGCTTCACTGGCTCGTGGTTTTCAGTCCAGTTAACATGTGCTTGCTGAAGCGATGAAGAAATATTACCATTCATAGTAATTTAAAGTCGATTCTTCTTCAATTGCAAGTGAACATGTGTAGAATGAGGGATTAATCTGATTATGTCGTTTATTCGTGAGGGATTGGGAAGAGGAACCAAGGGTCGTGTTCCTTTCTTTCTTTCATGTGGTGTCGAATTTGGGAAAGTTGGAGTGAAGTGCTTCTGCTTTTCTGTTTTGGCCCTTTCTTTTCCTCATCTTTTTGGTGTTCCTTTCTTGATGTGACGTTTGACCTGTTAATTGAGCATTTAATGGGTGGCCTCTATTTATTGAGGTCATCACTCGGAGAATTATCTAGATGTCTATTTATGGGGGCAAAAGGTGTGATAATGTTTGCTGTGCAAGATGAATTATTGGAGAGAATTTTCCACCGTGGTCTTTTGCAAAGTACCTGTAAATAAAAATGACTTGAGGTGCTTACTACCTAGGCCAACACTTTCGGGAGACTGTACTTTGTCCATAGTTTGGACCACTATGAACTCTGTTTTAGCAGAGGAAGAGTTTTCAACTTCATGAAAGATTTGAGTTGAACGAAGAGTGATTCTGTACTCAGAATAGGATTGGTGCAATGGCACTGGCTGACACATTGCAAGGAAATGGGTGAGCAATTGATCTTTGCTATGAAGTTTGGGATGTGTTTTTTTTTTTGTGCTACAGGGGCAACGCTAAATTTAAGTGAAGAAAAGGTTTCACATTTCAAGTGGAATTGTTAGAACTTGGCTTTTGGAAGGAAATAGATGGCACAGGAACTTGGCTTTTAAAGGGTAGATATGGTTGACTTGCCACTGGTGCTCCTCAATAGAATTTCATTAGCTTATATAAAAGAGAAAAAGGTCAGCCAATCTACTTCCTTCTATGCTGTATAACTTAATAAAGCAAGCGAGTTACTAGGAGGAGGAAGAAAGGTGGGGGGGACTCAGGCTCAGGCATGAATGGCTCTCCTCAGGACACTCTTCACTTGCACAATGCTGTCTGATTGATGGTCTCATGGAGTAATGCCAGCCTTTGACCTGTATTAGCATATGACACTATCTTCAAGTGAAAATAATGCATGTCATGCTTATATATTTATTACCAAGTAACTGGTCCTTTGGTTTCCAGGAAGGCGTAACTTCTATCCGTCAATTCAGATATTACATTCAGCATCAATATGTTCAATTGTCCGACTCAAAACACAGTAATCATCTCTTTACTAGAAGTCCTTTGACAATTTAAGATGCGAAAATAATTAGACATTCTAATTCCAAATATTGAAGTTCCTAATAGCTAAATGTACCTCTTTTGTTAATCACATGGTCCTTTCCTTCTGGTGCAAGGGCATATTGTTTGGTTTGTAATACGTGGTCGATATTCAGTTAATGATCATTACTTGCTAAACAATTATTGTAAATCACGGTTCTAGATAATTGATTATTCTAAATACTGAATTCAATCAATCATTAAATTCTTGATCGGCTGTGTCATACACTTCTCATTTTTCAATTGATTTTGTTGGACAGACATTTGACTGAGCTGGACATACAAGAGAATGGCATTGATGATGTCAGTGGCAACTGGTTGAGTTGCTTCCCTGAAAACTGCACATCTCTGGAGGTGCTGAACTTTGCAAGTCTAAGTAGCGATGTGAATTTTGATGCTCTTGAGAGGCTTGTAAGTCAATGCAAGTCACTGAAGATTTTGAAGGTTAATAAGAATATTACGCTAGAACAATTACAGAGGCTGCTAGTCCGTGCTCCTCAATTGACTGAGCTTGGTACTGGTTCGTTTTTACAAGAGCTTCCTGCTCACCAGTACGAGGAGCTTGAAAGAGCTTTCATTGGTTGCAAGAATCTGCATGCGCTCTCCGGCTTATGGGAAGCTACAACACTATATCTACCAGTTCTTTACCCAGCCTGTACAAATTTGACTTTTCTGAATTTAAGTTATGCTGCTTTACAAAGTGAAGAACTTGCTAAGCTTGTTGCCCACTGTCCACATCTTCAGCGTCTCTGGGTATGGTTTTCACCTTCAATTTTATTCTTGACTCTTGAGAGATAAGCGTTGCATTTTGTGGTGGAAAAATTACTCCTTTAAGTGGAGTGCTACAAGTCTTTGAAGTAATGCTGAGTGGTCATGTGAAGTTAATGTGTACCATACTCAACTATCTATTCGCATCAGACTTCACACTGTTTGCGCTTGTAGTACTAATGGTGTTATAGACATTCACTGGTTTCTGTTGTAGAATATTCAGAGGTTCTGTTCATTAACAAGTCTTAGTTTCTTTTTTGGTAACAACTAACAAGTCTTAGTTAATGCTAGCCAAAAAGAAGAAATGGATCCTCATTTTCTACGTCCAATCCTTCTCGATTATTTGTGAAACTGCACGAGAGGAAAGCATCAGCTTTAACTTAGATCCATTCTCAACATTATGCCCACTTAGATCTACCCTCCTTCCGGAGGGAGGGAGGGAGGGAGGGAGGGGGAGAGCAAATGCAGAAAATGCACTGCTAGTTTCATGGATCTTTAGCTTTGCTTTTCAGATTATGACTGGAGGACTGTTCATAAACCTTATAAGTTGTATTGCTCGCAAAGTGGTAACGAGAGAAGTTCATATCTGAATCAAGTTCCTACTGCAGGTACTTGACACTGTTGAAGATCGAGGGCTTGAGGCTGTTGCCTCGAGTTGTCCCCTTTTAGAGGAGCTTCGAGTCTTCCCAGCTGATCCTTATGACCAGGACATTAATCGTGGTGTGACTGAATCAGGGTTTCTTGCTGTGTCACGTGGCTGCCGCAAGCTCCACTATGTGCTCTACTTTTGCCGACAGATGACAAATGCTGCTGTAGCCAAAATTGTGGAGAACTGCCCTGGTTTTACCCACTTTCGTCTTTGCATAATGAAGCCGGGGCAACCTGATTACCTAACAAATGAACCTATGGATGAGGGTTTTGGTGCAGTTGTGAAGACTTGCAAGAAACTTCGAAGGCTCGGCGTTTCTGGTCTTTTGACTGACTTAACGTTTGAGTATATTGGAAGATACGCTGAGAACTTGGAAACACTTTCGGTGGCTTTTGCTGGGGGTAGCGATCGGGGGATGCAGTGTATACTGGATGGTTGCCCGAAGTTGAGGAAACTTGAAATAAGGGATAGTCCATTTGGTAACATAGCTCTTCTTTCGGGCTTGGAGAAGTATGAGTCAATGAGATCTTTGTGGATGTCTGCTTGCAAAGTAACGCTAGATGGTTGTCAGTTGTTGGCTAGGCAAAGGCCACGGTTGAATGTCGAGGTAATGAAGGATGAGGAGGTTGATGACGGCCAGTCTTATAAAGTTTATGTTTACCGTACTGTTGCTGGACCAAGGACAGATGCTCCATCTTTTGTCCATACTCTCTGAAGCTGATAACTAGAGGTAATTAATCTCTCTCTCTCTCTCTCTGCATGCGCAAGTGCAGATCATGGAGCAGTACAATTTTTCTTTTTATGTCAGAAACAAGTGACATTCTTCATGCAGTTGGGAAGATAAATAATTCAAAGTGGTGCATTCAAATAGATTGGAAGTGATTTTGCGCTAAATTTTTCAGTATATGTACTTTTGAGACATGGTTCAATTTATTTCTGTTGAGCAAGAAGATGTATCTAGGCTCCTGAATTTATTTACTTCTCACAGTAATATTATGTGGAAAGTGACGGGCAGATTCTACAAGAACTTAACCTCTATTGGATAGTTCTGGGCCCCTTCTGTCGTAAAACCACCCTTAGACAAAGTACTTACCATGTAGCGCACTAATTTTATTATAGTAAAAATGTGCTCTTCATGGTTGAGAATCCTGATTCATGATAAGACAGCAAGCAATCAACATTAAAAGTAGAAAACCAATTGGTCCCTAAGAGCTGTCCCAGTCATGGGCTATCCGTTCCCGACATATGGGAGAATCAGATAGCTTGTTGGTTTGTTTGCTGAAGTATATGATCTGTTTTTTTCTCTCTTCTTTTTTGGGCATCGTCACATTCGAAATTTGTGACGTAAGTAGCTTATATTAACTTTTAGAGGCACTCGTCAGCTTCAGGGTCACGTTTTTGCCATTCCTATGGAAAACTGTAGAGGAGAGGGCCTTGATCTTAAAGCCCCCATGAAGCATTGATACCCACTTTGCTTACAAGCTCACTGCATATCTTAGCCCTTTTACAAGTAAAGCCAAGCGGGAGTAGATCAAGAAATTAGCACCATGGCATGCTTTAATCTTCGTCTTGTGACTATGTGGCCCCATGTCTATGGAAGTCACTAACTGGCTTGCATGGAAAGTTTCCGTCTCTGATAATGAACATACTAACCTTAAGTTATAAATCCATGTTAAGAAAATTACCAACAGAATGAGGAAATAATTAGCAAGGATACTGTGTTTGCAACATGGATCTGTAGACAGATCCTCTTGGAGAACTGTTTTTAACAGATATTTTTGACTGTGGGCATATCTATGCCTATCATTTTGTTTCTCCCCATTGAGGTCAATTGAGTAAAGGGTCAAACATGGTGCAAAATGTCATGTTTAATGCCTTTTAGTATACGATCTGCTCTTAACATCGCGTTGATTCATATGTGTGTATGATTGCAGGAAGCTGGTGCCAAGATTCTGGAACTTTGAAGGGCAGCCTGTGTTCTGCAAAGAGCACTTGCGGTAATGCTGTAGCCTGGGGGGGTGGAACAGAACTTGTGTTCTGTTCCCTCGACTGTTTCACAAGGCCTCCACCTGAGGTGCTCCATTTGTTGTGGCAAGATGCCTTGAAATTTGACTTCTTGTAGACTCGTGAAATTTCCTTCCTTTGTTGTATTTTCTCCCCGAGTGTTTTTAACTTTTATTTATGTAAACTCTGCTGTTTAGTAATGAGATTATTTCTTCCTCTTCCCAAGAAAGTCACAGCTCAAAATCATTGCACTGTGTACGGCTGAATGGAGATGGACAGGAGAGCTTGAGGGTGGAGAGATTGCAAGTGCTGCCTCCTGCCTGATATGGATCAGAAAATTCCAAAGGCAAACAAATAGGGTAAGATTGCGACAAAAGCCAAAGAAGAACGAGCCTCATACGTGCTTAAAGGTTTTGGGATGATGTATGGTTCTGCATATTGATGAGAAATCTGAAAGGAACATGGGAAATCGTCTGAGTATACAAGGGCTTGGCCCACAGAACGGGGTCTGAAAGTCGTGAAAGAGCTCATGCCATTTACATTTGCAACCCATTGCGCTTGACTTTCTCGTTGTCAAATGCCGGTGGCAAATGTTTTAGATTTCATTTGCTTCTGGTCTCCTCAGCTCTTTTACTTTTTGCCCTTGCAGTGTGATTTCAATTGAAAGTTAATATTCTGGTGAGCATATTCGGCAAGATTCGTTGTGTTCCGTCGCTAACATCACAATATCTCAGTTGTTCTGGAACTTGGTGGTTGTGGACAGTCAAGGAATTGGGAAAGAGCAATATCTGTGAGCCGATGGCTGTTGTGACTTCGGTTCGAAGATGGTCGACTGAATAGGTTCTTTCAATTAGCCGACAGGGCAAAAGCTGGGGGAAGACTAGCTCGTGGGTACTAAACCAATGCAACTCCATGAAATTAAGTATTCGGCAAAGGTAAATTAACATTCAGGTATCAAATGAATTGAAGCGAAAAGTTAGAAGGCACCATATTTACATTTCACCTGGAAAACGAAGCCAAAGATGCTCTCTCCATGGGATGGCAGGGAAAAAAAATGGCATTTATACAATGATCTGTACATATATATATTTTCTGATATAATCCATCCGGGATGTAGAAGATACGTCATGTTCCTAGCTCATTTTTGGCTCGACCAAATTAGTGGTGTTTGAAACATTTGTTTGACGTGCTTTTGAATCAACAAGAAGCAAAGATGGTTTAGAGTTTCGAGTCATAAGATTTGTGCATTTAATTGAATTTGGATGTATCCACCAGTGTCGACCCGATAAAAAGGGACATTAAAATTAGGATTCCAAAGCATGCGTACGTAATGTTAGCGTGTATGGAGCTTGATACAACACAAAATTGTTGCACTGTGTACGACTGAATGGAGATGGACAGGAGAGCTTAAGAGTGGAGAGATTGCACTTTCCGCCACCTGCCTGTTATGGATCAGAAAATTCTGAAGGCAAACAAATAGGGTAAGATTAGCGACAAAAGGAGAATCAAGTACTAGCCTCATATGTGCTTAAAGGGAAGATGTATGGCTCTGCATATTGTTGACAAATCTGAAAGGAACATCAGAAATTGTCTGAGGACCCAAGAGCAGAACAGGGTCTGAAAGTCGTGAAAGAGCTCATGCCATTTGCATTTGCAACCCAGTGTGCTTAACTTCCTCCTCGTCAAACGCCGGTGGCAAATGTTTCAGATTTCTTATACTTCTGATCTCCTCAACTCTTTTACTTAATGCCCTTGCAGTGTGACGTCAATCGAACATTAATATTCTGGTGAGTGTGTTTGGCAAGAATCGTCGTGTTTTGTTGCTAACAGTACATCATATCTCGGTTGTTCTGGAACTTGACGGTTGTGGACAGTCCATAGTAAGGAATTCGAAAGAGCAACATTCAGGCTGTGGGCCACTGGCTGTAGTGACTTTGGTTCGAATATGGTCCAGTTAAAAGGTTCTTGCAATTAGCCGACGGGGCAGAACCTGTAGCGACTTTGGTTCAAATATTTTATGATATAAATTCTATTTGATAATAGAATTGTGAAAGATTATTTTTTTTTGCATTAGCCGAAGTATTACCACCCTTTAAGAGTGCATATTGTTGTTTATTTACCATTGACAACTGGGACAATGGCTATCTTATTATACCATTAATCCAAAGTTGACACGAGAAAGAGAGATATAGCTGGATACACTCTTTTCACTCTAAGCACACTTTTTCTCATAGAATGCATTAATCTTTCTATTCATGGTGCTCCCACTAGTGGAATTACTAACTTCAAGTTATTTTCCTTAGATTTCGGTATCTTGCATTGACCATTGCTGGATTTCATGTATGATAGTTGGACTTAACGACACAAGAGAAAATGGTGAGTTGGGCTTTATATTGTTAATATGTGTGCTCGTTGCCTGCTTTGGAGTGGCTATACTATAGTCAATGGTGGTATGATCAGCGATCTATCTCTCATGTGTCCTGAATTCATACAAGTGGACGGTCTCTTGCAATTTCGTTTGGATTCTTTCCGCAACTTATTTTATTAAAGATACATCTTTTGAGTCAGATCTTGGGTCTTCAACCTCAAATTATGAAATTTTTTTCATTTATGCAATAATAGTTCGCTGGTTCAGCTACATCAAGAGCTCTAATATATGCTTTGAGACTGATTACAAAAGCAGCATTTGACAAGGCTCACGACGGTCTTCGCAAGGGACCTAATATGTAACTCTTTGTCATCATCAAGAAATCATTATCAATGTATAGAAGAAGAATGCTACAAAAAAAATGATTTTCTTGTTACGAGGATCTCACCAAATCAATTTAGCTTCAATTTGCAATGCTCGGTAAATGCTTGCGTTCCTCGTTCGTTTAATTGAAATAATTTTTAAGAGTATGATTCAAAAATCGATTTTTGTGTGAAACTTGAGTTGCAAAGTGCAATAATCGAGTTTTGAGAATTTTTTTGTGGTCTCCGATAGTTTGGAATGTTGTGAAGCCACAACATTTTGCGAAATTTGATTTGAGTTTACAGTTTGTCTAAAACAAAATTTCGAAATTTATCACACAAGATGGACAATGCTCGATTAGTGAGTTTTGGGTTAAAGTTCACTGGTTTCAAAGAAGATTTTGGGTCGGCAAGTGAGAGATTTTGTAATAGATTGAAAAACCTTGTTTGATGAAAAAAGTTACATGTCAATTAAGTCCGGCACGCAATTTGCACGTCACAAATAACTTTGAATATTAGCTTCGGCAGGGAGTTCAGTTGACAAGTATAAGTTATTTTGCTAATGTTAAACATCGTATAAGTGATTCGTAGTTGTTATAGTAGTTTACTTGATTTTTGATGTCGATTCTCGATTAATTTTTAAGATTACGAGATCATCGGTCCATTTAAATATGTGTTGCTAATTCTAGGCATCCCCAAGTGAGTGATACTATTTTTTTTTCTAATTTACAAACTCATGCCTTGAAAAAGATAATGTTTTAAAATACTATGAGTATGAATAAACATTTCTCTTGCATAAATATGATCGAACTTTTACTATCTTCTTATGTGGTTTAAGAAAGTATTGAAAGACTTCATTTGAGATGGTTGATATGCTCGTTTGTGAACTAATGTTTTGTGAAGAGAAATACTAAGAGATTTAGTTAATGATTTCGAAATGTTATATGATATAAATTCTATTTGATAATAGAATTGTGAAAGATTATGTTCTGTGTTAGCCGAAGTATTACCACCCTTCAAAAGTGTTTACTATTATTTATTTACCATTCGCAATTGGGATGATGGCTATCTTATTATACCATTAATCCAAAGTTGATACAAGAAAGATGATTATAGTTGGATACACTCTTTTCACTTTAAGCACACTTTTTCTTATAATTGTAAGTTGTCCAAAGGCATTAATATTTTAATTCATGGCGCTCTCACTAATGAAATTATCGAATTCAAGTTATTTTCCTTGAATTTCAATACCTTGTATTGATCATTGTTGGATTTAATAAATGAACGACACCAAAGATAGGGCGAATTGGGCCTTATATTGTTATACCAATGCTATAGTCAATGGTGGTATGGTCGGTGATCAATCTCTCACGTGTCCTGAATTCATACATGTGGGCGGTAACTTGCAGTTTCTTTTGTGTTCTTTCCGCAACTTATTCCATTAAATATACATATTTTGAGTCAGATCTTGGGTTTTCTACCTCAAATTATGGAAGGTTTTCATTTATGCAGTAATATTTCGCTAGTTTAGCTGCATCAAGAGCTCTAACATATGTTTTTACTCATGACGGTCTTCTCAAGGGAGCTAATACATAACTTTTTGTCATCATCAGAAAATCTTTATCAATTTCTAGAAGAAGAATGAGAGAAAAAAATGATTTTCTTGTTACGAGGATTTCACCAAATCAATTCAACTTCGATTTGCGATGCTTGGTAAGTGCTCACACTCCTCGTTTGTTTAATTGAAATAGTTTTTAAGATTATGATTCAAAAATCGATTTTTTTTTGTGAAACTTGAGTCGCAAAGTCCAATAATCGACTTTACCAAAAAAAAAGTCCAATAATCGAGTTTTGAAAATTTTTTTAGTCTCTGATAGTTTGGGATGTTGTGAAGCCGTAATATTTTGTAAAATTTGATTTGAGTTTACAGTTTGTCTGAAATAAATTTTTGAAATTTATCGCACATGATGAACAATGCGGGATTAGTAATTTTGGGTTAAAGTTAATAGATTTCAGGGGAAATTTTGGGTCGGCAAGTGATGGATTTTGTAGTAGATTGAAAAGCCTTTCTACTGTCTATAAATTCATCAAAAATGGAGTTTGATGAAAAAAATTATAAGATAATTAAGTTCCGCACTCAAGTTATGCGTCACGGATAACTTTGAATATTAGCTTCATTAGGGAGTTTAGTTAACGTATATGAGTTATTTTGCTAATGTTAAACATCGCACAAGTGAGTTAGTAGTTGTTATAGTATTTTACATGATTTTGGACGTCGATTCCCGATTAATTGTGAGGATTACGAGATTATTGGTCTGTTTAGATGCGTGTTGTTAATCTAGGCATCCCTAAGTGAGTGATATTTTTTTTTCTTTTTTACAAACTCATGCCTTAAAATGGATAAAGTGTTAAAATACTATGAGTATGAATAAATATTTCTTTTACATAAATTGGATCGAACTTTTACTATCTTTTTACGTTATTTAAGAAAGTATCGAAAGACTTCATTTGAGAAGGTTGATATGCTCGTTTGTGAACTAATGTTATGTGAAGAGAAATATTAAGAGTTTTAGGTTTTATGATGTAAATTCTATTTTGTAATAAAATTGTGAAAAATTATATATTTTGCATTGGCCGAAGCATTACCACCCTTCAAAAGTGTTTATTGTTGTTTATTTACCATTTGCAATTGGGACGATGGCTATTTTTTGTACCATGAATTCAAAGTTGATATAAGAAAGATGACTATAGCTAGATATACTCTTTTCACTCTAAGCACACTCTTTCTCATATTTGTAAATTGTCTGAAGGCATTAATTTTTCAAGTTATTTTCCTTGTATTTCAGTATCTTGCGTTGACCTTTGTTGGCTTTCATATATGATAGTTTGACTTAATGACACCAGAGAAAGGGTGAGTTAGGCCTTATATTGTTATATGTGTGCTTGTTGCCTGCTTTAGAGTGACCAATGCTATAGTCAACGGTGGTATGGTCGGTGATTTATTTCTCATGTGTGCTGAATTCATAAAAATGGATGGTTTTCGATAATTTCTTTTGTATTCTTTTTTCAATTTATCCCATTAACGATACATCTTTTGAGTCAGATATTAGGTTTTTAACCTCAAATCATGGATGATTTTCATTTATGCATTAATATTTTGCTGGTTCAGTTGCATTAGGAGTTCTAACAAGGCTCCGGATAATTTTCATTTATGCATCATGGATGTTTTGGATTGATCACAAAAGCAGCCTTTGACAGGGCTTCAGACGGTCTTCGCAAGGGAGCTAGTATATAATTTTTTGTCATTATCAGAAAATCTTTATCAATTTCTAGAAAAAGGAGACAAAAGCATGATTTTCTTCTTACAACGATCTTACCAAGTCAATTTGACTTCGATTTGCGCTGTTCGTTATGTGCTTGGGCTCCTCATTCGTTTTATTGAAATAATTTTTAAGATGATGATTCAGAAATCGTATTTTTTGTGAAACTTAAGTTGCAAAGTCCAATAATCGAGTTATTAAGTTGAGATTGTGGTCTTCGATAGTTTGAGATGTTGTGAAGCCGCAAGATTTGCGAAATTTGATTTGAGTTTACAATTTGTTCGAAATAAATTTTCGAAATTTATCCCACATGATGAACGTTGCGTGATTACTAAATTTTCGGTTAAAGTTCATTGGTTTAAGGGGAGATTTTGGGTCGGCAAGTAGGGATTTTGTAGTAGATTGAGAAATCTTTTGGTTGGGTAGGATTATTTAGATTTAAAAAAAAACTAAACGAATTCCAATGATGGATATACGAAAGACATGATAAGGATCAATCGTTACACTGATCAAAAGTATATTACAAAGATGGACGTACCTTGAATATCACAGATTAAAGATGTGCGTCTAAGGCCACAATTATTCACTATGCCTTGAAAGTTTGAGAGAGAATGAGAGAGAGGGGCATGAGAAGAGAGAGAAAAGAGATGGGGGAAAAGAGAAAGAAAGAAGAAGGATGAGAGAAAAAAATGATTTTTTTTTGTTATGAGGATCTTATCAAGTCAATTTGACTTTGATTGTGATGCTCGATAAGTGTTCGCACTTCTCGTTCGTTTAATTGAAATATTAACATTATAAAATTGGATTTTTTTTTGTGAAACTCGAATAGTAAAGTCTAATATTTAAGTTATTAAGTTGAGTATTTTACGGTCTTTGATAGTTTGAGGTGTTGTGAAGCCGTAACATTTTACAAAATTTGATTTGGGCTTATAGTTTGTTCAAAATAAAATTTTGAAATTTATTGCACATGATGAATCGTGTGCGATCAATGAGTTTTGGGTTAAAGTTGATAGGTTTCAGGGGAGATTTTGGGTCGGCAAGTGAAGAATATTATAATAGATTGAAAAACTTTTCTATAAACTGTAAATTCATTGAAAACAAAAATTAGGATATAGTGTCATCCACTAAATTCATAATTTAATTTTTTATTGGACTACAACAATCATTTAAGATAGAACCCACGAAAATGTATTTGCACTTTATTTTATTAGGTTGAAAAATTAAGTGCAGCGTATCAACCACACCAAAGTCATGTAAGTTATAATAATTTAGATATCATATAGAGTCCAGTTTCAAAATTATTTGACAAGATGGTCGAGCTTCATATTCATAAAAGGGATGAACTTCGATATTAGGTTATTCGAATCAATGCAAAAATAAGAATTGAGTGGGGGAAAACAAACTAATAAGAGCATATCAAGCAAAAGGTTGAATGAAAGATTTGTTATGTGCAGGGGGATGTCGATTCACTAACTATTACGTGAATATCTTCATGTAAGGTGAGAGGAGACTAATACATTCATGCATGTTTGTGATTACAATGTCTTAATGCATCATTGCTTGTTGATAGATGGTCATTCGATACCATATTTGGCAAAGTATTCTTGATAGGTACATTGATACCTATCAACATCTTCAATTTTCATGTGCAAATCATAATGGACATGAACTATAACGACGAATGAACCCAAGTCGAAAAGTTGACCTAGCATGGTTTCATCCCCATCTTTGTCTAGACTTTTCTCATTGTCGAGACTATAGAATTACTAAGATTCTAAAAAAAATGAAAACGAATTTCAATGACGAATATGCGGAAGACATGCTAAAGGTCAATTATATTATAAAGATGATAACGTATTGAATATCACAGATTAAAAATATGCCTCTAAGGTCACAATTATTCACCATGCCTTAAAATTTGGGAGAGAGAGGGGGGGATGGGAAGAGAAAGGGAAAATATAGAGGTAAAAGAGAAAGAAAGAAGGAGAGAAAAAAAAGATTTTTTTTTTGTTACGAGGATCTCACCAAGTCAATTCGACTTCGATTTGTGATGCTACATAAGTACTCACGCTCTTCGTTCATTTAATTGAGATAGTTTTTAAGATTAACATTTAAAAATTGATTTTTTGGTGAAATTTGAATCGCAAAGTCCACTGTTTGAGTGATTAATTTGAGAATTTATGTAGCCTTTGATAGTTTGGGATGTTACGAAATCGTAACATTTTAAGAAATTTGATTTGAGCTTATAGTTTGTCCGGAACAAATTATCGAAATTTATCTCACATGATGAACAATGCGCGATCGGTGAGTTTTGGGTTAAAGTTCATAGGATTCGGGGTGATTTTGGGTCGGCATACTTGCTTGAAAAACCTTTCCATTAACTGTAAATTCACTAAAAACAGAAATTAAGATAAAGTGTCATTCATTAAATCACAGTTTAATTTTTTATTGGACTGTAGTGAGCACTTAAGATAGCTTATTTTATTAGATTGAGAAATTAAGTGTAGAGTGTCAACCACACCCAAATAATTTAAGCTATAATAACTCAGAGATCATATAGAGTCAAGTTTGATGGTCGAGCTTCATATTCATAAAAGAGATAAACTTGAATATTAGGTTATTCGAATCAAGCACTATGCAAAAATAGGAATTGAGTGAGGAAAACAAACTAATAAGAGCATAGTATGCAAAAAGGGTGAATGAAAGATGTTCAGTTTATTACATGCAAGGGGATGTAGACTCAGCAACTATTACGTGAACACCATAATGTAAGTTGAGCTTCTAAGTAGACGAATATATTCATGCATGTTTGTGATTACGATGTCCTTAATGTGGCATTACTTGTTTCTGGTAAAATATTAATTATTCAAAAAATAGATAAAACCATATTTGGAAATAATATTTTCAATAGGTAAATTGATATTCAGCGTCTTCAATTTTCATGTGTAAATCATAATGGATAATGACTATGGGGGCTAATGAACCCAAGCTGATAAGTTGACCCAACATGGTCCAGAAGAACTTTTTCTTCATCCCCATTTTTGTCCAGACTTTTCTTATTGTCAGGACTATAGGATTACTAAAATTCTAAAAAAAAGAAAAGGAAATGAATTCCAATGACGAATATGCAGAAGACATGCCAAGGGTCAATTATTACATCGATCAAATACAATATTAAGATGATAGTACATTGAATATAATAAATTAAAGATGTGCCTCCAAGGTCACAATTATTCACCATGCCTTGAAATTTGGGAGAGAGAGAGAGAGAGAGAGAGAGAGAGGGGGTCATGGGAAGAGAAAGGGAAAATAGAGAAGGAAAAGAGAGAAAGAAGATGGAGAGAAAAAAAGTTTTTTTGTTACGAGAATCTCACCGAGTCAATTAGATTACGATTTGCGATGCTTGATAAGTGTTTGCGCCCCTCGTTCGTTTAATTGAAATATTTTTTTTAAGATTAACATTCAAGAATCAATTTTTTCTTTGAGAAACTTGAGTCGTAAAGTCCAATATTTGAGTTATTAAGTTAAGTATTTTTGTAGTCTTTGATAATTTGGGATGTTGTGAAGCCGTAACATTTTACGAATTTTGATTTGAGCTTATAGTTTATTTAAAATAAATTTTAGAAATTTATCATACATGATGAACACTGCACGATCGGTGAATCTTGGGTTAAAGTTCATAGGATTTGGGGAGATTTTGGGTCGGCATAGTTGCTTGAAAAACCTTTCCATTGACTGTAAATTCACTAAAAATGAAAATTAAGATAGAGTGTCATTCACTAAATTCATAGTTTAATTTTTTATTGTACTGCAGCGAGCACTTAAGATAGTTTATTTTATTTGGTTGAGAAATTAAGTGCAGAGTGTCAACCACACCCAAGTCATGTAAGGTATAATAACTCAGAGATCGTATATAGTCAAGTTTCAAAATTAGTTGACAAGATGGTCGAGCTTCATATTCATAACAAAGATGAACTTGGAATTGAGTGAGCAAAACAAACTAATAAGAGCATAGCATGCAAAAATGGTGAATGAAAGATGTTCAGTTTATCACATGCAATGGGATGTAGACTCACTAATTATTACTTGAACACCTTCGTGTAAGGTGAGCTTCTAAGTAGACGAATATATTCATGCATGTCTGTGATTACAATGTACTTAATGCAGTATTGCTTGTTTTTGGTAAAATATTAATTAGTAAAAAAATAGATAGATGGTCATTCGATACCATATTTGAAAAAATATTTTTAATAGGTAAATTGATATCTGTCGGCGTCTTGAATTTTCATGTACAAATGATAATGGATAAGGACTATGAAGGCAAATGAACCCAAGCTGAAAAGTTAACCCAACGTGGTCCAGAAGAACTTTTTCTTCGTCCCCATCTTTGTCCAAAGTTTTTCCTTGTCGGGACTATATGATTACTAAGATTCAAAAAAAAAAAAAAAACGGAAATGAATTCCAAGGATGAATATGCGGAAGACATGCCAAGGATCAATCGTTACACCGATCAAAAGTACAATACAAGAAGGTATGAATACACCATAAGTAAAGATGAATAGCAATAATATTTACAAGAAAAAAATATTCATAAAACTAACCTAAAACGAAAGTATGTTCTCTAGTCTAAATGATATATATATATATATATATATATATATATATATATATATGTAAGGAATCGTAAAACTTGGGGGAAAGCCCAACATTCTTCTTTGGCAACAAGAGAAGACCGTTGGTTTCCTTAGAGTTCCTCCATGGCACATTCATTCGACACCAAGTAGTACTCATCCCTAGGGTGGTGGTTTTTGTTGCCTTGATTCTATAGTACTCATTGACAAAGGCTTCTGCAAGCTTATTATAAATTGGGACTACGTTGACCTCCCAAATGTGTTCCATCACCTTTTGCCATCCAGTTGGAAGTGTACTAATTAGTACATTCACTTTATCAAAATCTTCCATTAGGTAGCCGTTCCAAATAATATCTTGTATCATCCTATTCATCATGACACATGTGCCTCTAAGTCACCATCTTCCTAGTAATAAGCATTCAGCTTAGCTATCGAACGCCTCAGTCTCTCCTTGTGCTCATGCGTTCATATACGATAGGCATCCCCATGAGAAGAGGTGACATTTGTTCATGCAACAAATGTAGAACGTAAGGGATTATACAAATTCGCAATATCAATCATTTTTATGGTCAACGGAAGTCAACGGTCAACATAGATAAACGTAGTCAACTGTCAACTCAGGTCAATGGTCAACGGCAGTCGTGGGTCAGGTCAAGCGGTTTTTCCAAGTAAAGATGGACTTGCGCGGCTGAAGTCAGCCTCGCGGATGTGTTTAGTGAGTGGGCGCGTGAGACCCACGTTCACCGACGCTAGGGGCGCGTGGGAACCACATGCCGCCTTCCTGGCTGTGTCTTGGGATGGGTGACCCGTCTTAATGCTCGTATTGACAAGCCCTTCCTGATGGTATATGTAGAATCTATGTTTAGTGAATACAATTCTCAAAAAATACAAAAACTGTCCGTACCCCTAGAGGCCTAACACTGTTGCGGTGCATGGGGCGCGTGTATAGGTTTCCGGCTGCTCCTCGGGGCTGGTGACCACTCCAATAATTCGTACTAAAGAGTAATTTCTAACTAAATGATCATATTATAATTTCAACCAACAAAAAATTAAATATGGCCTATGAACAGTGCGCTCGAAAGAATGCAAAAACGAGCCCTAATTGGCATTTAATCTATAGAAAAAATAGTCAACATTCGATCGAGAAACAACAACACATGCTCTTATACTGATGTCGGGACTATATGATTACTAAAATCCTCGAAAAAACGGAAACGAATTCCAATGACGAATATGCGGAAGACCGTGCTGATGATTAATTGTTACACCAATCAAAAGTACATGGACGTACCTTGAATATCACAGATTAAATGCTCATTTGCGGCCCAAGAGTTTGTTCCGAGAACCGCATAGTGAGAGTGGAAGATCGATCAAAGAAATTGTACGTTCGTTTCGGTTATCTCTTCTTCCCAAAGCGGTCTTTTCTCATTATTCTTAACTGTTCTTTGGTAGTTAGTGTATGTGCGCCGAGTAATGGGCTTAGCCTATCTTGGGTGGCCCTCGGCATATAGCCCATCTTGGGCGGCCCATAATTTCCATCAATCCTAAAGTTAGTTTTTCTTTTTCTCACCCTTTTCCATTTTTTTTTTGCTTCTAATAAGCTCTTTTATTCCTGCAACATGCTGTGATAATAAAGTCTCAATTTCGTATGTGAATGCCAAAAGAAGAAAATCTCATATTTAGATTACATTTTCACAAGTAAGCTCGCATTTTACCTTATCTATAAAAAGGTCAATGAGATGTTTTATTAGTTAGAGATTTACTCGTGAAGCGAAGTTACCAGACAATTATCTGGATGAACAACATGCAGGTATTCTAGAAATGCCTACGTGTCTTTGTCTCATGGTCTCGGAGGGCATTAACAATACAACATGTGCTGGAGACAAAGGTATTAAGGTTAGCAAAATATGCGTGTACTTAGTAAAAAGACTTGGTGAAATTGTGGAAAATAAGAGAGAGAGAGAGAGAGCCATGCGCCTCCAATTGCACAATGACTTAGAAGCACGAGAGAGCGAGGGGCCATTCTGATTTATTTGACACAAAAAACACTTGTTGCACTTCCCATTTTTTTTCCTTCCCTTTTACGTGAGCGACCTACCCATACTTCCTCAAAAGCTTCCCTTACAATTCGAGTGTATGGATTGGTGAAATGCTCTCATTTTTAATGTCTAGTCTTCCCTTTAGCATTGTCACTACTAAAACTGCACGAGAAAACAATTACAAGGGATCAATTCCCCCAAACCCCCTCTCAGCAAATTGTCTTAAAGACTCTTCCCATTTGTTACTCACTAATCGAAAAATGGTGAACTCTATCTCAAGGCATCTCCAAGTGTCCTTATTTAGGGAAGGAAAAAAATGGGTGGAGTAGAAAATGGTGTTATTTCTTAAGGCTGTAGGATAATCGAAGACGCTCTTTCTTATTTTCACCTAATTAATATTGTGTCCTTATATAGGGAAGGGACCATCAAGGGACCTTCTCTCTCTCCTCAAGGGCAGTGACGTGACAATAAAATAACGCCTATACTATTCTTGAATTTTACTGTTTGAACACTTCATGTTATCACGTGTGACATAAGTGGAAGCCGCCGACCAACATTACTTCACCATGATCTTTTCTATTCCAAACTTAGAGAGTTGAATGATGCAATTAGAGTAGCCCATCGTGATTTTAGAATGAGAAATAAAGCAAATCTTCCCTCCTTTTCCCCCTCTTGCAACTAAATATATTAATGCCCATGTTATTATGCATGACGAAAATGTATATACATACCTTTACATTGCTCTAATTCATCTAAACACTTCAGATCGTGAGATGTGATGCACCCCACTTGTTCCTGATTTTGCAAATCTCAAACTTCGGATATGATATCATCACTGATTCTATTACTTAATTAATTAAAGGAAAATAGTAGAGGGTACTACGTTGGCGACACTTATTACCATTCTTAAAATAGATTTGCTTCTTTGAAATTATTCGTCAATCACCTCCCGCCAACTTTCCATAGACTGACCGTCCTCACTTGCCTTGCTTTCAAGGGTTTGATGCCGCCAATCCCGTCCGGGCTCCATAATCCTTAGTCATCACTAGCCCCTCGATCATCCTCAGTCTTCTCCAAAAGCAGCTTCAAACATGGAGAGCAGGGATACGACAATGACGAATCCTGGTGGAAGTGGGGTTTCAGTAAGACTAGAGGTATGTGTCTCGCTGGTTTTGGTCTTGTTTTACAGTTTTATTAAGAGAATTAATGCGTGGGTATTATCTTGATCAGTGCTCTCCGCTTGTTTGATGACATGTTAAGAGTCAATTTCCCAAAATTTTCAGGGGAAGTTCAAGGCCACGTTCTTCTGTTGGGTCCTTGGACTTGGGTCTCTTGTGGCCTGGAACAGTATCCAGACCATTGGAGATTATTACTATGAAGTTTTTCCGGTAATTTATTGCCGCTTATTCCCTTTCCCACTTTTTTTTTTGTGTGGGTAAAGTAAATACCCTGATTTCTCTGTTTTGGGTTCTTTATTTTAGTAAATTTTTTGTTCTCTTTAGTTGTCTAATATAAACAAGGAAGAGTCTCAACTCTGTTTGAGTTCTGAGAATTGTAGCTCTTTCATTGTTAACTTAACAGTGTCTGACTGAAAAACAGGAGTGTCCTGTGAGTTTTGCTAATCAAGTTGATATGTTGTACCATGATTCCATCATCGTAATCGTCATCATGGTTATGGTTTATATTCTTCATCACTTGCCTCGGAGCAATAGGAGTTTGTTGCTATGTGGCTGATATAACAATTGCTATGTTGGGTGACATCTGGATGAGTTCTTAATATAATAATCTTAGAAGCGATATTTCAGGACTAGCAAACTATCTTGTCTTTCGATATTGGTATGAAGAGTCTTGACTCTGTTTGAGTTATGAGAATTTTAACTCGACATTGTTTACTCAACAGTGTCTGACTAGAGAACACGTGTGTCCAGTGAATTTTGCTAATCAGGTTGATTTGGTCTCCCATGATTTAATCATTGTTGTCATGGTTATGGTTCATTTTCTTCGTCACTTGCCTCGGAGCAATAGGAGTTTGTCGCCATATGGCTGATATAAGTATGACTATGCTGGGCGACATCCGGATGAGTTCTTAACATAATCATCTTAGAAATGCTAATTTAGGACTAGCAAACTGTCTACTTGTCTTTCGATAGCTTTTTTTTTCTATTTATTTCGGTTTGTAATTTGCTCTTGATAATGTGAAGTTATAGGTTAATTATGCTATTCTAACTATATGTTTTGCGTTGGCTGAAGCATTACCACCCTTCAAGAGTGCTTAATGTTGTTTATCTACCATTTGCAATTGGGACGATGGCTATCTTACTGTACGATGAATCCAAAGTTGACACAAGAAGGAGGAATATAGCTGGATACACTCTTTTCACTCTAAGCACACTTTTTCTCATAGTTGTAAGTTGTCTGAAGGCATTAATCTTTCTATTCATGGTGCTCCCACTAGTGCAATTACCAAATTCAAGTTATTTTCCTTGAATTCCAGTATCTTGCATTAACCATTGCTGGCTTTCATATATGATAGTTGGACTTAACAACATCAGGGAAAGGGGGAGTTGGGCCTTATATTGTTATATGTGTGCTTGTTGCCTGCTTTGGAGTGGCCAATGCTCAAGTTCAGGGTGGTATGATTGGCGATCTATCTCTCACGTGTCCTGAATTCATACAGGTGGGCGGTCTCCTATAGTTTCTTTTGTATTCTTTCCGCAACTTATTCCATTGAAGATACATCTTTTAAGTCAGATCTAGGGTTTTCTACCTCAAATTATGAAAGATTTTCATTTATGCAGTCATATTTCGCTGGTTCAGCTGCATCAGGAGCTCTAACATCTGCTTTGAGGCTAATCACAAAAGCAGCCTTTGACAAGTCTCATGACGGTCTTCACAAGGGAGCCAGTATGTAACTCTTTGTCATCATCAAAAAATCTTTATCTATTTCTAGATTCATCCTGTCATATAGGGGTTCTGTTTTTTGAGGAATTTTAACTCTCCGGCGAGTCTAGTTTGACTCTATAGAAATCTGCAATCACGTGCTGATAGCATGCAGTCCTTAAGGACTAAGGTTTTATGTCATACCATGGTCGCATCTAAACTTTTAAGGTATTATCAGTAGGTGGGTAAAACCCACCTACCTATGTTGTGCCTGGTCTATGCACAGACGGAGCTCGTGGTGCAATAATCGGCTTTGTGAAGTGAAAGCAATCTGCAGAACTCTTCTCATCAATCTTCAATTTGCTTTTCAGTTTTGTTTCTGGCAATCTCCATATTCTTTGAGTTTATCTGCATCATTCTGTATGCGACTTGGTTTGCTAAGATTCCAGCTGTGAAGTACTGGCGCCTCAAGGCGGCCTCAGAAGGGTGTAAAACTATCTTAGGTGATCTTGCTGTCGCTGGAATCCAAAGACAGGTGCATCATTGCAGTGGAACTTTCTCTGTTGTAGTTGTAAAATTTTTGTTAATGTATCTGAAACCTTCAATATTTTGAAATTTTGGTAGGATGTAGACTCTAGAGATGATCGACTGAGCAATAAACAATTGGTGTTTCAGAACATTGATTATGCTATTGATCTATATCTTATACATGTTTTGACACTGACAATTATCCCAGGCTTTCTCTTTGAGAACACTGGAAAACACCAGTTGGGATCATGGTGAGTATTGATGACAGAAGCCAATTTTTCTACTCCGAGTAAATGATACACTTCTCGATTATAATGCTATATATTAAGATTGTCTTGTATTTGTAAGGTAATTTTATCTGCTTCTGTTGATTGTATGCATATCAAGATACTCTGTACGTGGCGTTCTGCAAAGGTTTGTGTTGATGAATCAAGGCTTGCACTAGTTTGTTTTTCTGTTGAAATCATGTCCTATATTTTAGGAGATAGTGGTTATTATCAAGTCTATCTTTAGAGAGGCTGTTTAGTCCTATTTTATAGGAGTTAGTTTCAGAATTGTTAGTGGACAACGTGTGTTTATGGTCAAGGCTTTAGGTTTGTATTTAAGAAGAAGTTTCAGTCTTTTTGAATAGATGAATGCAGTTTCCCTTCCATTGTTCTGTTCTTGCTGCATACTCTGTCTTTTTTGCTGCTGTAAATTCCGCTGCACAGCAAATTCAACATAGAAACAACAATTGGTATCAGAGCTCTCTTGATCTTAAGGGGCTGTGAGTGACTTGTGAGACTGAGTGAGAGGTGTGCTTCCATTCATAAAAGCTTCAAGGCCAAATGGAGGTAGGTTCGAGTGGTTTTTCAGCAGTGGCTGCACTAGTGTTTGACGGAGAAAATTATCAAGCCTGGGCAGTTAGAATGCAAGCTTATCTAGAGGGTTGTGATTATTGGGAAACTGTGGAACAAGACTATGAAGTTGATCCCCTTCTTGACAATCCAACCATCAACGAAATCAAGTTTCACAAGGAAAAGATAACAAGGAAGGCAAAGGCAAAGTCCTGTTTATATGCTGCTGTCTCACCCACCATTTTCAGCAGAATTATGGCTTGTGAATCAGCAAAAACTATATGGGATTTCCTCAAGGCTGAATATCAAGGAGATGACAGGATCAGAAGCATGAAAGCGCTGAATCTGATCACGGAGTTCGAAAGGCTGAAGATGAAGGAGTCTGAGACAATCAAGGAGTATTCGGATAAGCTGGTAAGTATTGCGAATCAAGCAAAGATCTTAGGCACTCATCTTTCTGACAATAGATTGGTGCAGAAGATTCTTGTCACCTTGCTTGAGAGATTTGAGGCAACCATTGCCTCTTTGGAGAATACCAAGGATCTTTCTCAGATAAAGTTGGCTGAATTGCTTAGTGCTTTGCAAGCACGAGAGCAAAGGAGATTGATGAGGCATGAGGAAAATACAGAAGGAGCTTTGCAGGCCAAAGAATGGAAAAGAACCGGAAAGGGAAGAAAGGGCATGGCAGCAGTGGTTCAGAAACTGTTGTGGGAGAAAGCAGTGCAGGAAGTTGTAAGAACTCTTGGGGAAAGCATCCTCCATGTAAGCACTGTGGAAAGAGAAACCATCCACACTTTCGGTGTTGAAAGAGGCCGGATGTAAGGTGCAGAAAGTGTCAAAGACAAGGACACATTGAAAAGTTCTACAAAGAGAGGAGAAATCGGCAACAATGTGAGGTACAAGTTGCTGTCCAGCAAGAGGTAGATCAATTATTTGTTGCCTCGTGTTTTTCCTCTAGTACTCCATGTGATAGTTGGCTAGTTGATAGTGACTGTACAAACCACATGACTAGTGATAAAAAGCTCTTTATAGATCTTGACAAGTCATTGAAGTCAAGAGTGATGATTGGAAATGGGGAGTACTTAGAAGTGAAAGGTAAAGGGTCTATAGCAATAGAAAGTTGTGCTGGAACTAAGTTGATTTCTTATGTGATGTATGTGCCTCAGATTGATCAGAATTTGCCGAGTGTTGGGCAGTTGGTAGAGAAGGGATTTAAGGTGATATTTGAAGAGAATGGTTAAGAGATGTTTAAGATAAAGATGCAACATAAGAGTTTTTCTCTAGATCCTCTTAAGAAGGAGCAGGTGGCATTTAAGTGTCAGGCTAGAGATGTTACAAGATCTGAGACGTTGCCAGACGTTACAAGATCGACATTGTCAGACGTTACAAGATCTGAGACGTTGTTAGACGTTACAACATCTGAGACGTTACAAAGTCTGAATGTGAAATCTGAAGACTGCCAAACTCTGAAGGAGCAGGTTGTATTCAAGTGTCATGCTAGTGACTCAGAAATATGGCACAAAAGAATGGGGCACTTTCATCACAAAGGCTTATTGTTCATGCAAAGGAATGAAATGGCAATTGGATTGTCAAACTTGGAGGAGCAAATCGCAAGTTGTAAGGCTTGTTTGCTGGGCAAGCAGACTAGACTTACTTTCAAGAATTCAACTTGGAGAGCTACAAAGAAGTTGCAGCTGATTCATATAGACCTATGTGGTCCACAAGTGACACCTTCATTAAATGGCAGCAGGTATTTCATTATTTTCATTGATGACTATGCCAGAATGTGCTGGATTTATTTCATGAAACAAAAGTCAGAAGTTGCTGAGATATTTCTAAAGTTTAAAAGATGGGTAGATAACCAAAGTGACTGCAAGATTCAGGTCATCAGATCTGACAATGGAACGGAATATACTTCACAGAGGTTTAACTCTTTTTGTGAAGAGGCTGGAATTGAGCATCAACATACTGTTCCTTACTCTCCACAGCAAAATGGAGTAAGTGAGAGAAAGAATAGAACCATTATGGAGATGACTCGGTGTCTACTGCATGAGAAGAATCTGCCAAAAGTTTTTTGGGCAGAAGCAGCAAATACAACAGTTTCTACCTACAAGGGTATTGGAGAAGAAGACACCTTTTGATGCTTGGTTTGATGTCAAGCCAATACTGAAAAATCTAAAAGTATTTGGCTGTCTGTGTTTTTCTCATATCCCACATGTGAAGAGAGATAAGTTGGGAGTGAAAGCTGAACCTGGAATTTTTGTAGGCTACAGCTCGGTGACAAAAGCCTATAGAATCTATCAACCACAAACAAAGAAAGTGATCATCAGTAGAGATGTTCAGTTCCTGGAAGATGAGGAATGAAATTGGATAAATGAACTAGAAGGCAACCACAAGGAGGTCTTACTAGAACCTGACGAGCTGGTGGATGATGTTCCAGTTAGAGGTACTCGTTCTCTAACTGATATATATGAGAAGATGTGTAATGTTGCTGTTATGGAACCTTCCGGTTATGATGAAGCTAAAGATGATCAGAGGTGGTTAAATGCAATGAAGGAAGAGCTGTCCATGATTGAAAAGAACCATACATGGAAGCTAGTTGACAAGCCTGAAGACAGGAAGATAATTGGAGTAAAATGGGTTTTCAGAACCAAACTCAATGCCGATGGCTCAGTAAATAAGCACAAGGCCAGGCTGGTGGTGAAAGGATATGCACAAGTTTGGGGAGTGGATTTCTCAGAAACTTTTGCTCCTGTGGCAAAGCTAGACACAATCAGAATATTACTTGCATTAGCTATTCAACAAGGATGGAAAGTGTATCAGTTAGATGTGAAGTCTGCATTCTTGAATGGAGTGTTGCAGCAGGAGATTTATGTTGAGCAACCTCAAGGTTTTGTCACACCAGGCCAAGAGGAGGAGAAAGTTTATTTGCTGAAGAAGGTGCTTTATGGGTTAAGGCAAGCTCCACAGCGTGATACAGCAAGATGGTTGAACACTTGCTGAGTTTAGGCTTCGAGAAAAGCCTTAGTGAATCCACTTTATATGTCAAGAAACTAATATCTGAGATAGTTGTGGTATCTCTTTATGTGGATGATATGCTTGTGACAGGAAGTAATGAAGCTTAGATTGATGCATTCAAACATGAGATGATGAAGATGTTTGAGATGACTGATCTAGGTGAAATGTCATTTTTTCTAGGGATGGAAGTTAGGCAAACTCAAAATAAAGTTTTCATTTGTCAGAAGAAGTACTTGAAGGAGATTCTGAAGAGATTCAACATGGAAGAATGCAAGAGTGTGAGTACTCCAATGACTCACAAAGAAAAGCTTTGAAAGAATGATGGAGGAGAACCTGTTGAGGAAAGAACCTATAGAAGCCTGATTGGATGTCTTATGTATCTCACTGCAACTAGGCCAGACATCTTATATTCAGTAAGTGTCTTGTCTCGTTTTTTAAGTTGTGCAAGTGAGTTGCATATGGTAGCTGCAAAAATAGTGTTAAGGTACTTGAAAGGCACTCTTTCATATGGGATAAAGTTTTGCAAAGTTCAGGAGTTTAAGTTGCAAGGCTATTCGGATAGTGATTGGGTAGGATCAATGGATGATATGAAGAGCACCTCAGGTTATTGCTTTACCTTTGGGTCGGCATGTTTTTCTTGGTGTTCAAAGAAGCAAGAAATTGTGGCTCAATCAACTGCAGAAGCCGAGTTCATTGCAGCTACTGCAGTTGTGAATCAAGCATTATGGTTGAAGAAGTTGATGGATGATCTGCATTTGCAACAAGAAGAAGAAATAGAAGTATTTGTAGATAATCAAGCTACTCTAGCTATTTCAATAAATCCAATATTTCATAGAAGAACAAAGCATTTTAAGGTCAAGTATTACTACTTGAGAGAAGTGCAGAAGGCTGGAGAAGTGAAACTGCTGTACTGCAGTTCAGAGAACCAAATTGTAAATATATTCACTAAATCGTTTCATGTTGGTCGGTTTGAACTTCTCAGGGCAAAGCTGGGAGTGTGCAGCACATGATCCAGGAGGAGAATGTTGATGAATCAAGGCTTGCACTAGTTTGTTTTTCTGTTGAAATCATGTCCTATATTTTAGGAGATAGTGGCTGTTTAGGAGATATTGGCTGTTTTCAAGTCTATCTTTAGAGAGGTTATTTAGTCATACTTTATAGAAGTTAGTTTCAAAATTATTAGTGGACAACGTGTGTTTATGGTCAAGGCTTTAGGTTTGTATTTAAAAAGAAGTTTCAGTCTTTTTGAATAGACGAATGCAGTTTTCCTTCCATTGTTCTGTTCTTGTTGCATACTCTATTTTTTTTGCTGCTGTAAATTCCGCTGCACAGCTAATTCAGCATAGAAACAACAGTTTGTGTACTTACTATGGTCTGGCTTCACCGTTTTGTTTTAGGTACCCGTTGGTTCTTATTGCTCTATTCAATGTGTGAGATTTCATATCTCAATACATTCCCCTTATCGTCAACTTAGAGTTCCGAAAGGGCCTCATGTTAGCAACTCTAGCCCGCTTCTTGCTTGTCCCCGTGTTCTACTTCACAGCAAAGTTTGGTGATCAGGGGTGGATGATATTGCTCATATCATTCTTGGGTTTGACCCATGGTTATCTCACCGTCATTGTTATGACAGTAGCACCGAAAGGCTACAAGGTTTGACCTGAACTTCATCTCTTTTGAGTGTTGTTCATTTTAGCATAATTTCTTCATAAAATTCAATAAAGGGTCAGCTGTTTTTTCAGGGACCGGAGCAAAATGCCTTGGCCAACTTACTTGTGCTGTTTCTCTTTGGTGGGACATTTTCGGGAGTTGCTCTGGGCTGGTTGTGGATTTTGGGCAATGACAAGTTTTAGAGAGCAGTCATCGCTGTCACTAGTGAAGGAAATGATCTCACCCGGGGTTCTTTCGATTCACAAATATTGAAAATGAGACATTCGATTGTTAGGCTAACTAGAAGTTTCATTTCGCTTTTCTCTTTCGATGAATGCTCATTGATTTTGCCGTGTTATGATATATTTGTATTTATCAATTGCGATTAAATGTTTCGAATATTGCAAAAATGCTTGCACTTTCATACCCTTGCAGCTGCGTGCAAAGATGAGACATGTATGAGAACATTTTCATAGTTCTCCCACAGCTCATATGAATTGAAAATGCACAGGAAAAGCTTAGCTTATTGTCTACTTTAAGTCCAAATTGATCTAATTTAATATGCCGGTACTGGAAGCTGACAACTCTCACGGGCAATAATGAATAATTCAAAAGAAGAAAGGAAAGATACCCTCGAGATCATGATAGATAGAATTTGCCCCTGGATGCTTTTCCATACTTTATTTTTCAATCCCTTGGATAGTTCTGGGTCCCTCTTGTCGTAAAATCACCCTTAGACAAAGTACTTGCCATGTAGCGCACTAATTTTTTCATAGTAAAATGTGCTCATGATAAGACAGTGAGCAATCGACATTGAAAGTAGAAAACTAATTGGTCCCTAAGAGCTAACCCGTCAAGGGCTATCCATTCCCGGCATATGGGAGAATTGTTAGAGCTAGTATAGATACCTAGAAGGAAGGGTGAATATGTGTAAATGCAAATTTTTGCGGAATAATATACTATTAGAAATAAATCAGAGGAATGATGGAGAGACAAGTATAGATATAAACAATAACACTATAACAGAATAAATGAGTTCAGAGAAGAGAAAATGAACATAAAGATTATAGTGGTTTGGCTTAGTCTAAGCCTACGTCCGCTCTCCCACACCGATAGCCGATTGAATCAAAAGAGAATACAATCTTGTTCAGAACTTCTCAGTGAAGAGTGTTTTTTACTCTCACGAAGTTATACTAGGAATCTCTTTCTTTTGTGCACAGTAAATGACAAGTGAAAATGTAAGCTTTTAGACTTTGAAATTTTTCTCTCAATCACCAATACCGCGAAAGACTAAAGATGTCTCCTTTAGATACTCCTTCATGTCTTTTTGACCGTTGGAATTCTTTCAATCTACCCGTTGAACAGAATCAATCAAGGAGATCTTGAGTCAATTGAGGATTGTGATGAAAGTCCATCAATCATGTTCGCTCATACAATCAGGATTTTGGTTTCCATAAGTAGATACCTTCCAAATATACTTGCCTTCTGAAGATTGATCGCATCCAAATGAATAATGATAGTCAATCTTGTATCCAACCAGAAAGCTGTTTGTAAGATGTATCCTTCAAAAGGAATAAAACAAGATACCGTATCTTAGTTTCCTTATCTAATTTAGTCTAAGAGCCGTAACACTTAAGTCTGGTCGCAATATCAGACTTTGCCATTTGAGTCTGATCTTGTCTTCAGACTTTGCCGAGTTTTGTCATCTTCAAAACAAAAACAGAGTTTTTTTCTAACAAGAATCAAATGGTTTGTTGGTTTATTTTGCGAAAGTATATGATCTCTTTTCTTCTCTCTTCTATTTTTGGGCATCATTGCAATGGAAACTTGTGAACTTAAGCAGCTTAAGTAACTTTTAGAGTCACTCGTCAGCTTAAGGATCACGTTTTTGCCATTCCTACGGAAAACTGTAAAGGAAAGGGCCTTGATCTTAGAGCCCCTATGAAAAGCATTGATGCCCACTCTGCTTGCAAGCTCACTGCATATCTTAGCCCTTTTCCAGAGTGTGCGTAACGATATCTTGTATCGCGCTTGATTCACGTCAATGCAAGTAACATGTCTGTAACAACCCTGCCCCAATCATGAACTGTTTTGGATCTTGACTTAAACTGCTACCATGTTGATGTACATACAATTAATATTTTGGAACTAGAGTCGGGTTACTTGGGAAGCAGACCTTGTCGCTATGTCTTATTTACCTCCAAGTCCTTAGTGATGACTCCCATATGTCAATTTTCGAGGATTAGGAACTAGTGAAAGCTTAATGCTGTCGCAATAGTCTAGTGACAATTCTCGATACAACATTGCCAATCCAAATACTATTTTTGGGTCTCATAATTAATGTAGAATCGCTATAATCTATATCATATAACCTTTCAGATCAAGATTAATATCCAACTAATCTTATGTTTGGGGCATCAATGGGTCGGTTTTGATTCGAAACATGAACACCACAAAATCCGAAATGAGAAAAGGTTCGATTCGGTTTGGGTGTTCTTTTTTTGTTTTATCTTAGGCTCCTTTCGTTTCACGGAAAATAATTTTCAGAAAAATAATTTTCGAACTTTACGGCATTCATTTCATGGAAAATATTTTTCACCAATGGAAAAAAAAAACACCTTCAAAAGTGGGAAAATGTTTTCCGCTTTTTTGAAAGAGGAAAACATTTCAGTCTTCTTTATTTATCTTTAAATATCGCGACTGCTAGCAGTGTGCCTCGACCTCGCCCTAGACTAGTGAGCCGGCGGCCTTTGATAGCGAGCTCATAGCTTTTAGAGGTGAGCTAAAGGCTTGTCTTGGATTGACAAGTTCATGGTCTTTGGTGGCAAGTCGGGAACTTGTGGAAATCTGACGAGTTTCTGACCAGTGACATATCAACATATAACAAAGAAAAGGAAAAAAATCAGAGATATATATATTTTATTTTTCTTAAATTTTAAACGAACACTCAAAAATATTATTATTTTCTAGGAAATTGATTTCCTGAAAAATATATTTCATAAATATTATATTTTCCGATAAGACGAATAGAGTCTTAGTATCAGCAGTAAAAAAAGGGCAGTCGTACAATAGCATATATAAAATTTCCTCTTCTACCCTTCTTTTAAGAGGTAAGAACGGCAATATATCTCAAATTTCCTGGTGGTCGCCGTCGTAGGATGCTACCCCATCACCTCCGGCCATCGTCGAAGTTCACTGCGCCGTGCCTACCCCAGTCTCTCGGTCACCAACAACTCACAAAAACTTAGCACCACCGCTGCACCACCTCTTGGCCGCCTATTGCGCAGGATCTCGACATGCCGTTGGTGCATCACATGCGTCAAGGCCACCCGTGCTTGGACAGGAGGTGCATGTCGTTGATGTCCATGTTTGATGACGAAGCCCTTCTAGGCACATTGGAGTGACGCGCAGGACTCTTGAGGGAGGGATCGTAGTTGTTGAGGCCAATGATGAAAACTTTCTTGGCCTATACCAACGAGGACGGAGAGGCCGGCGGGGCATCGGGGGTGGGCGGAGAGTGGACCTCCTTCTACCACTTGATGCCGCCTCATGAGAAAAGGCTCTCGAAATTGAGGGAGGTGGCGGTGAGGGAAATGAGGAAGATTAAGTGTGTTTTGTTGGTGTCAAAAGTGATGGTAATGAATTGGTAGAATTTTGATTTGTAACTATGTACATAACGGAAGTAGTTGCAAGAACATTTGGACTTTGGATTTCTTACCTTGTTGGCAACAGTTTTCAGATATGGACCATTCCCCCACAAAAATTGTTGGCGTAGTCTTTATGCATACTTAATGATGCAAGAGACTTTCTAAATTATTCAGGTTCTGACGCAGAGCATCTGCAACCTTTGAAAGGGGTAAGGCTCATTCTTGTCAATCTGAATAGTTTAAAAAGTTTCATGCATTGTAACTTTGCATAATGTCTGCACCAACAGTTCTACAGGAGAATAGTTAATACCCGAAGACCTATAATCTATTGCCAATAAGGTAAGAACCCGAAGTCCAAATGCACCCCAGCTCCATGTATTCCTTTAGAAGGATGAGAGACTACGACGAAACAAAGAAACGAATATTAGCCGGGTGAGAAGAAAGACTGCGGGGTTTTGTTGTGAAGTTTCGTGAAGTAAAATCTAACTTCGTAGTTCACTGATTTCACAGTGATGGCGAAGACTGACGATGTTGCTAGGATGGACGGGATTTTTATAGTTGCAGGATGGCATTATGGTTTTGAAAGCGAGCCTCGTGACTTTTTGTTGATGCTGAGGCATTAGACTTGCATCATCCCTCGTAGAAGGCATCAAATATCAATATCTTTGAACCTTTTTTTTTTTGGCTTTTCTGTGACCGTGGCTATGGTGACTTGATGGGAGGTAGTTAAGTAATGAATTCATGGAGGATGGAGGTAGTTGAGTAATGATGATTTTATGGAGAGATGGAAAGTATTTTATATTTCATGTGATATAGTGATGCGATCCTTTTAATTGAAGATTGATCTATTGATTATCTTGAAGTACTGATGAACTAATTGGATAAGATGTTTGATAATTTTTGAAAGCATTAATTGGTACCTGGTCAATTATACAAAACATACTTTGAGAATGCTTGATAAGTGCAGTTGACATAGCATTCTCTCTTATTCCCCTTTAATTAATCAAGTATTCAGATTTAGCGACGTTATCATATCCAAGATATGAGGTTTGTAGAATGAGGATATATGGGGTGCATCACTAGAGGTGTGCACGGTCCAGGATAGTCCAATTCCCCCCCTAAACTGGGAATCGAATTGCCTAAGTCTTGGACCAGACCACCGGTTCTTAGAAAATTTAATGGACTAGTTGGAAATCGGAAAAATTCTGAAAAAAATTAAATTTCTTTACTTATTTTTAAGAAAAAAATTATTTTAGTAAAGTTGGGTAAAGATTAAAAATATAGAAATTTAAACTGAGTTAATTTTACTTTTTTTACATCTTTATTTTAAATAAAAAATAAAAAATTTAACCGGTCCAGTCTGGCCTTCCCAGGAACCGGGAAATAGACCTCCCAGACACTAGTTCCACTTTTGGGAATCGAAAACCAAATCAACACTTCCAGTCCGATCTGGTTCTCGGCCCGTCCGAGCGATTCCCGGTTTGGGTGGTCCAAGTTGTCCACCCCTATGCATCACATCTCATGATCTGAACTATTAAGATGAATTAGAGCAAGGTGCTTGGCACATCTGATAATTACTAAGCATTAAAAATGTAACACGAGGATTGTTGAATTGAATATTACATAAAATACATGACTAATTTTTTATCCAATAACCAAAAAGCATATATTTATCTTAAAAACAACAATTACGTATTCCAACTCAGCAAAATTTTACAAATTTTGGGACAATTGCCAATTCAGTCATAAATATTTTTTTTATGCCAAATGAGTCTTAAACCTTTTGCAACTTTGCCAATTAAGTCCTTCCGATGGATTTTGACCAGAAAATGCATACGTGGTGCGACGAAACTTGCCTGCGATGATCGGACCCAAATTTTTTTTATGTTCTTTCTCTTAAAAGAACTAATTGGCCGGCGAGCTCTGGCGGTCGACGGAGCTCGTCGGCCACTATAGAAGGCAGCCCGGCCCTCGCCGGCCGTGGGCGAGGGCTGGGGAAGCCGCCGCCTCCCTCCCCCGTGGCCGGCGAGCCTCGCTAGCCCTTGCCTTCGGCGGTCACGGGGGAGGGTGGCAGCGGCCGGACAGCCTTCTATAGTGGGTCCGGTCATCGCCGGTGAGCTCCGTCGAGCCACATCGTCACCACGTAGGCATTTTCCGGTCAAAATCCATCGGAAGGACTTAATTGGTAAAGTTGCAAAAGGTTTAGGACTTATTTGACATAAAAATTTTTTATGATTGAATTGGCAAAGTAGCAAAATGTTTAGGATTGAATTGGCAATTGTCCCTACAAATTTTTTTGCAAGATTAACATTCATTTTTCGAATATATGTTTCATATCTTCTCACACCTACCCACATCCATGCCCAAATCAACACGGCAAACAAGTTTAAACTTTCTCAGCCGCTACTACCAATGTCTTCGGCTAGTAGCCCGACCCCCTTCGCTAGGGGTGAGCACCGGGTACCGCCCAACCCGGGAACCGCCCGGACCGGACCGGACCGGCCTGGTTGGTCCGGTTCTTCAGAGTTGTGGTCCGGTCCACGGTTCCAAATAAATGGAATCGGTTCCCGGGTGGTCCGGTTCCCGGTTCTGGGGTAGTCGAGACCGGACCGGACCACCCGGATCGGACCACTAGGACCGACCATTAGGACCGGACCACTAGAGTGACTTGGGAGCTCAACTCCAGTCCAAGAAGCTTCAAACTTCTAGAGCCCACTTCCTATTTATTATTGACGCCCAACCCATTTGCACTCTACCCAGCTCATCAAAGATAACACATGCTCAAACCCTTAAACAAGGAAAAAAGAAACACTTTCACCTTTAAAGATCAAAGTGCAGACTGTGTACTGTCTTCTCGAAGCATCTTCAAAAGAATCAAAACCCTCCACATCCACACGGCACACGGTCATCTCGAGTCGCCGGAAACGCAGGGCTCTCTACTCTCGATGCCTCACCCGCGACTTTCCCCGTGGTCCTCGTCGTTTCCCTGGTAAACTGCCACATGATATGTTTTTCTTCTCCTTGAGGGTCACGGTTCGGGCGTGATGCTGGAGAAGCAGGAGTCGGGGTACTGAGTGATGCTGCACAAGGCCTTGAGGGAGGCGGACGGGGTCAGCGGGGAAGGGGTTGCGGTGGAGTCGGAGCCGGAGCCCCCGCGCCGGTGGATGAGGATCCCGGCGACGGCGGCGGCGATAACGGCGAGGAGGAGGGAGAAGCTCAATCTAGGGATGCATCTATGTGGGTGTTATGTTGTGAGTGTGGGGTCTCTCTCTCTCTGTGAGATCGCATCAGACCCGCACAGAGAGACAGAGAGATAGAGAGAAACAGAGAGGGGTGCGAATTTAAAGAAAAAGGGACGAGCGATCTTGATTGCTGCTTGCTGGTAGAGAGAGAGAGAGAGAGAGAGAGAGAGAGAGAGAGTATGTTTTGAGTTGAGAACTGAGCAAAGTCTGTGGTGGTGGGCTTCTGATTTCTGTAGTTGCTGCTTCTGCGAAAAGAGAAAGAGGGGTTTCTTGATTTTGCAGAGAGATAGAGAGATAGGGGAAGTTAGCCAGAGAAGCTCTAAACAGTGAGATAATAACGACTCCTCTTTCTTTTATCTATCTCTCTCCCTCTTTTTGCTCTGCGGAAATTTGCCCCCCTCAGCTGCCGTTTCTTGCTTCGCCCCTCCTCTTTCGGTGGATGAGGATCCCGGCGACGGCGGCGGCGATGAGCCGGAGCTTATACTGTAAAGTGATATGCACTTTAGCATATGTAAACAGGCTTACAAGAACAATTCTCTCTGCAAGCATGCATTTAAGCCCATCATTTTTTATAGCCTGTTGATGTCTCACATGCCTAGACTCGGCAGATATAGATTTACATCCTTGGCCCTTGTCCAGAGTAGCAAATATTGGAGAGCAGACGGGGTCTTCTTTTTTGTTTTTTCCTTTTTTGCTTGAATTTTAGGATTGAGAAGCTTCATGTTAATGAAACAGTAATTACTGCATTATGCAATTTCACTATTTTGTCCTTTGTAGTTTTGCGACCCAGCTTTTGATTTTTGGTGTGTGGCATTTACCTTATCTGTGTCATCTTTTGGTAATCATGTCCAGCATTTTGACATCAATTTTTTTTTGGTGTTCCTGTCAAGGAGAAGATTGAACGGATTCTTGCTCTTGTGAGGCTTAATTTGCTAGTCTTGCATGGGCTTGTCTTCGCTGGACGAATCAATGGAAGTAGACAAATCCAACGATGACATGACTCGGGGAGTAGAACACAAACTAGAACATGAAGTTGAAGAAGACTTCGAAGTGACATCCAACACAGATAAGTTATCTAGTACTTGCCCTTCTAGTAGTAAACGAAAATCAGAAGCTTGGCTTCATTTTCGTGAAGGCAAAATTGAGAATGAGAAAATTGAGGTGATATGCATTTATTGTGGGGCCAAGTATATCTATTCTGTTGATAACGGTACTTCTGCTATGTTGAAGCATTTGAGAAAGTGCAATAAGTATCCTCGCAATATAGATAAGAAGCAAAAACTGCTTATTCCATGTAGAGTAGATGCGACTCAAGTGTTAATGGGGAATACTACTACAACCACTAGCAATAGTGGCAATGTCTTATCAACATGGAAATTTGATCAGGATCGTTGTAGGCGAATGCTTACTAGGATGATTATAATGGATGAACAACCGTTTTCTATGGTTGAACGTGTTGGATTTCGTGACTTCATTAATGAAGTACAACCTCTCTTCAATCACATCTCACGATTTACTATGGCTAGAGATTGTATGAAGCTGTATCTTTGTGAAAAAGAAAGGATGAAGACTTTTTTTCGAAAGCTCAACTCTAGGGTTGCACTCACAATCGATACATGGACTTCCATTTAGAACTTGAGTTATTTATGTCTCACTGCACATTTTATTGATGAAGATTGGAAATTGCACAAAAGAATCATCAACTTTGTGGTGATGTCTAGTCACAAAGGCAAAGAGACTGGGAAAATGCTTGAGAAATGCATTTACAAATGGGGAATAGAGAAAAAAGTGTCTACAATCACCGTGGATAATGCTAGTTCAAATGATGTTGCTATTGATTTTTTGAGAGAAAATTTTTCAAGAGATAAGTTATTGATCTTAGATGGTGATGTTTTACACATGAGGTGCACAGCTCATATATTGAATTTGATAGTAAAGGATGGTTTGACTGAGGTACGTGATTCTATTGCACGTATTCGAAATGTGGTGAGGTATGTGAGGAGCTCTCCCATGAGAGCTAAAATATTCCAAAGTTACATTGACAATTCAAGCATCACTTATAAGGGTTCAGTTTGTCTTGATGTCAGTACTAGATGGAACTCCACTTATCTCATGTTAGATACCGCCTTAAAGCTAAGAAAAGCTTTTGAAAGGATGGAAGAAGAAGATATTTCTCTTGTACTTGAGCTTGGCAACGAAACTCCTAAACATGAAGATTGAGAAAATGCCAAAATTATTTCCATATTTTTGAAGAAGTTTTATGATGCCACGAACAAAATGTCTGGGACTTTGTATACCACTTCGAATGAGTATTTTGAGGGAATAGCTGCTTTATATAAAAGTCTGAAACAAGCGGATAGGGTTTTGGATCCTAGGGTAAAAGCTATGGGTGCGAAGATGAGAAATAAGTTTGACAATTATTATGGGAGTTTTGAAAGAGTAAATATGATGGTGTTGATTGCGGTAATATTGGATCCAAGGAAAAAGTTGAACTTTGTGCGATATTGTTTTAAACTCATCTATGATGATAGTGTGAAAGTTGATGAGATGTCCGATAAGGTAAGGATTGCCTTGGATCGTTTGTTTCATTTTTATGAAAGAGAAGGTGACAAAAATTTGGATAGTCAACTTTTGATTGATACTAGTAGTAGTTGGGATCCTAATAGCCATGTGGAGGATGAGCTTGATTACGATGTGGGTCTCGATTTGGAAAATATGTATGAAGGCTTTCTTCATGAGGAAAAAAAGGTGTTAGATGGCAACTTATCTGAGCTCGATAAATATCTTAAAGCCTAACGTGAAGAAACTCGTGATCTTGACATTTTAATGTGGTGAAAAACTATTGGCAATAAGTTTCAAATCCTCTCTTTGATGGCTCGGGATATCTTATCTATTCCTGTGACAACCGTTGCTTCGGAGTCGACTTTTAGTACATCCGGTCGTGTGCTTGATGGCTTTCGAAGTTCTTTAACTCTTACAGTGGTTGAAGCTTTAATTTGTACTCAAGATTGGTTGAGGACGACTAACATACCGATTAATGTTGAATAGTGCATTGAGAATGCGGAAAAGTTTGAATGTGGTAAGTTACAAATATATCTGCCTTTCTTGTAATTTGTTTATATGTTTAATGAGTGAATGATTAATTTAATATTTTATGTTTGTTAGATATGAATGATTTGCACTCAGAGCTTATTGGTAAATAGATGCATCATGAATACTTGCTGGAGCTCTCTCTCTCTCTGTTGGATTTTGTCCGAACTGGGTTGTGTTCTCTCCTGCTCATCTTGTGACTTATAGCCTATGCTGTTTCGAGCATTTTTCTCTGGTGTATGACCACAGAAGTCCTCAAACTTGTTCTGCCACAGTTTTATACCAGTGTATATGTCAGAGATTGTTTGTGTACTTACACTGATCATATAATTTTTTCTTCATTGTGTAACGTCTATGGGAAGTTGGGCTTCCGGTATGCACTTCCCTAAACTCAGTTCATGTTTCTCATTCTTGATAGTGAAAGCATCTGTTCTCTTTCCAGACATTACCTCTGCTTCGCCTTATCTATGAATGAATAACCAACTGCTTGTTGCACTTCATCGAGTGCCCATAAAATCTGGTTTTATGGCAAGAAACATTGCATATGCACCATAAAAGTAGCGAGCTTGATGAATCTCGTGAAGATGTGGAGACCGCATCCGTCAAGTCCAATACGAAACATGAAACACAAAAAATCGAAGGGAAAGCTCCGCAAAAGTCTCTGATTCGGAATTGGCCCTTAATGTCGTCCATCGGTCTGTACTGCGTCTTCTCCCTTCATGACATGGCCTACACGGAGGTAATGCAAAACGCCACGTGCTTGTCTAGTTTGCAATATATGTTTTGATAATTTTTCCCGTTTAATTTTTCCCAGTCCCATTGGACCGCCCAGGAACCGGACCGGACCAACGGGTCCGGTCTGGTCCGGTCCAGTCCATGACCTTGACGGTCCGGTCCACGGTCTCAGAGACTGTGGACCGGTTTCATCGGTCCGGTTCCCGGTTCCCGGTTCCGGGGGAGAACTGGACCGCCCTGGACCATGCACACCCCTACCCTTCGCGCCGTCGTAAAGCCATCAGATCTTAGGATCCCGTTGTTCCCAGTCGTCCTCCGCAATTCCCTTTCTGTCTCGCAGATGCAGGAGATCCATCACCATTGAGGCCTTGATACGAGATTATCTATGGCATGGTGACCTGAGTTGACGCATCCGGTTTGAAAATAGGCGTATGTTTTTTTTTTTTTTGTTGGTCATGGGTGAGAATTCGGGCATTACTCTTTCTGGTTGCAAGATGGAGAAATGGAGGGAAGATCAATTCTATTTCTCATTCAAAATCACGGTGGAGGAATTTGATTGCAACGGTCAACTCTCTAAGTTTGGATTCGAAAAGATCATGGTGCAGTAGTGCAGGTCGGCGGCTTTCACTTATGTCACATATGATAGCTTGAAGTGTTCAAATAGAAAAATCCAAGAATAGTGTAAGTAGTATGTTAAAGTCAAATATATATTTATATCTATTATGTAGTTTGCCTGTGAATTGCTAGTTGCTTGTAACAATGACAAGACACTACACATCACTATGCTCTGTGAGCTCATGGTGACAACATTATTTGACAATGGACTTTAGGAAATGGACTGAATAGTCGATTGCTTGTGGAGTCCTTCGCAAACTTATCCTTAATTATTATATTAACAAACGTATGTATACATAAATGTATATTATGTATATGTTCTTCTTTATCGCTTGTTCCTTAGAGTAATAGTATCTCTCTGAATATAGATAAGAAAATCACAATAGAACCGAATGGATAAGGAAAAAACTAATAGCGACGAGATAAAACAACAATTGAAATTTGCCCTTTATAATCCCATGAGTTATTTTTGCAGAGCTAGTTTTCCAAATCATGTAAATAACTTTATGAATTATGGATGCATTTACGTTTATACAACAAATTCGTTATATCTATTTAGGTTAGGATGAGGAGTAGCTTAGGTTAGAGTTTGACAACAGTATGGGTTGATAATGGAGTACTAGGGTATACTAATTTATTATTTGAAAATTTAAACATTTCAATAACCCCGTAAGAAACTCCAACATCTGTCAACTTTTTCTTTTGGGTTTGTTGCTCCGATTATTACTCTTATTTAGGAGTCTCATGGGTAGATCAAAAGGGAATTATAGACACTTCATTAAAAGCCCACATGAAGTTCCCCTCCATAAGGGACTCGTCTTGCTGTCGCCAAACTAGTAAAAGAAAGAAAGAAACAAGCTAATGGAATTGAAGCAACAATGCCTTCACTATTGAACGCATTGGTAGAAAGTGGAGATTTGGTGAGTGGTCCACTTTTTCTTGTTCTTTTGTTTTTGGTTTTCTTGGGTCCATATGATATCTCATAATTAAATCTTTCTCTTAATGTGGCTTTTGTTACAGTTTCACTTGTAATCTAAGCTGCTTTTGGTGAGCTGTCTCATTCCACTTTTCGGTTGGTCATTGACCCTATCATGTGCATGCAGTCCCAAAGCTCGATCGCAACAGATAAGACTCCATCATTCTCTTTTGATTCATACTATTGAGATGATACAAGCCTGTCTCTGCAACATGTGATCCCAAAGATCGCTGAAATTACGACAAAATCAAAAGAAGAAGAAGATCATGCTTATCCGTCGTTTTCATGGATCAGCTATACGAGCGACTCGGTTGGAAATAGGCAACAAAGTGCACCAAACGACCTTATCAAGTTCAGTCAAAGGATGGTGGGTCAAGAAGTGGCGACAAAGTGATGTTAATTCAAGCTTTCGGTATGTCAAACCAAGAATCATGGGTCCGTGTCCCTTTTTTATGTGCATAAAGCCTTTTTTGTGTGTGTGGCTTTATAACGTGACATGAACAACCACCAATCTGAAAATGTCTTTATTGAGCAATCGATATTCACATCATGTATATGATATGTGTTACGAGTGTGTATGTATAGTAGATGAAGGAGAAAATTGTCGCATGCACCTCTCTCTTCATTACTAGGGTTTATCTTTGCAACCTCGCTTTCAACCTTGTTCTGTACTCGAGATTGTTCTGGGCAACTGGCCACGTTGTTGCACTTTATACTCGATGACAAGTGGGAGCCATTTAAGTCTGGAGCATGGACCATAGATTTTGCGTTACCAAATCATCTGTTCCAATGTCCAGGAAATAAAAGGAACAGCAACTTTCAAATCAATATCGTACGAGCATCGTTTACCAATTGTACGATAAAACTAATAATGTTGTTTCGTGGGATCAATTATGATAGCTGTCAGATCATAAACAGAAGGATAGACTTTAGGTGATCCATCCCAATGCTATTGCTTCCGGTTGACAACCATTGCTGAGTACAATGAAGATAACATCGTTTTGCTTTCTGTCGGTTCTCTGTTCAATGATGTGTGGATAATTTGACAGCACCAACGAAAGTAGAGATAAGGTAGATTGAAATTCTCTCACATCACGTTTTCCTTTGAGATGTTTAAAAGCTTTGTGCTGCTATTGTTTTACAGATATCCAAAGTAGTCAAAGGACAAATTTCACAAGGCGAGTCAAATAGCTGGGCATTTATTGATTATACAGTAATACGTCTACATATGGTCACATAATCATCCAAATCACTTGAATGAATTGGTTTTTAGACAAATGGTGAAGATATAACATAGCTTCTTCGATGAATGTCTTGTTAATTAGATGTGTCTCCTGAATATCACTTTGAAAAAAGGAAAAGGATAAATAGAACTAAAGTACAAAAACACCAATAATACAACACCTGCAATAGACAAGAGTATTATGTTTGACAAAACGTATGCATGTACTCCAAAAAAAGACATGCAGTGAACTAGTGGAAGATAGAAGATTGAGGGCCACGTGCCTCCAATTATACAATACTTAGAAGCACGAAAGGGTCAGAGACCCTTCTCATTTGTTTGACACAACAAATACATGTGACCGATAGAGTCTCTCTACAAGCACAAGACGCCCAAGCACTGAGGATACTGTGTGGTAAGTTCAAAGAAAAAATTATGAGACAAAGAGAATTGAAGAATTCTCAATTTATAGGTTTTATATAGACACATCTCTCCATCTACCCAACTACTTGTAATAATTACAAGTTTGCCTGCCCTTGAGACATTATAGAACCCTTGCGAAACCCTAGGAGGCTCGTTCTTGGGTCATGGAAACCTCTCGAAATGTGGCCCTCATTCCCAGTCAGTGACACTTAGGTTATTCAGGGAGCAAACTTTGTCGCTATGTCTCATTTGCCTCCAAGACCCCTTTGATGACTCCCACATGTCATTTTTAACGGCTAGAAATTAGTGAATGTTTTATGCGATTGCAATGGTCTCACAACAATTCTTATGTGACATACCAATCCTAATATTTTTTTTTGGGTCTCATAGTTGACGTAATATCGATAAAATTTGTATCATAGTTACATCACCATAACCTTTTAAATCAAGATTGATATCCAACTAAGCATACACTTTCTCTTTCTCGCTTCGTCACGACGTTGAACGGCTTGGCAGAATATGGAGATTTGGTGAGCGGTCCAAATTAGTTTTGTTTTGTTTTGTTTTTTGCCTTGATTCCGTTTACTATCTTGTAATTGATCTTTATCAACTAACGTGGCTTTTGTTACAGTTTCACCAGTCAACTAAGCTAGGTTCAATCAACGAGAAAAAGAAAAACCTAAGTTAGGGTTTTGGTAAGCTGTCTCATTCTACTTGCGGTTAATCATTGACCCTATCATGTGCATGTGGGCCCTAAGCTCGACCACGACAGATATGACTCCATCATTTTCTTTTGATTCAATGCTATCGAAATGGTCCATGCCTGTCCCTGCAATATGCGATCTAAAAGATCACTGAAATTATGACAAGATGGAAAGAAAAAAGAAGATGAAGCTTATAGATCGATTTCCTGGATTAGCTAAACGAGCGAAGTGCAGCAAATAGTCTCACCAAGTTCAGTCAAATGATTGTGTGTCAAGAAGTGGCGGCTAAATCTAAAGTGACGTTAGTTCAAATTTTTGGTACGTCAAACCAAGAATCATGGGCACGAATCCATTTTTTATGCATGAATCCCTTTTTTTTGTGGGCTTATAACTTAACATGAACAAACAGTAATCTTAAATTCCTTTAAGATCAATCTCTACTCACATCAAGTATGCAATATGCATTACAAGTGTGCCTGTATAGTAGATGAAGGAGAAAACTTTTGCCTGCACCTTTCAATTCAAAACTAGGATTTATCATTGTAGCCATCCGTTTGGACCTTGTTTTGTATTAGAGATTGTTCTGGACCAGTGGCCACTTTGTCGCACTTTATGATCGACCGAAATCGGGAGTCATGCGAGTGCGGAGCAAGTACAATGGAATATGCGTAACCATGTCATCTGTTCCAATGTCCAAGAAACAAAAGGAACAACAACTTTGGAATCATAAAACATCGTACGAGCATCAATAGACTTTCTACCAACGTGTAAGATAAGAAGAACGATGTTGTTTCATGGGATGGATGATCTGATTAGTTATTGAATCACAAACAGAAGGGATATCCTTTTAGGCGATCCAAACCAATGCTATTGCTTCTGATTGACACCATTGCTAAGTACGATGAAGATAACTCCGTTTTTTTCTTGTTGTTATTGCTACCGATACGATAACTTCTTTTTGTTTACTATCAATTCTTTATTCATTGACGTATTAACAATTTAACCGCACCCATAAAGTAAAGATAAGAATGTCCGAAATTCTCCTATCCGTACATGTTTTGTTTTTGAATGTTTAAAAGGTTGTGTTTATATCATTTTACAAATATAGGAACTGGGAGTAGTCAATGGACAAATTTCACAAGGCGAGATAAATCGTTGGGCATGTATTGATTATATAGTCACAAATATAGTATGCATACATCCACACTATCATTCAAATCACTTGTTCACATTGGTTTTCAGAAAGATGGTGAAGATATCTTGGTAATTAGATGTTTCTTGTAAACATGAATTTGACAAGCAAAAGAAAAAGAGAACCAAAGTACAAAGACACTGGTAATACAACATGGGCAAGTGACAAGACTACTATTGTTGGCAAAACATGCGCATGTGCTCCAAAAAAAAAGGACATATTGTGAAATAGTGGAAAATAGAAGATTGAGGGCCATGTGCCTTTAATTTTAAAATGCCTTGGAAGTAGAGAGAGAGAGAGAGAGAGAGAGAGAGAGAGAGAGAGAGAGAGAGAGAGAGAGAGAGGTCCATTCATCAATAGGGACACCGTTTTAATTAGGTGAAAAGGGAAAAAGAGTAAATTTTCATTATCCTTAAGACTTAGAGATAACGCATTTTTCTACTCCAAACATGTGAAGCTCCTTAAGTAGAAGATTTCTTTAGAGAGAGTTCACCATTTTCAAATAATGAGAGTGGGTATGGGGAAATTGATCCCTTTTCATTGTTTTCATGTGAAGTTTTACTAGTGACAATGGCCGGCCAAAAGGTCTCCCAAGAAAGTTATACCCAACAGCAAATCTCTGCATAAAAGAGAGCATCCCACCAATCCACACACTTCAATCGTACGGGAAGCTTTTGAGGAAGTAAAGAGTAGGTTGCCCATGGAAAAGGGAAGAAATTGAACTAAGAGAATCTTGCCCATTAAGTTAAAAAGCAAAAAAGGAAAAAAGAAAAACTACAGAGATGACAAACAACTTTGTGAGAAGACAATGACACAAATGAAATGTCTAGCTGTGTTGTAATTTTGTCTTGCACTAACACAATCAATCGTCTCATCAAGGTTGGGCATTTTGACTTAACGTAAACAAGATATAAGGATCGTGCACTTTGCGCGACATAAAGCATTTCATAAGATTAAGCACTTGCTTTCTTGAAGTATAAATTTGCTGTTTTATTGCCAAATGCTATTCTCTACTTTGGTTTTATTTTTACAGTCTCTCTTAGGTGGGAAAGTCTGCCATATTCCACTTTACTTGTCTCATTGATCACCCAATGTCCTTAGTGGTTCCACATGTTGTGCTTGTGGACAGACTATCAGTTACAAGTGTTTATTGTGTCAAATATATTAGAATGGTCTCTCACTCTCTCGTGCTTCTTCTAAGGCATTATATAATTGCAGGTCCATTTTGGTCCAAACTTTTGTCTTAAAATTGTTTTTTATTTATTTATCTTTTTCCATTTTTAGCTTCTAATAAGCTTTTTTATTCCTGAAACATGCTGTGATAATAAAGTTTCGATTATGTACGCAGATGCCAAAAAAAGAGCCTCATATTTAGATTACCTGGTCATAATCGAATATCTTATTAATTCGATAATAACCTTTGAAGCAAGGTTACAAGGATAATTACCTGGATGAACAACAAACAGGTATTCTAGAAGTGGCCGCCCCGAGTCTTTATCTCATGGTCTCCCGGGCATTAATCTTTCAATTCCATTAGCTTGTCTCTTTCTTTCTCTTGTCAGCTTAGTTTAGCGACAGCAAGACCGTCCCTTTTGGAGTAAAACTTTATAGTGGCTTCTAATGAATGGTATTCGGCCTTTCCATTGCTCGACTTTGGAAAGAATAAAGAAAAACACTATAATGAAGTAAGACATTAAGGGAAAATCTCTCTTCACCGTGGACCCAACGCAAAAGCCCACTTTCACCAAGATGATACATAGCTACGGAAGAAATTTATGCCCTACTTCTGTCATAAAAATGTCTCTTTAGCTTTCAAGTGTAAAGAGAAGAAAGTACAGAGAGAAAAGGAATTTATGGTACATAATATAATTTTCTTTAATAATTGTCTTGTTAGTTAGATGTGTTCCTCAATATCATTTCGAAAAAAAAAATAGAACTAAAGTACAAAGACACCAATAATACAACATGTGCAAGAGATCAGAGTACTATGTTTGGCAAAACATATGCACGTACTTGAAAAAAAGACGTGTAGTGAAAAAAGTGAAAAATAGAAGATTGAGGGTCATGTGGCTCAAATTATACAATGCCTTGGAAGCACAAGAGAGTGACGGACCATTCTCATTCATTTCACATAACAAACGCTTGTAACTGATAGAGTTTCTAGCATAACTTGTGCAAGCGTTGAGCACGGTGTGTAAAAAGGTGAAAATAATATAATGCGAAAAAGAGAATTAAGGAACTCTTTCGATGTATACATTAATGAAGAATAAATCAGCCTGTTTATAAGCTTTATGAAATAAGTATTCTAGAATAATATTTCAATCAAAATATACACAATCAAAAGAAAATATACTTGCGATATGTGCAATCCAATCTTGAGATATAAGAATAATTAACAGAATTATCATAATTATCTCTAACATAAGGATATAGCTTGCAAACTTATGGCTGACTTTCCCACTTAGGAGAGATTGTAAAAATAAACAACATTGTAAATTAGCATTTGGCAAGAGAAGAGCAAATCTTTACTTCAAGAACCTTGCTCTTAGAGTACTTGACTTAATGACATGCTCTATGTCACACAAAGCGCACAACTCTTATATCTTCTATATATTGAGTCGAAATGCTCGATTGTGATCAGATGATCAAATGTGTTATTTAATGTGACGTTTTCCAATTCAGTCCTAAACTTTTATCTATTTTGCCGATTTAGTCATAAACCTTTTTTTTTATGTTAAATGAGTCATAAACCCTTTGCAATTTTGTCAATTAAGTCATTCCGGCGGATTTTGGCTCGAAAATGCCTACATGGCAACGGCGTGGTGCGACGGACCTCACCGGCGATGACGTGGCGATAACCGGACCAAATTTTTTTTTTATGTTCTTTTTCTTAAAAAAAAACTACTTTCGGCGGTCGGCGGAGATCGCCGGCCACTATAGAAGGCAGCCCGGCCCTCGTCAGCCGCGGGCGAGGGCGAGGGAGGCCGCCGCCCACCTCCCCCGTGGCCGGCGAGGGCCGAGAGAGGCTGGCCTCGCCCAGATTCGGAGCTCGCCAGCCAAGTAGTTTCTTTTAAGAAAAAGAACAGAAAAAATAGAATTTTTTTTTTTGGTCCGGTTATTGCCATATCATAGTCATGTCATCGCCGATGAGGTCCGTCGCGCCATTTCGTCGCCACGAAGGCATTTTCTGGCCAAAATCCACCGGAAGGACTTAATCGATAAAGTTACAAAAGGTTTAGGACTCATGTGGCATTTAAAAAAAAATTAGGACTGAATCAGTAATTGTCCCGTTATTTAATCATGTGAAAGACAAAATAGTGACAAAGTTAAACCAAGTCATTTCAATTGTATCATTGTCTTCCAATGAAGTGATTTGTCATATCTCTAGCTTTTTTCTCTTTCCTTTTCACTGAGCAAGTTTCTCTTATTTTCTTTCCTTCCCTTTTCCGGGAGTAACCTACCCCCTACTGCCTCAAAAGCGTCCCTTACAATTTAAAGTGTATGGATTGGTGGGTGGGTTCCTCTCCTTTTAAGGCTAGTTTTGCCTTTAGCATTGTCACTACTGATACTTCACAAGAAAACAACGAAGACGGATCAATTTCCCCTCGCTTCTCAGTAAATCGTCTTAAAAAACTCTTCCAATTAATCACTCACTAATCAAAAACCTTGAACTCTATATTAAGGCATCTCCAAGTGAGGAGCTTCTCTTGTTTGGAGTGGAAAAATGTTTTATCTCTAAGGCTTAAGTATAATGAAAAGACACACTTTCTCATTTTGCACCTAATTAAAATGGCGTCCTTCAAGGGACCTTTTCTTCTCTCTCTTTCTCTCTCTTCTCGTGGGCATTATTGTTTATATTCCATCGGCTTGTCTCTTTCTTTCTCTCACCTGCTTAGGTTAGCGACAGCAAAACTAGCCCCTTTCGGAGTAAAACTTCAATTGGGCTTTTGACGAAGGCCTTTCGGCCTTTCCATTTCCTTAACTTAAGAAAGAGTAAAGAAAAACAATATAATGAAGGAAGATATGTAGGTAAAATCTCTTTTCACCGTGAACCCTACGCAAAAGCCCACTTTCTTTTTCTTTTCTTTTTTATAAAGGTATGAATTGTATTAGAACTTTGCCAAACTTACAATAGAGAGACCCGACACCACAAGTAACTATGAAAAAGCCCACTTTCACCAAATGATACATAGCAAGGGTAGAATGGGTGGAAATTTATGCCCTACTTTTGTCACAAAAATGCCTCTTTAGTGTTCAAGTCCAATGCTATCTTGCCTAAAGTACATTTCCCTTTTGATTTACCCATGAAACTCCTAAATAAGAGTAATAATAGGAGCAATAAAGGAAAAAGTCGAGAGATTTTGGAGTTTTTATGGAATTATTAGAGTTAATTTTCATCCCATCATGCAAATAATAAAAGATTACACCCCATGTCCTTTAATATTACATTTTCAATCCATACCATTTGTTAGGGACAATTACCATTTAAGTCATAAACCTTTTGCAATTTTGCCTATCCTTCCGACTGATTTTTGCCAGAAAATATCTACGTCGCATGACTGGCAGTCGCCGGCGATGACGTGGCAAAAACGACGTCGTTTTGGCTAAAAATTCGTTTTCTCCTGACACTATTCATCGTCTTCCTCCTTCCCCCTTCATGCGAGCCCCCAGAAACCCAATCCTTTCGGACACTTGACGGCCACGGCGGAGGCGGTGGCGGCGGCGAGAGATGGGCGGAGGGCGGGGGCTGCAGCAGTCTCCCCAGCCCCCGCCACCCTCGCCCACGGTCGGCGAGGGCTTCAACACCCTTTGGAGTGGCCGGCAAGCTCTGGTGGCCGACGGAGCTCACCGGCCAAATATTTTTTTTTAAAGAAGAGAAAAAAAAAAGAAAAACAATTTGGGGTAAAAGTTTGTCACCACATCGTCGCTGGCGATGGCCAGTCGCGCCATGTAGGCATTTTCTGGCCAAAATTCGTCGGAATGATTTAATCGGCAAAGTTGCAAAAGGTTTGAGACTTATTTGGCAAAAAAAAAGGTTTAGAACTAAATCGGTAAAGTTGTAAAAGGTTTAGAACTTAAATGGCAATTGTCCCCCATTGTTGTATACTGATAAACTTATCCATAATTTATAGCGTAATTACATGATTCGGAGAGCTGGCTCTACAAAAATAAAATATCTCAAGGGATTGCGAAGGGCAAATAGCAAAATTTTGTTTCATCTTCTTGCCATTAGTTATTTCATATCCATTTGGTTCCATTATGATTTTCCTATTTATATTTAGAGAGAGTTTGTAACTCTAAGGAACAAGCAAGAAAGAAGAACGAACACACACACACGTATACTTTTGCTAAAAAGCTAATTAAGGAAAAGTTTTTGAAGGACACAAAAAGAAATCGACTGTTCGGTTTAGATTACTAGACCATGGCAGTGTATGTGGATTGGTGGTCTACCATGCATTAGCGTTCTATACCCTTCGGTTCTTTACAATGCTTTGAACTGGACAATATCCTCGAGTTGCTTTAGTTTTTCCTTGACCCTGTATTCCCATGAGCTAAACCCATGTAATGGTTAGGTCAATCGCGGGCATGGTCCTAGATTGTTCATGTCCTGTCTTTGTATGGTGTGACCACAAAGTTATTTTGGCCAAAACACTGTTTTAAGATTGCTCAGACCTTAAAATGAGAAGGCAACATCGTATACCTCCTAAGAAATAGTGCTGAGAGTTCATTTCTTTCTTCTCAACTGCCATTAGAAATTATGAACACATATTTGTCGTCGAGTGAATTTGAAATGGTATATATGCGTGCATGCATTTGTTCGCGTGGGTGTGTGTGTCTGTTATGGAGGGGTCTTCTCCTGGTCCACTGCTGAAGGGTCTTCTTTAGCGATGTCAGACTTGTCACGGGTTTACTTGCAGCCCATGCTGGTGAATAGTTTCCCTCAAAGAGTAAATGGATCCAACAAAAACTACCATTTCACATTCCATTCAATTCAATTCAATTCTTTAAATTACGTTCATCTGCAACAATGCATGGACTCACCTGACCCCAATTCAAATCAAGTCGACCCTCCGAAACCTGGCCTCGCAACTGTTTATGTCTCCTCTCTGGATAAGCCAATCGACACCTTGCTTTTCTCCGCTGCATAATTTCGTTGGCCATAATCTCTCAGTAATCCATCTTAAAAACTCACTTTTTTTTTGGTTTAGTCAATCCATATCCATCAACAGCAGCAGAAGAGTTATTTGGATGTGCCAATGGTCTCTATTTTTTGAAAGATAAGTACGCATGGACAATACTGAAAGCTCCTGAGAAATGAAAAGAATACGGGGCCTAGCCTACGTACAAATGCAATTTGATTGCAATGTTAATGTGCATTTTGAATTGGACGATGTGGTGATTGTGATCATGAAAAGAGCCGTTCTCATCTATATCAGACTGGAATTTAGATTCTTTGCCGTGTTGATTAGGGTTGGGATGTGGAGAGGTATGAGAAGATTGGAATTGTATGCTCGGAAAACAAAATGGTAAACTTGCGAAAAAATGTACTATTTTGGTGAGTTGGAGTATGTGACTTGTACTTTTGAAAATAGATATATGCTTTTTGGTCATTGGACAAAAAGTTAGACATGTTTTTAGTATTTTCCCTAAGATTATTCGACATAACAGTAATAGACGTCTAACATCATCAACTCAACAATCCTTGCATTTACCTTCTAATGCTTAGTGATTATCAGATGTACCAAGTTAAGACATAATGCTTTGAATTCATTACTCAACCACCTCCATCGAGTCACCAAACCACACTTAAGGAACGCCAAAGGTTCAAAGATATTAACATGTATTACCTTCCAGGAGTGATGATGTAAGTCTAATGCTTCAACATTTATAAATAGTCACGGGTTTGCTTTCAAAACCGTAATGCCGTGCTGCAACTATAAAATCCCCTCCATCGTTGCTCTATGAGATCACTCATGGAATAAGCCAGCATTCAATGGAGGAGGTCTTCACTCAGCCCAGGCAATACTTCGGCTTGCCTTTGAGCGAGAGATGAAGGTGTTGAAAAACGAGAAGAACAGAGGACTGGTCCTCGATGCTGCAAATCAGATAAATGGTTTGCCTCTTATGATCTTATCTGTTCCTTTTGGGCATCGGCTTACTGAAGTTTTTGCTTCTTAAAGCGGATTTAGATGAATATTTGTTGATCTTTGATAGTTCCCTGAAATCAGCTGGTGGTTGAATAGCAGCACTTAGAAAAAGGAAGTGAGGACTTTTCACCAGAACCGTCACAGAATAGGAGCTTTTTGTTTGAACTTTGAAGTACCAACACAAAACCATGAGTTCTATGACAAATATTAAACTGAAACTCAATATGATCTATTTGGTTATCATCATCTAAAGATCATTGAGTTGTAATGATTCCAACAACGTTTTATAGGAGATTACAGGGAGGAAGACTTGTTAGGAGTGGAAATACCAGAGGAAGATCCTAATGCACAGAAGCCTCATTTTGAAGTACTAGTTGTTTGAACTTTGAAGTACTAATACAAAACCATAAGCTCTATGCCAAAGATTTAACTGAAACTCGTTATTATCTATCCGGTTATCATCTTCTGAAGATCATTTGAGTAGTACTGATTCCAATGACGGTTTATAGGAGATTACAGGGATAATAGTGTAATTACCAGAGGATGATCCTAATGCACAGAAGCCTCATTTGGACCCAACGTCTGGCCTTCTGAGGGTAATCAGTTGCTTAACATAATCTCTGTCCAGCTTGAAAATGTTGCTGATGATGACTTCTTATAGTGGTCTTACTGTTGTATTTTCACTAGATATTGCCAGGGTGGAGGCAGACGATGGAGGAATTTCACAGGCAGGCAGTGTTAAGTTTTCGCTATGGATAATATAGAGCTATACACATTAATTTTTGTTGTAAAGAGATCCTCTGTTTCTCTGATCTGGTATTTAGGGCCTTTTCAGTATCCTAATAATCGCTATCTTCCCCTTCCACGTCCATCAGATGGCGCCCAGCTCTTCTAAATATCAAAGTGACTTAAGGGGAGTAAAATTGCCTCTGCCTTCTGAACCGCATATGCTCTTTTGAACTATGTTGGCCAAAGTGCAAATCTCTTCTAGTTATCTGTAACTGCCGATCAAACAATTTGGTTAGGGGACATTTCGAAGCTACTGTGCTGCTATTTGAATAATATAGTCTTAGCTGTTGAGATTTACCATTTATCCACTGCCCAAGAGCCTCAACCCAAGGTCTACTCGCTTACAGTGGGAGGGCTGATACTACAGCGCAGTTTTTATTGCATAGGGTCTCCAACTCAAAATCAGTTGACTTTTGGATTCCGTTGTATCTCAAGAGTAATGCGTTGATGATCTATGTGGAAAGATTCAGAGTGATCTGTACGATCAAAATGATGGTTGTCAATTTGGTAAAATGTATTGATTTGTACATATGCAAATTCAGGAAAGTGACGAAAGTAGTTGCAAGGATCGTTGCTCTTGCACTTGATCCGGAGGCAGATTTTTTGGATAAGCCAGAAATACTCAGAGAGCCTACTGGGGACATGTGCTTGTTGCACTACGAAGGTAGGATTTGCTTCGCTAAACTTCATGACAAAAGCCCGCAATTCTTTCTTCTCGTCCGTTTGATATTCCTGTCATTGTTTAGGTGTTGTCTCTGATCCCTCCAAAGGAATTTATGGAGCAGGGGCACAACCGGACTTTGGGTTTCTTACCTTATTGGCAATAGATGATGTCTCAGGTCTCCAGGTATTTCTTATTCTCCTATGACACTGTTGGTGCAGAATTCATGCATAGTTGTGATGCATTAAACCTCTTAAAACTATTTCAGATTTGCAAGGAAAAAGACGCAAGACCTCAGACATGGGAATATGTGCAACCTTTGAAAGGGTAAAGCCCACCTGAATGCCAATTGTAAAATTGAGAGGATTTTAGCAATATCCTTTTTAGAGTAATTTGGACTCTTTTAGTGGAAGATTATCGTGTCAGGATTTATATTCCAGTTATTAATGGTTTTCAAACATAACTTGGAATGACTTTGTTTCCAATCTTGCACTTCTGGTTAATTGAGGCATGTACACGACAATGTGTTTCCCGTGATACGCACGATTGGAAGATTGCTTCATGCCAGTATTGAGTGGAATCCTACCCCAGTATTAATGACAACTTCTTGACGAATATCTTTCTTTGTCTGACCCTAATGTCTGACCCTAATATGCTACTATGATTTTTGTTCGTACGAAGGCAGTGATGAGCCAGATTAGAAAGAAAGCGTCATTGTGAGATGAGTGATAAAGGTGGATTTCCATTTAGACACTTAAGAGAGGTGCCCTCATCCACTTCTCCTTTCCTTTCTGCAATTTGCATTTATATCAGTGTACATGTTGTCTTCGATCAGTTTAATCCTTCTGGTGCCTTGCTGACAAACCTCTCTCTCTCTCTCTCTCTCTCTCTCTCTCTCTCTCTCTCTTATGCACACGCATATGATGATATTCCACCATTCTTTCCTGGTTAATCATGTGCAGGTCCACGGTCATAAAACTATCACGCATCATAGACATTCCACAGTTATTTTTGTGACTACCCTGTTTTTGTTGTTCAGTTCATTTGCTTAGACTCATTCCTGCATAATAATATCAATAATCCTGAAACGTAACATTCTTTCCATGGCTATCTTGTCCAGAGCATTCATGGTGAATCTTGACGATATGCTAGATCGATGGAGCAATTGTATTTTCAGGTAATATGCTTTGAATAAAAGTCTATATTTTATACATTGGCATGAGGAAAGCTTCGAACATGAAGGGCAGAGATTTTCTTATGGCAGCCTACTACAGATTGCGTAACCTCTCCCAGATTCGCATGCACATTTTATTGTGAGCATCTTCCTTAAACCACGAGCTTTCTGATAAAGATTTAACTTAAACTTGTTATTATCTATCTGGTTATCATCTTCTGTAGATCATTCGAGTAGTAGTGATTCCATTGAGTTTTTATAGGGTATTATATGAAGGGATACTACTTAGGAGTGGAAGTACCAGAGGATGATCCTGATGCGCAGAAGTGTATTTTGGACCAAACCTTTGGCCTTCGAGGGTAACCAGTTGCTTAATATATTCTATGTCCAACTTACAAATGTTGCTGATGATGACTACTTATTCTGGTTCCACTGTTGTATTTTCACTAGGTATGTTGCCTAGATGGAGGCAGCCAGGAGAATTTGACAGTCAGGCACCGTGAGTTTTTGCCATAGATGGTATAGAAATGTACACCTTATTTTTTGTCGTTCAGAGATCCTCTGTTTCCCTGACCTGGTATTTAGGGCCTTTTCAGTACCGTAATATTCATCTTCCCCTTCCACGTGCATCATATAGCGTCCAGTTCTTTTAATTATTAAAGTGTCCCAAGGGGAGTTAAATTGGCTCTGACTTCTGAAGCTTTACTTTGTATTGGAAAAATAAGAATTCACCTTTCTTGTGAATCTAATTCATTGCAATTCCGTCCAGTAAAACGGAAGAATTATAAATTTCTAAAATAATAGATAGGAATACTGTAAATAGAGCCATTGCGACACCCACCAAAGGAGTAGTTCCCCATCCAGGAGCTACTTTACCATATTCTGAATTCAATGGTTTCAATAAATTCCCTACAATAGTTCGTCTCGTTGTAGATCTAGAACGACCCTCAACGGTTTGCGTAGCCTTAGTGCTCTCTGGGGCTCTTGCCTATGTTGGCCAAAGTATAAATCTCTTCTAGTTTTTTGTAACTGCTGATATAACAACTTTCAAGGGGATCTTTCGGAAGCTGCTGTGCTGCAATTTGAATAGTACAGTCTTAGCCTATTAATCACACTGCCCAAGCTCCTCAACTCAAGTGTCATACTTGCTTACAGTCATAGGGCTGATACTACGCAACAGTTATCGTTGCACTGGGTCTCCAACTCAAAATCAGGTGACTTTTGGATCCAGTTATATCGCAAGAATATAGATATCGCATTAATTGAAGCCAATCTTGGATTGTTTTAAGCTGTATCAGAAGATAGTCCTAGATTTGACCTTGTGTTCTAGTGGCAAGTCAATTGGACTTGTTATCAAACTCCCAGGAAATTCCTCTCAACTTGAGATTTATTTTCAGGGATGATCCAATATTAACTTCTGCAAAAGAAGCCTGTCTCTTTTTTCTTCCCCAGTTAGCATCTTTAGCTCATTACCTTCTCCATTCTCTATTACTTGTTTTTTTGCTATGACTCTGTTAAACAGATCCTCATGTTCATCTTCTCACAAAATGCAGATTGCACTCCTCATAAAGCCTAACCACGATTGTTTCATCCAGTGCTTGCCAACATGTATGTCAGAAGAAAATCCTCCCAAGTAAGCTGTCGTCCATGCATTAGTTGCTTCCATATACATCGACAAGACCCTGTTAACTTTGTTGATGAATCAAGGCTTGTACTAGTTTGTTTTTTGTTGAGATCATGTCCTATATTATAGGAGATAGTGGTTGTTATCAAGTCTTTCTTTAAAGAGGTTGTTTAGTCATATTCTATAGGAGTGTTAGTTTCAGATTTGTTAGTGGACAACGTGTGTTTATGGTCAAGGCTTTAGGTTTGTATTTAAGAAAAAGTTTTAGTCTTTTTGAATATAGACGAATGCAGTTTCCCTTCCATTGTTCTGTTCTAGCTGCATACTTTGTCTTTTTTGTTGTTGTAAATTCCGCTGCACAGCAAATTCAGCATAGAAACAACAATTGGTATCAGAGCTCTCTTGATCTTAAGGGGCTGTGAGTGACTTGTGAGACTGAGTGAGAGGTGTGCTTCCATTCATAAAAGTTTAAAGGCCAGATGGAGGTAGGTTCGAGTGGGTTTTCAGCAATGGCTGCACCAGTGTTTGACGGAAAAAATTATTAAGCTTGGGCAGTTAGAATGCAAGCTTATCTAGAGGGTTGTGATTATTGGGAACTATGGAACAAGACTATGAAGTTGATCCCCTTCCTGACAATCCAACCATCAACCAAATCAAGTTTCACAAGGAAAAGATAACAAGGAAGGCAAAGGCAAAGTCCTGTTTATATGCTGCTGTCTCACTCGCCATTTTCAGCAGAATATGGCTTGTGAATCAGCAAAAGCTATCTGGGATTTCCTCAAGGCTGAATATCAAGGAGATGAGAGGATCAGAAGCATGAAAGCGTTGAATCTGATCACGGAGTTCGAAACGCTGAAGATGAAGGAGTCTGAGACAAGCAATGAGTATTCGGATAAGCTGGTAAGTATTGCAAATCAAGCAAAGATCTTAGGCATTGATCTTTCTGACAATAGATTGGTGCAGAAGATTCTTGTCACCTTGCCAGAGAGATTTGAGGCAACCATTGCCTCTTTGGAGAATGCCAAGGATCTTTCTCAGATAAAGTTGGTTGAATTGCTTAGTGCTTTGCAAGCACAAGAGCAAAGGAGATTGATGAGGCATGAGGAAAATACAGAAGGAGCTTTGCAGGCCAAAGAATGGAAAGGCAAGAACTGGAAAGGGAAGAAAGAGCATGGCAGCAGTGGTTCAGAAACTGTTGTGGGAGAGAGCAGTGCATGAAGTTGTAAGAACTCTTGGGGAAAGCATCCTCCATGTAAGCACTGTGGAAAGAGAAACCATCCACACTTTCGGTGTTGGAAGAGGCCGGATGTAAGGTGCAGAAAGTGTAAAAAACAATGACACATTGAAAAATTCTGCAAAGAGAGGAGAAATCAGCAACAAGGTGAGGTACGAGTTGCTGTCCAACAAGAGGTAGATCAATTATTTGTTGCCTCGTGTTTTTCCTCTAGTACTCCATATGATAGTTGGCTAGTTGATAGTGGCTATACAAACCACATGACTAGTGATAAAAAGCTCTTTATAGATCTTGACAAGTCATTGAAGTCAAGAGTGAGGATTGGAAATGGGGAGTACTTAGAAGTGAAAGGTAAAGGGTCTGTAGCAATAGAGCGTTGTGCTGGAACTAAGTTGATTTCTGATGTGATGTATGTGCCTAAGATTGATAAGAATTTTCTGAGTGTTGGGCAGTTGGTAGAGAAGGGATTTAAGGTGATATTTGAAGAAGAGTGTTTGATCTTTGACTCAAATGGTCAAGAGTTGTTCGAGATAATGATGCAACATAAGAGCTTTTCTCTGAAACCTCTTAAGAAGGAGCAGGTGGCATTTAAGTGTCAGGCTAGAGATCGTTATCCAAGGTCTGAGACGTTGCCAGACGTTATCAGATCTGAGATGTTGCTAGACGTTACAAAGTCTAAATGCGAAATCTAAAAACTACCAAACTCTAAAGGAGCAGGTTGTATTCAAGTGTCATGCTAGTGACTCAGAAATATGGCACAAAAGAATGGGGCACTTTCATCACAAAGGCTTATTGTTCATGCAAAGGAATGAAATGTCAATTGGGTTATCAAACCTGAAAGAGCAGATCGCAAGGTGTAAGGCTTGTTTGCTGGGCAAGCAGACTAGACTTCTTTTCAAGAATTCAACTTGGAGAGCTACAAAGAAGTTGCAGCTGATTCATACAGACCTATGTGGTCCACAAGTGACACCTTCATTAAATGACAGTAGGTATTTCATTATTTTCATTGATGACTATACCATAATGTGCTGGATTTATTTCATGAAACAAAAGTCAGAAGTTGCTAAGGTATTTTTGAAGTTTAAAAGATGGGTCGAGAACCAAAGTGGCTGCAAGATTCAGGTCATCAGATCTAATAATGGAACAGAATATACTTCACAGAAGTTTAACTCTTTCTGTGAAGAGGCTGGAGTTGAGTATCAACTTACTGTTCCTTACTCTCCATAGCAAAATGGAGTAAGTGAGAGGAAGAATAGAACCATTATGGAGATGACTCAGTGTCTGCTGCATGAGAAAAATCTGTCAAAAGACTTTTGGGCAGAAGCAGCAAATACAACCGTTTTCTTGCTGAATAGACTACCTACAAGGGTATTGGAGAAGAAGACACCTTTTGAAGCTTGGTTTGATGTCAAGTCAATACTGAAAAATCTAAAAGTATTTGGCTGTTTGTGTTTTTCTCATATCCCACATGTGAAGAGAGACAAGTTGGGAGAGAAAGCTGAAACTGGAATCTTTGTAGGCTATAGCTCAGTGACAAAAGCCTACAGAATTTATCAACCACAAACTAAGAAAGTGATCATCAACAGAGATGTTCAGTTCCTAGAAGATGAGGAATGGGATTGGACAAATGAACCAGAAGGTAAGCACAGGGAGATCTCATTAGAACCCGACGAGCTGGTGGATGATGCTCCAGTTAGAGGTACTCGTTCTCTGACTAATATTTATGAGAAGATGTGCAATGTTGCTGTTTTGGAACCTTCGGATTATGATGAAGCTAAAGATGATAAGAGGTGGTTAAATGCAATGAAAGAAGAGCTGTCCATGATTGAAAAGAACCATAGGTGGGAGCTAGTTGACAAGCCTGAAGACAGGAAGGTAATTGGAGTAAAATGGGTTTTCAGAACCAAACTCAATGCCGATGGCTCAGTAAATAAGCACAAGGCTAGGCTGGTGGTGAAAGGATATGCACAAGTTTGGAGAATGGATTTTTCAGAAACTTCCGCTCCTGTGGCAAGGCTAGACACAATCAGAATGTTACTTGCATTAGCGGCTCAACAAGGATGGAAAGTGTATCAGTTAGATGTAAAATCTGCATTCTTGAATGGAGTGTTGCAGGAGGAGATTTATGTTGAGCAACCTCAAAATTTTGTCACACCAGGCCAAGAGGAGAAAGTTTATTTGCTGAAAAAGGCGCTTTATGGGTTAAGGCAAGCTCCACGAGCGTGGTACAACAAGATGGATGAACACTTGCTGAGTTTAGGCTTCGAGAAAAGCCTTAGTGAATCCACTTTATATGTCAAGCAGCTATTATCTGACATAGTTGTGGTATCTCTTTATGTGGATGATATGCTTGTGATAGGAAGTAATGAAGTTCAGATTGATGCATTCAAACATGAGATGATGAAGATGTTTGAGATGACTGATCTAGGTGAAATGTCATTTTTCTGGGGATGGAAGTTAGGCAAACTCAGAATGAAGTTTTCATCTGTCAGAAGAAGTACTTGAAGGAGATTCTGAAGAGATTCAACATGGAAGAATGCAAGAGTGTGAGTACTCCAATGACTCACAAAGAAAAGCTTCGAAAGAATGATGGAGGAGAACCTGTTGAGGAAAGAACCTATAGAAGCCTGATTGGATGTCTTGTGTATCTCACTGCAACTAGGCCAGAATATCTTATATTCAGTAAGTGTCTTGTCTCGTTTTGTTTTTTAAATTGTGCAAGTGAGTTGCATATGGTAGCTGCAAAAAGAGTGTTAAGGTACTTGAAAGGCACTCTTTCATATGGGATAAAGTTTTGCAAAGTTTTGGAGTTTAAGTTGCAAGGCTATTCGGATAGTGATTGGGCAGGATCAATGGATGATATGAAGAGCACCTCAGGTTATTGTTTTACCTTTGGGTCGGCATGTTTTTCTTGGTGTTCAAAGAAGCAAGAAATTGTGGCTCAATCAACTGTAGAAGCTGAGTTCATTGCAGCTACTGCAGCTGTGAATCAAGCATTATGGTTGAAGAAGTTGATGGATGATCTGCATTTGCAACAAGAAGAAGAAATAGAAGTATTTGTGGATAATCAAACTATTCTAGCTATTTCAGTGAATCTAGTGTTTCATGGAAGAACAAAGCATTTTAAGGTCAAGTATTATTACTTGAGAGAAGTGCAGAAGGCTGGAGAAGTGAAACTATTGTACTGCAGTTCAGAGAACCAAATTGCAGATATATTCACTAAATCGTTTCATGTTGGTCGGTTTGAACTTCTCAAGGCAAAGCTGGGAGTGTGCAGCACTTGATCCAGGAGGAGAATGTCGATGAATCAAGGCTTGCACTAGTTTGTTTTTCTATTGAAATCATGTCCTATATTTTAGAAGATAGTGATTGTTATCAAGTCTATCTTTAAAGAGGTTGTTTAGTCCTATTTTATAGGAGTGTTAGTTTCAGATTTGTTAGTGGACAACGTGTGTTTATGGTCAAGGCTTTAGGTTTGTATTAAAGAAGAAGTTTCAGTCTTTTTGAATATAGACGAATGCAGTTTCCCTTCCATTGTTCTGTTCTTGCTGCATACTCTGTCTTTTTTGCTGCTGTAGATTCCGCTGCACAGCAAATTCAGCATAGAAACAACAAAATTACTTCCTCTTTCGTCAGTTCTCAGTCCCTAACATTTAGTTCTTCTCCTCCCTGATTCAAATGACGTCTTTATGCATTGTGTGTGAGTGCCATACTCTGCTTTGAATGTGCATGTCGAAGTGGATAGTGCATTTCCAAGGATTATCAAAATGCATATGCTTGAACTTTTGTGTGTTAAGAGGACTGCACCTTAGTTTTTAACTCCCTTTTACTTGCAAAGCATTGATGTGATCAACTGCATTCTTTCACGCTATCTTTATGGGGTTGGAACCTTGTCATAGTTACTCCAATAGTTATTAGACATGGTGCACATTAGCAAATTGATACCAACGGCGGATCCTAAATTTGTTCAAAATTGCATCATCTGCAGGTTTCGTCCCATCTTATGTCAGACCTACTTGTCCTAAAGGTACTCGATATTCTTGATCTTGCTGATGTAAACCTATACAAAAGGGAAGGAGATTAGTGTTTGCCAGTGAGAAGCAGAAGCATGTCGACCTGAACTCCACCTGAAGGAGATAAAATCTAGGCTCCTTCCCTTTTGTATGCCTTAACATCAGCAAGAATCTAGCAGTACCTCTGGGGCAAGTAGGTCTGCATATGGGGTTGTGGAGTTGGGAGTGAAGAGGGATTGAATAGAATGAATGGTTCAGACGGCAAGTAGGTCTCCATAAAATCATCAGACGCAAACCGTTTATCTGGTTTGCAGCATCGAGGACCTGATCGAACAGTGGACTGTAGCTTCTGTTCTACTCATTCCTCAACAGCTTCATCTTCTCACTCAAAGGCAAACCAAAGAACTGCCTGCTCTGAGCGAAGACCTCCTCCATGAATGCTGGCTGATTCCATGATTGGTTGTCTAGAAAAGCCAGAATCCAAGCATGCCTGAGGCCAATGGATTGGATTCGCCAATCAGTATCCTCACAAATCGAAATAGCAGAAAAGCAAGAGAATGGAAGACCTGTTTGAGCAGAGATGCCGAACGTTGAATATTGGCACTTGGGAGGTCGATATGGTTTCAGAGCTGAAGTCGGAACACACTGGCGACTGCCATGGTGTCCACATGATTCATGCTCACCGCTGGTTCTCCGCTTGGCATTCCAGCTCATTAGGTGTACAAAAATGCATTAATTCCAACACTTTGATTGATGCTCTACGTTACGTGGTGGTAAAACGAGTCAATCCAAGAATGTCGTGATTGTCAAAGTAATTGATGGAATGATAGATGTCGTAGCGTCTGTTTCCACTGTATATTTCTGTATCAATCTCTTGTATAATCAATGAACTGTTTCAAGTAGAAGAAAGCTGAAAGAGGATAACATATTAGCCAAGGATAACTAATTAGCCAACTGCTAACTAAACCCACTTTAACTCCCCCCTTGGCTCGTTAGGTTTCCAATTTTTCATAAATTTGGCAACAAGCCCACCCTGTCCAGAAAATCTAGTCAAGTATGTAGAAAGTTGCATTACAGTCCATTCTATTGAAATTATCATCGAAAAGCCAGACGGACCGATCTGTTGAATTGCAGGTGAGTCAGCACTTAAACATGTCCGGGGCATTTCCTTTTCTATTCCTTTCTCAAAGAGTCACATATAAGATTTGTCCGTTCTCTTTTAGGCCAAAAAGCAGTCTTCTTTGGCTCCGGCAACTCCAGTTGTGAAGTTATGGGAGATTTTAGTAGGCTTTCCAGGTATTCTTAGTAGGCTTTTTGGCAGGTATTCCATGGATGTATGCTCCTTCTTTCCTTTCTGCCTCTGGTTCTATCCATAGAACTGCTTAGACCCCACAAGATCATGTTTACGCCCATCCTGGTCGAATGCTAGATAATTTATAAGGTGTTCACTAAAGCTGACACGGTCGTAATGAGTAACTGTCTGCAGATATAGTCATACAACTAAAGAAGCATTGGAATTCTGCTAAGAGCAAGCAAGCATGTAATATCCACGTCAATGAGCTTACTGATTCCGCGCAAAAGGGGTAGAAGATACGATGGAGCCCATGTGGCATTGGTTTAACTACACCCCAAACCCGCCGTATGCTTCAAAGTTTGGATTCGACACTCGGAATTTACCCTATAGTTGGCAAAGTATGCACAACATGTGAATATTAACTGTTCCTCGATGCTTTTCGGTGGTCTTTTGAGGATGGCCTCCTGGTCAAAAATCTACCAGTACTTTGTCCCAGTGTTGAAATTCGTCACTCTTTTCATTCTTCATTTTGTCGAAATTCGTCACTCTTTTCGTTCTTCATTTAATACAGAGAGCCTCTTCACAAAAATAGCGATCTGCCAAATCAATGCATGTGCGGCTGTTGTGATGTATGTGAAAGGCCAAACAAATAGCCAGTTTAGGAGAGGCAAGTAAACTAATATAAGGCTGAAGCCACTGAACTATTGCTTCCACATAAACAGATTGTTAGTTGTAAAAACACGTGTGTCCATGAATGTACCCCATTCGATGCTCCTCTAAGCTCATTATGCATATCTGTACGAGTTTTCAAAGCATGCCCCTACTTCAGATGGGCGTGGGTTGACAGGCTTCTGCTTCTCAAAGGCAAACTCTAAGCTCCTTCCCTTATGTATCCATTTAAATCAGCATGAGTATCATCGAATCTTTCAGACAAGTAGGTATGACGTTCGACCGGCAGAAACCTGCATATTGATGCAATTCTGCATTAATTTAGGATCGCATGCTGGTATAAACTTGCTAATGTGCCCCATGTCTAATCACTATTGCAGTGGTTATGTTCGACGCAGCACCCATATCCCCACTCAAAAAGGATCCAACCCCGTAAAGAGATTGTAAGAGCATGCGGCCGATTGTATCAGTTGATCAAATCTGATACAGGTCAATGCCTAATTCACGAGCAGACATTTTTTCCTCATAATCATGGAGTTAAACTTAGATGCAGTCCTCTTAAGAGTGCTTGGATGATCCTTGGATATGCAATATCCACTTCGATGTGCACGTTCGACACAGAACATTGGCGCTCAAGTGCATAAAGACACTCATTCGGATCGGGGAGGAGAACTAGAGCTTAGGACTGAGCACAAACAACAGTGGAAGTAGAATTGCACCATCTTGTTGATTTACAGGAAAGTAACTAATGTGCCGAACGCAACTGACGTTGGGCGATTTTCCTCTTATACATGTTGGCAATCACTCGATGAGACAAACATGGTTAGGCTTCAGACAGAATGCAATCTGCATTTCGGGAGAACATGAGCATGAATAGGATCGTTTTAAACGGAAATATCAGCAAATTAAGTCATTAAGAATGGAGAAGGTAATGCACGAAAGGTGCTAACTGGAAAAGGAAACAAAGGTTAGGCCTCTTTTGCTAATACTAATGTGGATCATCCGTGAGTATAATATAAAATTCAGAGGAACTTCCAAAGAGTTTGATCACAAGAACAACTGTTTTTGCCACCAGATCGTGATCCCAAAACTGGGACTTTTTTTCTGTATCAGCTTACAATTATCCAAGATTGGTTTCAACTTTACCGGTTTAAGTAGTTATGACGGCTGAATTTTTCTAAAGACGGAGGAGAAGTGCATGTTTTTGTTTGTGTAGGCGCGCGCGTGCGCGGGGGAGAGGCGGCCTTACAGGATACCGTTCTTGAGCATTCCCTATAACTCGATGGAGCGGGGACCTGACTGCGAAAGCAAAGCAACAGTATAGATTTGACAAAATGAAGATAAAAAAGCGGCAAGTCAATCTCGAAGAAGAAAGAAGAGAGATTGACTTGCTAAACATAGATAATTGGAGGACACCAATTAGATTCATGTGAGAAGCTCATTTCATGTATCACCAAAACATGTCGACGCGCATCAATGCATGTTAAGCCTTATCTGTGGTCAGCGATCCCAGAGCACATACAAAGATTAGTATGCAAATAGATACTTTATCCGCTTTATCAATACGATGCAATCATAAATGAAACTACTTGTGTACGATCTGTACCCATGCATGACATAAACCAATCATAATGTACCGGCCTCATCGACTTGTTAAGATGTTTTAAAGCTTGTGTGACAAGTAAATGTCATGCTCCTGGCACATTTTCAGCTCGACCAAAATTAATGGTGCTGGAATTCCACAAGAAGCAAAGATGGTTAGGGCTTTGACTCATGAGTTTTGCGCATATAATTGATTCCCAGTGTACCTGCCGTGCATCAATCCTATAAAAAGGAAAAAAAAGATGGTAAAATTAGGTTCTCAAGCATGCGTCACGTTAGTGTATATCGACGTCAATGTAAGTTAATTGTACATCTCAACCCGGCCCCGATCATGAACTGTTCTAGGTCATTTGCTAACTGCTATTGTGTTGATGTACAGACAATTATCTATTTGGTACTTTAGTTTATGGAGGCAAACTTTGTCGCTATGTATCATTTGCCTCCAAGTCTCTATTGATGACTGACATATGTCATATTTAGCGATTAGGAACTAGTGAATGCTTAATGCTGTCGCTAATGGTCCTGCGACAATTCTTCAAGCGACGTACCAATTCTAATATAGTTTTTTGTATTGATAATTGATGATTGAAGTACAATTGGTATGATCTGCATCACATTTACGCCATTGAAATCTTCTAACATCAAAATTAATATACCCAATTAGTCATATGTAATTGTTTTCTCCCTTTTGTCACGACGTTGAACGCACCGGTAGAAAGTGGAGATTTGGTGAGTGGTCCATTGTTTTTCTTTTAACTTTTTCGTTTTCTTCTGTCCGTATAAAATATACATTTGTCATCCTGTGGCTCTTGTTGATATTTCACCTGCACCTACCTCATATATCTTGCTAAGAGCGCACAGTAGGAACTAATAATTCCATAGGGTAAATCGCCAAGAGGGAAACATATCTAGTGGGGTCTTCAAAAGTTTAAACTAGAAAACGAGATTCCTTCCTTAGCAAGTAGCATAATAAATCGGGATCCGCCGATTTGCCACCGGCTCTGATAGTATTGTTATAAATGCACAACAAAAGCTTGGTACATTTACCTGGGAAGGGAGTCTAATTTTGAGTACGTTGACAATCGACGTGTTTGCTTGAATTTAATTTCACTAAAAAAGTTTAAGTCAAAGAGTTATGCGCCGGTTAATATAAAGTAATTGCTCCAAATTACACCTATTTTTCGATGTGGGTCTTTTTTTAACGCAACTTGCACGTGTATCTATATATAAATTTCTAGTAAAATTTGTAACAACTAATGGAGCGTATCTAATTTAACTTAGGTTTGACTATCAAGAAGAAGAAAAATCTAAGCTAGGGTTTTAGTAAGCCGTTTCATTCCACTTTACGGCAAGTCATTAACCCTATCAAGTGCATGCAGGACTAAGCTTGATCACAGGAGATCGACTCCATCATTTTCTTTTGATTCATGTTATTGAGATGGTTCATGCCTGTCTCTGCAATGTGCGATACATAAGGTCACTAAAATTACGACAAAATCAATCAACCGATTTTATCGATCAGCTAAACAAGTGCAGCAAACAACCTCACTAAGTTCAGTCAAATTATGGTAGGTCAAGAGAGTGGACACGTGATGAAGTGCCCATCACTTTTGACAACTAAACTAAAGTGACATTAATTCAAGCTTTTGGGTACGTCAATCCAATCCAGAAATCATGGGTGCGAAACCATTTTTTATGTGCTTAAAACCTCTTTTTTCGTGGATTTGTAATTTAACATGAACAACCACCGATCTTAAATTGTCTTTATCATGCAATCTCTATTCACATAAACTATACTATATGTATTATACAAGCGTATGTCTAGTAGATGAAGAGAAAACTGTTGCACCACGCAACTCTATCTTGAAAACTAGGGCTTATTTTTGTGGCCTTGGGTTTTAACATTGTTTTATGTTCAAGATTGTTCTGGACCTATGACCACTTGTAGCAATTTCTAATCTATGAAAGTGGGACCTGCGTGGCTCTAGAGCATGAACGTTGAATTTACAGAGACTAGTATGATTAACAGTTGTAATGAACTCAACCCAAGCAGGTAATTGTGCACTAAAATGACCATATCAAATGTTTCAACATCCGAGAACAAAACTTAAATAAAAGGAACAGAAACGTTGAAATCGTAGAATCTCTTACAACCATCGTTAAATATTTGGCCAATAGTTAAGGTGAATATAACAATGTCGTTTCACGGTATGGATCATGTGATAGCTTTCAGATCACTAGCGAATGGACATACTCTAGGTGAGCTGGTCCAATGCTATTGCTTTTGGTTGACGCCATGGATAATGAAGATAACACTGTTCTGTTTGCCATCGACGCTCAATCCATTGGCATACTGACAATTTGACAGCACTTATGAAAAGCATAGATAGAGAAGTCCAAAATTCTCCTGTAAGCACTCATCTTCTTTTGAAACGTTTAAATTTCACGTCAAAATCATTCTATGAACATTGATATCTAGAGTAATCAATAGTTATTTTTCACAAGGCGAGACAAATCCTTTGGATGTACGAAGTAAATAGACCCAAATATCGTCTCCATACATTCAAATAATCATCCAAAAACTTGATTGATTTGGTTTTTAGACCAACGGTGAAGATATAACATATTTTCTTCAATAATCGTTTGTTGATTAGATGTGTCTCCTAAATATCGACTTTAAAATAAAATAGAAGAGTAGAACTAGATACAGAGACACCAATAATACAACATGTGCAAGAGACAAGAGTACTATGGTTGGCAAAAAAATATGCATGTACTAAAAAAAAGACATGTAGTGAAGTAGTGGATAATAGAAGATGGAGGGCCATGTGGTTCCAATTATACAATGACTTGGAAGACAGAAGCACGAGAAGAGAGAGAGAGAGAGAGGGACCATTTCATTTGTTCGACACAACACACAACTTGTGACTGATGGATTCTCTCCACCAGCACATGTGTAAGCACTAAGGACCGTGCGTGATAAATGAGGCAACCAAAGTGGGTTATGACCGATTTTCCACTTTGGCGAGATTAGGAAAATAAACCTTCATTGGAGGTTACCATTTGGCGATAAAAGAGCACATGTGTACTTCAAGAACCTTGCTTTCTAAGAGGATTTAACTTTATGACATGCTCTATATTAAGTCAAGACGCTTACTCCTGGTGAAACGATCGAACGTGGTATTTAATTATGGGAAAGGCAGAATGAGAGCAAAGTTAGGCTTAATCATTCCACTTTGCGTCATTGCCTTCTTGTAAAGTCATTTGTCATCTCTCTATCTCTTTTCCTTTTCCTTCCTTTTTGGCTCTTTAATTGAATGAGCAAGATTCTCTTAATTCCTTTCCTTCCCTTTTAACTTGAGCCACATACCCTTCACTTCCTCACAAGCTTCCGTTACAATTCAAGTGTATGGATTGGCGGGATGCTCTATTTTTTTATGCCTACTTTTGCCTTTAGCATTGTTCTTGATGGCCATAGCTTTCTTTTGGGGCCTTAGGCCGGCCATTGCCACTACTAAAAACTTCACTAGAAATCAATGAAAAAGGGATCAATTTCCCCACAACTTTTTCTCAACAGATTGTCTTAAGAACTCCTCCCATTTTAGTTACCACCATTCGAAAACGGTGAACTCCTTCTCAAGGCATCTCCTGGTAAGGGGCTTCACATGTTCGGAGTGGAAGGATGTGTCATCTCTGAGGCTTAAGGATAATGAAAAGATACCCTTTCCCTCCTTTTCACCTAATTGAAGTGGTGTCCTTATTATGGGATGGTCCATCGGGGGACCTTTTCTTCTCTCTTTCTCCTCCAGGGCATTGATGTCTTGATTCCATTAACTTGTCTCTTTCTTTCTCTCGTTAGCAAGACCCGTTTCTTTTGGAGTAAAACTTCATGTGCGCTTTCAATAAAGGAGCGTTAGGCCTTTCCATTTCCTCAACTTTAGAAAGGATAAAGAAAAGCAATATAATGAAGTGAAACATTTAGGGAAGATCTCCCTTCACCGTGAACCCTACGCAAAAAAGCGCACTTTCTCTGAGATGATGCATCGCTGGGTTAGAAATTCATGCCCTGCTTTAATCACGAAGAAGTCTCTTTAGTCTTCAAGTCTAATGCTGTCTTGCACTAAAGTACATTGCCCTTTTGCTTTCCCATGGAACTCTTAGATAAGAGTAATAATCGGAGCATTAAAACCCAAAAATAAAAGTCGACGTCCTTTGGAGTTTTCCCCGGGGTTATAAAAAAGTCAATTGTCATCACATCTTGCAAATAATCTAATAGTATACCCTATGTCCTTTAATACTCCATTTTCAACCAATACCTTTGTCAAACTCTAAGGTAAGCTACCACAGGCACTCGCCCTAACCTATATAGATGTAATTAAGTTGTTGTACAATTGTACATGCATTGATCCTATACGGATGAACTAGTGATTTGGAAATTCATCTCTACAATAAGGAACACGCGAGAAAGAAGCGAAAGGTATACATAGCGTTGGGTTTGCTAATATGCTAATTAAGGATAAGTTTGTGAAGGACTCAAAAAGCAATAGACTATTCGGTGTCATTTCCTAAAGTTTGTTGTGAAATAAGGTTGTCACCATTGAGCTGACGGAGCACAGTGCACTATGGGGCCTAGTGAAAGTCACATGTAACAAACGCATTCCTAGGTAAACTACCTAACATAAACAAAATAGATACATAGCATTAACTTAATGCTTTTTCACTATTCTTGAATTTCACTATTTAAAGACTTTGTGTCACCGTGTGTGACATAAGTGAGAGCTGCCGACCTGCACTGCTGCACCATGATCTTTTTCATTCCATGCTTGGAGAGTTGACCGGTGCAACCAAAATTTTCCACAAAGATTTTTGAAGGAGAAAGAGAACATATCTTCCCTTCCTTTGTCCTCTTATGCAACAGAAAGATTAAGGGAAATTACCAAAAACATGCATAAATTCGCACGTATGACAAAAGAAACACAAACATTATTCTAAATCACATGCGTCGACTCAAGGTCGCGATGTCATGCATAACTTCGGATCAAGGCCTCGAAGGCTATGGAGCTTCTGTAGCTACTAGATGGAAAGGGAATCACGGAGGACGACCGAGAATAGCGGGATCCTAGGGTCTCGTGCCTCTGCAACGGCGGTTGAGGGGGCCGAGTTATTATTCAGAGACATTGGCTGCGGTGGTGGCTGAGCAAAGTTCAGATTCTTTGGCCATGTCGATTAGGGTTTAGACATGGGCAGGTGTTAGAAGATAGGAAGGGTAATTTTGCTGAGTTGAAGTATGTAAACTGTAGTTTGAAAATAGATCTATGCTCCTTGGTTATTAGACAGAAATTCAGGTATATTTTCACTACCTACCCTAAGATTAATCTACATCACATTAATATAACCTCTAAGTTACCAACTCAACAATCTTTGCAATTTACCTTATGATGCTTAGCAAAGATGTACCAATCATATCGCTTTAATTTTCATCCGAACACTTTATATCAAGAAATGCCACGCACTCCACATATCTTGATTTTGCTCATCTCAGGATATGATATCATCACTAAATGTTAACATTCGATTAATTATAAGGGAACGATAGATTAATCTCATTCGAAAAGAACCCGTCAATACTTTTAAAACTATCAAATAATCTTACCGAGTGATCTAAGCAGGGCTTCAAAATGATCGATCAAATAATCTTCAATTAAAAATATCACGTCATGTAAAGTATGAGATGCTTACTTTCTTTCCCTCTCCCTCTCAGTCCCCGTGAATTCAGTACTCAACCATATTTGCTCCAACTTCCAACTGACCGTTCCCAGAAACGCCCCTCACCATCGTCTCTCGACCTTTCACTATCCAATAGGGCCAGCCATGGGAATTCACACGCCATAAGCTCCAATCCTCTTAAACAGACGATAGCCAATTCTCTCTCTAGCCAGTCCCCTCCCCCTCCCTCTCCCTCTCTCTGTCTCCATCTCTGTCTCGGTCTCTGTATCCATGATAAGATAGTCTCTCTTGGATACCGCACAAAGTCACGGCCTTCAAGAAACCAGTTGCTTCTTTTCTGCCTAAGACAAAAACCCAGAAGACCCAGAAGATAAAAAAATGGTTCTTTTGCTTCGAGACCACTGAATTTCTTGCAAAGATGGTGGAAGAAGGAACGACCCAGGAGGTGAAATCAAGACAGAGCAGTCTCAAACCCGCCATCGAGCGCTTGTCTTCGTTGATTTCTCTGTCCCACTCCGTCAAAGTTTTCGCCGTGAAATGGCAACTCATAAGGAACAAGCTCGAGGAATTGAATTCCGGGTTGGTCTCGATCGAGGACGCCGGCTCCGGGCGGAACCCCGCGGTTTTAGACTTGGTTCGCGAGTTGATGGTCACGTTGAGCGAAAGCGGTGATCTTGCCAAAAGATGTGTCGATCTTTCGTACAGCGGGAAGCTCTTGATGCAGAGTGATTTGGACATTATCTTGGCCAAGTTCGATCGCTATGTGAAGAATCTTTCGGAGATATATTCGACAGGTATTTTGACTCCAGTGAACGCCATTGTTGTGTCTAGGCCCGGTCTCGGTGCTTGTAAGGATGATATGAGGTTTTACGTTGGGGATTTGTTGACAAGAATGAAAATTGGTGACACTGTAATGAAGAAGCGGGCTTTGGCGAGTTTGTATGAAGTGATGAATGAGGATGACAAGTATGTGCGGATAGTTGTGGAGGTTGGTGGCGTTGTGAGTGTGTTGGTGGGTTTTCTTGATGTCTCGGAGGTGACGGAGATTCAAGAAGAGGCTGTGAAGGCGGTTTCCGCGATTGCCAGGTTCGATTGGTGCAAGGGGGTGTTGGTTGGTGCAGGGATAATTTGGCCACTGATTAGGGTTCTGGAGTGTGGGAGTGAAAAGGCCAAGGAAGGGTCTGCAAGGTGTTTGATGAAATTGACGAAAAATGCCGATAACGCATGGTCCGTGTCTGCTCATGGCGGAGTCACGGCTTTGCTCAAAGTTTGTGCTGATGGCAATTCGAAAGCAGAGTTGATTTGTCTTGCTTGTGGGGTGTTGAGAAATCTTGTTCCAGTCGAGGAAATTAAGAGGTTCATGGCTGAAGAAGGTGCGGTTTCAACGTTCATCAAGCTTTCCCAATCGAAGGTTGACAATGTACAGATAAGATCCATCGAATTCCTTCAGAGCATAGCGTCCGAAGATGATTCGATCAGGCAAATGGTCGTAAGAGAAGGAGGAATTCGCGTGCTAATACGCATTTTGGATCCTACTTTGCCATTATCATCCAAAACCAGAGAGTTATCCCTTCAGACCATCGAGAAGTTATGCTTCTCCTTGCCAAGTGGTATCAACATGTTGGTGAGCTATGGATTCATTGAGCTTTTGCTGAATTTCCTTCACAATGGTGAGGTTTCAGTTCAAGAATTAGCTCTGAAAGTGGCAGCCAAGCTATGTGCCACTTCGGAGGAGGCGAAAAGGGCACTAGGGGATGCAGGGTTCTTGACCGAGTTTGTTAGATTTCTTGATGCAAAATCATTTGAAGTTCGCGAGATGGCAGCAGAAGCGCTCTCAGCGATGGTTCTAGTCCCGAAAAACCGGAAGAGGTTTGTGCAGGACGACCGCAATATTGGATTACTGATGCATCTCCTTGAATCAGAGGAGGTAAATTCCAGTTACAAGAAGTTCTTGCTTTCGACATTGATGGCGATAACGAGTTGCCACAACGTGAGGAAAAAGATTGTGAATTCTGGGCTTCTGAAGACCTTGGAAAAGCTTGCGGAAGCTGAAGTTTCGGACGCCAAACGGCTCGTGAGGAAGCTATCCACTAATCGATTCCGCAGTTTGTTGAGTGGAATATGGCATTCTTAGAAATTACCCTTCTTTTTTTAAATCAAATTCACTGTACATGTACATCTAAAGTGTTTCCCAGGCAGGTCCTTTGTTTTGCAACGATGTCTCTTCCTCTTTGGTTTTTTTCACTTTTCCCTTTTGCAGAAAGAGATTTTAGAACAGCTGTTTTTTGTTGGTTTAGATTGTAATCAATCAATAGTACATGCCCAGTAATAAAGCTGCTATATTGAATGTTACTTCCAAAGATAGTAACCTGGCATTGCGTTGTTGGGTTCAATTCCGATCTGTCTTTTTCTTCTCTCGTCTTTTGAGCAGAGAAGAACAAGAATGTATTAAATAGTGCCACGGCAATTAATTAAAGATGACTTAGAAGGAGGTTCAGAGAGCTTCTTTTGCAGGCATGTAGAGAAGAGCACATGGGAAAGGCATGAACCTCCGTGATGGGCATGTGAAGAGAAGGCATCAAGGTTTTGTCTCTCTATTATACGATAAAATAAGAAAGATGCTGACTCATGAAGGTTCATCTTCCTCTTGTGCAAGGCTTGTCTTTTGCGTCTTGCCCATGTCTCGTTGCTTGCCAAGGCTAGCAACGATGGTGTTGTCATTATGGAAGTTGTTATTTTCGTAAAATTTTGTATGTCATTATTTATGGGTTTTGTAAGAAGACTCGTGGCTCAACCATCCATTTCAACATCGAGACTGTCCATGCCGGAATCTGTATTATTCGGAAAGCAAAAGCAGCATGCAAAGACGCAAATACCTGTTTTGATCGTCTTCGATGTTGTTGCGCAACATTGTAATTTTTGTTGTTGCGTTGTGGAGACCCAGATTTTGCACCATGAAATCCGAGAGGTACTGGAAACTGAACGCTAATGCAGTGGTCCTAATGGTGGTAGGGTTATGTGGACACGATGAGGGGAATAGCCAATTGACAGATAGAAGTACTGTGGACCATGAATACTTCCATTTTTGGCGGGTTGGGGGTGCAATGCAGAGCTGGGGATGAAACCCTTCACATTGAGACTTGACGCCTTTTATGATTAACAATCGAGACCAGAGATTTGACAGGTAATTTCAACGATCACAAGATTCAACCAAATTGTGCCTCCTCCTGATGTTAGGAAGTATGCTGGTATAATAGGATCGACTGAATTTTTCATCTTGTGCCTCTTATGTACTGGACTCTGCAAAACATCTGGTGCAATAATTCTCGCACCAGGTGCTATACAGAGAATCGAAGTTCTTGCGTAGGAAATATACCATTAATTCTCCATCGTGGGTCGATACAGTGGCGAAGCGTTTCTTCCAGAATTGCATTCATGAATGAGGTGGGTCTATGTGTTGCCGGTCCTTTGTCCACTCATGATGTGAGGAAGCTTTTATGATCGATATCGTTGTTATTTCATCTCCCGTTTGTCCACTTGTTGGCCAACACTATTATTCTCTCTCTTCAGTTTCACATGTTCTTGCATGCTTCAGCTTTGATGCTTTCAGGCCCTTCATATTATACTCACTAAAAGTCTTGGTTTGCCCATCAAATCCTTTTTTAATCAGATATTTAGCTAAGTACCAAACCCTCTGTCAAGAATAAGAGGGAAATGCAGAACACCACATGCACAGTCGACAGCATTCGATTGAGAGCACCACAGCTAATCTCATCGGTTCATATCGGTCCATAAGGCTAGTGGGGCCACCGTTTAGATTACCATATTAACTTTCAAGTAAAGATAAGCAAGAGATAAGATCAGGAAAATTATTTCATGTAATTTCGATGGACAAATTTGATGGATGAAAGCCATTGTGAATGCTTTTGTCAAAAACCAAAGGTTTGGATCTACTTAAGATAATTAGTTAAGCACATTAAGCTAATTGATTAGTTTAATATTTTGATGCAGCTCTGATGGAGCATGGTGTGGATTTTGTTGGATCTATTGAATAGATATTAGGATGATGACAATGTATTTGGACCAGGAAGCAGAAATTGCATGAGACCAGACCCATTGACAGGGTCAAAGGATGGCCTTTCCTTTCAATCTTCTTTTTGGGGCATTCGTGTTCGAATTTCTAATCTTGATCACATTAAATTTGGCCCATGTGTTTCTGTAATTGTCAAATTGGGCCTCTTGAATAAAGTTGATTCCCCTGATGACAGGGGCCTATAGCACTGTGGCACCATAACCCACGGCAACTTAGGCCTGTTGGTCCAGAAGTTGCTGTGAAAAAATATTGGAACTCCTAAGCCCTGTGTGCGAATGGAATCAAGTTCTGGACTTTTTAATTAATTCAATTAGATCGTTACTATTTTCTTTACAAAAGGGCGATGAATTCCTTTCGTTGAATAATAATTGAAATTACCATTGTGTCACTTAAAATCACCTTCATGGCATCCTCAAATTGCCCTTTTAATATAACTTCATGAGACTTAATTGCATGTCTTGGTAAAGATTAAGGACTTAGTTGAATCAATTGAACACTTTCTAGTAAAGTTTGAGGATTCGATTGACCCAATTGAAAGGTTTTTTCCTTTTTGGGTCAAAGAAAATTTTCATTAGCTAACTCAAATATCGCCAACTTCAATATGATACAAAGGATGCAGCACGAGAGACAAAGATGGAACGACAAGAGGAACAATGCACTTCTGTGGCTACAGTGATGAACTCTTCAACCTCTAAATTTTAGGTTGCCGATGGATTGTGTAGTTATAGCTCATTACAAATTTTTCATAACTATATGAAACTCTTGTGATGACATCTAAAAGAGAGTAGTTCTGCTACTCGCATTTCCCTTACCTCTGTGCAGAAAAAGAAGGTTGAGAGAGGAGTGCGAGGAACCAAATTGAAAGTATCTGATTTTGATATAAAATTAAATTTGAGCCGTCGCTTGAAAGGTTTGAAGTATATGGAAAATGACAAGAAGTCTATTCGATTTTTACCATTAGGGATAAGATAGAGAAAAAATATCTTGAGAAGGTAAAAGGAAATGAAGTCATTATCAAATGTCAAAACAATATTAGCAAATCACAAGATTGGAAAAAGTGAGAGAACATTTGAAGATATTCAACTTAAACGTGAAATTTCTCTTTGTTTCCCCAAAAATGAGTGATGTGGAAAATATTTTTCTAAAAATGATCATTTGTTTTGCTTAAAATAATTAATTAATAAAAAAATATTTTCATTATCAACGATAATTTATGTCTGTATATTTTCATGGGAAAATTATCTAGAAAGTCCTAAAACTTATCGTAAGGTAGTTAATTAAGCTGTTAACCTTTTAATTATTACAATTTAATCTTAAATTTTTTGATGATTTATCAATATACTTCTTTTAGTCAATTTGGACCGAAACAATTTACATGGGTGCTACCCTTCCAATGTAGCCAGGCCAGTGATAATCTTTTTTAAAGGATTGTATGATTTTTTTTCATTTTCCTTCTTTTTTGCTTGTTTCCAATTTCCTTCAGTTGGTTGCGAGGCCATGGCAATGGTTGGTGATCTCTGCTCGCCCAAAGGGAAGGCCATGATGCCCTTGCTAGATTTGGCAAGGGCACTCTAGGGGGAGGGTGGGTAGGTGAGTGCATTCAAGCCCTAGAATATGGCTGAAAAAGGGGAAAAAAGAAAAAGGAAAGAAAAGAAAAGGAAAAAATTTACAAAAATTTACAAAAATCATCCACATCTAATATACATCAGTTATTTTTTTATTAAAATTGATTAAATAGGACTAATTAGCAAACTATCCAAAGATTTATAACTAAACCATTATAATTAAAGATTTAGGACTTAATCGACTACAGAACAATAGATTGAAGACTCTTTGGACAATTATTATGAAAGATGATAATATTTTTCATTTTACTATTTTTAGAAACGATACAAACCATCATTGATGGTTTTTTTTTCCGAATTATCTCTTCCATGCTAAACAAACGCACTCCTAAATTGACATTTTCGCAAGGAATCCCAGTTCCCTCTTCTAATTTTCAGTGCACATATGCCACTAGACATCAAAAAGATACAAGCTAAACTATTTATATTAGTACTTTGATCTTGACATAATTATAAAGTGATTCACTGAAGTCAAAGTCAACGTTGATTGGCCCATTTGATCCCTTTATCAATGAGTTCAGTTTTTGGAGTCTTACTAAGGAGGTTATTTATTTATCATTTAGCTGCAATCTTGGTAACTTCAAAGTTTAACCGTGGTTCAACTTACTGGTGCACTAAAAATAGCACGTTTGTTTATATCACAGGCATCATCACGGGCATCATCGCACCAAATTATCACCATCTATTTCTTTGTTGTCTCTTTCTTATTATTCTTCTTACGTTCTTTTCCATCCAATAAAAAAACTAATAAAGAAAAAATGACAAAAATAGTCCGTAAGCTTTTAATTTGTTCAATGTGATACTTACACTTTAACCTAATATTTAAGATGATCCATAAATTTTAATTTATTTAGTGCGATACTTGAACCTTAACCCAATGTTTAATATGGTCTATAAATTTTTAATTTATTCAACGTGATCCCTAAACTTATTGTATATGTTTAAATTGCACATAAATTATAAGAAAATAATCAATATCATATTAAACAAAATGAAAGTTCATGAATTATATTTCTTATTGGCTAAACTTTAGGGATCATATTGAACAAATTAAAATTAAGGGATAACATTGTGTATTGAGTTATTTAAGGATCGTTTGTGTTATTAGCTCGTCAATAAATGAAAACTGATTTTCATTGAGGGATAAGATGGTGGAGCATCGCGATGGGGACAGCGTACCATCAGAAGCATCAGACAATTGGGAGTGGAAATTGCCTTGGCCTTTTTCTCCTCCCCTAAAGCACGTGGATGGAAACTTCGTTGGATTTTTATGGGTCGGAAGATTTAATGTGGTCCAGGTTTTCACTTTACCATGGGCCCTTTGCTTCTGCTTCTTTTTCCTCTTTCCTTTTGTTTTTCTCTTTGAATAATGAGAGATTGGTCTTCAAAAGGACAAAAAGAAAGGGAAAAGAAAAAAGATAACTTGTCAATCCACCTTTGATGTACCATGGCAACGCTTTAGCCAGGTTTAATTGTAATATTTGGTTTCCTAAACGGTTCTCAACTTATGCTTTTCCTAGCCCAAGAAGTTAGTAGTTCTCGTTGATGTACCATTATCATAAACTATATCAAGTGATGTAAATCGTGGGTATTTTTGTCCTCAAGTTCATGACGAACTAAAGCCATTTATCTTGGTCTCAAGAGTGTTAGATATATACGAATTCACTATCACGTATAATGTCATATGCGCGATGAATCTAATATTATATTTCGACGTCTGAATTAAATACTAATGTAATCAATGACAACTTAATTAAAGCAATGGGAAATCGAATGGTGATGATAATTTAGGTCAAGTAATCGGCCGTTGTTTTTTACCCTAAAACAAGAGAAGGGTCTCCAATGCAAGGTTCAATCAACAACAACAACAAAATTCTTTCAAATATATCGTTTTCATCGATCTGTTCCATGACAACAAGGACGCAACATTGTGAGCATTAGCCCTTCTCGTGATTTGCTGGGACGTGTGGATGCACCAAAAGCCAATGCTTAGCCCTCAATAATAATCAACAATAAAGAATAGGGAAAGCAGTTCAGGCCAGGAAGATGAAGGAATGTTAGATTGTGACATAGATGTGATCTGGTGAAAGCTGATAGTATATCACCGCAATCAATTTAAGCACACATTCTTAAAAATTATGACACTTAAATGATTGTTTAGTAAGTTTTGATACTAAAATGTAGGTTACACAGTAGTTGTGACACCAATGTGATCCCCCTTTCTCTAATCTCTAATTTTTTTTCGCAAAACTAAGCTCTAATCTCGGTGGTTGCTCTTAAAATGCCAATTATCTTCTTCTTCTTCTTCTTCTGCTTTTCAGACTTTTACATAAGCTAGTACTCTTGGAATATTTGTTAAGCACAACTTACAAATAAAAAACTTTAATTTTTCAAAACTTAATATATGTTTTAAAGTAATAGAGTTGTGAAGTTAAAGTAGGGGCAATTTTATGAAAACTGCTATATATAATTATAGTCATGGAGTTGCATTATTTGTTAAAGGCCTTATGAAATGTGCTAACAACCCATTTTTGCACATTGGAAAACCTTTACATAAATGTTGCGGAAAACAATAGATCGAACAACAAATAAACACAATAACATAATAAGTCAGATATTAAATTTTAATGGTTCGGTTGGTATGACTAACATCCATGGAGAGGTTGTATACCAATTCTACTATAGATTAAGTAACAAAATAAAGATTATAATTACACTTGAGTTACTCAAACACTTTTAATTTTTTTCTCATCTCCTAATTACAGTAAATAACTCATACAATGCCTAGTCATCATAGTTCCTGACGAAATAATCTCTAAGCCCCACAAAATAACTACATAAATATTACCAAAAGATTTATTGGCTCTTACACTCTCGAGTTGCATTAGAGCGTAATTCATGTGGAAGCCACCTCTTCTATGCTCTTTACAAGGAAAACAGTTATGACATATAGACATGAGTTTAATTCATAATAGGAAATCTCTTTTAGGAATCCCATCCCATCTTTTAGGAATCCCATCCCAACTAATAAACATCTCAACTAGTAAGCTTATTCAAAATATGAAACCAACTTGGATTGACTTTTCTTCATGGGTTCCAATTCAAGATAGATTCCGAGGATGTCAAGTCACAATTGCTTTGCTAAATATGAACTTCGTTACTACTCTCCTACAACCTCCATGGGCTCAATAGCCATAGGCACCTCGCAAGTCCAAGCCGCACTTGAAATTCGATATAATCATGGAGCTCGTAAAAAAACCAACTCTACTTGCACCTTTAGCAACTCTACAAGAACTCGACACAACATCCTTGGTCACAATTAAAGCAAAACCACCGTTGCATCAGTATTTGTCAGGAGATTCAACACACACCTTGTTAAACTCAATAGTTCCAAAAAATGTTAGCTCTATAGATTCCACTTCGCCACAAACATCATATGTGCTTCTATCACGTTAGTAACCACCACCTCAGTAGTTTTTTTGTTGTTGTAATTTCACCTTGAGCTGGACACCTAGATCCATCTATAGCACCGCCACAGTAGATCTTACCAAAAAGTAGCAGAGACTTGTCAAATATAACTTCACGGATGACAACAAATAAATTTAACTTTTGAGTACCACAATTGATAAAACCTACTTACTTTGTGCATAGCCTAAGAACACGAACTTTCTTGTCTTCCTATCGAGCTTATCATTACTCACTCACTTGAACATAACATAAGAACCTATATATTCCAAGAATAGAATGATCGGAAACATTACATGATTGCACTTTTTCGGGAGTCTTACATCTAATCATAGTCGATCGAGATTTAATCACATGGTAACTCATTGTACGATCCACTAAAAACTTTTTAGCCATACCAGCACTACAGAGTATTTTATGAGCTATCTCTAGTAATGTCCCTCTTATCAACTGTATAGTCTGTTGTGATTCACTTGCATTAATGTGATGTCTCATTGTGTCTTCTTCATACACAATTTGCTCTAAATAGAACTGTATGTTACTGTTAGTATGCATATTGATCACCTTACCATTCTCCCTTTTTAGGAAAGTTCTCAATCTTCTAATATTGATAACATCATCAAACTTGTGCCTCAACATAAACATCAAAGTGCTTCTTGACTTGTCATTCACAATTAACAGCATAAATCTGACACTATTACTTGAGGGAAATTGTGATGGCTGCAAACATTCAAGTGAAACTACTCAGCAATCTCTGTAATTTCTCCAACAGTCTTGCTAAAATGGACTTTCCATCATTTTTTTATGTCACAACACCTTTGTCCATATATATTAATTAGTCACACAACTACATATATATTTCTTTTGCACTAAACCGTCAAGCTTCTATTGTCAATGTGTTGTAAATGCATACGCCAAACTTCAAAATCTTCAAATAGAAGTATCTGATGTCATTGGCGAAATCTCTCACTATCTTCCCTAGAAGCTCATATAAATTATTGTGTCTGATTTCTCTCATTATCACTAGTGCACTTCGACTGACGTAGAATTTTGAAGTTTATCACACTCAATTGAATCCAAGGTCCTTAAGAGAATCATGTTTTTCTTCAATTGTAAAATACATCTCACTCAAGTCAATGTTCTTATGACACCATTATGCATTCTAATTCTGACATCTTTAACAAACACAGCAACATGACGAGTTGTATTTTACCACTATATATATTGATAAGTAGTAAACCTATTTCTGTTTGGTGTAATGTAAATGAACAACCAAAATCCATAACCTATCAATTAAACGAAAAGTTCTTAGTAACATACAAGATATAATAATTATCATTTGAGACACCACCACCTATGGCAACAATATCATCAAAAGATCAACTCTAATACCCTTCCCTTTCTCGTTTTTAAGGTTAAAGTGATTCCTTCTTAAATATCCCATCTTGCCACCATTCCAGCAAACAACACCTCAAATTCTACACCGACTTCATCTGTTGAGGTTTGCACTAAGCCTACTAACATGAGTATTAGCTCTTGATTTACTTTGACATACTAAAGCACGAAGTACAGCAGTGTTTCTTCTACAAATGTCATCACTTATATTTAATTGTAAATCTCATCAAAGGTCAAATTTCGGGACTTAGAGGAATTCCTAACAATTGTAATAGTAATATTTCAAAAGTGAGCACGTATCTTACCATTAAACTCAATCTCAACTGAATTTAATTAATTAACAACCACATCAAATTTGTTGATACGTTTAGCAATCAACATACCTTCGGCCATTATCTACCCAAGCATGGGTTGCGCTGGTGGAGACGTTCCTTTCCCACAATCAGGTTCAGGGTTCAACCCCAGATATGGTTCCGTGACTTAAGTGGGGGACCTAAGAGGTAGGTTACTGAGCCAGTTTCTCCTGAAGTATTGACCTGCAAATACATAGGTCCGAAACACTAACAAAAATGACTGACGAAAAGTGGGGATCATCGGTCATCAAAAAAAGAAAAACATACCTTCGGCCATATTAAAGTGAAACAAACATCGCATTAAGTAGACTATATTTACCACAAAGCACTTATTCTATATATTCAACATGGCATTCATTAGTTGTGCAGTGGTTTTCACTTTTATGATAATAAGTATGACTTTACGAGCTAACATTAGCCGAGTAACATTTTTTTTTTTGGTAAATTGAGCCGAGTAACATTCAACACTTGTTTATTTAGAAATTCCTAATTAGCTTGTTTTATTGACTTTGACTTCTTATTAAATAGAGGTAAGTGCAGCTTTTTCTAGTACAAATAATCATTAATCTAAATCTTTAATAAACCAAAATCCTTTATCAAGCTTGTCGATTTTCTATCTTCCTTCTTCTGTCACTATCAATTTTTTCAACTCATCAAAACCTACTTGTGATACTTTTTGTTGTAGAAAACAATCAACTAAAAATAAATTGGATCCCAACTTTACATGATTCACTCAGTGTGACTTATGTTTATAGGGAGAGCTACATAGGATTTCACTATAAATCAACTGATAGCATGGAGGTTACAATAACAGTCATGTTATTCAAACACTTTCAGTATTTTCAAGGTTCCAATTACACCAAACCATCTACATTGTGTTAGCCTTAAAAATTCCTCACGAAGTAATATCATAATCTCAAAAGGAAATTACACAAATCTTACCACAAGAATTATTCGCTTCAACACTCTCATATTGCTTTACTGTATAATTCACGAAGAAGCCGCCTCTTGGATACTCTTAACTATGAACGCACTTCGTAAATAATCAAGAGTCATATCTAAAATAATGAATTCTTTTAGACACCTTACTGCAACTAGTAAACAACTCAGCTACGAAACCCTTTCAAATCGGCAAACCAACATGAATTGGCTTTCTTCACGAGCTCGAACTCCTGACACAGTTTCAGCATAATAAAAACTATGTGTGAACCAACTGTTTCAATTGATTTCTTTGGCCAAGATATTTCCCATAGCCCCCCCTTCAGCAGCAATGAATGTCTTTTCTACGTAAAATTCAGAAGAAAACGTTATTACATTGTTTTCTCTGCGAGAGAGTCAATCCTAGAGTGACGTAGGCATATTCATGGTCCCATGCAGGAGCCCATAATTTCGCAACCTTCATTTTCCCATGCACGTTTCCCTCACGCAGCAAGTATTGGGGGTAACGGTCAACTCGATCTCATAAGAAAGGTTGACTTTCCTTTCCTTTCCTTTCTTCTTTCTTTGTTACATTTCTTTATTTAATGATCTTTATGTCCACATCTTCTGCTTCGCCAAATTGGAAATGAACAGACTCTTTATTGGGCTGATCGTTATCGTTTGACGCGCCATGGGATCAGCACTTAATGTTGCTGATGGTTTTCTCTTGGGAGGCGTACATGTCATCCTTTCTACCCAAAATTCGAAATTGCATATAACATGATCATAAGAATTAATTTTTTTAGGGTCCTCTGATTTATAGTTAATTATGAATTTTGGTGAGGTTGATTTGTTCATAGTGCTGCACCATGGGCGTGTCTAAAGTGATCAAATTTAGGAAAAAATTATCAACGGGTACTTATTAGGAAAGTGTTAATTAAACATTTACAAATGATTTGGTGCGCATCAATAATTTTTTGCGTTATGAGTAATAAGTAATTTAAAAATTAAACTGTTTTCGAGTTCCCTTTTTCAAGAAATTTTTTAACCTCTCCACCAATGTCACAAATTCTTCGAGAGTGCAAATGGAATGAATGAATATATCTACTTTACTTGCTTCAATGGCAATAGCATCAACAAGGAAATGTCACATGGCCTGGGGACGCAATTTGTTCTATTCTTTGTTTTTCTTGCTGCGGTGCTATTTAAATTAGACAGATTTGGTTGGCCTTAGCTGGAGATCATAGCAAGTCATGTCATCAAATGTTCTGGCAACCTTGATTGAATAGAAACTATCGCATGTGGGTGTGGGTGCGACATGTTAGCAATTAGCAACCACCAATTTATTGCTAACCACAATTGAATGTACCGACAGTTTTGAGGATTCAATTAGTGGTGTTGCTAACTTGACAAGTTCGTTCTTTTCCCGAACGGTCTGTGCGCATACATGGGATAAGGTTTAGCCAACACGGGGGCAAGCAAGATCGATCACATTTCGAACTCATTATTATAAGCCATTCCGAGTTGCTTTCGTAAGTTAAGTTCTTATTAATCATTGGTCAGATCCCTACACTTAAAGTGATTTCGACGAGGCCATATCCGTTAATCGTCCATTCAAGAAGAAATAACAAAAATATAGACACGGCACGTGAGGGGACATACGGATCAAGTGCTATACAATGTCAACGTTTTCGAAAGTCTGTGTGGAGTCTGATAAAAGAAGTCGCTACGTCAATTTTTCCTGCCCTCAACCTGCCGGCCAAGATCAAATGCTGAATCTCGCGTAGCATGCCGACCCTTTCTTCCCTCCCTTAAATACACTGCATGAATACGTATGTGTTACGACAAAATACAAATTGTTATGCGTATAGGTCAACTCTTTCTATCGGTAGTGTGAAAGCGAGGATCCCTTGGTCTATTTGGATGACGCACCGGCGCATATGGTCATTGACCCAATCTCGAAAGGGAACCGGCAAAAAACGACGGTGGATAATGACCTGGAGGGGTCGTCTCTATTGGCCGCTTGCCGTGGGCCTTTTCTTTTTCACTTTTCGAATTGGTTGACTTTCGTGGCCAGGCCTGGCCGCCATGTTTGAATTTAGCCAAGGCAATTCCAACAGAAAAAGCCTATGAAAGGCGAAAACCATTGATTTGGTGTCTAATGGTTCACGAACTCTGTTTTCAGCAGCAAGTGATCATTTTTGTTACCCGCCAATTAGAGATGTGTAATCAGGTTTCTCGGAGAAAAGGGCAACCCTTTTTATATTTATTAATGCATGATTTGCGTTAACATTCGCATAAATATTGCACATCCAACGGCATCTGTGTAAGTTAATATTCGACACTGGGTTGTGCCAAGAGTAGGTCCACTATATCATGGGGTGGATTGCAACCAGGATTTTTATGTTTTTTAGGTCATCGGCTTGTCATAAGACATGTAAAATCTCCGCACAATTGAACACACTCAAAGCTCAAAGAGGGACATCGAGATAATGACACATTTGTATTTCTTTCGATGCTATAACACGTACGTCTTCGTGCATCTATAAACTTATTTCCTCCATAATGTTCTGCGAGAGATTCTTTTTGAAGCACGATTCCGTTACTATGGACCTTCGGCTTCAAATGCATCAAGTACGGTCAAAAAATTGCGAACATACAAAACCACAAGAAAATTGGCTGTGCATGTAATGGAAAAAAAGTCTTGGAATGTAATTGTATTGAATATTTTCATGTTTTGTCTTAGTATTCGAAACTTTTAACGAGCGTTCCGAGGCTACCTTCTAACAAAATTCAGATAATGGCCGGGTGGCACCGAGGCCGAGGGCTGCCTATAGCTGGCTGGTCATTTACGAGCGTTGCTCCAAATTTTCTTCCAAACCCCTGTGAGTTGCCTTCCATCGACGAGGTTCGAAGAACATGAAGAGGTGCGACTCAACTCAATCTCTCCACCATCGAGAAGATCGTCCTGCTCCATTCATTGTCTTTGTTTTGTCTCGTTCCAAGAACCATGCAACATCGGATGATTTTTCTGAGGCCAAAAGGAATCAGTGGTACTGAAGACCCCACCTCGTCGTCAACGGCGACGGACTCGTTTTTCACTACTGGTCAACTAAAGGCAAGTGGGAGCAAGTGGGCTAGGGTTTCCTTGTATTTTTCCGGCAGGTCCTACAGTCTCGACTGTCATGTTATGAAGTAGATGTACGCGGACATGGTGGGACTTGGAAACAGGGAAAATGCACAGTTTGCGAGGCTCATCGAGCTGTGAGTCAACGGATCTGAGCGAAACTCGAAGGGCCATGCCTGGTCCGAAGCCGTGGATAGGAAAATAAATATCCCACGCCCCCAAAACTGGAGAAAACCATAAATCTCTTTGCATGGATTGGTCTCTGGCCGACTAGGTGACGCCGACCCCGAAGATTTTGCCATGTAGTTGGCGAATTTTTGACGGCTTATCTTTAAGTGGGAAATTATCTGAAGTCCCCACTAACAATGTCAACCTAATTAAGAGATGAGAAGACATTTTATTGAATGTACCATTGCTCATTATATTTATGGTACATTTGTTGTTGAATCATATAAGCCTCACATGAGATTCATTATATTTTAGGGGGTCTAAATGAAACTATTATGTAGGCTCTTGTTGCATCTCGTTATTATGATTACCATACAAAAAACTAGGGTTTTCCATACCTATATGATCATATTTTAGATTGAATCCACTTCTTTTGTCAATTAAAGTTGAAAGGAGAGCAAGGAGTAGTTCTAGAGACGTATTTAACATTGAAAAGAGGAGAATTTTACCTTTTTTTCTGACTTTGTTAGGAAAAGATGAGACAAGAAGGGAGGGAATAAAATAAGGATTGAGTTTCAGAGAATAGACGAAGGTTTAGAATCTTGTAATTTCTCCATCATATGGTTCTTCTCTTAATTTCACCTCCTGCCAAACATGGTTGGTCCAATCGATACTTTTCCAATATCATTGACATTTCCCCCTAATTTAGGACGAAAATTTTTGGCTTCGGACCACAATTTTTCACTTTGGCCAGAAAAGACCAATGCCTACAGCGAAATGTCAATTTTAAAGAATTGAACCAGAAGAAGTTTTATATTGAAATGAAATCATAATAAGATTTGCAATGATATGTATCATCCGAAAGCTATCTCCACTCGTTTGTCTTCTTCACTCTTCCTTGCAGTCTTCTTAGGTAAGCCCCTTCCACGCTTTAACCTGTCTTTCTTTAGTGTCCCCGAATAGGATTCTTTCACTTTCACGAAAGTAACTATAGGGTCACTCTTTTTGGGAAGGGATGTAGACTTAAACTTTTGGTGCGTTCTGGTTAAATAAAGAATAGCATACTTTGAAAATAGAAATTAGTTCACTTGGCAAGGGTTAAGGAACTTGTGAGAGGATCTGAGACATAAATCGAGGATAAATCGAGTTTTCGAGGCTTATTTTTTTTATTATGTAAAACTTCTTGTGATTTTGTCGAACACATGCTCGATATTATGGGGGTGTGCATAGACAAAACAAGACAAGTTAATAGAGAAGGGGAGAAATTTGCAAACTTCTATGCAAGTTTGTTGTACAGTCTTATGTACTTCCAATCAAATTAGAATATGATTAGCAGAGGTAGACCATGCTTTACATTCCAAAACCGCCTTAGGAATATTTTTCTAATTCTTTGCTCCTTTCCTCTCGATCACAATTAATCCATGATGGGATATATGTTCCGCAATTATCGGTTGCTCCTGAATTCCTAATTAAACTTCTGTTTCATCATGTGGTCACATGGAATATACCCATCGCTTCCACTGACATTGACATCCGAAAGAGCTGGAGATCATCCTGATTAACGTAGACATTAGTCCAAATTATCGATTGCATTCGCCTGCACATCGTATTATTCATTTTGGTCAGCTAAAAGGCAGATAATCGAGCTTATTCACGTATTAACTTGTATTCACATCTTAAACGACTCCATTCATCTATAAAAAGATGAGCGTGCCGTGCGTGGGTCAACTCTTTCACCCATGCATCCATGTTATATTTAAGCAATATTAATTAGTCATTATAGCATGTTATTTGTATAATTTCGCACATGTTACTTTATGGACACTTTATGTACTTATAATGCAGATCAACAGTATAATGATTATATACTTTTAATGAAGTGTAAGAGTTGAGTTCAAAGACAAAAGAAAAAAGGGAATTGGTCGGCTATGATTGCAAGCCAGCCTTGCCCAGCTAGCTTGTGAGTGATGAAAGTGGAAACTGCATTAACAGTGCTGTCTTCTCTTCGAGGCCAGAGTTAGTTTCTCTGAACAATTGTGACATAAACAAATGCTTGAGGTTGACGTCAAGCTCCGACTCTCTTGCTTCTTATGATGCTATGCTCTATGTATGATTTTATCATAAGCCCTAGCCCAGCCTTCTTCTTCTTTTCTTTTTATAGTTTTTGAGAGTTCAAAGTGGAAACCTGTGCCCTTAGAAATGATTAAGAATGGAAATAGATTCGAAGATGGAAGAGATGTGGAATTAGTTGTCGCTCAGTGCCAATGAAATGATCAACAACAGTGACAGCCAAGACTCTAGGGCTATGTCTGTTTATAGTTTTCTGGTATTATTTCTCCCGGACAAGCAACAAGACTTGGACTTTCTGTATATTTTATCGGATCTACCCCTCAAGACGGCACGGCTCTTTAATAACAGTTGCCCTGGCAGCACTCGATAATCATATTTGACGTAAAACTATTTTTGATTTTTTATACGCTGATTGGACATGATATGGTATTTTGAAAATATTATATATATTGTTAATCTTAATGGTTAACAGGTGTCCTGACGAGTCCTCTTAACAAAATCCTTCTTTCAGAATATTTTTCACGATATGTGTGGCACTTTCAAGAGCAGTTTGTGCAAAAGGATGATTTCACCTAGACAATGTAAAATAGACCATGTAAATAATAAAATCCCAAAAAGCTTTGAGTATGCATATAAATACTAAAGCGGTATCCAAACCAGTGTGCTCTGGTCAATTAGATTCAATATTTCGTTTCTTTTGGTTTTCCGTGTCAATCGAGATGTTCATAATATAATGCTTAGCATCGTTTGACTACTTAAACTTTCACGGTAAATAAGGATTTTTCACTTATTAATAGAGTTGGAGTTGGAACTGGAGTTGGGAGTTCGATTCTATATATCGCCTTTGCACCCAACTGTGGATCTCCCTAACCCATCTGGATTCAACTATGCTCGACTCACTATGCTTCATGAAAGGACTCCATTGCAAGATCCGCGTCACTCCATCAGCCGTAGTTTCAAGGCAACCATATAGATAACCATTCATCAAAATTCACCTAATTCTTGACATGTCCAAATTTCTGCTGCATATCTTAGTCAAACATGATGACGTAAAATTTGTCCCCCCCCCCCCAAAAAAAAAAAAAAAACAAAAAGATCTTTGCAAAACAGGAGACGTCACCAAATTCCTATCCTCTCGAGTCTAGTCTTGTCGCCCGCATGAACCGATCAAAATCCTCCATCCTCCCGGAAGTTTTGTGACCTCTACCTTGGATTCACATGTTTCACTACCATGTTCTTGCTGTAAAGTCCCCCTTTTTCTCTCGAGTCACGCACGTCCACCGCAAAAACAAAATAAAATAAGACAATTTAATCAACCCTTCTCTAATTAAGGCGATCCAACGTTATCCAGGAAACCCACAAATTCCGGTTTGACTCAGCCCTTGCATGGATTGCACGTATATCCTATCTGGATTTATTGAGTTATGTGAACACTTTGCTTCGTTTTCCCGCATTTCAGCCCAGCCCCACTTTTTGGTTGTGACTCGTGAGCAATATCCAACGTGTCATTTGTCCTTGGAGATTATCCAAACTCCACCGACTTCATGTTTATCTTCGACTCTGCTCTGTTCTTGATCGGTGGGGAGATCTTGTTGAAATTCGCAGCCGATTTGGTGGAGTGATTAATTAACTTGGTTTGTTTTTTTCAAAGCAACCTCATCTTCATCGCCGGCGACATGATTATCTCTAGGTGAGGTTGAGGGCCAATTCCCGCGTCATGCCCCGTTTGAAAGCAAGAAAAAAGAAGTAATCTCCATTGTGCTCAAGAGCATAATTGTGTTTGAGAACTGCCTTAATACCTCATGCCTTATCATGTAAAGTATTCTGAAGTGATGACTAATTGCTCTAACATCATTATACCATTACATGAATACGTAATTTAGTATCTAAAAATTCGGACATGAATAACTTTCTATCATTTGTTCGGCTTTTACACCCAAATGAGAGAACTCAAGAGGATACTCCTAGGGTTTCTTCTTGGGAGAAGTAATGCTTAATGTGATTATATCTTAATTCTAATTCAGCATGCGGGCTCCACCCCCAGAATGCATTATTTTAATTTGCTAAAGTATGGTTTTTAATAGACAATATTTCTTCAGGCACCGTTTGCTTTCGGGGATTTCAAACTGAACACTCATCGTCATCATCATTCCAATATATATATACGTTGGAGAGCACCGCTATTATTAACTTATTTGACCTTAAACAGCCTTATTTGAACTTTGAAATTTAAAAAAAGGGAAAACACATTAAGCCTAACCATTTCTCCCATGGTAATGTCGGTCAAAGTAAACGGTCCACGCGCCCGGGGGGGGGGGGGGGGGGAGGGAGACTTAGACTTAGAGAGACAAAGGTGAGCTATAGCTAATCCATTGAATAAAATCCATTACCTTAGAAATTGGATCGATTCCCTATCTTTTCAACATAATCCATCTCAATTTAACAGGTCGAACAAAAGTGATGGGCAATTTTTCTTCCTCTTCTTCTTCTTTGTCCAATCGACAGAGTTCGCAATCTGCCTAAGTGATTAATCACAGATTTAAAGCGTTGGCGAACTTATCTATGAAATGGGGATCAAGAAAAAGTATTAGAGTAATCAAGAAAATATAAATAAATCTTGTTTCGAAATTAAGATAATGTGTTCTTGACAGCTCAACGGTCCTCCAGTTTCCATATGCTCCTTCTATATAACCACTAGCCATCACGGTCCAAAAGCTCTATCTCGTTCTTCTCTCTCTCTCTCTCTCTCTCTCTCTCTCCAGTCCACACTCTTTCTTGAGTCTGATTTCTCGCAAACTCTCTGTCTCTTCGTTTTCATTGTTTGAGATACGAAGAAGAACAAGAGAAAAGCAAACATGCCGGCCGTCGGAGGAGTCGCCACTGGCGGGAAAGAGTACCCGGGGAACCTCACCGTCTTCGTGACGGTGACGTGTGTCGTCGCCGCCATGGGCGGTCTCATCTTCGGCTACGACATCGGGATCTCCGGTAAGTCACGACACTGATGAGCACGGAACTCTCTTCTGGCTGTCGGGCTTTGGCCCGCTGTCGTGACAGACTCACGAGGTTAGTGGGATGTTTTACTGATGCGTGTTTTGTTTCTGGGTTGATTTGCTCACAGGTGGAGTCACGACGATGCCGTCGTTCCTGAAGAAGTTCTTCCCGTCGGTGTACAGGAAGAAGATGGCGGACGAGACGACAAATCAGTACTGCAAGTACGACAGCCAGAAGCTGACCATGTTCACGTCGTCGTTGTACCTGGCCGCGCTCGTGGCGTCGATCGTGGCCGCCACGGTGACCCGCAAGTTCGGCCGGAAGCTGTCGATGCTGTTCGGCGGCCTCCTGTTCTGCGCCGGCGCCATCATCAACGGGGCCGCCAAGGCCGTCTGGATGCTCATCCTCGGCCGCATGTTGCTCGGTTTCGGCATCGGGTTCGCTAATCAGGTACAAATTCCATTAACCCTTTTCTTCTTTCTGAATATGCGATGTTTCCCTGGTATTAGGAGATGGGTTTTCTTTTCATTACCTGTTCAATCCATTCTTTTTCTGGGATTGTCTCTCCGAGTCTTTCTTTCACCATGTGAGGTCATTTCAACTTTCGAGTGGCAGATCTGGGAACTGCCAGGAAGAAGACGGACTTGGCTTTTCATTGAAACAAAAGCTGCTCTTTTTTTCTGACCCAGATATTGAAATATCAAACCCACTTACTCTGCAACATCTCAGAAGTTTTCACTCATCCTTAATTGTTTTTTTTTTTTTTGTGTTCTTTACCTTTCTTCTCCGATTTGGCAATTTGAAGTCCTTTGAATCAGAAAGTGTTGATTGTTTGGTTGCTCAGAAAAGAAGTCGAAATTCCGAATAAGACGGATACTTAGAACTCCAATTTATCAATTTATTAGTCCTTGATTTTGTCTTTTTCTTACGCAAACATCGGCCAGCTTGTCACCACCATGTTTGTAAATTAATTAATTTTTCCAGGTCATGGATGACAAATTTTTCTTTGTAATTTTTTCTTGGTCACCTCTGTGCGCACTCTTCACCAAGCGTTTACTCGTGAGCGCAACGGCGTTGAATATAACATTTGAATCTTGATGCCTCCATTCTTGTCATTTTAAACCAATTATTGATTTGAATATGAGCGTCCCCTCCGCAATTTTTGACCTAACTTGTTCATTTATTCAGTAAACTTTAGTGATGAAGATATTTTATTTTTGTTGGTGACTACAGTCTGTGCCACTGTACCTCTCTGAGATGGCCCCATACAAGTTCAGAGGAGCATTGAACATTGGGTTCCAGTTATCAATCACAATTGGCATTTTGGTGGCCAACATCTTGAATTACTTCTTCGCCAAGATCAAGGGCGGTTGGGGATGGCGGCTCAGTCTAGGTGGGGCCATGGTCCCGGCCCTCATCATCACCATCGGCTCGCTCGTCCTCCCCGACACCCCGAACTCAATGATCGAGCGTGGCCAGAACCATGAGGCCCGCGAGAAGCTGAAGAGGATCCGGGGCATCGACGACGTCGATGAGGAGTTCAATGACCTTGTCGCGGCCAGCGAGGAGTCCAAGAAGGTCGAGCACCCGTGGAGGAACCTGCTGCAGCGCAAGTACCGCCCGCACCTGACGATGGCCATCATGATCCCCTTCTTCCAGCAGTTCACCGGCATCAACGTGATCATGTTCTATGCGCCCGTCCTGTTCGAGACGATCGGGTTCAAGAGCGACGCGTCTCTGATGTCCGCCGTGATTACCGGTTGCGTCAATGTCGCTGCGACGTTGGTCTCGATATACGGTGTCGATAAGTGGGGGAGGAGGTTCCTCTTCCTTGAGGGAGGGACCCAAATGTTGATTTGCCAGGTAATGCAGCTGGTTTACTAGAATCGTCTAATAGTTATAAATTTGGTGTATCATGCATACATCATTTACTAAAGCCTAAGATTTGTTTCGAATGAATGCAGGCTGTTGTGACAGCGGCCATCGGAGCTAAGTTCGGAGTGGACGGGAACCCAGGGGAACTGCCCAAGTGGTATGCGGTCGTCGTCGTGCTATTCATCTGCATCTACGTCGCCGGGTTCGCCTGGTCCTGGGGCCCGCTCGGCTGGCTCGTGCCCAGTGAGATCTTCCCGCTGGAAATCCGTTCGGCCGCCCAGAGTATCAACGTGTCGGTCAATATGATCTTCACGTTCTTGATCGCCCAAGTGTTCTTGACGATGCTCTGCCACTTGAAGTTCGGCCTCTTCCTCTTCTTCGCCTTCTTCGTGCTCGTGATGTCGGTGTTCGTGTACTTCTTCCTCCCCGAGACGAAGGGCATTCCCATCGAGGAGATGAGCCGAGTGTGGAAGTCGCACTGGTACTGGTCGAGGTACGTCACCGAGGAGGACTTCCCGTACCGAGTCGAGATGGGGAAGAATGGCCAGGCAGTGAAAGAAGTCTAAAGCTGAAATCGGAATACTTGACCAGTCCAACTAAACTATTTTAGTTCCTCCTCGATAGAAGTACATATGATTGTACCGACATTGGCTCAATTGATGTTAAGAGTTTTCAAATGTGTTCATGGCGTGTCTCCATTGCCTCTTATCGCTTTCTTCGGTATATCGCATGAAATTAGTGAAATTTCTATTAAATGAATTTGAGATTTGCCATTTTCCTTGGTGGGTTTGTTGTATGATTGATGTAGAAATAGCAAAAGTGACCTCTCTGTTCCACGCGAAAGCAGACAAACAGTGCAAAGTCAATAATGTAATCGACTGCTTACAACAATTAATGAGGAAGTAGCACTAGTGCGAGCTAGTTATGGTCACTAAAGAGTGGATCACGTGAAAGAGACGATTATTCAGAGCATAAATTAGACTATTTCAAGCGAGGATGTGAGACTTGGACCTTGGTTTCGCCTGAAATCTCGAATCTAAGTCTAGTGGCATTACAAGAGGACAATCATGTTCAAGTCGGGTCATCGGTTTTCGTCGCAATACCTGTTTCTTTTGCTCTAATGTCCGGCTGTGTCGATTGGGAAAGTGACTCTGGAATCGGATGCTCTACTGTCTGAACCAGCAACTCGATATGTCCCGTCGCGATACCGGGTTGCTGTCCTCCTAATTCAGCAGCCCGTTGCTTCTCATTGACCATGAGACGCCACTTGCTCTCGAATGGCAACGTTGTGGTAACGGACTTGCCCACAAGCGAAATGCCAGGAGCTCAAATCTTCTTGCCGACTTTGGATTCATGAGCTCGTGAAGTCATGTAACCTCCTGCAACGTTGTCCTCTGTACTTCGCTTGTCAAACTTCTATCCTGTTGGAATAATCACTTTCTATGAGCAGTGCCGAGAGCTAACATGTTGCTGTTTTATAATTTCTAATTGGCCGATTAAATAAGTATTGGATTCACTCAATTCAAATATACGAATAAGCATTCCTCTTTGCTTAATTACCACCGCATCCTTTAAAAGGTAGCGACAAGAGAAACGTGGACCTTAAATCACTTCCCAACCTTGGAACGGTGATAATGTCGTCAAGATAAGATCATGTGATCTCTTGATCGACCATACCATTTGTTATAAGCATGATGTCATTCGGACGACCGATGAGAAAAGAGGTGAGATATGATGTGCATGTACTTGTAAGATCGCACAAAGAAGTTGGGAAAAGTAGATGATTGCGCATTGAACCCGAGAGTGCTTTAGTGAGGACAAGTGGGGAATCGATTCACATGCTTTAGAGGAGATCTCTTTCTTCTCCTTTTCCTCATTTGCAATCAATGTCATTATATGACTTTTCGGTGGGGGGAAAATGTGAGAATCAATTCAACCCTTTATTATTTTCCCCCTTCCAAAATTGCAGAAGGGCGGTTCATGAATTGAATCACGGTCCTCGATTGGAAATTTGAGGGGGAATCGCATGACCCCTATTGAATTGGTAGAGAGAACTTTTAGCACCCCTTCTTCACTTGGCAAGTTCCTTGTGGATATGTTTGTGGATAGGATTCCGATGGATAAGCACATTCTACTTCTCCAATGACTACCTGGTATCCTATCACACACACACGCACAAAAACACTGTTTTCATCACCGGAAAGCTTGTGATGATGTTGGAAGAGAAACATGGGAATCCTATGATGCTCTGATTCTTGTTGGACCCCTTTTATGGTCCATGCCACACACTTGTTTGCTAGCCTTACGAGAGAAGCTTCCTTTTCCATCTTCTTCTCTCAATAGAACGAGATTCTTGTGGCGCTACATACGCAATGTTTACATGAATTACCGTCAGATCCATTGTCAATATAACCCAATATGTATATATTGAATGAATGACATGTGTATTCGAAATTAGTTTTGTAATCAAATTCTTCTACATGTTGATAATTTCACAGTGAATGTAAGTTATTTCTTGCACCGATAGTGGACTAGTACCTACACCGTTATGTATCAGGACATGTCATCGTGATATAATGATGGGGACTCAAATCGAAGTATTCAATTTGTTAACAAAGAAAGTTGAGGATGAAGTATTGAAAATGATAGATGTTACGAGTTATATATCATCTAATCCCACTAAACACTTAGAAATCGATGAGCATGCGTTGGGGATAAATGTCAATGTGGTTTTTACATGAGAATATATATTATTGATCAATTCTTGATGATAATTGAATTAAACAAATTTCAATTTATTAGGATCGACATTGTCTTCACTTAAGACCATCATATTTTCCCTTTAGATTCTGCTATGAAACATTTATGGACTCATGCTTTTATTTTTGTTTTATGAAAGTTAATTGATTGTCTATTCTAAATTCATTGTCGTGAAAATTCATAATAACATTATAAAACACACAAATTTTTGACGATATATTAACACATTCTTGATTGTAAAATTTCTCTTGCTTTGGGCTTTGTACTAGGATGGGTTTGGACCCTTTCTTGCAAGAAGCCCAGATTGTGTATGGGCTCACTACAGCTAATGGACCTATACAGATTCATCAGTAATTCAATGTGACCCATCCAAAATTATGGATAGGTCCACTTTGGCAATCGATCAGACCAACTTAATTAGAATGAGACTTTAGAGCCAGGCCGCCAAGGACTTGTAAGGAAGCTGGTGGACATTCCTAATGTAATCCAAAATAATTTGGTCTTTATTAAAGACATTTCGTTGCCTTGAATAAAAAGGAATTGGAGCTCAGTGTTATGAACATAAGCTAAGAATTGGTATTCTCTCCCGTAGGGGATTAGCTGACATCTTAAATTCATGATGATATCTCATCACAGTATTACACGCGCTCTCGGAGAGAGAGAGAGAGTAGTTATTAGGTTGATGCTGAAGATGTGGAAGGTTGCGTAATTCAAGTTGAATATCCGCGTTACGTCATTGCACGAATCGCCGCCCTAACTCCATACCCCAAATGGCATTGTGCGTCCACTTTTGGTGTGTCCTTGAGTACCTCAGCTATGAAATGGTCATGCCCAAGAGGCCAAAACTAAGTATGAGAAATAAGTTATGATAAACCCTAATTATGACGACGACCAAACTGTAGATTTTTCGTGTACCTGTTACTATAATGCTCCATAGACTGTTGATTGAAAACGAGCGGACGTTTTCCATGCAACGTAGTATAAAGCAAAAGATAAATGATGAAGAGGGAACAAACTTAACACAAAGTGATAATAACTTTGGCAATTGGTTAGTGAACTAAAAGGAAACTCAAGACTTACTGCTGCTTCTGAGCTCATGAGCTGTAGAAACGCGGAGCAAAAGAGAGAGCCCCAAGACGAGATTGAAGAGCACTGCCATATGTTTGCCAGAATGCTTTATTATCTGCATCGTTCTTCAATGGAAGTCGAGAACTCTTCTGAAGTATAGCAGCTTCGCTTCCTCTCGACTGTAAGGCCCCTCCTACTGGTCTTGTTAGACAATTTTATAAAGACAAGGATTTTAATTTGGTGCTAGCTTCGTTAATCGCGTTTGGACGATGAGTACGAGGGAAAAAAAGTAGTTTATACACGTCCCCGACATTGGCGATTGGGTTTCATCATGCTTCAATGCAGATAAAATGATGAGTTATATTGGAAGAATAAATGGGGATCGAGACTCGAGAGGGTAGACTCCATTCTGATAAGGCGAAAAAGATTGATTCGACGCGAATGTCTTTGTCTCGTAAAGCACACCTAGTCACGAAGGATGTTGCATTTTTGTTCGTTGTGGTAATGACTGACTGTACGAGTGCAAATGAATGGTGATGTCTTCCATGGTTACACCTTGGTTAAGATGGGTCGTAGAGTAAAAGAAAGATGGAAAGACCTATGCGAGCGGGAACAGATCGGGTTACATGTGATTTTAACTATTTTTTGTCCTGCACCTTCTTGTAGAACTTTAGTTCGATGCTTTGTTTATTGTCCCATCAATTTGTATGAAACAGTTCAAAATATTTTGACAATGACTGACAGCATATTTACTGATGAAGAAATAAACACGAACCGCGGAAATCAGTATTAGACAAACCGGGGAACGAAAGGTTAGGCAGATTTTGAAAATTACAATAAGGAGAAAATTAAGAGATTGTCTGAAACAATATGTTCTCAAATACTGCATTAGATAAGTCATTCTAAAACTTCAACCCATTAGGGGATCGGACAAATAATATATTTGATATGAGAAAAAAAGTTGATGGAAATCCTAAGCTAATTTACGCAAATTATTGCCACCCACCTTTGAATTAAACGAAACACACATATGAACTATTGTTAGGTCCACCGTCCATATAAATGTGATGATTGTATAACTATTGCCAATTTAAAATGCATCCGTTTTTCTTGAATCTTAATATTGCGACGTGCCGAGCCACAACTATATAAACTGTTATATCTCACGTCTATCACATGATGATATAGTTCTGGAAACTCACGTTGAAGTATTCAATTTTGCGACAAAAAAGCTTGAGACTGTAGTATTAAGAATGATAGATATAGTCATGGAACTAATTACAGAGATAGGGCCGACGTTTGCGTGCTGTATTAGATGGATAGTTGAATGGGAAATAGTATTCCTTTTCTTCGATTAATACGAAAAACCTGTTGGACATGGGTAATATTTGTGGGCCGCCCATGACCGATCGACTTGAACTGGATAAAGAAATATAAATCAAAGTAACTAATTGGATTTTTTTTATTCTGATTTGGAGTTTGAATTACTGATGGAATCTAGAGAAATATCATCACCATCTCATCCAAGATTTATCCTCGAGAACCAGCGGCCTCATCTTTTATCTGATACACTCTATGGTTGAGAGTGCAAAACATACTAGTTTGAGCTTGTGAATTCTTTCGAGGCAGGGAAATCTGAAGGTTGGAACATGCAAACACGAGGCAGAGTGGAGTCCGTTCTAAATTGGCAAACGGAAAATGGTCTTGCCCAGAACGAGGTACTCAAGACATCGACCACCAAGGTGTCAAATGTCTGGTCTGAAGTTTCTGAGGTAAAGACTAAAGTAGCAGAAGTAAAGACTCTCTGGACCATGTCCACCAGCAAGGAGACCAAATGGCAGCCCAAAAGAAGCTGCTACAACTCCTCGAACATAAGCTCAAGAAGATGGAAACAGGAGCTTTGCCTCCTCGGTACTATGTTAATGACTAGACTGCTGAGATTGACAAGTCGAAGAAACATATGAAGACTTCAGAAGGAACATCTTCCCCCATGAACCTCATCTTTTGATCCACCCTTCATTTCCTTATGGGAAAGATCGAGGTTATCCCATTCTCCTTCAACTTCCTCAGAAATTTTTCCAACCTTTAATATCCAAAGCCCAACTCTCGAAAATATGATATGTTGGCCATCCGAGATAGGATCCTCGCAGAAAAGCAAAATGAAAAGCTACAGAATTTACTTTTGTTACAAATCACTTCAGATGGTAAATGCATCCTCCAGCTTAATGAAAATGATAACTATTGGAGAGCAGTCTTATTTTTAAGAAGAAAATGGCGAGGAAAGAGTTTGTCGACATGAGTTGAAGATTATCTCGGGTTGAAATGCTCTATCATTCTACTTTCATAGAAATTTTGGCGGTCAACTATGAATAAAAAAGTTTAGAGTTTCATCTCATGGGCCATCATTTCCTTGTAGAAGTGTATATGTAATCATTGGCCCAAAGATTGAAATTCAAGCAAAATACCGTTCCATCCCAACAGCTCTTGAGATGACCAGATGATCTTCAAAGTAATCCTTTGAAACCAAGCACATTGAAGGCAAGACAAAGGTGCTTGCAGATTTTCTTTCCAAACCTAAAGAGTCAGCGCTGTCTATTTTCATGTTCTTTAGATAAGGATCGTCGTCATCAACCTCATCCTAAATATCAGCAGAGATATTCCCCCAAAAATTCTGGTCCTTCACCAGCTTGAGATTTTTTTTTATGAGATGATGTGGGAATATCAACTCAAGATTTTCGGACAGAATGGCAGATTGAATCTTTGACCATTTGGCATGCGTAATGAATATCCACTCATCCATGTACCCACATGTGATTTGGTCAATTTTCCTGAAGAACTTAATTGGTTTTTCCTGGCGAGCGAGCTCGCGCACACAACACATACACACACATATATCACGATCTTACTGTGGCCATTGAGGTCCTGATTGCAAGGATTTACAGGTTCAACAAGAGATATGAAGAACATTATTCCGAACATTTAAAAGAAGTCCTTTGAGGGTTCTGGCCGTGATGGTACTAGAGGGTTCAATTTGATATGCTACTAAAGCTCATGGACAAGAGACATAATTTCCCGGAAGAAGAAGTCTAAACAACTGCAACTTTTCATTGGTCATGGAGATGTATTTCCCCAACTAAGAGGTTCCATAGTCCTCGTACTCTAAAACTTCTTGGTCCCTTAAGTCTCTTTTGAAATTATCCACGTCGTGCGGATGCAGTAATGCAGATCTCGATTTTAAATATAGAGCAATGATTCCCAAGGAGATTTGGCCTCTGTTTTTGGAGAAGTGCCATGGAACTATTTACAAACATATAAACTGACCACAGATGCAATCCAACAAGTCTTATCGGATTTCAATGCAAGCCATCCTCCTCAGTCAATTCATTCACCTAGCAATCAACCTCCTTTCGAGACACCTAGCGGTGGACCAGTCCCTCAAGACCCGTGGAATTACGTTCCCTTACCTGAAACGATAATTGATGAACCCCCATCCGGTCTGTCGGTCACAGCCAGCTGGCCTCAGCCAATGATGCTCCACGGGGAATCCAATGCTCCTCAAGAGACACCAGGTCTCAGAACTAGCAATTAAGGAGCATCCCCAGATTGCGTATCAGGCATAGACATGGAAAGGATACAACTTGCTTCGGACATGGAAAGATGCCGACCCCTAATGTTCTCGTAATGCTGAAAATATCACATCATCAAAAAGCGAGCTCTAGAGAGTGACTTTATCGGTCTACGAACCTGTCATCATTGGACTACCAACTGTGCGACAGCTTTGGCCAATAGTGTAATTTAATGTGATTGGTCAGTGTAACAGCATCTTACAGAGGTGGCATGTGAGTCTTGGACCATCTCTATCCATTATGAGTAGATAAAGGTCTGTAATACGCTTGGCGATGCCTATGAAATGGTATTATGTTTTACTCGTAAAGTAGAACTGAGTTTGGAAAAACATCTGTAGTCATATCTCATGTCTTTTTAAAGCCTTTCCCTCTCTTTCTCAAGGTCTGGTGTCATTTGATGTTTAGAATGGTATTGTTAGGTTGATGACACGAGTTAATTAGTATGATCTTCGTTTGCCATTCCCATGTGTCTTGTGGATAAAAAAAATTTGAAAGTCGAAAGTTTTATGGAGATTACGATGGTGTCTAGAGACTAAAATGTACTCCCTTGTTCTCGAGCGGAGGCAGCCATGTTTGTGCCGAAAAAATAGCATACTTGTCTCAGACATCCGTGATTCTCTTCCATTTGCCTTTCATGCTCAGGATTGGAGATAACAAATGATAAAAATATGAGCTATTATCACTCTTAACAACTGGTGGTAATGGAGCCCAACGAGGAGATGGTTTTCTCATGTGTCCATATCATTTTCCTCTTCAGGTCACGTCCTAATCCACACCATCCCTCGAAAATGCAGGAAGAGACATTTTTTTCTTACATACTGATAGTGCAAGCTCTTCTTTCCAGAAGAAGCTATATTATAACCGTCCGCAAACACTCAGGTTATCACTTGATCTTGCCCATCGTCAAACCTCCACCGACTATCTTTCTTTCCGCTATGGAAAAGCCAGAAACAGTATAACATGATGTCCTATTAGTAACGCAAAGCCACTGGCCAGTATAGAGATGATGGCAGTCGGGGTTGATGTTGATAAAGCGGAAGACTGCGCTACTCAGGTTCAACATCTGCATCACTTCGTCGCCCGATTCATGACCCTTCTCTCCATCCAACGAACAGAAATGTCAGCCCACTTTTGGTAGGTCGAGGACCTCTCCTATGATATATTCATGCCCAGAACCTAACACGTCATATTCGAGGTAAACAACCAATGATACGGTCAATGAAGTTCCATTGCATAATCATATGTATATATACCTTTCGGCCGCCATGAGGTTTTGTATTAGAGATAGATGTTAGAACATTCTGAATTGAAATGTCTAGAGTCAAAGATACGTCCTAAGCTAACTATTCTTTATATGAAAACTTAATCATAAATATGAGTTAGAGAATCTCTTAGTATTGTTTTGAAGTTGACAAAACACAGCTTTACTTGCAAAGTGAAGACAAACTATAAACAGCCTGTTCAAGTAATGTCAGAACGTGCATCGTCTGAGTAAATTATTTGCTTAGTCTGGGAAGACACCAGGACATGCACCGTCTGTATCTACATCGTGTGGATGATGAGAAACTAAGCTATGTTCTTAATCTTCTTCAATCTCTGTTGGAGATTTTACATCAATTATCCTCGCAATATTCTCGGTCAATCTAAGGAGTATAGTTGCTTTAGACAGTTTATGGTTTGATTCTCCGGTCGTATATCTAGTTATATATGGAAATAATTGATCAACTGAAAGGCGAGTATTTTGAGTAAGTACTCATTCTTGGAAACTGAAGATCCTAATTGTATGGGCGATTATGATTGACTATTTCTCTTCTCAATTTCTAAAAACAACTTGAGATCAACAGTATGATTGGAAGAACTTCTTTGGTAAGTGCCAACGGTCAATAAGGCTAGAGGAAGTATTAAAAGGATTGATCTCCAGTTGTGAAAGGGTCAAGAACATAAGAGAAATTTCCATAGTCTGAAACTATTCACTCTACTTGTCCTTGTGCACATACTGTAATCAAAAGAGAGAAATACTGTAGCTTTGTGAGAGTAGTGAACTCTTCCTAGAGAAGCTTTGTTCTTGATCTTGTAAACTCTTTTGAAACATAGTGAACTCTAGCTTATAGGCTGTCAGACCGAGAGTGGACGTAGGCTTAATCAAAACCAAACCACTATAACTGTTGTGTTTGATTCTCTTCCTTAACTCTCTGTTCTTAATTTCTATTTAGTTTATCTTGCAAATTTAATTTCCGCGCACGATTGCAAGAACACCTATTCAACCCCCCTTCTAGATGTACGCACTAGCACTTTCAATATGCAAAAAAGAAGAAGAAGTTATTGCCAAATTTTGATCGAAGTAGATCATTATAGCTGATCATAGACGCGTCCAAAGAAAATTAATATAAAAAATAAACCATCCTTTATGAGATCTAATAAACCCTAATTGTAAGCACGAACACATAGTAGACTTTTGGTGTTATGTGTGATTGTGATGCTCCAAAAGAAAGTGCTCTTTGTGAGAGAGTTGACGTTTTTCCGTGCAGCGTAGTATTAAGCCAAAGAAAATGATGAAGAGGGAATCAATTTAAAAAGAAGAAGAAGAAGATAACTCAACGCAATTGATTGGCAAATTAAGAAGAACTCCAGACTTGCTTCTGCTTTTGAGCTCATAAGCTGTAGAAACACTGAGCAAAAGAAAGAGCACCAAGGAGAGATTGAAGAGCGTCGTCACACTGTGGCTGAGCCTGGCCATGTCACCAAGAAGAGATTGAAGAGTATCTTTCTTAAATTAAATTCGATTGTAATACCCCTCCATTATATAGTGGAGAACCAGGTTATACAAGACAATCTTACAAAGTAATTTTACTAGATACATTTCATATGCTAGCTTGCATTTTGACGAACGGTACGAGGATAAAATACTTTATACATGGATGGCATTGATATGCCTATGTTGGTAGTTGACATATAGATCAATTATATTAAGGGACAATGATACAAATAATCTATAAATTTTGATCAAATGTTTTATTTTCCTTCCATTAATTAAAGTTTAAGGACAATATTGAATATTTTCAAACAATCGAAAGACTAGATTGAACATTTGTTATAAGTCCATGGATCATACTGAACAAATTAAAAGTTCAACGATCATATTAAAAAAATTAAAAATTATGATATTAAATTGTACGTTAGGTTAAAGTTGAACATGTGTCACAAGCCCATGGACCATAATTAATAAATTAAAAGTTAAGGAACTTCTTTGAACAAATTAAAATTTTTGTAATCAAATTGTGCAGTAGGTTAAAGTTCACGGACCATTGATGTCATTTTCCCTTATATTCAATCATGTTTTAAATTCAAATAGATGGTCATTGGGACTTGAGAGGTTTGACCCCATATAATATGGTTAGAAAAATTAATTCGACTCCAATATGTTCTCTCGTAAAGCTCTATCTACTCATGAACGATGTCGCATTACTGTTGGGGATACTAATGACTGACTATACAAGGACAAACGATGGTGAAATCTTCCATGGTTCCAACCTAGTTGAGATGGATTTAAAAGAAGAAATATGAAAAATCCAGTCGAGAGGAACCGATTGTGTTGGGGAAAATATTGGCTGGGAGGCAATAAGTAATAAGAGTAGCCTTGATTTGCGTCACGCAAATTCAAAAGCGCAGACAAAGTCAAAATGGGTCAAACAAGAAATAAGTGCAAACGAATCATATGACACAATTGATTTACTTGGTTCGGCGATGTGCTTACTCTGTGGAGAAATTCAACAAGATGACTCCACTGTAAATGGCAAAGAGGAAATTATAAAAGCTCTCTCCAACTTAGGATTGACTTTATGAGCAAAATAGGTCAATCTTATGTTTTATTTTAGGTCGCATGCACGTTCGGAAGTCCACACATAGTCAGCCGAAGGTCGAAAATCTTCTCAACCAAAATTTTCTAAAGTAAGACGTCCGACCAAGGAAATACCAGACGTCCGGAATGCTTTAAGTAGCTTTTACATCTTGTTCTGACGTTCGCTCTTCTTGTTTTAGGTCCACAGGAGTCCCCAAACTTTAGTGCTTCATCTCGGCCGTATCCTACATGATTCAGGATGTCTGAAAATGTCACTTTATGCATTTCGAACTATTTCATTCACTCAATGTGTCCTCGAATCAACTCAAGTTGGTTCCAAATCAAATAGGATCTAACTTCAAGCTACAATCGACAGATTGGTTGGTATAAATTGATTGTGGTTAAAAGGCTGAAAGAGTGGATAGTTAAGTCGTGGCTAACGGAGGAATAAAGTAGTTCGGAGATATGGTGAGACAAATATAACTAGTTGATGTCGTAATAATGCATGCTCTATTATTATATCAGACAAACGGTTTCTTCCAAAAGTTTAAACTATCAAGGAAAAGATAAATAATGTATGTATCACAGATTACTTATTAGGGAAAAAGTTAATAGAAATCCTAAGCTAATTTATGCTAATCAGACTAATGATCCCACCTGCCTATAAATTTAATGAAAGGTTATAAAAGATTTGCATGGGAAAGAAAGTTTCACCACGCGGTGGGTTGATCATGGCTACACGGACTATGTATAACCAAATTATCCTATCGATAAGAAGCAATGAAGGTCCAAAAGAGAAGGAAGGAGTCAGGTACTTCGTTACGAATTTATGGGAAAATCACGGTTAAATATCGACGAAAGTATAAATGTGCTTTAATATTTTGAAGTACGAATGTTGTTAAATATATTTTCAAATTTGAGCTGCAATGAGAAATTGGATCCAAAATATATAATGAATTGACTCGTTTTGAGTAGAGGTGGCAAAATGGGTTAAAGACCCATATTTTAACCCATATTTGATAATATGGGTCATAAATGGGTTAGATTAAAAAGTTAGTTGGGTCTAAAATGGGCCACTCAACAATCTCATGAGTCTTAAATGGGTTCTAAACGGGTCATAAATGGGTTACCTAATTAATTTTAAGTATTATTAACAAAGCATTTTAAATATTATTAACAAGTCATTTTCAGACTATGAAAATTCTTATATTCTAATTATTTTATTTTTAAAAAATAAAATTTGATTATTTATATATATTTTTTTTTTAACAATACGGGTCGGATCGGGTATGGGTCGGGATCGGGGTCGGATTGGGTATGGGTCATTATATTTACACTACATGAATATGAGTCAAAACGGGTTAAATGGGTTAAATATGATCCGACCCATATTTGATCCGACCCACCCGTTTGACGTCCCTAGTTTTGAGTGACCGTGAGATGTAGCGTTCAGTCCAAGACGTTAGACCTAGTTTTCGAAAATTGCACGCGCCACACAATTTGCTAGTCGATGTTGGGGTCGGCTCAGGATTGTTTTTCAAAGTTTAGTGTAAAATACTTTCATTATTGTCTTCAAGCGCCATTTTAGTGTGCAGAGCGGTGGTCTAATCCAAAATTTGGTGAAGCTTCCACGGGTAATTGAAGAGCTTGTCGGGACATCGATTTGGGTTGTGAGCTTCTCGTGCAGAGTTTGAAATTCTTCCGTCACTTGCTTCCTACAATTGGTGTTTTGGTCATGATATTTAGTGCCAACGTTTCTGAATTCCTTTACAAGATTGAAAGACTTCTTCTCAAGAGATCATTCTTCATAACTTTATCGTCATATGGGCTTTTGGTGAAGTTTGACCTCGATGAGACCGATCGATTCATTTTGCACACTGGATAGTACATGATGAAACAGATTTGCTAAGCAAAATATAGAACTGCAAAGATACCTATTCATTAAAGAGTAGTGGGTAGACATAGAAATTACTCGGACGCATCGGACGGCCACATCATTCCTACTTGAACTTTTATGGATGGTAGTGCTGTCTCCATTAATTAAGTAAGCAAGCATGGCCAAAAACCTTTTAGGGATGGGGATGGCCGTCCTAAATACATGTCTTTAGGGATAGGATCACGGCCGTCCTTAATGAACAATGAGTGAAAAGTGCCACAAAGCCGTCAATGGTGCTCTTTAGCGGCATGCTTATTGCCCCTAAACTATTGCTAATGAGAAGAACGTTATTAGGCCTTTAGGGATGGGAAATCGCGTCGCTTGTTCCATATTTTCTTGTGATGAATCATCTACCTTGATATCATAGTTTAAGCTGGTTTTTTTTTCTGAGTCGCTAGTTTCATTTTTAGGTTACGGTGCTTGTCTTTAATGTCCATATTATATTTTCTCGATATGTATTGTAACACCTTATCCGCTTCACAAAGGCCAAGTCTCGAAGGAAGATATAATTCAACTAGCCACACGGGATGATAACCATTCGAGGGTGTATGTTCACTTAAGAATTACTAGACAAGGTCTAACTCAGTCCATGTGAGATTTGAAATGTCGCATACTTCTCCAATTGAAGAACTGGCGTTCTAGTCAGTGTCAGTTCGTATTGTCTTGCAATATTCCCCCTATTAGATATGTCATCCGACTCTCCTCCATCTTAAAAGCCTACTAAGAGCTACAAATCTTGTGAGCCCATCACTTTAGCAAGTGCCACATGAAATGACTGACATCCACATCATAATTAGCTAGCCAAAATTGGCCAGATGATTAAATTAGCACAATTACAATATGTTTATGATTCTTTGATAATTTTTTCAAGTAAGTATATTGGATTATAAGGAAGACCTAGCTTCACTTATTGAAACGGCTGAATAGATATACTTAATACAAATAGCGGAATTCAGGATATTATTAGACCTCGTTAAAGTATTTTGTCCTAGTTCTGACAACCTTTGGACTCTGGTCACATGTAATCATAATTCTACTCCATCTTATTGCCCCATGGATAGGCTCTAAGACCCCACTTACCAGTAATCACTGTGTGCGCGCGCGCGTGAGAGAGAGAAGAGAGAGAGAGTTCTATTGACAACTCAAAATGAAAAAACACTGAATAATAAGCTTTATTCTCAAGAGGAAGAGTACTCTATCTCTCTCCTTTTAACATCAATGACAGTTGGTAAATTGGCAATCTCTTCTCCCTTCCATGCTCAGAACTTCATGGAAGCTAAGAGAAAATGTTTTAGGAATCTATAGCGTCAGTGCAAAGCCATTGACCAACAAAGAGTGCATCACAATTGAGGTTTGGATTGAACACGGCAAAGGCTTCTGGAGTCAAGTTGAACATGTTGGCCACGCCGAGACAAGAATCTCCGCTCTTCACTCCATAAACCGACTCGCACTTTACTCCGATTGACACCGCTGTTTCTATTTTCAGTCCACGTCCAAAGTTAAAATGCGAATTAACATCCAGTAGTAAACGAATGTAAGTAATACATGGTGCTTATTTTACGTTATATGGGATAGATACAATATGCTAAGAAAACTCAAAACTTACCCCTTTCCAGAATCCTTTCGGCTATGGAAACAGCGAAGCAAAGAGAGAGCATCAAGAAGAGGTTGAAGACGATAGTCATTTTGCTGCTGATTCTAGCCATGTTAGCCTAGGTGATTCTTTTTTCTTTCTTTTTTTTTTAAAACTTTCTTTGAGATGAAGAGTTATGCTCTCTCAATCGAAACACCATTCCTTTTATAGTGACAAACCCAAGTCACGCACAAAAGTTCCCGAATTAAAGAAACGTAATTAATTAACGATATTTCATGCCGGCGTTTCAGTGTTGTGCACATTGTTGTCCTAAAATGGCATTGCGTGAGCGTCCCTAGTGATCTGCCTGACTAAGTAGGACGATGTTTTTGATGATATCAAGTAAATTCGCTCATTACTATGCGTTCAAAATATGAAGATTTAGTTAAGAGGACTAGACTTAGCGACGACTATTAATATTGTCACATCAATTGTAGAAGGGTCAAGAAATGAAATGTCCTGAGCAAAAAAATAAGTTGTAGAACACGAACGATGGATTTATGAGATTTGGATGTGTGCCTAACCATGGGCAAAAATCAATGAAATGGTTCTATAGTAACCGGCAAAGATGAAACAAATCACTCAGTCACACTCACTCATGAGTTTCGTCCAATCCTAGATTAAGCTCGACAAGAAAGTAGTTTTCTCAAGCTCACAAATCTTTCGAATGATAGCTTTAAATGCTCTACGTGTCTCTTGCATGTTTTTTTGCACATATCAAGCGATATTCGCACGTATATTAGCTTGCGAATTGTTACCTTCATTTTCATTATGTCATCTAATTATCCTATTAACCTTAACTAATCCTATGTGGCTATGGTGAAAATTATTTCACTCCACTAACATGTACTCGTATGCCTCGAAGACAACGCTTTATCGAACCACACGAGTAGTAAATCAGTCCAATCACCGAACTCTTCTCATGAATAACATGTACTAGAAAAACAAAAGAACAAAACATATAGGCGTGCAAAAATGAAAAGAAAAGAAAAACTTAATGAAGGAAGATAAAGTGTGATGTGTGAATCAGCTCATATGTTTTAGAAAATGAATTTGAATTTTTCACATCAGAATATATGGAGAGATTGATACTTTTTTCCTAAAGTGAGGAGATTTATATCACCATTTTGCCTATAGTTTACAAGTATGAGGTTATGGCTCGTTGGACATATTCCATGGATATTATTGAAATTTTTGGACTAAAGTTGAAGATTAAAAATGGCTTAGAACAAGACGATCCAAACAATTTCAAATCCTTGATATTCATGCATATAATTGTATGCATTATATAAATCCCGGCACGCTATTCTACTTCTTTCACCAGGGACATTGCCTAATCTATCTTCCTATTTATGGAAAAGGGTGTCCTAGACCCTTTTGTGAGAGTAGTGAAAATGTTAGAAAGCATTTTTACCACATAATCTACTAACAAAGATTCAAGTCAAAACACCTTCTAGACTTTCAGATATCGCTGTGTCCACCTTAAAAGTGGAAAGTGGAATTCGAGAGGGGATTGAGCGTAAAAACACTTCATATGTTTAACCCCAAAATTATCAAAAACACGACCCTATTTGTCGCCTCCTTGTGGTCGGCACCACTGGTCATTGCCTCTAGGTCGGCAATGCTTCCTCTGGTTGCCAACCCTATGTCGATCCCGCCGGCCTCATTCGTGGTCACCTGTCGCTCACCACTGTTTGTCATCGATGAGATGTATTCCGCAAGGCTACAAATTTTCTTTTTTCATCCGAATTATGGAAAAGGAATCTTATTTCGAAGAATGATATGTTGGTCACGACCGAGACGGCCACGGCTCGCCCTAGGATCGACGTAGCTAAGCAATAGAACGATTTAGTTAATAAAAGCTGAGTTACTTAGTTGTTTTCGAATCCATGGTCGTTTCAGGGTCGAAATCGACGATTCGCGAGCTCTCGGTCTTCCCCTCTATGACCCACCGGATCACTGGCTCAATGAGACTGCCTCTCGTGGTCCGTTTGCCTAATGGACTCCTTATGCGAGTTCAGAGAGAATTTCTGTGTGTCTGGGCTAGAGGAGGGATTTTGAGCGCTATTTATAGAGTTTTCAGCCAGGCCCTCTCATTACGGGCCGGGCCGAACTCAGCCCACACAAGCCAGTCCCATATTAGACTTAATTGAGAATCTTGATATCCGACCTTATTAGACCAAGCTCGTTATTCGGTTTTGCAATCTCAATTAATACAAGTCCACATTAGAAAAACATTACATTCTCCCACTTGGACTGTATTAATTGAAACTGTACTTTATGTGTGCACCTTTATGTTGGTCTAGGGATTTATTCTCAATTGTCAATCCGATCTCATAGAGTCTCAAACACCGAATCATGGCGGTAACTGCATTGACTCAATCCTTCCATAGTCACAAATGTTCTTAACTCTATTGATATGGATTCAATATGGTAGTGTGGCAAATAGATAACACATCATAAAGAGTAATACTTTATGTGTCATCTATTTTGTTAATCACCATTCTTTTTCCTTATGTGTCACAAATCTTTATGTGTCACAAGAGAATAAATTTATGGTTCCAATGAACCTATATATGTCTCACTTTATAGTTAACTTGTCTTTATGTGTAACAAGACATATCTTTAAGGCTAATAATTGAAAACCCCCAGCCTTTACTCAAGGTTTACACATACCTCGAGATTTTGCCATATATATATATATATATATATATATATATATATTCAACAACACATCCAGAAATTACTTCATTGAATGCAAAATTGATACATATCAAAATGTTACAAAATGTAACAACACAGATGTGAACTTTATTAGAACATAAACTGAAAAGCAGCTCCCACTAAACAACAGTATCCCATGATGCTCCTAAGCCCATGCTAACGACATGTCGTTCAAAAACACAAGGGCTAAGGCATTTAGTCAGTGGATCTGCAACCATATCATCTATGTAAACATGCTCTACCTTAACGTCATCATTCTCAACCATTTCCTTTATGGTTAAATACTTGACCTCCATGTATTTACACCCCTTGAGACCTTTATTGCTGTTGCTAAACGACACCGCAGAGTCATTGTCACAATACAATTGTATTGGTGCATCCACAAAGTCAAACATGACCAAATCCCTAATGAGGTTTTGAAGCCAAACTGCCTAAGAAGCGGCCCAGTAGCATCCTACTATCTCTGACTACATGGTAGAAGATGTCATATTCTGATGCTTTTGACTCTTCCATGACACTGCACATCCTGTTAACTTGAAGATGTATCAATATGTCGACTTCGATTCGTCCTTACAGCCAGCAAAGTTTGAATATGCATACCCTACTAGCTGCAGGTCCCGAACATGTCTGTAAATCAGCATATAATCTCTTGTCCTCTTTAGGTACCTTAGAACTTTCTTGGCAGCAACCCAATAATCGTGTCCTGGATTTGACATATATCTGCCTAGAAGTCCAGTCACGAAAGCAATATCTGGTCTAGTACAAACTTGAGCATACATTATGCTTCCAAGTGCACTAGTATAAGGTACATTCTTCATTTAGGTTTTCTCAACAACCATACGAGGACACTATAACTGACTCAATTTGTCACCTTTACAGACAGGAACAAGTCTTGGCTTGTAGTCCTACATACCGAATCTTTCCAGAATACGATCCACATATGCCCTCTGAGACAAACCCAATACTCGGCTAGACCGATCCCTAAAGATCTCAATGCCTAGGACAAAAGATACCTCACGAAGGTCCTTCATGTCGAAATTACTTGATAACATCTGTTTTGTTTCGTGTAGTAATGCAATATCACTACTCGCCAATAGGATGTCGTCGACATAAAGTATGAGAAAAATAAATTTGCTCCCACTGACCTTGCAGTATATACACTGATCCAGTCTGTTCTCAACAAATCCGAATGAAGTGACAATACTATGAAACTTCAAGTACCATTGTCTAGAAGCCTGCTTAAGGCCATAAATAGACTTTTTCAATCTACATACAAGCTCACATGAATTACCTACTGTAAAATATTCGGGTTGTATCATATAAACCTCCTCATCAAGGTTTCCATTAAGAAAGGCAGTTTTGACATCCATCTGGTGTAACTCTATATATAAATGAGCTACCAATGCCAGGATCACTCTGAAAGAGTCCTTAGAAGAGACTGGAGAAAATGTTTTTTCATAGTCTATTCTCTCTCTCTAAGTGAATCCCTTGGCTATCAGTTTGGCTTTAAACTTCTCAATCTTTCCCTTGGAATCCCTTTTGGTCTTATATACCCATTTGCAGCCGATGGGCTTGAATCTTTCAGGCAATCCAACAAGTTCCCATACACCATTATGTTTCATAGATTGCATCTCGTCTTTCATTGCATCCAACCAAAACTCCGATTGATGACAAGAGACTGCATCTGCATAAGTCACTGGATCAACATCACAGTCGATATCGTAATCTTGCTCTCCGAGATAAACTAGATAATCCGGTGGAATAGTTGATCGTCTCTCCCTACTAAATTTCCTGAGTGGAGCTATCACAGCCTCATCTTGGGTCTAAGAGGTTTGAGGAGCTTCATCAGGAACTGTTTCAGCAACAAGATCCTGAACCTCAACAGGCTCAACTTGTGGTAAATGAGGCTCCATAACTGTCTGTGCAGGCAGAGAAAACGACACAACTGTCCATATCGGACTGATTTCCTCAGTAGTCTGTGAGCTACTACCTTTTTCGGCTAGGTCAAGTTCCAGAAACTTTGCCGTTTACGATTCCATAATTCTTGTACCCTCAATGGGATTGTAAAATCGATATCCTTTGGAATGATCTAGATATGATACAAAATAACACCGAGTGGTTCTATGGTCCAACTTACTTAATGTTGGATTATACAACCTCACTTCTGCAGGACAACCCCAGATTTTAAAATGGTTTAGGCTAGGTTTCCGTTCAGTCCACAGCTCGAAAGGAGTCAATGGAACTGCTTTTGTAAGAACTCGGTTCAAAATGTAGAAGGCTATTTTTAAGGCTTCACCCCATAGGAAATTCGGTAAATTAGTTCTACTAGTCATACTCTTCACCATTTCCATGAGGGTGCGATTGCGCCTTTCGGCCACACCATTCTGCTTAGGACTTCCAGGCATAGTAAATTGAGCTACTATCCCAAAATCCTCCAAGTACTTGGCAAATGGCCCTTTAAGCTGTCCAGCATCGCCATGCTTGCCATAATACTCACCACCTCGGTCTAATCTCACAACCTTTATGACTTTTCCCTGCTATTTCTCGACTTCAGTCCGAAAAATCTTGAACTTGTCAAGAGATTCAGACTTTTCTTTAATCAAGTACAAATAGCCATATCGGGATTTGTCATCGATAAATGTGATGAAATAAAAATTTCTACACATGGTTGCTGTATAAGGTCCACTGATATTTGTATGAATGACCTCCAATAGGTCAATACTGTGGACTGCAGTTTTCTTCTTTATTTTGGTCATCTTACCTCTACAACAGTCTACGCAAGTCTCTAAATCATTTTTAAGAAAATGTAGGATGCCGGCCTTTATCAACCTATCCACTATTTCCCTAGAGATGTGACCCAAACGTTTATGCCACAATGCAGAAGACTGGTCTTTAGATAGAGGTCTTTTGGAAACAACCTTTTCAATTGTATAAGGGACGTATATATCCGTAGGAATCAAACATAATCTGTATAATCCATTGGACATATTGCAACACCCAACCTTATTTGAATTAAAAAGCATAGTGATAACATTGTTCTTTAATTCATAAGAGTAGCCACACATGTCCAAACATGATACGAAAAATAAGTTCCGTCTGAAGGAATGTACATAAAATGTATTCCTTAACATCTGTTTAAAATCAGAATCTAGTATCAAAATGACCTCCCCCACGAATACGACGTCGACCTTGTTATTGTTTTCCACGGTGAGCTTTGACTCATATTTATTTGGCTTCCTCTGGTTTATGAATCCCTGTATGGTGAACGCAACATGATTAGTTGCACCACTATCGAGCCACCGTGAACCAGATGGGACTTCAGATAGGTTAGATTCACAAACTAATGCCAAAGAATCGTTACCAGTTTGCTCACGCTTAGACAACCAAGTTTTATACTTATTGTAGTCTTTATTTATGTGACATTTTCTTCTTGCAAAAGAAGCAGAGGCTACTATCCTTAGGAGATGATCCTTTATTGGGACCCAAACTTTCAGTATGACCGGTGGCAGCATGACTGGTGGTTGGATGAGTCCCTTTACGAGTACGACTCTTAAACCTTTTTCCCTTCTTCTGGCTAGAACCAGATGTAAATAGGGCCAGATGCCCTTTCTCCTTCCTCAGTTACAACCTTAGTAATTAGGTCATTAACTGACCATGTTTCATCTTGGGAGTTGTAGTTGGTTTTGATTATGCCAAAATCAGGTGGAAGAGTGTTTAGTGCCTGATACACTATGCAGGTGTCTGGAATGGCGACATTTAGGGCTGTGAGGGGACAATTACCATTTAAGTCCTAAACCTTTACCTACTTTGCCGATTTAGTCCTAAACTTTTTTTATGGCAAATGAGTCCTAAACCATTTGCAACTTTGCCGATTAAGTCCTTCCGGCGAATTTTGGTCCGAAAATGCCTACGTGGCGACGACGTGGCTCGCCGGACCTCGTCGGTGATGACGTGGCGACCACGTGGCGATGACCGGACCGAAATTTTTTTTTTTTCCTTATTTTTCTTGAAAACACGCACTTGGCCGGTGAGCTCCGGCGGCCGGCGGAGCTTGCCGACCACTCCAAAGGGCTGCCCCGCCCTCGCCGAGCGCGGGCGAAGGAGGCCGCCGCCCCCTCGCCCGTGGCCGGAGGGCTGGCACCGGCCACGGGCGAGCTCCCTGCTTCGGCCTGGGCGGGGCGAGCTCGCCTATGCAGCAGATCTGCTGCAGGGGCGAGCTCCCTGCTCGCTTGCAGGCAGATCTGCAGTTACAAATTTGCAAGCGAACAAGGAGCTCGCCCGTGGTCGGCGCCAGCCCTCGCCGACCACAGGCGAGGGGGGCGGCGGCCTCCCCCGCCCTCGCCAGCAGCCGGCGAGGGCGGGGCCGCCCTTTGGAGTGGCCGGCGAGCTCCGACAGCCGCCGGAGCTCGCCGGCCAAGTGCGTGTTTTCAAGAAAAATAAGGAAAAAAAAAGAAAAAAAATTCGGTCCGGTCATCGCCACGTGGTCGCCACGTCATCACCGGTGAGGTCTGGCGAGCCACGTCGTCACCACGTAGGCATTTTCCGGCCAAAATCCGCCGAAAGGACTTAATCGGCAAAGTTGCAAAAGGTTTAGGACTCATTTGGCATAAAAAAAAAAAGGTTTAGGACTAAATCGGCAAAGTAGGTAAAGGTTTAGGACTTAAATGACAATTGTCCCGGGCTGTGAGTTTGTACTATAGGTATACCATCCTAAGGATATAATCCCTTACTCCTCCAAAACCATCGTACCTCATGTTGAAAAGTCCTTGCAAATGTGTCCCTATCTCAGCATTAGACGACACACGGTTTCTAGCTTCTAAGGCCTCCATTAACTGTCTGGCAGTGTAATCAGCAGACAGACCACTTTTCAAATGTTCCTGAATGGTCTACCTCATAGACAACAGACAAATCTTATTGCTCTTTTCCTAGGCTAAAAAGTATGCCTTTTGGGGTTTAGTACTCTCAGCAGTCATATATGTTGGCCTATCTCCACTAAGGGCAATGTGAGCATCAGTCAGCTCCATCCCAAACAGAAAATCATCTTTCCATTTCTTAAAATTTGAGTCGGTAAAAACCTCAATAGCAATCGAATTACCATTTATAGAGAATGTGACTGAATAACAAGCAATGAAAATAATTAGCATAATGTGACTAATGTGTAACTTGGAACCGTATAAGTACACATTCTTAAAGCTACAAACATCATCATGCAAACACCTTTGGGCAGAATACAAGACATGCAGTTGCACACTCTCCATATGACAGCGACCATAAGAATATATTCCAAATCTTCGCAAATTCATCACCTCTGGGTGTCTGAATCACTAGGACCAGTCAAAACTCAACCTTATGCTGCGCATGTAACACTCCATGAACAAATATGAAATCACCCCCTTTGGAAGTATGACGACACATTAGAACAGGAGACATCCCTAAACAGTACAAGAACAATATTTCTCAAATCTAACCAGGTGTGCTACTTTGGCGGCCACTGCCTAATCAAACTCTTGAAAACCTCTCATACCAGGGATATTAAACTTTAGACTCACATTTACCTTATACATAGATTTTAGACTTGATGAAAGAGGCAATGTCACTAAAATCATATGTTATATGTCAATTACATTGCTCAATCTATTGATACATGTTAAACCTTATACATGCAATCAACAAATATTATCTACTAACCATATGTGATAATACACATGTGAGCTAATGTAAGTACTTCATAAGGAAACACAAAGAAATACTTGAGAAAATGCCAAAAAAAAACACTGAAACATGCATCCACATAGGGCTTTATATGCATTTTCACAATTATAAAAGCATCAAACATGCATAATAAAATCATCATATGAAAATAGACATTCATACGAACACAAATATTGTCTACTGACCATATGTGATAATACACATGTGAGCTAATATAAGTACTTCATAAGGAAACACAAAGAAATACTTGAGAAAATGCCAAAAAAACACTGAAACATGCATCCACATAGGGCTTTATATGCATTTTCACAATTATAAAAGCATCAAACATGCATAATAAAATCATCATATGAAAATAGACATTCATACGAACACAACAGCGCAAACCACGCTCAAAATGGAGTCCGGATGAGCTCAAAAGAGCTCCCAGAAATTTGGGCTCGCGTGCAGGTCCACGGACCAGTCAATTGACCGGATGGTCAACGGGTCGGTCAACGGTTCAGGGTCGAATCGCGGGTCGGCGGACAGGTCGGGTCAGGTCGCCGGGTCGGGGGATGGGTCGGGTCGCCGGGTCGGGGGACGGGTCGGGTCGGGTCACCGGGTCGCCTCCTCTGACCGGATGACGTCATCCAAGGCCCCAGCTGTGGGCTGTGCACCGCACAGCTGGCGCGGCATTTAATGCCGCGCCCAGCTGGGTGCACGTGCGGCGCCCACAGCCGGCGTTGACGTCAGCCCAGTTGTGGACTGAAGTGCGCGCGTGGGCATGCGTGCGCCACGTCGGCGGCGCGTGGGCTCGCCATCCAGCGCACATGTGGCACGTGCGGCCGCCTCCGACCTCCGAGGGTGGCCTGCCGCCACTCAAAATGCTCGGAATCTCGAGCCCGACACGTTCGTGCAATAAAAACCAACTTTCATCCGTCAAAAAATCGAAAATGACTGAAAAACCCTTAGGTTCTAAAACCGAGCTACTGCGGCTCTGATACCACTTGTTGGCCGCGACCGAGACGGCCACGGCTCGCCCTAGGATCGACGTAGCTAAGCAATAGAACGATTCAGTCAATGAAAGCTGAGTTACTTACTTGTTTTCGAATCCATGGTCGTTTCAGGGCCAAAATCGACGATCCACGAGCTCTCGGTCTTCCCCTCTATGACCCACCAGATCACCGACTCAATGAGACTGCCTCTCGCGGTCCGTTTGCCTAATGGACTCCTTATGCGAGTTTAGAGAGAATGTCTATGCGTCTGGGCTAGAGGAGGGACTTTGAGCGCTATTTATAGAGTTTTCAGCCAGGCCCTCTCATTACGGGCCGGGCCGAACTCGGCCTACATAAGCTAGTCCCATATTAGACTTCATTGAGAATCTTGATATCCAACCTTATTAGACCAAGCTCGTTATTTGATTTTACAATCTCAATTAATACAAGTCCACATTAGAAAAACATTACATGATATTGCTTGAAATGGGAATCCACTCGAGGATTCCTTAATTAGGGAACCAGTTGAGACCCATAAGTAATCAAATGTAGAAGGTTTTGGCCAGAAGAAAATTAAGAGTTACAACGATGTAACATGTGATTTGATTTATCTTATAATGTCTCTATTATTATCTAATTCTGTAAAGCTCTGGCTGTGCGTAGCAATTCAACGCTAAATTTAGTAAAATTAGATAGAAAAATTTTGTACCAAACAATAAAAAGAAGGAAAAAGATGGGTTGGAGATCAAGAGAACATGTGAGGTCGGGATGAAAAGAAAAAAGAAAGAAAGAAAAAGGAAAATTATCTAATTTTTCGTTTTTGGACATTGGAAGCAATCCATTGAACAATATTTGTTTTTCTTTTACACAAAGGGCTTTACTAACATTATTGTCTTTGAGGCTACTTTTAAAATAATTGCATGTTGTGAGTCACAAATTTTTAAAATAGTAAACCCCGCAACCATTTCTAATTAAAGATGGTCACACAAACATTTCTCTTTACACAAATTCAGTGGCCGGTTCCCCTTGAAGTGCAAGTGTGGTTAAAATTGCAGCATTTTCAAGCGATAACGGCATCGTTATGCGAAAGCAACAAAATTTGGATCACTCATCCTCGCAAGAAAGATAATCTATTATGAGTTTACAAACGATGGCACTTGAATAGTCGTGTTGGACCGCTCAACCGTACCCAACCTTCATAATAAACCGAAGGGGAGTGTGCTCAACCTTCGCCATCTCTCTGCAGAGCTGAACCTTCGCCGCCTCTGTATTTCGCTCAACCTTCGCAAGGAACTGGAGCCAATATGCAAAACCTCCCTCGAGCATACGTGCCAGAAATTGTGTAAAATGACGCAAGACGAAGCTAGTTAGAAATGGGGTTTTCATGGCGACCCTTATGAAGCCCACGAGACGAGAGCTTTCATGGCTTTACTATGATGGAATAATCTCATCTGAAACGACAAAATAAAAGAAAAAAGTTGGGGAAAAGCGAACTAAGGACGAAGTTTGGCAAAGAATCGCGAATGAGCGAGAAAGGTCGTACAGTGAACGGGCTGTTTCAATTTTGGAACATTTATTAAAGCAACCAGTGTCCCCACTCCTTGCTCCGCTGACATGCAGGAAAAGAAAGGCGAATTCTCGTTCTTCCAACTCATTTGATTGATCAAATTTGGAATACATGCGCAAATGCAGCAGATTCCAATGCACACGACTCACCGCTTGACGCAAACTCGGAAGCTTAGTAATCGGAACTTTGGCAAACGCATTGCCAATAACAATATGTTGAAGAAAAATTATCTGCCTTTCGGATACTCAGTTCAACAATGACAGACCGGAACAATTGGTAATGAAGAATGATCGGTGAGTCGACCAACTCGAAGGCAACTAAACAGGACGAATTCATGTATTATAAGGAGGAAACCCACGTTATCTACAGGCACCGAGTATCTTGCAGACTTGCACCTCAAATCACAGAAAATTGACCTCGCTTTTTTTACAAATGAAGATGTAGCTTCCTGCACAATTCCTCGGAGACATCTCTCACATTACACTTGAAAATAAGGGGCATGGGCCAAAAAAAGAACCCAACCAAAGTACGGTAAATTTTTAATCAACCCCGATTAAATCACTCGGTAAACAAACCTTACACCGAGTCCACCCCTTCAACCTGCTGCCGCGCAAGATATCTTTCCCGTCTCTCCTTCTACACCAGAGAAGATAAGACCATTAGATGCTGGAGAGTGATTACAAAATGAACTTTGGTAATTTCCTGATAGACTCACCCATTCATCAATGACGAGCCCTTCTCCAATGATCTTTGGCCCTGTATCTTCTGGAGGTTTCTTCCGTGCCTCCATGGCAGCATCAGCTTCAGCCAACTGGCGCTTCAGCTTTTCTAAAGCCTAATGATAAACCAAAAGAAAATGCCCACAAATCTTCAAAACGGCGTAGGTCAAGAGAGTAATGCACATAATTCACTTGCAAACAGTGTTCATACAAAACTATATTTAGGAAGCATAAAGACTGTTACATACTGGACAAGGACGCTCAGGGTCTAGAAAAATAACCCGCAGTATTCTCTCTACTGCCACTTGATCCTTCTGTTCATCAAACTGCATGAGAGCAACGATCAAAATTACATGAGTAAGATGTTCAAGTCAAAAGCAAGCCTAAGCATATCTTTGACAGGGTTGGTATTCAGGGCAATCGCGAAACTCGCATTCAACAAGGACAGCTAGATGACTTCCATTTTAACTTTTAAATGACATTGGATTAAATTTCCTGGACAAGAAATGACTGAACAAGATTCGAGCAGGTAGAAAAGCTACCAGCCTATGACAAAGAGCATCCAAAAATTGGTCATCTACATTAGTTAATCAAGAATGGACAGTGTAAATCTCAAATTAGGAAATGCAAGAACATCTTGATGGCAGGATATGACCAAGACAGTAGTTGTACCTACCAGTTCAGGTACATAATCCATCATTCCTTTCACCTTCAGACACATGATCTTGAACTTGACCCTGCTCTTCTGATTCATCGGCTTTTCATTGTTCTCTGGATGCTCCACAAACTTGAACACTAAAAAAACAACACACATATCTTAGATCAACCGAAAAACATTGTCTGAACCTAATCTGTACATATGTACATACAACAAATAAGCAAAAGAAACAGCTTCCTCAACACAACCATTTTCTTACCTGTTGCTATGATACATTCACCAGGAGCAAGGATTGCCCCAGGGGGACGCATGAAACAGCTTTTAGGCGCAGTTGTTTGAAACTACAGGAAAATAATACAGAAGAATAACTTAAGTTCCCACAGATATTATCCAATTACAGCAAACAAACAAAAAAATGCATAAAAGAGCTCACAAAGTATATAAAAGAGCCAAAAAGAACTCCATTTCTCAGATTAGAACATATTGTCATGTTGCTGCACATACTTCCATGGGTCATACACACAGACACTTATGTATAGATGCGTACTAGAGAATATAAACAAAGAAACAAACAAACATCGATAGTCTAAAAGCTGTAGGTAGAACCTTGAAAGCCACATGAGATTTGCTGATGTTTTTAATCTTGATGGCGCTTCTAACTTGCTTGCCAGGTTCATCTACACAAAAAAGGCAGAATGATAGTGAATAATCATGCGAAGAATAACTAACCAACAAAGAAATGTCAAGCATGTTATTCAATTGTTTCTGCAGTTATGACAAAGCAAAAGGGAGGAAGGACATTGCTCACTTGGTCAACCAGAATATATAGCAATAACCAAGGGACCTCAAAACAAGTTTTTTCATTAAGCAACAACTATCAAGTAAAGACTGTTGGCGTTTGCAGCCATTAAATGTGCTAATGAATAGCATGTGTAATCATAAGGCCGCCTCATTGATTCTTCTGTGAGGTTTCTAATTAAGAATATAAAGCATGACCTAGCAGCAGATTACTATGAAATGTGGAGCGCAACATAGCTTTCATCAATCAAAAACTGACAATTATAAGGGGGTAACAACAAAAGCAACAGATGGCATAAACAGCACACAAAAGTTCAACATAGTGTGAGACATTTAGAGTAATGTGTCATTTCAACATGCATAAGATGCTGCAAAGGAAGTCATAAGGGATTTCGCCACATTCCATTGCCGAAATTATACAACAGTAGCCCTCCTGAACAATGATTTCAGCACTTTAAACTATGACAAGTCCCTCCAAGATGAAGCTGATCTCTCTCTATACATTTACACACACTCACCCGAGCAGAAAGGAGTTTGTCGATAATCATAAACATCACCCTTAATCAGGATTCAACTGGACGTGACATCTATATTACTGCCCTTACTCGTTTAATTTACCCTCAGAGCAAGAACATGACAAAATCCAGGATGATATGGACATATTCCTTTGATAATTTAATAATAAGAAAACTTTGCCAAATCAACCCACCACTGCAACTTTTACCATGCTAGCATTGCCAATAAATCACTCCAGCACTAAGAATGCCGAGTCCAACATAAATCAACTCAAATTTGAGAGCTTTGCATCTTCAAGGCCCCAATTATCTTAATTTTCTCCACTACCACAAAGTCTCACTCAGTTACTACTGCTCAATCGCATATGCAAGCACCAACGAACTTTTCGCAATGCATGACTGCAGAGTCAGGAAGGTTGTTGCCTTGAGCACTTCCTTTTTTTCTTTCATAGGACAACTAGCAATTGCACAGCCACAGAGGTACATTGAACATAAAAAGATTTGGGCAAATACCCTAAAAACCAAAGCATTGCTACTTCATGATTCAAATCACATTCAGGGACGGACTTCAGAGTTTAAAATAACCGATCTGGAAATGGGATTTCCACAAGTAACACAGTTGTTAAAGGTGCCGTGCCAGCATGGCTGAATAACTTCAAGAATGAAGAGCCTGCGCTTCTAAAACTATTTCCCCCTACATCTGGAATAAAACTGGGAAAGCAAAATCAAGTAGCAAGCATTCCTGTAAGCTAGCTAATTCTCCCAACAAACCATAACTATGTCACAATTAGCCCTATGCTACATCAAAATCCAAAACAAACACCTAAGAAATCCTAATACAACACAATTAAAGTATATGATGTTTTGACTTATAAGCACCTCGAGCGCTTCAAGCCTGAACACAAGTAGATCAGACAAGAGGCTAATAATTTTTCTTAGATTGCCGGTGGTACACAACACAACAAGAATATAATGCTGACTAGATATCGTAAGGCAACAACATAAATGAGTAAATACACTTAAAAGGCACCTTCTCCACAATCATTAAGTATGATCCTCTGGGCAACCGTTAATTCTCGTGGCTACATCAACAAGCAGTCATTTTCCAAAACCAAGCTCCAGTCAATTGAGGTCCCAAACTCAATTTACTAAATAAACAACATTTACACACAGCAACACGAAATCACCAAAAATAAATCAACACACACACATCAAAAGACCACATCAGTCAACAACAATTAGCTCAGAAGGCCAAACTAGTACAAGTATTCATATTGACATCGACTTACATGGGAAGTAGAGCTTCGTGGACGGATCGAGCTTCAACCTCCGCCGAGTCGGGAGGAGCGATTTCGCGACGGACGACACCGAGCTCGGCCCATGATGCCCCTCCGATCCCTCGACCTGCGGACCGCTCGGGTGGTGGTGACCGCCCAGGTGCGAGACCGAGGACGACGACGAGCTATTCGGGACACCCCCCGAGTTCCGAAAGGGCAACTTGAAGAAGCCCCAGACTTTTCCCTGATCAGTAATCGGTTTCTGCTCCACCACTGCCATCACAGCCTCTCACGACCATAAAAATCCCAGAAAAAGCAAAACCAGAAAAATTCTCGCTCTCCCTCTCTCTGCTGTTTTCGATCCAAAACACGTACACCCACCAACCAAATTTGAATCTTCAGCTACCCAGTGTGAATGATGCTCTTCCGGGTTTGATTCGATCAACGCAGAAAAGTACTCGTACTTGTGGATGGACGGATTCTTCAACTCGGAAGGGTTAAAAGCCGTGGGGGGGGAGGCGGAGGGGGCGGGGGAGGGGGAAGAAGTTGAGGGGGGCAGGACGGATCTGAGAGCGAGGACTGAGGTGGATTTAAGTATGGGGAACCTTCGCGTCCGTCCCGAGTTACCTCCTCTTTCGGCTCTTTCCTTGTCGAGTTTTCATCGTACTGTACCTGATTAGTGGAGGGACAAGGTAAGGTCGTAGCCGGAGCCCTCCGCCTCAAGACGACGTCGTTAAGGTGGCTGGGATCCACGCGTTTTCCCCTGTTGCTCTCTCTTCCTCACAATTCTTGATTTTCAAAACTCTATGCACATTTCTGCGTTGATGCATGCTTTAAAATAAAGACTTAGATTTTCAATTCCCGTTCAAAAAGTTGGGGGCTTGATCTCGTACCCAACTTTGAATCAAGAATGGAACCCTTCCGTGCACTCGAGATTTAGATTGACTACACGTGTTCAAATCAATAATCTCAAGGTCAAATTATCTGTTTGAGTCTAATTGCGAGGTTTATCCCACGACGCATACAAGAGATGAATGGATGAGTTTAACGAACATGATTCATATAACTAGAACGGAATTTCCCTACATGATTTTGTTATCTTGTTCATTTGTAAGAATATAGGGAAAGGCGACCAATACTAACAATCTCCTGTTGAAGTTATTGCAAAGATTTTACACCTATTAATAGAATATTCTAATCAAAACATAACTATTTCATCTGACACAATGACCCTGAAGGTCCGAAGCTATGGATCTGATCACCACGGTCTCCCAAGCCGAAAGTCGAAAGTTTCTTTATATGAAAAATGCATTAGACATATAATTCCAAATTCAAATGTGGACCAGATTCAAAGATTTCGTGAAAAATAGAGATTTGCTTAGATCGATATAGAGTGTCGAATACGGTCCATTTGGTACGGGATTCACTATGTCAAATTTAACCTTTTTTTTTCCGATTTTGCTCCACGTCAAAAGAGGAGGGACCAAAACCAGGGGTGGTGGAAAAATGGGGGCAACTTTTTCAGGGAGCCGTTGACGTGGGTGGGGGGTTGACCTCGGTGGATGTGGCGTAGGTCGATGTCCCTTTTGATGGCGTGTGATTTGGAGTCTTTTCTTCTTCTTTTCTTGGTTATTGGTGATGGGATTGAGTGGGATTAGTTGATTGTTCAATGGATTCGACCCTTTGTTTAATGAGGGGTCGAGCCCGATCCAATGTGAACGCCAAGAAAAATGTCTAAGACACGTCGCTATTTTCTTGAAGACATCTTTGACTCTTTCCCCATCATCCCCAACAACAAAAATAAAACCGACGTCCATTCATGAATCAAGTGAAAACCATTGAAAAGAAGACAAATTGCCTCGTTCTGTGGTTATATAAGGAGCACGATCATCGCTCTATCTATGGTCCTATGAAACAAGTCGATCGGGTCGGCGTCGTCTTAGGGGTGGAGGAATGGATTGCCTTGATGAGTTGGTATTTCTTCTAAGATAAATAGATGGGAAAAAAAATGTAGTCTGCACTTATAAAATAAGATGATTTTCGAAATTATCATGTCCCTAAGCTCTCTATGTGTTCCCGAAAGCTAAGTGAAGCATAATTTGTCTTTTATGAAGCTTGTAAAGTGAAAATTAGCTTACATGGAGATGTAAGAATTTTTTTCTTTCTTTTTCAGACAATAAGATCCGCCATGTAATAACTTTGGATGGATCGATCGATCTCGATTGCAACCATGTAGGATTGAGAAAACTACTCCAAAATGAGGGAAGATCACTATTTGTATGCAAATCTGACGTTCGGGTAGTTTAAGGGTTAGTATTGTATCTATTTGTTATTACAATCATTGTTGTCATGATCACCATCTTAATTAACCAAAAATGGTGGTTTGACAGCTGATTTACCAAACACAAGTAGCGTTAGCTTCCTATTCTACTCTACCTTCACCAACTCCTACTTCCTACTCCCGCTACTAAGCTTTCATTTTTTATACGTTTTTTTAATGTAAATTTTCATCATTATTATTATGCGAATTATCTAACAATATATATTATTATGCAATATCTATAAAATTCGCATGCATGGTTAATCCTTAACGTGAAATTCAACATGTATTCCACAAAAATAAAATAAAACCGTAATGGAATAGAAGTTGTATTTCTTCCGGAGTTAATTGGGCATCTTTTAAGGTGTGTATATATATACTAGCAAACTTATGACGGGGGAAGGCTGTGAACTTTTGTATGAAAAGTAGGTTATACACTAGCTGCATCCGATATATGGATTATCAATTTGAATAAGTACTGTCTTGAACCTTTTAGATATATCTCACATATTAGAAAATGTTTGTTCAAAGGACAAAAGTTTAAGACTATGCTCAATGTACATAAACTCGTCTCATTGATGGGGGCAATGATAAGTTATTACAAAATACCCAATACGAATTCATTAACTATATAATTTCTCGCCTTTCTGTGTATTAATAAATTGTTCATAACATGTCTTCCAATATCAGAAAGAATTATTGGAAATAATTGTATGTATAACTACTCTCAATGTGCCAAAAGCCCATTGGCCCAATGGATCCGGCCATCAAGTTGATAGGACAAATGACCCGTTTGAAACTTTCAACATCTTTAAGGACTCAGTATTTCTCAATTCGTCAAGGCACGATGACAAGCACTCCTCATATGAAAAGGTACGCTCAAGAATCAAATCTTTCTAGATTTGTCGAATGATTGCAAGCCTCTCTCTTCTTAAGTAGCATGCGAATTGATGCTTACCGAGTGTTGAGCCTCCTCTTCCTAATTTTCCGACAAATCTTCCGGACCAATTAACAATGTTATGACTATCTTGTAATACAATTTTCATGGATACAACATCGATCATCTATAAACTTGGAAATTTGTCCAAATATTTGAATGCAAATCTGACATTGGGGTGGCTAAGTGTTAATGTTGTTATTGTACTTATTGTTATTTCAATGATCATAGTCATAGTCATAATCATCATCTTAATAAATTAAAATTGGTGGGTTGACAACTGATTAATCAAACACGGGGAGAGTAGCTTCCACTCTACCATCACCTAGTCATACTTCCTACTCCCCATTTGAAGCTTCCATTTTTTAATACTTTTTTTTAATGTATTTGCCTTATTTTTACGTAAATTATTTAACAATAATATATATGTAAATGACTAAATTTGACATACCAAAATAAGATATACTACAATGCATCAAATGTAAATACAATTGGATCTTAATATGAACTAAGCATATTGGGATTTATATTAATCGTATTCGTGCAATATAAATATATTAGCAAATAATTGAACTTTTATCCAATGTGCATACTTTCTTAATTCTTAACATGAAATTAACAAAATATATCTCATGTAAAACGTATTGGTATAGAAGTCTTATTTCTTGCGTCCTTCAAGCCATATATATATAATCACAAACTCATAACTAGACAAGGTAGTAAACTTTTGCATGAAAAGTAGGTTATGACCCGGTTAAATTCGATATTGGTGGATTATCAATTTAAATAAGACGTGTCTTCAACTTTATGAACATGTCTCACATATTAGAAAATGTTAATTCAAAAGATATAACAAAAAGACTATGCGCAATGTATGGAGACTCATCTCATCAATGGGGGCACGAAGCATGTCGAAATGATACATTATTGCAAAATACCAAATCTGGATTCATTGAATATATATCTCCTCATCTATATATGTTTACTAAAAAACCATTCATGATATATCTTCTAACCTAAGAAAAAAATTATTGAAATAATTGTCTGCACAACTATTCTCAACCTATTGAAGGCCCATCAGCTCGGTGGATCTGGCCATCAAGTTGATTGGACAAATGACCTGTTTGCAACTTACAAAACCCTAGAGGACTCTATTTCAATTAAATAAGATGGGAAGCATTTTTCACTTAAAAAGATACTTCTTGCTAGGTTAGTAGATTGATGTTGCAAATGGTTCTCATCTTAAATAGCATGAAGTTTGATGCTACCGAATATAGAGCCTCCTCTTGCTAATCCTCCGGCAAAGCTTCCAGATCAATTATCAATATCATGACTATTTTTTAATACAATCTCCACGAATACAAATTCGATCATCTATCAACTTCCCGGTGCTTAGTTCCTCATAAAACTACATGCATAAAACATTAAGTCGAGGTGAGCACAAATAAGTTGGGCCTAAACTCCGAGTCCTTTCGGCAAAAAAGCCTCAGCCCGTTTCACAACGGATCACGAAGGACAGGACCTTGTATTAGTGATCAGGAGGCCATATGATTTTGATGACCTACTTTCTCTACACGATCAAGATGGTTGGCTTCATACCATAGTCAACTGTCCTTCACGAATTTGATTTGCAGTATGAGCAAACTTTTATCAACATCAGATCTACTGCAAAGAGCGCAGACACATGCGGCACCTGTCGGGGGTTCACTGCTATCATCAATATCGAATATGGCAGCAAAGTGTTCTTACTTTCTGCACAAGCGATCTTCTGTGCAGACTTCAGTCAATCAGTTGAACCGATCGTTCGACCGCTTACTTGCATCCTCATACTTCGTGACGCAGTCGATTAGTTCACTAGCAATTCCTCATCTAGACGTGGAGATTAGACGGGCTTGGACTGGAATCTCGCAGCAAGATTAGCTGATCTGCCCCCAAGCTCAGCTTCTTGCAGCGCTCCTCCAGTAGAGCGAATAACAATTGACAACAAAAAGCTCGTGATCGATCTGTCTGAATTGAACAGTTCAAGATCCAGGTCTCTCATAGTTAAACCCAAAGGAAAAGAAACCCCTAAAACTAACAAAACCGATCCATATGGAAGTACACCATGTGCATGTGTATATACATATACGTATGTACAGAATACAGACACATATACGTGTGTGGATTCAATTAATACGGACCCCAGTTACAGCTCAAGAACATGATGGTCCGCAGCGACTCCTCAGCTCGCTTGTACGCCTCACCGTCGCACTTCGAGGGCTTGGTCGCTGGTGAGTCCAGAGCACCGGAGAATTGCCTCGCCTGCTTCGAGTCCCTCAGCGACTTCATCGCCGACGAGGGCTGGTCCTTCGCCCCCTGCGCCAGCCGGCTCGTCGCCTGGTACACGGTCCTTCCCATCAACCTCAGGCTCATAAAAAAACAGCAGCAAACCGACGATGAAACTGACTACGCTTCGAAAATGTTGCCCAGAAAAACTTTGGAGGATAGCACCAGTTGACGAAACACCGTCTTAGATATAAACATATAAAGATACGGAGAAAGAGAGGAATGGGATGTGACAACGAATCTAGAAACTACTGGCGGCGACCGATGAAAGGGAGGTGGAACGGCAGTCTGGCGAAATCCCGTGGGCCGGCGCCACATGGATAATGCGAGGCGGCGGCGGCTTATAGATATTTTCGAAATGGATTAGCACGAGTTCATTTGGAAGATAATGCTGCAATGATTGAGGAAATGACCATCAAAACGCGGAAGGCTGGAACTTTAGAAGAGAAGCACAAGCTTTTTGCACCCTTAATCTTCCCAAGAACACCAGTGTTTTATCTATCTCAATAAAGTCTTCAATAAAGTCTCCATATACGAGACACTCGCTAATGAGTTCCTGGCCCTGAGATGATATCAACCACTTGACGTTTATTCTGTCTTTTGAGTTCTTTGAAAATGGATTCGAAGAGAGCGTGATTGATTTCTAAGATTGCTTATGACTGGCAAGATTCTTGGATATGAAAAAAAAAACATATGATTGGATTTGCTTATGGGTAACAGAGTTACACTTACACCCCAATGGGATTTAAATAAACAGTAATTTTTCATGATCATACACGAGAAAAAAGCTTAACGAAAAAAATTAGCAAATCTCGATAATTGTAAGGGCGAAATAGGGTGGCAAATTGTGTCGGGTTACTAGATAAGCATGGACTATTCTTGTCATTTCACGTCTTGATAAAATAATATATATATATATATATATATATATATATTACCGACAAGAAAGATTGTCGATTGTGTCGATTTCAAGTCGATCGCATTGTGCTATGTCACGTTCAATTTATGTTCTGATTTATCAATAAACCGTTATCTTGTTCGAGTCCTTTGTTTTTTTAATTGTATTAGAAGTTGCGATCCCCTCGGCTTATATTCACTTTCCTGCCCACATCACATTGTAGGTTGATTTTTGTTTTGTAGCAACAAAAGTAAATCCATTGAGTAGCTATCAAAGCCCAATGGGCCTCCCGATTTTCTTGTACTTATGAAGTAAAGAGGCCTTCTGCTCTTCCACATTATTCGACCACTCCTTAGTTTAAATAGAAAAATTAGATCGAATTTCAAGTCTTATAGAAATTTGCACTTTCCCAAAAAACAATTATCAAGAAATATTATGTTTTTTTAATTGTGCTAGCTAGCCAAAATCAGATGGAATTTCTCTCCATCACTTGATAGGTTTATATTCAAAATTAAATTTTCTTAGTTATCCCTTGTTATCTCGAGACTTTGTAATAATTAGACTTTTCAGAACTCTTTGAACTCCGACCGACCACCCTCCACTAGACGTCGGCCTCTGCCACCATCCTATAGACAGCCTCCACCACCCTCCCCCAAACACCGTCCATTGTCTCACCGCCGGCATCCACCGCCACCTCCCCATTGTCGTCCGCCATCTCCAAGACATCCACCCTCACCACGGCCATGCTCTCCACCGTAGAGGAAGCCTCCGCCACGGTACCCTCCTCCATTCTATCAACCGCCAATTCAGCCTCCACCTCCAAACCTATCAACCGCCACCATCACCTCCATCCTGCCAATCAGACGCCTAGATTATCAATCAAGTTTCCTGTGTTTGTTTCCCCCTTTTTTTTATTTCTTTCAAATTTTGGCAGATGTGATTACCTTAGTTTCATTAATACGCTAATGAGTAAAATATACAGAGATCCTTCTTTAACTAGTAGTAGTTCAGTCCACGCATGTACTGCTTTAGATCTCGCATCTAGAATGGCCCTAAACCATGTGAAACCTGATTTAGAAAAATCGTACTTGATGCGGCTGAAAGACGATCAGAGAATATATTGAGTTTTGTCAGCGGAATCGAAGTGCAATAGTCGCGATCGAGAACCATTATCTCACCCATGACGACTGCACAGCGGCTGTCAGCTCATACACGCAGGCAGCTTCTTTGGGCAACTCAATCCACAAGCGAGCCCCAGATTTCCGCCAAGTAGTTACCCCTATTGAGTTTGGAGTTTGGATTAAGCTTTGTTGAGTTAATTATCTTGAAATTCCTTAGTGGGTAATCCCTGTTTAGTTACATAAATTAATATGATCAGCAGCTTTCTGAGTGTGGTGGGCACTTGATATTGGTCGGACGTGCTGGGGCTATCTCCATGACATCGTGCATGGAGACACGGACGATTAAAATACGGTATTGCTTTCGATTAACCATATTATTATGTTGCATGGCTATCAAGTGTGTCTACGTTAATACTTTCTTTAGAGCAAGATTTTAAAGACAAGATCACAACGAAGAATATCATTAAGGGAAAATGAGGTAGATGTGGCCCTCAAGCAATCTGAGAGATTTTCTAGGTTATGGTCAAAGATGATATGCTCTGTCATCTCCTAAGACAACCTTGCTGAATGAAAATCTCAGGGTCAATTACATTAAATTAGCTTTTGACCGCAAAGTTTGTCTCCCCCCCCTCCCCCAAAAGCCAGATGAGACACGTATGGGGGTTTCGAAGCCAATGAATAGCGCTTCACGTGAAACTTCTCATCAAATGATGTTGCATGGCCCTTGATTTCTCATCTTTCTTCGATTACGAGGGAAATGTAGAAATTTCTGGCTCTTTGCCCGTGATTAATTATCGTATTTTTCTTTTGGAGAACACCATGATTGGTTATCAGGCTCTTGATATTTGCTTCTGAGGTCCATAAAAAAAAACTAGGGTCGTTACGAGCCAAAATTAGGGTTTATATTTTAATTGATGACCATCGCGTCGATTTATGTACCACTTTGTTCATTAAAGTTTGAAGAGTCTCAATCATTAATCATACCTTTATCTACCAACTCGAATTTTCAGATGAATCGAGGCACCCTATAATTTCTACATAGCAGAGGTGCATGTAATCATATGTATGTACGTTTAGGCCCCTAACTTGCCTCCAGTGATAAAAAGAACAACAGTCCACGATATTCTTTCCAACCTACTCGCCAAGAAAGTGTGGAAGGGATATATTAGTTAAGGACACGACTCCATCCACGGTCTTTCCACAATTGATCATAGAATGAAATCAGCTCAATCGCAAGAGCACATTATATGATCCACCTTTCGTTTCGAGCTTCGTCAAGTAAAAGTAGATGATGGAGTTTCAACAGACCAGCTGGAAGAGATGGTGATTGACAAGGAGATGGCTCATTGATGTGAGAATTTCCCTAAAAGTTTCGTTTGCTAGGATGAACCTCCCCAGGGTTACTGCAGATAGTCCACACCAAGTTTGAAAGCTTTGAAAATCATTGATTCAATCGTTTTGGGCAAAGTCAATGAAATTGAGTTCTTCACTTCTTGCTCGACAGCAGATCGTCATCAACATGTGGTCGAGAGAGAGAGAGAGAGAGAGAGAGAGAGAGAGAGAGAGAGAGATTTTTTGCAGCCTAGGGTATTGGAAAAAAGTACTAGTATCATAAATTTCAACGCAATGACTTTGGCTTCGCGCACATAGTTTGGTATCAACAAGGAAGTAATCTCATTCACCAAGAAGACAATACTGTAAGTACTGCTCTTGCTACAAGCATTTACACTAACATCATAGTCATCATCATATCTATCTCTCTCTCATCCGCACAAGCAAACGATGGTAGTATCTACTATCATGGTCGGAAAGATTGGAGTCAGGCATGGAGTTAGTACCTATTCTAATAAGCGCAACATCTTCCTCCACCCCCTTGTTTGAACTGTAGGAAATGTTCTTTAACCATGCCTCTAACCGGTGGATTACAAGTTCCAAACACTGCTCGTATAACAACTGTATATGGTGTGAGAAAAGGCCCAAGTTGGTCGAGACGAAGATAAAAATTCGAGGGACTCATCCTCGAGTTACCAATGGTGGCCCTCGAGATTGTTTCATCTACCTATGTCACTCAACCCTCAAATTAATCAAATGACCAAGCATTAGTACTGGCTCCTAGGGAGACCTAGTCCTTCTAGACTGGGAAAAACTGTTGAGTCAGTCATGAATATGTTATACAAATCTTAATTCAGTCCTAATTGAGTAGTTTTTCGCATTTTCTCCCAGGCCTATAAGTAGAGACTGTCTCAAAGCCAAGGTACACCGATTCAAGCATTCATAACTCTCTCTCTCTCTCTCTCTCTCTCTCTCTCTCTCTCTCTCTCTCTCTCTCGACTTCCGATGACACCAAAAAATTTAATAATATACAAATGTGGGTGATAATCATATGTAGATAGCCCATCAATCAATTTCTTTGTGGTCTGGAAGAGATTACGACCCCTTTGGCAATGTATAGAAAGTTACTTGTGGATACTTGCTAGTATTTCAAATCATCTCAAAAGAGCCATATCCACTTCAAACAAAATCGAAAAGAATCTCCAATTCACAATCTTGTTATTTTGAAAAGAGAAATGTTTACCTGATTATTCTTAATTCATCGTGAGATTTTTTTTTTTTGGGAAAAAAATAAAAATTTAGAAAGTTGCCATGCATCTCACTCCTAAAAAAAAATTAATGACTGGTAATATGTTTTTATTCTGGCAATGATTCAAAAACTATTATACTAGCAAAATCCTTTCGAAGATGTACATATGTCGTTCATCTTTTTGTGTGAGATGCTTATCATTATCTTCAAATCATTTATGCAATGGATACCTCATCTTGCATAATAATCTCCCACCTTGTTCCTCGTAAAAAACCTTGAAGTCAAAGATCTTCGCCATTTTTGGGCAAGCCCACCGAAATCCATCAATTATTGCCACCTTTGAATTGAATGCTCGCGGAGATGGCATCCGTGAAATTTTCTCCAAGGAGACCCAGCTTTTCTGACCATCCGTACACCCGGTGAAATCCCGAAATTACCCCTCCAGGAGCTTCGCTCCAAATCGGCCCCGCACCAGGTCGATGGTGCATGCTACTTTTTGAAATCATCTTACTTTGATGATGTGATCTTGTATCGAATTGATGCATCCGCGATTGTCGGGTGCCAAATTGGTGTCATTTCATGTTATGTTGCTCTTGCCGATGCGTCGTCTTATTCACGTCGTCAAGTTTGTGTCTCTTGCTCAAAATAATTTCATCCGCCACGCCAATCAATAAATATTAGAGAAATTGAATCAAATTAAATTGAAATTTAGATGTCAATGATTCAATTCGTGATTTGAATACGACATATGGATTGATTTGTTTGCTTTCGATGAGTCCATGTGAAAGTTAATGAAATCAATTGATAAGATGGCGAAAAAGATAGATTAAATTTCATGCATGCAGCATAATACTGATTGACATATAATATTTTGTCCTGTAAATATTGTCCGCATTTAAAATCTAGAAATTCTGAATGTCATTTCATCCGATGGCTTGTCTTATCCGAGTTAACGTGATTCGGGTTGCGACTGAGATTTCCCAAATATCGTCAAGAGATTAAGCTGGAGATTTGGCCGAGGGGAGCGAGCCATGCCATGCATGAGCAAAGAGCCTCCGTGAAGTTGATGTTATACTTCATTTCAATTTTCAAGAATCTTTCTTCTTTTTCTTTCCCATGAAGCTGAGGGGTACGTGGCCCTATCATGCTCGGCGACAGCTAGTGTGAATCCCAAAAGCCAGGACAGGTCAGAGCGCCACCTCCCTCCGCCGGAAATTGATGGGCCGGGAGAGAGAAGCCGGTGGCGGGCCCGTCGCTACAGAGAGAAAGGAACGGGCAGGAGTAAATAATGTTGTTGTTCGTTTCTACTTCGCCAAGGAAAGGAAAAAGAGAGGACACGTCGCCTGCCTCTCCCGAAGAGGACGGCACCGAATCCTGTTGACTTGCCCTCCTTCGATCCGGGCTTCTATATCGCCACTATATATACGAGTACATCTTCATACGGACCTCTTCGTCTTCTCTTTCTCTCTTTACGTGGAAACAATCAGCGACAGCATACGAGAAGAGTAATACGTCGGAGTTGTCCCAAAAAGAATGGGGAGGACGCCGTGTTGCGACAAGAACGGGCTGAAGAAAGGCCCGTGGACGCCGGAGGAGGACCAGAAGCTGATCGACTACATCCAGAGGCATGGCTACGGCAACTGGCGGACCCTCCCTAAGAATGCCGGTACTTGTCATGACCATTACGTCCTTAAAGTTCTGTCTCGCCGTCGCGTATGACCTTTTTGTTTTAAGGTTTACTGTAGTTTCTAACTGGTTTTGGCTTCTAAGGGTTCTTGTTAGGGTCATTGTTCTGAGTTTTTGGTGTGGTTGTATTAGGGTTGCAGAGGTGTGGAAAGAGCTGCCGCTTGCGTTGGACCAACTATCTAAGGCCCGATATCAAGAGGGGACGATTCTCGTTCGAAGAGGAAGAGATTATCATTCATCTCCATAGCTTGTTGGGCAACAAGTGAGTGGCCCCTTTGGCTTTGCATGAACATGAATTGTTTCTCTGCACGTGGTGCGGCTAACTAAAATGAACACGCTGCCCAAGAGAAGAACGCTTTTCACTTATCATCTTCTTTTGTATTCGCTAGGTGGTCCGCCATTGCCGCCCGCTTGCCCGGAAGGACGGACAACGAAATCAAGAACTTCTGGAACACCCACATACGAAAGAGGCTTCTTCGTATGGGAATCGATCCGGTGACTCACAGTCCTCGTCTTGATCTTCTTGACCTCTCCTCGATCCTAAGCTCTTCTCTCTACAACTCACCCCAGATGAACTTTTCGAGTTTGGTGGGAGTACAGCCCCAAGTTAACCCGGAATTACTAACGCTTGCGAACTCACTCCTGTCATGTCAACATCAACGTCACAATTACCTTCCACAAGCCCCACAAGAAATTACCCAACCCCAATGCCAAGCACTGCCTGAAAACTACCAAATGCAAGCTCCAATTCAAGACGTCCCGACTTGCACACCGTCGAGCACTCACTGTGTTTCATTTTCCGATGAACCCTCAAGATTTTTTCAATCCAATCTAGAGCAACAATTTCCATCCAATTTCGCTGGCTCGAGCTCCGAAAGTTCTCAGGTCATCGAGTGGAAGGATAATGGGCTGTCCTCGAACTTTGCGGATGATTATGCTCTGATCCCGCATAACTATGAGAACCTCTATGTTCTTGATCAGGCCATGTCAAATTCCTCGGCTATATCAACAACGCCTTCATCGAGCCCGACGCCAATGAATTCGAACTCAACGTGCATCAATGGTTGCGGCACTGAAGATGAAAGTTACAGCAGCAGCATGATATTGAAATATGAAGCACCGGAAATTCTAGATTGTAATGAGATCCAGTATATGGGAAGTTACCAATATCCCGGGTCTTGGGTTCAATGTTGATAGTTATAAAGCCTTTCTCGTATTCAACTTCTTGTAACTTCTGTTCTTTTCTATGGAGTCTTCTCATATCTTTGTGCTTTAACTTTAATTTATGTATCTACTCGTTAAAATAATGTTCAGATCTTCAACCCACCCGACATGCAAAACTGGTCAACAATAACATGGTTGAATGTAGATGGCAAGTCAAAGTTTTTAAATCTCCTAAGCGAGCTCAAGTCAACAAAAACTGCACTAGCTCCATAGTTTTGCAAATTTCAACCAATGTCTTCCTAAATTTTCTGTCGCCCGCATCCCGTGCAAAGGTCTTTCCCCAAGACATCATGTGAACTGGAGAGCTCATGAGAAGTTTTACTTAGCAACTGAAGCACGTAACTGTTGAACGAAATATCAAGCTTACTTTAAGATTCGACGTTCGTACTCTTGAGGTTATACTCTGATAGCCTAATTTGTCAAATGTAATCGGCTGCTTCTTCTGTGTAATATAGGATCAGTTATCGGACAAACGAGGGTTTTCTCACCCTAATTCTAACATTCACCCTATCTATTCCCTCTTTCATACGATTTTTACATCGACCTGTGCATTTTCAGGGTTTCAAAATCAAAAGAGTGCTTAAAGATATTTGTAACCAAAGATATTATCGATCCTAAATTGATAAAAAATTCAATTTAAGTTTATCTCGCAACTTTGCATTATTGACTTTAATACTTTATTATTGTTTTTTAATTTTTTGATGCACGGGAGTCAAAACTGACATATTGCTTCAAAGCCAAATCGAACATAGTTGACAATCCGCTCGAATTAAGCTTGGAAAATCACTGATCATATTATCACATTCATTATTTGTAGAGTAATACTAGATCTTCTAAATTTATACTAAGATCGTGTGCTGAATGAGGCGGTAGCTTTTGTGGAGATGTTTACTCTTCAACAAGATTAATAGACCCAAGAGAGATTGAACCTCTTCAATTTCATCAATCAACTTTCTCTCAAGCTTATATCTAAAACCTGAAGCAACACGGCACATACTGGGAAATGATCTACAAAGTGACCGTCGGCGTCTGCGTCAGTCTAAGACCTCAGTTTCAATCCTCGACGATGTTAAGGATCCAAGCGCATGGGTGGAGGAATTCAATTATGTGAGGTTGAGCGGAGGCAGCGCCAGATGGGGCGGGGTGGTCCGTGAAGATGATGGATTGATGGCCAGCGGGCAGGAGCAGAGCCCGGCGATTAGCAATGAGATGCGCAAGGGCATCATTTGGTAAACTAGAGTTAGCAGAGTTTAGTGAATGCAACATTATACTTGTACCGACCGTGGCTAAGAAAAAGAAGCAATGAGCAACGGATCAAAGACGAAACCAAATCACGAGAAACCAAAGCTCAGTTTCGCGTCCCCCCGACGACCGAAGGGTCAAGAAGCTCCGGCGATGTAGGCTTGACCAGATGGAGACGACACCTGTCCAGGCCACGTGTACGGTGATCTGTCCCCAGAGTCGATGGAAAACTTAGCCTGGAGATCATGCTAAACGATCGCACTCCTGACGTGGGACTTTTTGACGTTAGGACAAGCAGCACCACATGTCGAGGCACCAGCTGTCGAGCTGTCCGAACCTCTTCGCGCGGGGACCACCGAGGGAAAGGCGTTTTTGCAAGCTTTATTGGAAAAATCTTGGCGTGGTTCTTGCGCTGTTCATCTCTCCCTTTGAAGCTGTGCCATTAATGGCTTCGTCGTCGAGACCAAAGAACCCTCGTGTCGATGAAGTCACGGTCGGTACACGTGGCGCGCAGTCCATTCCTTCGTGGGCCCCACTCTTGGCGCTTCGGGCGACCGGTCGGGCCAAATGGCATTAGGGTTTCTCATCCGGTTGGAGATGAGCCAATTTGACGAACAATTTGTCCGAATAAAGTTGACCAATAATCGGCGGATTCATTGCATTACGCTAACTCCCGTCCAAACATGTGCAATCTCACGGCTATTTCTCGATGAATATAAAGTTATACTACCCAGTCCGATACAATAAATGCGTGGGCGACCTACTTCCATTACAAGTAGTCGAGCACAACTTATACAAAGGTCTAATCAATAATGGTGAATGAACCATGAGATATGTGGTTTTCGCTCGAGAGACGCGTAGAATTCAACAACTCGGGTATTGATTTTATTGCATGAATGGAGTTTAGTTAAGATTTATGATGAATTTAAGTCCCACATGTAATTTGCATGTAAAGGCCCCATGAAGGGTCGAAAATTTGGATACCCACGCTTGTGGTATGTGGAGGGGTTTAGTAAGGAAACTGAAAATATTCCATCTCACATAAAGGTTGATAAAAGGATTGACATGATGATAAATCCCAAGAAGTATAGTTTTAATAACATTTAAAGATCGAGTACCCATTAGCACCTAAATCTCAATTGTTAGGATGAACATATGAGTCACGTTAAAGAAGTCCAACATCGGAGAATTGATGTGTTATTGAGCAGTTAATATTTCACAGTTAGTCTATAACTCATTAGTTTGAACTTTTGAGTAAAATTAAATACAACCGAATATATTAATAGATTCAGACTTAGGATCTCTCTTTGTGATTTCCTCATGTGAAAGTTATTAGGCTTCTGGTGCGTGCTCCCAACAAATAAAATCAGAGCCAATGATTAATTGGTGGCTCACTCCTAATACGTATCGGTGTTTGGTGAATATCTCAATGAAGAAATCTAGTGACCAACGTGGTATCTTGGTAGGTGGGTGTTGTGGCGTCGCAACACGAGCCCAATGGTAGACTTGATGGTTCGATCCGAAGAAAGAGATCAGAGGTGAAATTGGACATTGGAGATGTAACTTGAGATATAATGGTATAGAATGTTACTTGAATTAAGGGGAGCATACTTAACAAATGCACATCTGAATTGTGTTAGAGAAGTCCACATTGAAAAATTGGTATGGTATTAAGTAATTAGTCTATCATAGTTGGTCCATAACTCATTAACTTAAATTTTTTTACCGAATATGAGTGCAACTAGATATGTCAACATGCTTGAACTTAAGCTCCCTCTTGACGATTTCTCTAGATAAAAGGCATTGAGTCTATGCAGCATGCTATGATCATGATCAATTTATATAAATATTACTTAGAATTTGACATATATGGATTCAAGTTGAAAATTTTAAAGTCTTATATAGATGGTGCATCTCTTGATAAGTAGTTGATGTTGACATATAATCAATGACTTTAAGTGCAAGTACAAAATGAAATGGTGATCTATGTAAAGGCTATAGATTGACGAAGACTTTGTTTGTCTTACCAAAGATAACTGATTTAAAAAATATTTATCTAAAAATGATCATTTTTATTTCTTATAAAAAATAAAAAAATCTTTATCGTCTAGAAAATTTCGAGACATGGATTTTTATTGATAATTAAATTATAATTATTTACTAATTATTTTCAATGATACAAGTCATATTTTATTAGAAATTCTTTTTACGAATAATTTATTTTTGGCACAGTAAATGCACCCAAGATAATCAAAGTTGAAGAAAGCGTTCGTCTTTGCATTTTTTTTGCCAATTTATAGCAGAACTTTGTTGGTTGCTTGGAATCTTTATACACTTGTTTAAATACTTGAATTGCAACATTCCTTAATCCGATGGTTATAAAAAAAAAACATTCCTTAATCCTGAAATTAACACTGGTAAAGTTTACCTCGCACTGTCTGCGCAGACCCCTTTTACATGATCTTCTGTGCTAGTGGCTCTATAATAACTAACCCCCTGAGTTCAGAAGATTAGCAATCATTTCATCGGAATGTGGCATTTTAGTATAGGATAAAGTCGGTCCGTTTAGTCAACTCTCTCCATGTTCAACTAGTCAACCTAAATACTCCAAAATTTCCTCAAAGATTGCCAAACTGCTCTGTACATTTTCCTTGCTCGACGAAATTTTTGACTTCCTATAGGCTCCCAAAGGTCAAATCTTCTTGCGCGTAATCTATACATCACTCTGTCATCATGTTGAGTTATTACAAGTTGTTATTGTTCACTATAAGCTATGTACTCACTACTCGTATTAGTGAAATCCGTGTAATTATAATTATTACATTGCAGTTGTTTATATCGTTCAGCATATTTTCAAAGTAACATATAGTATATCAAGGTACATAATTTATTTATCATGTTTTGAAATTATTGATTGTACTTACCAGCAAGAGTAGTTAATTCTTATTATGTTTATGAATAATATTGAGATCAACGTATAATATTAGCTTATAATGTATATCAATAACATAATTTATGACCTTTACCCAAAAAATAATAATATAATTTATGGAAAAAAACTAAAAATATAAATCTCGTAGCTCCTATCTAAGCCACATGAATGGAGAACGACTAACAACATCTTGAAAAGCATACTTGGTCCAACCGTTAAACCAATTAAATTCGGTGCCAATCAAACTTCTCGTTCATTTTTCGTGCCAATTCTCCTGTTTTCATCGATGCGAAGCTAGTTTAACCCAATATCGGATGAGGCGTTTGACGCACTGCGTGATTTAAAAATAATAATTTAAATTTTCTCATTATAAATGATTGGGATAGTTGAATTTTAACATAAGATTTCGCGTCTCGGTGATAATAAAATGATTTAACATGATTGACAATTACAGCAAAAGTGACAAAAGCAGAGTTGGCATCCAAGATAATATTTTCAAAACAGATACGCAATTTGAACAAAAACCCTTAAAGAGAAATCCAAGCAACGCTTGGCATCACGTCAGTAAGAGCATGGGGAAAATATGCCCCGCGAAGACGTCGACAATGGGGGTGACAAAAGCATCACGGCCTGGCCTTTGACCACCGGCCGACACCGCCGGAAAGCGACAAAGCCTCGCTTTCCGTCTCGACCGCCCAAGGAAAAAAGGCAAAGGTTCTTGGTGATCCATGAATCTTTCCCTTTCCGCCATGCTTTGTATATTTCTTCGTTTGTCGTGTCGGATTTGAGATCGACGTTAATCTCGGCACTTCCGAAAGTAAAAGAGCGTGATAAGCAAAGAGGGCCCTCGTCGTGATAATTGAGGGTTGGCGGCTCAACTGGCTACAAAACGTGGGATATCCAACTTCCTAGATGGGGTTTTAGAGGTGGTCTTCGAGTTTTGGGTCATTTTAAAAGATGGCCACTTTCTGATGTTGCAGCTGTCGGGGCAAAAGCATGTCATTCTTGGCTTTTTTGGGGGTATGAATAGCGTTTGGAGCCACTGAAAAGGTGCTGGTGAGATGGCTTATAGATGATTGAATTGACTATAGTTTCTATGTTATATGATATAATCATATAATCACTTTCCATGGGCAGCAAATACTCTCTAGGATCTCAACAAACTATGTTGTGGTTAGAATTTTTGCATATGGACTATCTAAATTTAGCACCTTTGATAAGAAGAATATATTCGGTTCAAAAATTTATTTCACTTGTCCAATCACAATTCCACAGTTTCATTTGTCAAAGAACTTAACGTCATATGTAAAAGTCAAAAACGACAATGAAAAAGAAAAGGTAATCGTGCACACACGTCGTGTGTACATGGAAACTAGCACATTCCATGTGTGCAGGCGACGTGAATTACCTGCTAACTCTTGCGATGGCATATGCCTATTTTCCATCCAAACTTGTCAAGTTGCTTTTAAGTTGTGGGTTAGATTGAGACATTGCAATGTGTAGAGGGAAAGGAGAAAATTAAAGATAGGTGGGGCCGACAGGAGACTACTCTGAAGCTGCATGAAGAGAATCGTAGTTTCCCACTTATGTATTTTGGCCTTGGTCATACTGTCCAGGCACTTGTGAATTTTCCCCCTATAGTTATTGTTGAAACATACCACATAAGTTAATGAATTTTGCAATTCAAGTCGGACGCAAGAGAGAAATTATTAGAGAAATTAACGGGGAATGATAAAAAAAAATCAAAGATATATGTGGTCCATCCGAATCTATCTAATTCACGAGAAGAGCTATCCATCATATTGCTCAAATGTTTCTCAAATCTAAATTACACTCAAAGCAAAACCACCAATGTTATCTCGCAGTCTTTCACGGAGAAAAAAACCCTAAAATTCCTCTTATCTGCTCTAATGTCTAATAACAGAGTAGAATTTATATGTATGCATGCATGTATGTATCCAAAGTAAGAAATAAACTCTAATTAGGAAACCATTCAAACTAAAAAATCTACTTGGATCGTTTCTTTATCGGCTCAAAATCAAGACATATCCTTAACGGCTGTGAAATTATTGGATATTTAAGTAGTTTTAAAATATTTTAAAAAATTTATGACCGCCATAAAAAACATAATTTTTGTAACTTTTCTGCAAGGGTCACATAATGGCTTTCTATCATTGATTCATCTCTTCATAGACCCTCTATTATTTTGTAATGACTATATAATAATCATCTTCAATTATTAATTAATTCTTAATAGCTCTTTACCAACGGCTCTTTCTTAATGGCTCTTTTGTTTAAATATTTAAATTTAGAATCACAATTCGAAGATATACTGCGAATCGAAAAAGAGAATTTCCCTTTCTTTCTTTTTCTTCTTGGTTGGATTATACCCATAACGATATTTTTGTTCTTTCTAGTGCGGAGTATAGAAAAAAGGTCTATTGTATTTTAGGAGGATAGCCGCTAAAGCCTTATGCAATGAGTTTCATTCTTTGAGGAGTAGAACTACCTTTAAGGATAGTGCTTGCATTTAGGGGTGTGCATGGTCCAGGGCAGTCCGGTTCCCCCCCAGAATCGGGAGTCGGACCGATGGAACCGGTCTGTGGTCTCTAGGACCGTGGACCGGACCGCCAAAGTCATGGACTGGACCGGACCGGACCAACAGGTCCGGTCCGGTTCCTGGGCAGTCCAATGGGACCGGGAAAAATTAAAAAAGAAGGTTAAACTAAAATGAAAATCGTTTACTTACATCGGTAAAAATGCACGACTCTTTTAGCGCCGTTGAAGTCCCCTTGCTTTTCATAAGCAATAAGCATCAGTAGGTCCATCTCACTGAAATCCCACTAGTGCTGTATCCTTAGCCACTCAAGAATCTAAAAGGAAATAGGATCACACATGAAACAAAAGCCAAACATTCAAATTATCCAGCATAATACAAACGAACCACTTCACTTAACTCGGGATAAATAGTCATCACTTTATTCTCAATACCATGTTTCTTACTGCATTTACATAGAAAAGGAAAGTGTCGTTCGGCCATGTCTTCCCTTGCTGCTATAAAATTGATCTCTCTGGCAAAATATCATTTTGGAAGGAAATCCCCCATACAACAGTAGGGGTGATCAGTTCTCCGGGCGGTCCGGTTCCCCCCCGGAACCGGGAACTGGACCGATGGGACCGGTTCCCATTCTCTAGGACCATGGACCGGACCGTCAAAGTCTTAGACTGGATCGGACTCGTCAGTCCGGTCCGGTTCTTGGGTGGTCCAATGGGACCGGGACAAATTCAAAGAGAAGTCTAGAGAACTTCTCATTGGGCCAGTCGCCGACCACGGTTAGTCACGAAACCAACCAAAAGAGGATAAAAAAGAAGAGGGAGATGGCAAATTAACCTATTTTTTGCTTTACGATTTTCTCTAGAGCTATATGTTTAGAATTTGGGGTTGTTGTCTTGATGGAAGTTGTTTGTCTCTTGCATTTATACAACATATATTAATTCTAGAATTTTCTGAAGTGTTTTGATCATCAAATTGTTTGAATTCCAAACTAGTGTTCAAACTGTTTTTCAGAAACTGGGTTTGACCCCGTTCAAAGAAGTGTCATTTTGAGCTTGTTTTGTTGTGAATTTTGATTGATGATCTTCATAAGAATTGTAGCTCATGTTTAGGGATACAACATGTCAAAATTTCAGATCCATACGATGACAATTGATACCTTTTTGACATGCATTTTTGTCCGAGTTTTCTATGTAACCAGCCCTATTTTTTCAGTAAAATGGATGCCTATTTTTAACACTCTTACTCAAGAATTTGAGGACTATTCCTTTTTAAAAGTTGTTTAATTATGTCTTAACTAGTTTGTGGTGAAATATCAGAATTTTTGGATGGATAAATCTTTCCCTATGATTTAACAAAGAGAATGACTTCTTGGTGCACTACTGTGGTTGTTTGCTGCCTATGGAAGAGAAAGATGATGGGAACAATCGGTTTTCTCTCTCTCGGCCCTAAAAGAGAAAGGGTCGGTCTAATAGTTCGGTCCGGGGTCGGTCTAAGTGATCCGGTCCGGTCTCGCCACACTAGGAACCAGGAACCGGACCGCCTGGTAACCGATTCCATTTTTTGGAACCGTGGACCGGACCAAGACTTCCAAGAACCGAACCAACCCGGCCGGTCCGGTCCGGTCCGGGCGGTTCTCGGGTTGGGCGGTCCATTGTGCTCACCCCTATACAACAGCACAAGTTGCCTCAAATATTTAGACGGACTCACTACTAGATTCCCAAATTTCCCACTATTTCATAAACACACGCTACTAAAACACTGAATAATCAACTTACCAGGCACCACCTTGGGCGGATCCTCCTTGGGGTCAGAAGCAGAAACATATCTCTGCAGATGGATCATAAATCATCAAAAGCAGAAAATAAAAGTGCAGATGAATTAAACCAAGAAAAATACTTTACTCCAAGAATGGTAGCATCTAGCCGTACTTTAAACAACCATACATGAATGCGCAGATTCTAAGGGAAAAAGGACCCAACTTCTCGGCAAAAACCCTTACCAAAAAAAAAAAACTTCTCGGCAAAAACAGAACCCAACTTCTCAGCTAAACTTCGGACGAACATTTAGCAAACAAGTAGTGCGCGAGTGAGAATCGGTTGGTTTCATGGCAAAGCGAGACTGAATCTTAACATATGGTGCACAATACGTGAGCGCGAAGTGCCAGTAGCATGCAAAAAACCATGAACATGGACTAGAATTCACTGGCACTGGTTAAAAACCACCGCGGACTGAGGAAAGAGTGAAGATGCAGAGATATCCTACTCACTCGGTTCAAGGGCGGTTGCCGCCAAACACGCTCAAAAGGGCGTAGAGCCAAGTCACTGCCAGGTTGCAGGACGCCCGAACGGTGACCCTCGGGGAGAAGAAAAACAGATTGTGTGGTGGCTTACCAGGGAAATGACGAGGACTGCGGGGAAAGTCGCGGGTGAGCCGTTGAGAGTAGAAATCCTGGCCAGGGGAGCGTCGCGGAGTCGCCTTGGCCATTGGTCTACCTCCTCCTCTCTGTTCAGTCTCTCATTTTTTTTTATTCCTCTTTTCTCCGCGTCCCCCCTTCCCCTCCTATAAGCGAGAGAGGGAGAGAGAGAGCCCTGCGTCTCCGGCGACTCGAGATGACCGTGTGGATGTGGAGGGTTTTGAAGATGCTTCGAGAAGACATAGTCTGCACTTTGATCTTTGAAGGTGAAAGTGTTTCTTTTTTCTTGTCTGATGCTTTGAGCGTGTGCTATCTTTGATGGGCTGGGTAGAGTGCAGATGGGCTAGGCGTCAATAATAAATAGTAAGTGGGCTCTAGAAGTTTGAAGCTTCTAGACTTTGGACTGGAGTTGGGCTTCTAAGTTACTCTAGTGGTCCGATACTAATGGTCGGTCCTAGTGGTCCGGTCCGGGTGGTCCGGTCTGGTCCTAATAGTTTCATCAATTTGACGTTGAAAGTAGACGACCCAAGCATTATTCGCGTTCATGACCATTTTCCCTGGTCTGGGTTGCAAAATAAACATAAAGATTTTAGGAAAAGAAAAATATCAATCCATGACAATGATCTAATCATTCCATTTTAAAAAAATAAATATTCTTTGCTATGAAAATTTGAATATGAAACAAAATTCCGTGCACATCAGAAATTAAATTAAACTTCCTAAACAATGAATAAACTCTAGTCATTTTAATCTAACTTGACCTATATAGACTAGGATTAGTAGGCAATTAAATGTCATAAACTGATAAAAATACAGTGATATGAATAAATTGCAAGATAAGGGATTAGTAAATTTACTGTACAAGTAGATCGGTAGCAATCACATAGACACGCGCATAACAAGTGAAACTCGATTTCTACTCTAAAAGGCTTAACAAAGTAGAGCCATTAGGATGATCGGAATAGCCGCCGGCACGCGAACTAAGTCGGGTCCTTATGACTCCGGCACGGTCAAAGAGTCAACCCGGGTCACACGCTTGCGGACAGGGGTGGATACTCTCGACACCAAGAAAGAAATTTCGGGGTTGAATTAGGCGACTCGTACCGCGAGCATGTGGTCGGAGTGGTATCTACTTCAACACCATCCTAAATAATCCTATGCGGCCTAGGTCCGGCGGCAGGTTGTGGGTGCCAAGTGTAGTACTAAAACTGTAAAGCATGCACAACAGTTTAGATCAAACAACAATTCCAAATTAAACATTCAAAACAAAGATCAACCTGCAAAAAACAATCACCACATGTGTTAGGGACATAAATGAAAGTTTCACTGCCAAGCAATTTCTGAAAGAAAAAAAAAACAAGCCTAAGTCCACTAGAGTTCTTTGAACATAGTCCCCAGCGGAGTCGCCAAGCTGTCGCAACCTCCCCGAAGATGCACCACCTAGGGTTAGGCTAATGGATTGCTAAGTATGACTTAACTTGAGCTCTCCCAAGCTCATACCAATTCGCAACTTAGGTTTCAATTTTTAACATGCAAAATTGATTTCAATAGGAGTCGCCACTAATCTATTTATGGTGGATCGATTAGAAACCCATGTAAAATACTGGGAGTGGTACTTTACCCCTACGAACCAGAGATTTTGAATTCGGGGACTTGAGAACCTATTTCTTCTATTTCAAAAAATAATTTGCAGGCAGCTTGAATTGATTTTATTCCCTAACATGCACGGTGATCACGTGGGTGCGCAAACAATTATGAAAATGCTTAATGAAACAAAACGATGAACAAAGATGACCTAACGAAATCAATCAACAAAAGGATTTTTTTTAGGTTTTTTTTTATATGATTGCAATGCACATAATGGAAAACTTAATTCTATATGCAAACACCTTAATGCAATTCTAAATGCAATACTATGAATTTCAAAATTATCTAATAAAACTAATCACCTATAGTTAAATAACATCTAATTTAGACTAGGAAATAAATTAATCCCTAATTTAAACTAAAACATTATATTAACTACGGATAACATCTTAAAACATGAAAACTAAACTAATATGCAAATGCATGAAAGTCGAATCCTAATGACATGACCTAATCTAGACTACATGGCTTATATCATGCGAATCCTAAATTAACTTGGACTAAATGACATGCTATTTGACTAAATGAATTAAATGACATGCAAAAAGGGATCTTTTAGACATTTTCTTATTTATTTAATGAAAATTTGAAATTAACTAAACTAATTAAAATGTGAAAACCTAATCTAACATGACTCCTAATTTTCTAAATGAATTATTCTATCATGGGATAAATGGACATGCAAATAACATTTAATTAAATTAATTAACTATATGTAACTAACTAAATGATGTATGAATGATTTTTTTTATCTTTTGAATTTTGAGTTTTATCAATGGAAATTCGAAATTAAATAAATGCACAAATTAAACATGTTGCTAACCTAATATGGCATGCATAAATGATATGAAATCTTCCTAATTGACATGAGATTTAATGTACCTAGACTAAATGTTATACAATGACTAATAATGCAACTTAAAATGGAAGAATGGTTTATGCTATGATATGCATATGATTTTTTTTATTTTTTAGTTTTATTTTGAAATAAACATGAAAACCTAATTTTAACGTGCTAATTATATTTAAAATGCAACCTAATATAATCTAAATGCAATTTAATCTAAACATAAAAATGTAATTCTAACATGGAATGCAATCTTTTTGGTATTTTATGAATTAATTTAAAAAATGCAACTAAATCAACGGATCGTATCTCATGCATAAGATCGGATCGGTCGATTTAATGTTGGTCGCGAGTCGTATCTTGGGCGGGAGATCGGACTATCAACCACTGCACATTAAATGAAAATAAAAGCTGCCTATTATCTAAAAATGCATGAGCAAAATCAAACATAAGGGACAAACGTTTATTACGGAAAAGTTTTTTTTATTTTTTATTATTAAAGTTAAAAGAAATAGATAAACAAAAATTAAAAAGGAACCGGGTCAGGGGTTTGAACCGAACCGGGTTCGACCCCTGACCCGCACGGGAATCCGGGCTGAGAAGGCCTCAGGAAGGCTTGGGCCGACGACCAAACTCGGCCCAAACTCCCTATTCTCATTCTTCCTCACGCGCGAACCCACGCAGCCCCCTTTTCTTTCACGCGTGGGCCTGACATACTTCGGCCCATGCTTCTGTCTGCTGACCAAGCCCACAGCCGAGCATGCACTCGGACTGATCAGCTCTCCACGGCCCAGGACTGCGCGTGAGACAGCTCGGCCATCTCCAACGCTCGGCCCAAGCTGCTCAACCCTCCCACGCGCAGGTCTTCTTCTTCCTCGTCTTCTTCTTCCTCCCTTGCTTCTATGCGGCGCTTCCTGCAACATATACAACATCGGCGACGTCATGCTCGCGATGGAGCAGCGGCGGACGGCGCCGAGGCAAAACAAAAAAGACGAACTCTCTAGCGACTCCCCAACATCACCAAACCCGCACAAACAATAAGAATTACAGGGAAAGGAAGAGGAATTCGCGAGGAACAATCGGTAAAAGATGCAACACAGTGAGGGGGTTCAATCGCAGGTTAAAAACAAAGGGGATCTAACCCTAAAATGCAACTAATCGATCACGAAAATGCAAGATTCACAAAAGACAGCAGCTTTGACGTTGATTAGAACAACAAAAACCTCCATTCAAACCGAGAACAAACCAAACGAGAGATAAACAAACCAGCTGTGACTTACCGACAAACAAAAAGCGACACGGACAAACCGCGGGGAAAGAACGCGAGACGAAAGAGCGGCCGAAGCTTTTTTTTTTTTTTGCTCTTCTGTCTCTCGGCGTCTCTCTTGCCCTCTCTTCTCGGTTTCTTTCTCTCTCTCTGGAACTTTCAGTCTCTTGGTCTTCCCCCTGTACGTCTGTGTATATGTGTGTGTGTGTGTGTGTGTGAATGCCTTTTTTTTATAGAAAAAAAGGTCCCTCTCTGAATGATGCTCTTTTGCCGAAGTCAAAGTCCTCTCCTTCTGCACGTCCTTGGGGTTCCCATTTTATAAGGAAAAAAACAAATCTCAGTCAAATATTTCTAAAAGATTTGACCGAGTTTTGTATCCATTAATCCTTATCATTTGTATATAAAGATAAACCCCATCCTATTTTGAGCTCGCTTAAAATATGCCAATGAATCTATTATCTACAATTTTAAATAAAAATCCTAAAATTTAGGTGTCAACAGTCATTTCCCAAGCCAATGTTGTGATCAATGGAAAAAATGGTTAGTAAAATCATATGCTACGAAACTTATATGTACAGTCAAAATGTTAATCCTCATAAGTTTCTAGTAGAGAAAGAAGAAGAAGATATTTATCTTGGTGATTCAAAGACTACTCAAGTTTTTGAGAGAGGGAAAATTCTTCTCAAACTTGCACTTGAAAATGGGGTTAAGTAGTTGAGAAACTTTTTAACATATATTCATTTGGGAATGAAATGGACATCTTCATGTCTAGGCATTGTGATTGTCAAGAAACAATAGCCATTGTAGAGAATAAAACTTTTAATAATAAAAGGTGACACATCCAATTGAGATGTGATGTGGTTAAACAATTGATTCAAGATGGTATGTATCCATTGATTACATAAAATTTAGAATCGATTTGGCCGATCCTTTGACTACATTGAGGGGAATGTGACAAGTCAATTGGAAAAAATCAATAACTATGGTAATCCAACCTATGTGATTGGTGATTTCCTGAATTAGGTTCATATGGGTAATAACAAGTCACTTGTTGATCTAGCGATGCACTAATTATAATTTATGTCCATCTTAGGGTGAGAATAGTGCAAGGAAAAGGAAGCTTAAATAAATTCTTAATGAATTCTATACCCTTTAGTGGTGGTGTATTAAGTTGCAGAATACACTTGATGGGGCCACCCATATGAGAATTATTGACGATAATCTTTAGAACACTTATGAATAAACCAAGTATGCGCATGGCCTTTTAGCCCAAAACTGTATTGAACAACAAACCTCGTGGGTGTGTTACGCAATTGGTGAAAATTATCATTCACCAAAAGAAATTATTGGCTCATAGAGGTTACAAACTTCACCAATACTTTTGTGAATTATATTTAAACTCTATTTAGAGCTGGTTCGTAACCTAACAAGCACAAGTTCCAACGCATTATACTCCAATAATCAAATATTACTTATTTCATGTCTTTTTCAAAACACACACATATATATTTATGTATAGAATTTATGGCAACCATAAAAACCTCTATTGTTGTAATGATTTTGCAATGGCCTCTAATGGCTCTCTCGTTTAAATATAAAATTTAACAGTCACAATTCAAAGATATACTTCGAATCATAAAAGACAATTTCTCTTTCTTTCTTTTTCTTTTTGATTGGGTTATACACATAACATTGTTGCTATTCCTTCTTATATTCCACACAAAGTATACAAAAAAGGTTCGTTTTATCTTGGGAGGATATCCGCTACAGCCTTAAATATTGGATTTCGTACTTCGAAGAGCGGAATTGTCTTTAAGGATATTATTTGCACGCCTTAGACAATTTGACTTTATTCCCTTATATTTTTCAACAGTTTTTTTAGCAATTATTATTTTTCTTATTATCTAACAATTTTCCAACAATTATAAGGGGGAAAATCTTCAGAAGTTTAGTTGATGTATGTTTAAACAAGTACATGTGATCGATGTGTATCAGTTTAATCATGTGAAACAAGAGGTTAGGATTTATCAACAGGTGTGTCACATCCAGAGAAATAAATGTCATCGGTTTTGCACATAAGTCATAGCCGTAATATTGGGAAAAAATGTATAATCAATCTAGATGATAAGGTCCACTGCTAAGGGGCAGAGAAATCATATATGTCAAATTTATAGCATGGTCAATCTTAAGTACTATACTATGAAACTGTCTTACTTATGTTCCCCAAATAATGCAGTTGCGGTCACTGTCGATAATAGTTGTCGTTTAGTTTAAGACTTTAGAATGTCAAAACACATTATTTGCTTTGGCCTCATTCAACTTTTTTAGTGGTGCTCGAAGTGAGAAATTACTGGGTATATTCGTGCACGTACACAAAGATATTTTCACATGACCATGCATATTATGAAGGAAGACCCAATTACCAGGTCCTAGTGGTAATTGTTAAGAACTTAAAGCATATAAAAAAAGATTATTACCAAAGTTTGGCGATTTCCCACGTCACAAGACACTTAACACGAAAAGGTCGCGTATCATGCACCTCGAAAGCACTGTTTCATGGATTAATGGGTCATCGAAGAGTCTTGGTTTAGGACACCACAGGGCGGGATTGGCAAAATTGTGAATTAAGTACCAAATATTGTAGCACGGCAAATTAAGTGTTGACCAACCTAAGTGCCAAAAATGAGACGAAATTATTTCATGGTATTAGCTGATTATCGAGCATCGAATAATATTATTTACTTTTACCCAAAAAAAAATATATTATTTACTTGCTAAATATTGAAGAATGAACAGTAGTGACTGGTTTTAAGCTTGTAGCAATGTGATGGATAGAATCTTAATTTCGATTTAGGTGGTCGCACTGTTGAATGAATCAAGTAACCCAATCCTTAGTTAACGGATTAAATGGTTTGTTTAAGTCAAAACTAATCGTATCAAACGTGATAAATTTAATCAATCAATGCTTATTTGAGTGATCAAACATGGGTTATATTCTCGGCGATTTTTCAAATAGAATTAGAGGTTAATCCTGCTAATATTCTTTGGGATGATTTAACGAGAGAGAAATTTCTAGCTGTGGGTCCGAAAATCAAATTGGGTTAGAAAAAGCCCGAAAAGCCCAAATCTTTTACATAAATGGCTTTTAGCTGGGCTTGAAAGAGGCTACAATAGCCCGTTCTCTATGCGATCCGAACTAGTCCATTTGCTAAACTGGCTAATCTTTCCTATAGCTTTTGAGCTGGCAAATTTGACGAGATTTTTGCTTGAATTTACATGTTAAAGAAAGACAATTTGTGTATATGAGTAGCTCGTACCGAGCTAACGAAGGCCAATGACTACTTTCGAGCATATCGAAAATGACTTTGGAGAATGTAAAAGACCTACTCGGCTCGTAATAAAATATGAAAGATGACCTGTGAAACGCGCGCTAATGATCACGAAGCTAACATGGTGGGGCATGTGATTTCCCAGGTAAAAGTATTTTAAACTGGCAATTCTAGGGTAAGTTCATGGATCTTTTAAGTCTCACCTACCTAATACGATACCTAATAACCTATATCATTCAGCTTTGATTTCGCAATCCCTAGTCTAAGCCGATCCTTTTCACGTTTCCCATCGCATTGTTTTCTTTCTATTTGGTCGATAAAACTCAGGTATTTTCATTGAATTTCGCAATTGAAGAAGAATGCATCCCTATCACATTTTTTTCTCCTTTCTTGATAGATCCACAATCTTGGTAAAACCGGATTTTACATTCCTTATTCACCTGAATTCTTTAGAGCAGACTCCTTAATAGCTTTGGATCTCGTTCTTCTTACTGAAACTGCTCATATGATATGTCTCGATCAGGGTTGCTGGACCTTGGCAATGCCTTGTCAGGGTCAGGGCAACGCCTACCTAGCTACAATTAGTTTTTCACTATCCCACTATTTTCAGGCGCATGTGTGCTCGAGCAGAGGTAGAAGCGGCGGCGGCGGCGGCGGGGTGGTTGCTAAAGGCCAGCTAAAATTGAGTCGTCACTGGCGTCACTCAATCCAATCAACCCATGTTGCCGCCGTAAGCCGCCGTGACCTGCTCGGATCGCCGTTGAGTTGAACTCGCGACGGAGTCTTCACCAAGTTGGCTAACGCTTGCAGGCCTGCTCTAATTAAATGTCTATTTTACTAATTAGCGACTGACTTTAGGGTTTGCTTCGAGAGGGTCATGACAGAGATGACTCGGAAATCGAGTTAAATTGGACATATGCCCTTTTCTTTCTAGTGTAGCACGTTCATGGGTCTTAGATCTCTATTGGGAAAGTATTCTCATACTTTTATTAAGGTTGCGCATACATAAATGTTTTCCAATAAAGCTCATAAGATAATATATATTTATACCATGAATGTCGGATTATCCTCTGATAATAATATTTCGGTTATCTCATATTTTCTCCAAAGTCAATGATTGACAGTTCAATTATAAGTTTCAATCAAAAGTATAGATTATATTCTACCATATTTACAAAATAAGTATAATGCTCCTTTTTTTTTGGGATAACATGAAGCAGAGAACCTAGTGTAACATGCCGACTTTTGAATAATAAGGTCAAAATTAGACTTTTAACACAAGTAATTATATATATATATGTATATATCCGTATCTTGGCTCATATGATTTTCTTATCGAGATAGATAAAAAGTATGATAACAAAAATGATATTTCTTTTCATAATATTCAAGAAACGGATAATTAGATAAATGATTCTTGAATTTTGACCTAATGCGTAATATTATTTCTGACCTTTTAATTTGTTCAACACAATGTTTGCACTTTAACATAATCTGCAATGTGATTTGTGAAGTCTTTAATTTATTCAATGTGGTCAACTGAACTTTTGATAAATATTCAATCTAGTCCACAGACTATACGAAACACATGCAATATTGTCTTTTAGTTGTTTTAACTTCAGGGGCACTATCGAATATCTTCGGGACAATTGCCAAATAAGTCATAAACCTTTTGCTACTTTGCCAAGTAAATCATAAACCTTTTTTTTTTATGCCAAATAAGTCCTAAACCTTTTGCAACTTTGCCGATTAAGTCATTCCAGCGGAGTTTGGTCAGAAAATGTCTACGTGGCGACGACGTGGCGCGATCGGCCGTCACCGGCGACGATGTGGCGATGATGTGGCCAAAACGATGTAGTTTTGGCATAAAAATGAAATATTTTCCCCCTTTTTCTTTTTTCTTTTTGCCCGAGCACTGTTCATCTTCTTCCTCGTGCGTCTTCTTCCCCATTGAAACCGTAGCCGCGCCCCTGCAAATCCGAGAAACTGCCTCCCGACCGTGGGCGAGGGCGGCGGGGACTGTCGTGGCCGGCGAGGACCGGCCTCCCCCCAACTCCCCAAATTCCTTCTTGTACCAGGCGAGGGCGGGGAGAGGGAGCTCGCTTGTAGATCTGCGAGGGAGTAGTCCTCCCTCGTTGTAGATCTGGGCGAGGGAGGAGGAGCTCCCTCGCTGCAGGGAGCAGATCTGCAGCAAGGGAGCTCCTTCTCCCTCGCTGTGAGGGTGGCAGCTGCCTCCCCCGCCCTCACCTAGGGCCGGCGAGGGCTGGGCTACTAAGCTCCGGCAAGTAGTTTTTCTTTGAAAAATTAAGGGAAAAAAAGAAAAAAAATTTGGCGTCCGGTCATCGCCACATCGTCACCGGCGAGGTTCGGCGCAGTACGTAAGCATTTTTTAGCCAAAATCCGCCGGAAGGACTTAATCAGCAAAGTTACAAAAGGTTTAGGACTTATTTGGCATAAAAAAAGGTCTAAGACTTATTTGACAAAGTAGCAAAATGTTTAGAACTTATTTGGTAATTGTCTCGAATATCTTCATATAGTTCATGGAATTAAATATATACCAAAAGCTTATTTATCATATTAAACAAAATAAAAGTTCAGATGCAACATTATACATTAGGCTAAAATTAAGAGATCATATGGATAAATTAAAATTTTGGGAAGGATAGTTGAATATTTTTGTAAAAGTTTAGGGACCAATCAAGAAATAAAAATAATTTGAGGGGGGAAAATGAAAAAAGAAAAAGAAAAGAAGTGGAGACTTTTAGGTCGGCGAAGGACCGCAGGCTTGGCTTAAGGCCCAAGGGAGCACACGAAGTCCATGGGTCCACCTTCCTTCTCCTCCTTCTTCCTTCTTCCTCTTCGACCTCTCTGTCCTTCCTCCCGTGACACCGCCGCCCGCGTTCAGGCATCCAAGTGGGAGGAGAACTTTCTCTCCCGACAACCCCTCCTGTGGCCCGGTCGATGAGAAAATGCTGGCGACGACTCTCCACCACCACCACTACCTGCCCGCGTTGACACCCTCCCCTGTTTCTTTCGACGCATCAAGATCGCCATGTCAAGGTCAAATTCTGGTTCTTTCGGTGTCTTGGGGTTCTTTCTGTTCTCGATTTGTCGGTTCGTCGTGCACTTGAAAGTGGGTTGTGCGATTTGGGCGCGGTGTGAGAACGTTCTCTTCTGAGTTTGTTGTTGAGCTACTTGAAGAGGGTTTCCAACAAGAAGTTGTTTCTTGCGTCGGCTGATTTTTCTTGTAAATTGTGTCGGTGATGCGTGTTTTGAGGATTTTTTTTTCTTTATGCTCTCTTCTTATATATAGGTTTTCCCGTAGGAATAGTAACAATGCGTTTTAGAAGGCCGACATTACTTTTGCAGGCTTCCATTTTTGTGGAGAAATATGGGCTTTACCTGTCTCTTTTGGTACATATTTAATAATGGGAGGTGAATTCCTTGTCAATAGTTTCACCCTAGATCTGGATAGTAGTTTCCAACAATCTGGGAGATGCACTTGTAGCTAAGGATGAAGTTTCAGGGGCGAGACTAGTTTTGTGCACCCTATGGTCATTCTGCAGCATTTGTGATTTAATGATGAAGCGAGCTTGCTCTCGAGTCTTGAAATTTGGCTGTAATGCTCTTAGTTGTTGGAATGCAGATTTTTGACGATTTCTAGTATCAGGAGAGTTGTAAATTCAATTACACGTAATCCAAGGAGCAGTTTCACTGGAGTTACAGAGTATGCAACAATTGCTTCAGCTGGGTTAGCAGTGCGACCATACAGGTTATATGTGCAATGTAGATTTCCCAGCAGAGGGCATGATGCTTTCCAACAATATAGTCCTGGACAATGTTTCTACACGAGTTATTTGTCAAGGAAATTCTCCGTTGTCTCAGTAAGCAGTGTAGTGAGCCATCATGCCCAGCTTACTTGGAAAAGGATCTCGCAGAAGTGCCGTTCTAGTGGTGGTGGTTTTCCACTCACAAATAGGATAGCTCAAGCAGTCAGTCTTGGCTTGATTCGCTCACCGCTGGTTGTGCCCGGTATCTTTGCTTTCACCACAGGGCAGCTAGCATGGGCAGAGAAAAGTTTTGTCGATGCAGATTATTACCCATCACCGAATGCTTTCTACAAGCGTGCCCAGCACGGGCATGCTGTTGTCACATCGCTAGTGTACTCGGTTTACGAAGGCATTGTGCTACTTTTGAGAGCTCTACATTTAATGATTTTGTTCTCACCCAGCATAATGATGGCACCATTTGTAGATTGTTGTGGAACCCAGTTTCGGAGATTGTGGCTTCAGGTTGTTCACCGAACACTGGAAAGAGCTGGTCCTGCATTTATAAAATGGGGTCAGTGGGCTGCTACAAGGCCAGACCTCTTTCCTAGAGACTTATGTGCTCAGCTTGCAGAGCTTCACACGAAGGCTCCTGAACATAGCTTCAAATACACAAGAAAGACTATTGAGAAGGCATTTGGTCGCAAGCTTTCTGATATATTTGAACATTTTGAGGAGGTTCCAGTGGCATCTGGAAGTATCGCTCAGGTGCATCGAGCTTCTTTGAGATTTCGATACCCTGGTCAGCAGGTAAAACCCATGGTGGTTGCTGTAAAGGTTAGACATCCCGGCGTTGGTGAATCCATTAGAAGAGATTTTGCGATAATCAACGTGGCAGCTAAACTTTCAAATTTTATTCCTACTTTAAAGTGGTTGAGATTGGATGAGAGTGTCCAGCAGTTTGCAGTGTTTATGATGTCGCAAGTTGACCTTGCAAGAGAGGCTGCCCATTTGAGTCGCTTCATTTACAATTTCCGGAGTTGGAAGGATGTTTCCTTTCCAAAGCCAGTGTATCCTCTTGTTCATCCAGCTGTTTTAGTGGAAACGTATGAGCAAGGGGAAAGCGTCTCACACTATGTCGATGGACTTGAAGGACATGCTCGCCTTAAAAGTGCACTTGCTCACATAGGGACTCATGCACTTCTGAAGATGCTTCTGGTAACATTTCACTTACTAATGCTGCCAAAAACATGAATTAGTTCCTTTTTCACTGTCTAGCTTGATGCTTTAGTTGATACTTCATTGAGAATTGAAGAACTTTTTTGTCTTTTTGTGCTAGATCTTTGAGTGATATGATGATCCAATATTTGACTGCATGGAACTAATGTGACCTGAGTACTCATGGCATGCTTTACCAGCTCCCTTAAGCGTTAATCTCATTTCTTTTCCAGGTAGACAACTTCATTCATGCAGACATGCATCCTGGGAACATCCTTGTTCGGGTAGCTCAGAACAAATCTTCTCGGAAACAGCTGTTTAAGTCAAAGCCCCATGTTGTATTCCTTGATGTTGGCATGACTGCTGAACTGTCTAAAAGTGACCGTGTAAATTTGCTGGAATTCTTTAAAGCTGTAGCTCGTCGTGATGGCCGTACTGCCGCTGAATGTGCACTTAGATTATCAAAGCGGCAAAACTGTCCAGATCCTAAATCCTTTACGGAGGTACTGTTTACTTGTGTTTGTCGCGTTTACATTGATAAGAATAAAATCTTTTTTCAAATTTTCAACATTTATGGTACCTCATCAAATGATTTAGAAAAATTAAAATCTTTATCTGCGGGCCTTCTTATTCCGTATGATCATCTACACAGTAATTCTGTTGTCTGACTTTTAATCTATTTCTATCTGTTAATATTTTCACTTGGCATGAGTGATGAGATTTTTCTTTTTAAGAATAGGTAATTACCTAATTAGTCTTCTTCATTTTCTTAGCTTGGTTTTTACCTTCATTAATGGATTAGTGTCATGAGGACACTTGCTTCCCATTGCTGGTATTACTCTGGAGAGTTTTGGTATTCTGTCATGTATAATTAGGCTACTTTGTAAGTGCCTGAAAATGACCCATTTAGAATATTGTTTTACGAAAGACCCTTGCTTTTCACAATGTAATGACTGCTCATAATAGCTTTTTGTAAATAATATGCATATTGGCTCATCAGTGCACCTCATGAGAGCTTTTGCAAATTACAGTTGGGAATTTTCTTTCTGCTATTATCCTTTTTTAACGTGGAAATATCAAACAAAATGAATGACAGGAAGTGGAGGAGGCTTTCAGTTTCTGGGGAACCCCTGAAGGTGATAAGATCCATCCTGCTGATTGCATGCAGGAATTGCTTGAGAAAGTTAGGCGTCATAAAGTTAATATTGATGGCAATGTGTGCACTGTGATGGTGACTACTTTGGTTCTTGAGGTAATTCTCTGTCTTGTTTCCTTGGCAATTTGAAGCAAACAAAGGCATGGCAAATAAAACATTGATGATCCTTGTACACAATTATCTCAAGCTGTTCAAACTGATTGTCTTTCCTAAATCCCATTTTATTTGCAATGGTATTGGGTTTTTTCTGTAGTGCCTTTGTTTTTGCAATTCTCTTTAGCCTCTTCCACTCATTTTTCTGTGAATAACCTATCAACATATATGAAGGATCATGAAGATGCAATTACGCAATGATCTGGGTTTTGGGCTTTTTACCGCATTTTTCCTACTCACATTCATATTTGAGGTAGTTTTTGATTATGTCAATGGAACAAGAGGTTATTTCTCATGGCTGGCTGATGGTTGTACAGGGTTGGCAGCGGAAGCTCGATCCAGGGTACAATGTGATGCAGACTCTGCAGACTTTGCTGCTCAAAGCTGACTGGGCAAAATCACTTTCCTACACAATTGATGGGCTTATGGCCCCATAAGGAGAATTTTCTTTGTGCAGCTACTCTTCTGAACAATTTTGACAGCCGACACGATCTAAGTATACAGGGCTTTCAAGAAATAACAAGCAGGCTATAGGATCTCTTTTTTGTTTTAGATGTTTTTGCTTGTACTCCACCATATTTTTTGTTCCATTTCGTGTACTTAAAACAGTTCCAAAAGTTTTGACTGTTGAGTTTGGACTTCCCAACTGACTGATGAGAGCTCAAAGATTGCTGAAAACAGAAATAAAAGTATTATCATTCCCCTTCTTGACTGGTTCTCCCTTAAAGTTAGGTGTACCATCTGAGATTTCGATATCAAGGGCGCCTCACTCGCTGACATGGAATGCAGAAGAGTCGGTTTTGTGGTTAGAGTCGCGCTAACTCGTGAGTGTACTCCACACGTTGGAATTCTAGATTTACCCAAGATATTTTTGTCCAGTCGTCAAGCTGACGAGCATAAGCTCAGGCAGATGGGACTGCTTGGAGAAATCTGGATCTTGTCATTTGGTAAATGGAGCTACCAAGCAATCTGACATATGGCTTCTTTTTTGTATGTTTGTGGCTGCTTCACAAGAAGGCTGCAGTAGCCTTGAGATCGAGCAAAATCTTTCATTTCTCTCCTTTTTACCTCTTAAGTTATGAAGTGATCCATCATTGTTCCCAGTTGTAGCCTGTCTGTACGTATGGCTTTATGTGTTCTTTCGTGAAGAGAATCAGAGGACGTTGTGCTTCTGTGTCCTCAATCAAAGTGACCACTGGAACTAATTTGTCACTAGTGGCACATAAATCGATTGATCGTATCATTCTAAATTGTCAACTTGTCTGTCGTCGGGATTTGGAATAAGAAAGTATAATTTCAGGTGTAAAAGTATATTTTCCATCTCATTTACAATATGAAATTTATCTTTTGCAATATGTGAGAAAATGATTAAAATGGAAAGCAGAGAATTAGATTTACTGTTAAAATGATAGTGGAAAAAAGATAAATACCAACAATACTATTGAAAAATAATTGGGTAATTTATGTGCATATTGATTGGCAAATCGGGTCATTCATTCTTGCTATGCTAATGACACTTCAATTTAGGTAAACCACTGAGAGGTTTCTTTTGTTTGTCGATAAGGTTAGCTCCAATTTCATTAAGCGAATTCTGACGTAACATTTGGGCTTCGTCCCTTTCAATATAAAAAATAAAAATAAAAATAGAACAAATGTGTTAAAATACTAATATTTTGATTGTTGAATGAGGGTTTATATCAATGAATTATTATTTTTTATTTGTCTTACAAAATATAAGAGTAACAGATAGATTTTCATTATAAAAATGTGACGAAGATGCACTTGTCTCTTGAAAGTAACGGGCATTGCATATATGCTCATGGAGAAAACCAAAAAGAATCGATGACAGTAACAAAATGAAAGTTAATGAGTATCATGTAACTATAGAAAGCTCGGGGGCAAACGGGTACTACGCCAGCCCAAAATTTGAAAAGGTACGAATTGGCTGGCATGAATGTGACAATATGTACCTGAGAATCTATTTATAGAATGGTCAATCAGCTCAATATATTTACATTCCGAACCAATTGATCTGCAACTAATGATTCTCCAACATACACATGCTGGGATGCAGTTCATGATTTGAACTTCTGTACAGAGAGAGAGAGGTATGACAATTCTATAGATGAAACTTGCTCTTCTATCTTGATGAAGCCATCTGAGTAAAAGCCCTGGCATTTCTCATGATTCTCATGACTCCTAACATACAAGACTGCTTCCGAGATACTGCTAAGCCTCGGCACTATCCCTGAGAACCCACATCAGTTAGGACACATTTAAGCACACACTTTGGATAACAAGCCAATAAAATGGTACATTTAAACAAAAAGTAAAATATGAGTGGTCAACTCCTGGTGGCCAATATAACAGGAGAACGCAAGAGAAAGAAGGCGAAACTATATCAGAGGAAAGATACATTTGAAATGTAACTCACTTCACCGACGTAAGCTCGCGTATTTCGTCAATTGCTCTGCTTAAACCGTTCACAGCCATTTTCTTCACCTGCATTACAGTGAACGCATTGTAGATGGAGCAATTTCAACATACACATTTGGAAGGATAATCCCAGATATTAAAACTTACCTCCAGCTTGTCTGCTCTGGCCTCATGATTTTCTGGGAGCACGCGGAGTTCTTCATCAATCAAATGGATGCACTCAGTGGCGCTCTCAGGTGAAACAAAGTGCAGAATCACATTCACACTAGACTGCAATGCACCATAAACCAAATGTGCCATGAAGAAAGGACAGGAGTTGGTAGATCACATTAATGTAGTGATTATCAGATATCGTTATTACCTTGGGATTTCTAATTTGATAGGGGCAGCCGGCAGGAATAATGACAGCCTCGCCTACATGTTGCTCAAAAGTCCATGGTTCAATTTCTAGAAAACCAAGAGAGGATATGTCAAAATAGGGAAATGCTGAACTATATTGCGAAATATAATGAAGACATCATACCAAATTCCTCCTTGAGCCTCAACTTGTGATATTCGTTAAGGAAGTAACACTGATCCAGAATTGGATGAACAACCTGTCAAATGCAAGGCATCAGTCCAACAATCTGGAATATTCGGGGGCACATCCATAGGCCAAAGTGACTAATTCATCAACTTACACGCTTCTCAGATCCACATGGCTGCATAAATTCAGCAGAGTATTGCTTAAAGTATTCTACAAGCTTTGGTACATCTTCTCTGCGAAACACATCCCACTGAGCACCACAAGATTTTCCTGCTTTCTTCATGCCAGGGCTATCACTTTCTGTCTGATTCTCACAAAGCTTCCGCTCTTTAGAGTGTTGGATATTCTCCATTGATATGCTATTGTTACCTTGTTTTTGTTTGTTATCTCGGGCCATTAGACAAGTCGGTTCTTCTGAGGATGTGGCCAGCCAAGTCACTCTTGCCATTTTCTTCCGTATCTGCATCTCTTCTATACTCACATCAAGCACCTCACTTGAATATTCAATGTCAGTTCCCAAGAGCTCACCATTTGAAGCACCAGTAGACTCCTTTTTATCCTGAGCCTGGCGCTTCCTCATCAGCTTTTTTATTCTATTAATTTTGTCTGGCGAAACATCATCTGTAGTATTCGCCAAAATATTAACCTATTTTTAAAACAAAGAAAAGGCATAAATAGGAATGGTAAGACACGTCTTCTGCATGCCATTCTGTCATTATCCATCTATGCAGGCTAAGCGCAAATACAAATTATAAAGAACAAATGTACGAGATTCAGAGTCAAAAAGATAACAGACATAAAATGGGCATTGCGGTTCCAAGCATGCAAACATAAGCCCAAAGATAGAAATAAAAATAAAAATAAATGCAAAAGTAATTGGAGATTAGAGCAACATACCACATCACACAAATCATAGCATAGTTTTGACCCAAAATGTGCAGAGGGATGTTCATTAGGACTGCAATAGGAGATATACACATATGGGCCAATTTCAGCTGACATATTTTCCAGAGGCAACATTGTGGCAAGATTTAAACGACCTAAATCTGGGTTCATGTAATCCTGAAGTGGCAATGCAGAGAGAATTTCAGCATAATGAGCAGGGAATTGTTCACGGAAATATCGGGATGAAAGCCAACTCTTTATCTCCAGTTTCTCATGTCGACTACTTTCACGTGCTTTCCCTCCAAAACAGCCAATAAACGATTGTCTCATGCTGATTTCTACCTGCCATGCACAACATAAGCTAATTTAATATCAATTAGCATAGTGCACTAAGCAAGGAGACAGAACAAGAAAATCATTGGAGCATGTAAGGACTGAGCAATGATTAAAAATATCTAAATAAATTGTGAAAGGTAAAAAAAATATATATTCATTGCTGGAAAAATTAATCCATGTTATATGGAGGAAAGCTAATCTAGAATGCTGTCCTGAGGCAGTGGAAAAGGGATAAGAAACTCGAGTTAAAGCCTAATTCAACCACTAGTGAACAGTGATCCTACCTATCATGTGTCTAAAAAAGATGTAAGCCTACAGCAACGTGTCTAGTTTAGTTGCTTCTTATTGCATGTTGAAGTAGAACCATAAGCCTCAACTCCAATATAAACAACTTTATAATCGCTATCGTTGTCGCGACCATGGATTATTCTTGCTCGCATGGGCTATCAATAATTTTCAGTGCTCTGATGCCATATGTGATTTGGCGGGGGTAGAATCAACATGATTCCAACTACTATCTGGCAATCGGAGTATCACCAAAACCATCAGCTTTGCTCCAAATTATAACAGTGTAATCAGACTATGTTTTAGGATCCCAGAGAAAGATAATATGCAAATGCTTTTACGCAAGCCAGAAAAATCATACTTCCAACCAGACTAAGATTAGGCATAGCTCACCCTGTATTTTCTATTTCGAGGATATAAGTGGCATGTTTGCAAGAAGAGATACACTAAGAGATTATTCTGATGCCCCAGCCAAGAGCAATTTCTTAATGGGTGAATTCTAGGACTAACAACAATGGATCATCTAAGATAATGAAACGAGTGGTCTTAATTAGGCAATTGTGTCATTAAGTGGTCTATAAAGTCATTAGTCATGTTAAAAAAATTCATTAGTTATGTATGTCTTAATATGCATTAACTTTTTCATAGAACATGCGCAAACATATGCATCTTCTGAAACGTTAGTCAGGGTTTAAATTTCATTCCAATGACAAAAAGATCAACTTTAGCAAATCTGACATCATGTCTACCTGAGTTGCTGGTGCTTGATTAAAAGAATCATTTGAGCCATCGTATCAATGCAAATTGCTGAATTCTTCTAATGACTTTTCAGATTCAACATCAGAATTTGCACTTGTTACGGAATAACATTTTGATCATCAGTAAGTTCAAGGAACATGAAAGACCATTTTGAGCCATTGTATCAGGGTCTAATGACTTTTTGGACAGGTATGGGGGTGTTCTCATTTTAAAACATATACAGAAGACCTCCATTCTATTCTTTAGGTTCATGACAAGAATCTTAACAGGGAAGCCATATGTAATGCACATAAAAGGAAACAGAGGGTAATCTCTTTCACCAGGAACTTAGATAAGGCATTTTATATGACACGAAAGTCAAGTAGAGACACTGACCTCAGACCACTCCAGGCAAGGACTAGCTTTTAATGCTTCCTTCTCATTTTCACACCTGGCAATGCTACCCTCGAGGTAGGTACAGAACATGGCAATCACATCCCAACTAAGATCTGATGTCCTCCAAAGTATGTCACGAACAATAACCGGATGACCTCTAACCCAGTGCTTCTGGAAGTGCTCGCACTTATCAGCATGAACTTCCAATGCAGTTGGGTAATACAGGAAATTATCATTTGAACTTCTCCTTGTTGCTGCTTGTTGCAACTGCTTGCTCACAGCTTCATGATTATCCCCATGACACAAGGGGCAACACAAATTACCATCTAAGTTTTCTCGCAAATCATAGCTGCAAACAACTTCTTCGGCCTTTTTCTCTAGCTCTTTACTCCAATTTACAGGGAAAAAGGATTGCAGGTTGAAGCGGCCATTACTACAACAGCCAAACTCCCATGGCAGGCATGATTCATCATTGCCATTACAAGCTTTTGAATTGGCTAACGGCATTGAAACAGTGAGAGATTTACCACCATATCTTTGCTCAAGTTTGCTTATTGACTTTGCAGAAAGTTCTTTATAACCCTGAACAGTCGCTTTCCTCTTTCTATCATATTTAATGTTGGGTAACTTCACTCCTTTTGGTAGAGTCCCTCGATAGAAATCCCAATAACAACATAAGCAAAGATTATAAGAGCAACTTGAACAGCTTCTATGGAGATCCAGGATTGGTGTTCTGCAATTATTGCTGCTCCCGGAACCATTCCAAGTATCAGATACGTGAACCCAACTTATTTAAGAGACTAAAGCATGGAACTTCTAATTAGCAAAGGACATACCAGCAATGTTGCTTATTAAAGCCACATTCAGCTTGATGGATTTTAACTTGAGAAACTTCCATTCCTGCAGCAACTAACGGATATTAGATTAATTACAAATTATATCAGTGTTGAAGCATCATAGCGGATAGAAAAATTCCAATAACATCTAAAATTCAAACCTTTTAACTTTGCCTCAACCTCAAGCTCAATGCTTCGTTCTTGATTTATTTCTTTCAATACAGGAAGAAGAACAGAGATCAAGTAATGAGAATGTAAAATTTTGTCAGCTCTACTGTCATCACTTGAAAGTTCCTGAAACAAGAGATAAGCACATATCATCAAACCCATCTAATGCAAACAAGGAATCCTCTGATCACACGTCAATAAAATCACAATTCAGACCTGACAGGCACTGTCCTTATATTTGTAAGCCAAGCACACCTTACACCTGCAAGTCTTGCGACAAACTGGACACTCCATCTTAACTTCTTCTTGTGTGTCGAAGTACCTGGATTCATTTGAATTTCTTACGTTACAGACTATCGGATATGTTATAAAATAAAATAATAAAACTTTGAAAATGTGTTCCTACTGGTTAACAATGACCAGAAATGAGATAATCAGGTTGACCATTCTAGAGATTTGAAAGGGAAAAGATCAATATTCTCCAAAGCATAGGCCTGAAAGGATATTGCTTCTTGCACATACCACACTGCCAAGGATTCGGAGCTGTATATAGCCCAGGAAATGTACTTTTTAGATGGCGATATTTTGGCTATCCAGTTGAGCAAGTAAGTTATGCTATAATTCAAGTTGACCACAAGTTTAGCAGCTGTACTACGGCACAAAGACATGACCACCTATGCTACATCCCCACATCAGACAACTGACTAGTTTCCAATGGTCACTGTATGCAGAACCAACTCTCATGTAAAATTGAGAGTTAAGATCCTTTATTAGCAATAAATTGAATTTAACCCATCGTAGGTAACGCGATATGTACTCTCTCTTTTCCTTTTACTGCATTTATGATGTATCAAACTTCCTCACTCGAATAGATACTAAAATCAAGATGAACACACTTCACTCTTCAAATCCATCCCATGAAGACTGTTAGCATTCTAGCGGAGAAGATGAACATTAGTAGCCAGCAACAACTGACAATCCACAATGACTCAAGTGAGAAAAAAAACAAAAAAGAACAATTCACCATTGCAACCAAATAAAGACTGAACAGGAAATTCAATGCCATGAAAAATTGTCAAACTGGAATGATCACAGAGGCACCAACCGGCTTTTGATGCACTCCAAGCAAAAGAGATGCTTTCTACAACTCAAACACTTGATCAAACTTGCAGCGTTGCTGCTCCTACACCAGTGACACTTCTTCCTCCCAACCTTCTCTACATTCCTCTTATATGGCATGACCTTGCGATTGCCAAACAACAATGAATCAGGAACTAGCAAAGAAAATTTGACAGATGAAAGCAGGACCAATAAGGACAACAAAGGCACACGACAGAGTACCAACCTGAACCGCCCCAATTGGCAGTGGCTCAAGATTCTTAGACCGGAACCGCCTCCTCGGAGCAACATTAGCATCGACTCCTACCTTAACATCGCACTGAGAACCCACATTGTCACTTGCGCCGCCGCTCTGCTGCCGCCGTGCGGCGGATTGTGAAATCACCATAACGCCATTGGGCAAACGCCTCATCATATCTTCGCCGCCACTCCCCTCCACCTCGCGCCGCTTCTCTGCCTCTCTCTTCACGACAATCCTCACCAGCTCTCTCGCCAAATTCTTCCTCCTCAGCCTCACCGCCCGCTTTCCCGGCTTCTCGATCTTATGAGCCCTAATTTTGAGATTTTGGAGCGCGGGGACCTTACCTTCCGATTTCCCAGTCCTCCTCTGGATCTTGAGCGACTCGGGCACTTTTTCCTTGTGCTGGCGGTGCTTGCCCTGCAGGTAGTGAATTTCGCAGAGCTTCTTGTCCTCCATGACCGGGCGATTGCACCGCCATTGACGGCCGTCCGTCCGGTTGCACCGCAGATGGTCCGGCAGGGCCTCGTCCGCCTTCATGGTCGGACCGTACGATCGAATTCTCCCGGAAAACGGGACTTCGCCGGGAAAATCTTGCGATCTTGGGCGGAAAATCAGCAGACCAAGAGGTGGGTTTTGCGCCTTCGTGGGTGACAGGGGAAAAGGGTTTTAAGCAGGAATGTGGGTATTTATTTTGGGAGACAGATGCAGAGATTCAGATACAGTGTGTGGGGGAGTGGCATTCTTGATAATTGCGAGGAAACAGAGAGTCCAAATTGGCATTGGAACTCATGAATTCCTTGGGTTTTAAGCGTGATTTCGGTTTGGATTTTGGAATTTGGATTTGGGTTTTGGTTGCTCGGATTATATCCTTCGCAAAGACTGCAAATTTCCCTGGCCAAACCTACCGAGATTGGTAAATTGTATGTTTTCCCTTATGAGCACTGCAAAACTTGATTGCAGCATTCATTTTCTCGATATGTTTCCCCTTCTCTGATCCATTTTATATCTGGCTACTTCCTCATTGATTCCTGCAGAAAATATTGGGATAGACTTTTGGAAATATTATGATTTAGTGGGTGATAGTTTCTGAACTGATGCGGCTGCTCTAGAGGAATGACAGAGAGTTTTGTTATGTTCACAAACTTTGGTCAGTCGATAGTGTTGTTTTTGCATTTATAGTGCAGATAATTAATGTGTGAAGCAGATTTTTTTCCCGACTTACCATGTTTTGAGAACCTGATGATGCCCTGAATTCAGGCAATTTGTATCTTGTGCTGTCACAGGACCAAGAACCGATGTCTAGGAGCAATGTTAGTGTGTTGAATCTGCATACGGATCTTCTGGGCATGTGTCCTCTGCACCCATAAATCCTGCAGAAAGATTTGTAACAAATTGCTCCCACACGTGTTGAATCGTGATTTATCTTCTGTGCTCTACGTTACGAGCAACGGTCAAGTGCTTGGGCAGCGATGTCGAGTCTCAATCGTTCGAGTGATCACGTGTGAGAGGATGGGAGTAGACTATCGGTACATACGACGACTCTACCATCCGCTCATCCAATTTTACGAGTTTTTGCATATTTTGCCTAGTTTTCTAGTTTGAGGTTAACAATATTGTAAAGTGGCCATTCCTTTCTTGGACTTGCGGATTTTCAGCTTATTTCAAATCGTAAAAGCACAAATTTACAGATCATAGCAAGGATGACACCAGGACTGGCGTAAGAACCTCTATTGAAAATGCACAGGCACCAATAGAAGGGTGATGACTCTCTTTAGCCAGCAGTCTCAAGTCCCATGGGTTAATCCTGAGCAGGTGGTGCAAACTATTAAGTTCCCAGCCCAGCAGGGGCAGAATGGGAATTTCCTGAGCTTCCTAGAACATGGTATCGCGGAATAATTATATGGACATGTCGATGTGTAAAAGAATCAATCTACGAAGTGATGCGATAACGAAAATATCTCATTTAGTTATTTACTTAGAGCCCGTCTCACCATTTCATGGAGTCGATTGCAATTTAGTCTTCATGGCCCGTGGTCATTCTTCGGTACATGGCAGACTTATCCGCACTCTCTATATGCATTTCCGAGTCCAAAAACAAGACTGGTGTAGACTTTTCTTTTCATCACCAGGAACCCATATCCCCATTAGTTTCCTGCTGAAAGTCAAAGCTTTCAGCACCGATCATGTACATTGTTCGTCACGCTATAAGAAATACCTTCATTTTTCTTCTTTTTTTGAGTTTTCGTGCTGATGGAATGCCAATAACGAATATCCTTAGTTCTACGAAAGTTAAATGGAGTCGATGGCAAAAGGCTTATTGAATACGGTATCTGCTCATACCTTCTGCAGACATTAAGCTGATCGGTATCTTCTCCCGTAAACGTATCGCAGAAACGTCGCCAACTAGGCAATCTCAGTTCCCATCTTGCGTGTCCTGGCGGGAAGTTAACGAATATGACTCGTACTCACGTCTCATTTCCTCTTGTCCTAGAGCTAAATTGCTTACCCTTCAAATTATCGGACCATAAACTGATAATAAGTTGGCTTCTTGTTACTTTATTTTTCGTCATAATCAGAGGACACGCGAAGGAGATGTATGTTGGAGAAAGCCTCAAACCAAGCACTGCTCTTCCACGCGGTCAATTTGACATTGCCAGATAGAAGAAACTTCATCTTTGCGTATATATAACTAACCAACTGTACATGATTCTACATTTGTCAAGTATCAGCCAAAATATATCTAAAAATTCACATTTTGTACGTTGCCTAGCAAGATGAGAAAGAAAATTAGGAAAAGAATCGGAAGCGAACCGCTTCCTTATCATTTGCGGAGAATAATCTTTCCCTCCGCATCTTCGAGAACAATGGGCAAAACTTCTTGGGGTGCATGGCGCCAAATGCGTAGCCTCTCCGACTGATGGCCCATTTGAGCGAATTTATCGGCAGCTCTATTCCCTTCTCTGTAAATATAAGTCACGATGCAATTATCGAGCTCTGGAATGATTGAGTTGATTTGACTCAAATGCTTTTGAACTTCGGCGCATTTGACCCGCCTTTTCTGCAGGATGATCTCGACCAGAGTTTTCGCGTCTCCTTCGAGCCACACGTTGCTCCATCCGTTCTGAAGCACCAAGTCGAGGCCCCGTCGGAGCGCGGCTAGCTCGGCAATGGTGCTAGTGGTTCTCCCAATGGGTTCGGCATAGCCGAGCAAGAACTCAGCATTATGGTCCCGAAACACCCCGCCGATGCTAGCTTTCCCGGTCCTACCTCTCAATGACCCGTCAAAGTTTAACTTGGTCCAACCGAGTTCGGGCTTTTTCCAGGAAACCGGAATAGGTTTCTTGTGAAAACTCCTATTGAATACACTTAATGGACATGATTGGATTAGACTTTGGCGTATGAAACTCCTCCCAGCCGTTGCCAAAAACATATTTTTAGCTATGCGTAACGTTCTTAAATTTCAGCACTTAAATGAATAAAATGAGCAACTCTTTTCCGGAGAAATTCAGAGAAGATGCAGAACTAATTTGTTAATCTTTAATGTGTTAATGTTTCAGCTCAGAAACCTGAATTCAACTACACAGCTATGCTATACAAAGGAATTGATGAATGTGGAAGGAGAAGAAAGCACAGGAGGACCTGTATGTCACCTAGGGTTAATTCATTAGAGCTGAACGACATATGATACAACATAACATCATAAATTGGGTGGAAATGAAGAAAGATGATGAAGAAACTAACGGGGAACTCACGACACAATCTGCCAGAATAATTACCCCAAGGAAGATGTTCCAAGTTAAAGGGGTTGCATGCAAATCTCTGACAGAAACAATGAGGATCACCCTCCCTCTTGTGAATGATGAGCATGCAATTTTCATGCAGGTTTCTCTTATATAACGGTCTTGAGTGCAGAAAGAGCAAGGTACGAAGATTCACGTTACCTTAACAACAAGCCATCCTTTCGACATACATCGAGAAAGAAGGAACAACAAGAAACACTGACCCTCGTAACAAAAACTACGCATGATAATGCCGTGCATGTTTCTGAAACATGTGTTCTCGAGGAGAGGTTCTCATGCAACTGCTTGCTTCACCCCATGGATAAAATGGATTACTAGACGTGAATGTCAAGTTGGCGGACGTGCTCGATCTGGTTATAGCGGTTGACTTTTGAACGTGCAGGTAATGCCCGGTTTGTTCGCTTTGGACCTCAGGAAAGCCATTGTTTCAACTGTCGTGCCCTTGACAGTCATCCATATCTTGGAGGTTAACCCATAAATTTAGGTCCCATCACCTGTAAAACCTTTGCTTCCCAAAAGGGAGAGCATATTCGCTGCTTTGTTGGCCTTCTCTTTTCTCTTTTTGGCATTTGCTATTGGTGATAAAGGCACGCGGATGTTCACGAGTAGAGCTGCTCATTGGGCGGGTTGGCGCCAGGCCTGCTCGAGCCCGAATCTCCTGAAGTCGTGCCCTGACTCGCCCAGGCCCTCCCAAGGGAAAAGCACAGGTTAGCCATCTTTTTTTTTTTTTTCTTTTCTTATGTTTTTAAAGTTTTTCCGCTGAAGAATAAATGAAATTGGAAAACAAACGCAACATAATATTAGGGATTTGTTACATTTTGTTTTATTACTTTAACTATGAGTTGTAAACTATTTTTTCCTCTAATACATTAGAGATTTGGGCTTTTTTGGGGCCCAATTATCGTTTATAAGCTTTGTATATGAAAGGTAAAATAAATTAGTGATATGACATATATTATATCTTCTTTAGAAATATAGGAAAAATGACATAAATGGTTTTTAAACTTTTGATTAATGTGCAATATAATCCCTGAACTTTTAATATGTTTAATGCGGACCATGCACTCTAGTCCAATGTCTAATGCGGTCTCTAAACTTTTGATTTGTTTAATGTGGACTATAAACTTCTAATATATGTTCAAATTAATCTATGAACTATGTGAAAATGTTCAATGTTATCCATCAATTAAATTAATGGAAGGACGACATCGAAGATTTCATATAATTCATTCACTAACTTGACCATGTATAATATCTCCTTTAAAATATAGGAAAATTGACATAAATTATTTCTAAACTTTTGATTAATGTGCAATATATTCCTAAATAATATTTTGTTAATGCGGACTAGGATCTTTAGTCCAATATCTAATGCGATCCTTGAACTTATGATTTGTTTAATGTGGACCATGAGCTTTTAATATATGTTCAAATTAATCTCTCGACTATATGAAAATATTAAATGTTATTCATTAATTTAATTAATGGAAGGACAACATCAAGCTTTTTCATATAATTCATGGGCTAACTTGAACATATACTAAAATTTGGATGAACACATTAAACAAATTAAAAGTTCATGAACCGCATTGTACATTGGGTCAAAGTTCATGGACTATTTGCATCACTATCCACATTCACTGTTATGTGGCAAAGTATTCAGCATTTTTTTTTGTATATTTCCTAGTACGAAAACAAACAAGAGGATGGCATTTCAAGATCGTAGGCTTTTCTTTCTGGATCAGGATCCCCTGACCGTGTGTCAGGGGACATAAAAGAGGGGGCCTCGGGGGTTGTCCGTTTTGGAATCGAACGGTCCCCATCAATTGGAGGGAGGTTTTTTAAAAAATCAGAGCCGTCTGATTCAGATCAGACGACTATGATTGAAATCGGGTCACTTGTTCGTAGGACATGTAATCCATTTCCTTTCTTTTTATCACCATAAACGCATTTCCACAGTAGTTTTCTTTTGACTTTCAGCACCGAACATGTACATTGCTTGTCATGCTATAAGAAGATTCTTTTTCCTGCATTATTTTTTTGGTAAGCTTTCGTGTAGAGGAAAAGCAAATAACCAATATTCGAAAGTTAATCGAGCCTCAAGGCCCATTGTACAGGCCCGGCCCGCCAATTCCCTAGGCCCACTCAACGGATCCAAAAAACCCAGCCAAGCCCGTTCAATTTATGAGCAGCCCATGTCCCCCCGCCATTGATCAGGTCAACCGACAAGGTGAAAGAGAAAGGGACAAAGCAGTGGAGAGAACGGTCGATACGAGTGTTTAAGCCTGTCAAATCACTCGTCTACAATTGAGATGAAAGTAGCAAGGGGCGTTGAAAGCCACAAACTAGGCCTGATCTAAGACAGGTTATTCATTAGGCCCAAAGCATATTTTGGGAAGGCGTAGGTAAGTGTGTTCCAATCTGCATGAGCCCATCTACTTAAGTTTTGTCGGGCTTTTCCCCGACCGCTTGTTTAACGAGGAAAAAAAACTTAAAATATTTTCTTACATCAAATGACAAATGCATATCTTGGAGAAAAGACTTTTAGACTTAGTTCTCACTCCAAACGACCCCTCTTATACCCACCTATTGATCTGGTAAACTTGGAGACCGCGATGATAGGGTACGGTATTGCAAGCCCGCCTTTTGCTGGGGATGACCATTTCATGCATCAAGATGTTGACCCAAAACTAGCGACCCTCGTGATTGTAAACTAATCCTAGAGGAGCACATTCTCCACGTCAATGGTGTTTTCTTCTTGTGTGGAGTCACCTTTGCAGGGGAGTATCTCGCCCTTCTTCAATTGAATCATTTCATTAACCCCCATGAGACTTGTTAGCTGACAGGACCAGCATATCGCACTGGATCAATCTGGACATCAAGTAGACAAGAAGCTGGACTCCAAAAGCTTTTTCCGTGCATCTTCGGCTCATCAGAATTATAGCAGAACTAGGAAGGTTGGAAAAGGTTGCTGCACGTGTAGCGTTTCTAGTCGAAATTGTCTGCATTTGCAGGCGAGCGGGGTTCTAGGCTATTTGTGCTGAAGTTTGAAGTATCCATAAGATTTGAAAGATACCCAATTCAGGCTTTTCAAAGATAATACTACAATGCAGTGAAGCTGATCAGAACTGGTTTCTTGTCTTGTTGAGATACTCATGTCTGTTTGTCCTGTTTCATCCTTTCCCTTCCAATTGCCCAGTGGTTGCGATATAAGGTTTTTCCCCTTAGCTCCAAGTGTGAAAGTACAAGCATTTTCAGCACGAGACAATTACTTGCTATTGATAAATAAAAATGTGCCATTACATTCTGATTGTAGAATTGACCAGCATTCATCTGAACAGAAAGCGAAGCGAGACTCCTATTTAGCCTAACAATCTAATTTCTCGTTTTCAACATCTGCGAATCGAAAGAACCCAGGGTAAGATCATTTCCTTCCCCGATGACAATGATGGCTGATCTTTAAAACTTGTCGTTGCCAATGATCCACAACCATCCCAGAGCAACTCCCGAAAATATCCCACCCAAGAGAAACAGCACAAGCAAGTTGCCCAAGGCATTTTGCTCCGGTCCCTGAAAAAACGATTCACCCCATTTCGAACCTTAGAAATTATGCTAAACTAAACACAACTTCGACAAAGGAGATGATGTTCAGGTCCAACCTTGTAGCCTTTGGGTGCTACTGTCATGACACAGACAGTGAGATAACCATTGCTCAAGCCCAAGAACGAAATGAGCATTATCATCCACCCTTGATCGCCATACTTTGCCGTGAAGTAGAATGCAGGGACAAGCAAGAAACGGGCAAGACTCGCGAACATGAGACCCTTTCGGGACTCTAACTTGAGCCAACCAATAAGGGGAATGTACCGAGATATGAGATCCCATACATTGTACATAGCAATCAGAACTAATGGGTACCTGAAACAGAACCAGTGAAGCCAGATCGTAGCGAGTACACAAAACCTTGGCAGAAGGCAACATACGGACTATCTGATATGCGTACAAGCAACAGAAGCACACGATTTAATCTTACAAATGCAAGACAATCTTTAAAATATAGGATTTTCTATAGAAGTGTAACATTTACTAGAAGTAGAGAGATAGGCTCCACTTATCAATACTCACCATGATCCCAACTGGTGTTTTCCGGTATTCTCATAGAGAAAGCCTGGGAAGATTGTCAGTGTCAAAACATATATAAGATATAGATCAATGGCATAATCTATATTCCGAACCAACAGTTCTTTGTTGCTCAACCGATCTTCTTTAGAGTCTCCATCCTGTCAAAATTTCAAAATTTCAAGGTTTGAGATACATTAAAAGGAACGCCAATTTTGCAACTACAATAGAGTGGGTTCCACTGCTATGATGCACCTGTGTTTGGATTCCAGCAGCAGCAAGATCAGCTGAGACAGTTTTAGATCCTTCCGAGGCCGCCTTGGAGCGGTAGTACTTCACAATTGGTATCTTACCGAACCAAGTTGCATACAGAATGATGCAGATGAACTCAAAGAATGTGGAGATTGCCAGAAACAACACTGGGAAACAAGTTTAAGATGGATGAGACGAGTTCTGCATATTACTTCCACTTGAAAAAGCTAATTATTCGACTATGAGTTTCCTCTGTGTATATGCAGGGCACGGCATAGGATGCTGGGTTTTACCGACTTACCAATAATACCTTACAATTTGAAATGAAATGTTTTGATATAAAACTTAAATCCTTATGGACTGCAGGTTATCAACACGTAATTACAGATGACTATCAAGACAAACTAGACTTGCCCGAGTGTCAAATTTCCAACAACAACAAGACCCCCACGAGACCGGATGAATCTGGAAATAGAGAAGATATTCTGATGATTATAAAGAACTACATACTGGCTCCCTTGCGAAGACCGTCATGTGCCTTGTCGAAGGCTGCTTTTGTGATCAGCCTCAAACCAGATGTTAGAGCTCCGGATGCAGCTAAACCAGCGAAAAATGACTGCACAAATGAAAATCCACCACAATTTAAGGTTGAAAGACCAGTGAAAGATGTATCTTTAAGGATATAAGTTGCAGAAAGAATGCAACAAAAAATTTAGGAGACCACCTACCTGCATGAATTCAGGACACATGAAAGAAAGATCGCCGACCATACCACCCTGAACATGAGCATCGGCCACTCCAAAACAGGCAACGAGCACACATATCCCGAAATAAGGTCCAACTCCCCCTTTCCCTGATGTTGCTAAGTCCAACTATTGTGTATGAAATTCAGCAATGGAGTTAATGTAAGATACAAGAATTCGAGAAAAAATAACTTAGATAATTGCATAAGTAGGAGCACTGTGAATAGAACAAATTATGCTTTCAGACAACTTACAACTATGAGAAAGAGTGTACTCAGAGTGAAAAGAATGTATCCAACTACATTCCTCTTTCTTGTATCAACTCTGGATTCGTAGTATGCTAAGATAGCCATTGTCCCAATTGCGAATGGTTGATAAACAATGGTAAGCACTCTTGAAGGATGATAATGCTTCAGCCAACACAAAACAGAGTCAAGACTCTTCCGTATCAATGTGAGACAGCTAAAGAGAACAAAGAGTATACTAAATACAGAACACGAAACAGAGTCATTAGGGTATTTGCTTAAAAAATAAGTGGGAATTGGAATGACCCTCGATTGATTACCGGGAACACTTTATAGTAATAATCTCCAATAGTCAGCATACTGTTCCAAGCCACAAGAGATCCAAGTCCAAGGATCCAACAAAACATCATGGCCTTGAACTTCCCCTGTAAAATTTGGGAAATTGACTCTAACATGTCATTAGTACCCCTGTACCAGTATTCCTGATAAAACCTTAAAGCAAGACAAAAACAAGCGAATTGAGACACAAACCTCAAGCCTAACTGGAACCCCAGTTTCATCAGCATTGGTCATGGTTGCTTACCTGCAAAACTCACCAGGGAAGAACAACTCAGCTCACAAATAACTTATTTAGAGTCTCGTCATTCAAAAACTTCATAAGAAAGATTGTACAATGCCTTCACCGAACAGAAACAAAGACAAAACGAAGAATCTTGTTTCCATGCATCAAGAAGAGCGCAGAGAAAGCGAACCTGACGAAGATCAGACCTTTCTTTTGGAGATGGGTGTCGACAGCTGAGCATGGACTGTGGGTGATCAAGTGGGAGGAAGGTTAAAGGCAGAATCTTCGCCTTTTTGAAGAAATGTAAAAGTGCACGAGAGAATCTTCTCTATTTTTATGACCTTCGTGGAGCTAAGAGTGTGAGTAAGGAGACCGATTCCGAAGTGATCGTTTCCGCAACTTCCAGGGCAAACCCAAGCCATTTTGACTGAGGTTGATGGATAACTGAATGTGCCAAATAATATAGGAAAATAAATTTAGATGTATAAAATAAAGTAGTTTGGTGAGGCATTTATTGGAACAGTTCATATTTATGTCTAAAATTAGGGATCCGGTCTTTTGTGGTTACTAGGATTAGTCAAAGGTTCGTCGGTAGGTTGATGTCTACCAAATATGACGTATTGAGATTTTGAAACTTAGAAGGCAGACAAAAATCATATCTTCAATTGATTGAGCGTCTTCAATTTATTAATATTAGCTGATTTTTCACGTTTTCTAATTTTAGAAACTTTGAAAAGTAGGGATGAATTATGTAAGGGCTAACTACCAAAAAAAGATCTTAAACCTAGTGCAAATCGTGCCAATTCAGTCATACTTTTTTTTTCCTCAATTCAGTTCTAAATAATTTGTGTATGTGTCATTTTAGTCTATCCAGCTAATTTTGATTGAAAATTACTGATTTGGATATCAATAGTCATACAAGGCATGAATGGTGATGACGTGGAATTTTTTTAATAATAATTTATTCATTTTATAAAAATCTATTTTCTTTTTCATTTTTTTCTCCCCTTCCTCCAGTAGGTCACCAATGGTGATCGACCATAAGCAAGGGTTGGTAAGGTCAACCTCGCCGGCCCACGCTACAGCAACTAGTCGAAGGAAGAAGGAAATGAAGAAAAGAAAAAGAAAGAGGAAAAAAATAACTAAAAATTTAAATATTATTAAAAATTATTCACATCAATGCTCATCACACCACGTAAGACGGCCTGCATCCATGTCCACCATTTCCAGCAGAAATTGGTCGAATTGATTGGATTAGTATAAATATAAAATAATTAAAATTGAATTGACAAAAAGATTTATAATTAAATTGATGTGATCAGAATAGGTTTAAAACTTTTTTTGTAATTTTTCCCAAAACTAAGAGAATTGATAAACGATGCGTGAAGCGTCACGTAATACTCTTTGCATCCCAATAAATCTTCTTCGGCTTAGTATAAAAAATCTTTAAGTCACGCGATAGATGAGACGGCCGAATGAACATGATAATGCATCTTTTCAACTTATCGAAGCTGGGTTGATAGTTAAACAACCTCTCCTTTGTCTTCCACAAAGACAAGGCCATGGCCATGAAATTGCATCTAGTTTAAAAAAATGCTTTAACTTTGGTAATCGATATATAAATATGCAAAGAAAGTTCAATTGAGCGGTGACTGGCTGCATTCAGGGAAGCGTGCACACAACAAAAAATGACAAACAGAAAATGGCAAGTCAGCGGCATAAGAACTCAAAGAAAACGCCAAATACAAGAAACAATTCGAGCCATGTCTTTAGCTAAAGCTGTTATTTTCACATATAGCTAAAAGTTTGCATTCGAGAATCAACATGGACGAAAAGATCTTTATCGCTGCATTCTCATGTTCACACCCTCCAGCCCTAAAAGCATAGAAAAAGTCTTTGGAATGAGACCGTTCTCGCATCAGCTTTCATCGACCATGCTTTTCGGGCAAAAAAGAAAAGGGCGATTGACCTGCTTATCCATTGAAACTTTTGGACGCAGTTGATGCTTACTTTTTTCTTGTATATAATACTTTCATTGTTTAGATCTAATAAAAGCAGTCTTGATCTGCTGTTTCAAAGACCCATTGACGATGCAATGACATAAAAATTCGAGGCCTGTCACGTCTGAAACTTCAAACGACTTTAGATCGGATAAAATATTCACACCAGATCCCAAAGAAAAAGGTTATGTGGCGGGACTCTTACATCAATGATAGGATACGATTTTCTTTATTGTTTTCTGAAAATGTCTCGTGTTTCGAGGTCAGCATTTCCAGTTGGGACGTTCTCGTCGGTCTGCAAGCATTATTGATTAGTACTTGAATGTGGATATTTTTATGGTGCTTTCATTGGAAAACATTAAGCTTGGTGGAGCTGAGGGTTCGGTCTCTCTCTCTCTCTCTCTCTCTCTCTCTCTCTCTCTATATATATATATATATATATATATATATATATATATATATATATATATATAAAAGGCCAAAGTAAGGCAATCGACTCTTGTTGACTTCAGTTTGGTTTCAAGCTGAAGGAACTCAGGTTGATTTGGTATTTCTTGTTGAGGAAAGAGATTGAATTCAGTCAAGAACCAAAACTATTCATCTCTCGGAAAGTATTTTCATTATATCTCTAGCATTTAAATTATTTAGGAAGATGAGTTGATGGAAAATTCTTTCATAACCAATGAAAAATCTATGTTTAAATTTGAAAATTTCTTCCTTTGAAATTTAGAAATTACTTTCATAGTACAACAGACACTCGACGCTTAGACCAAAGACCTTGATGCTTGTGTATCATGACCCCAAAGCTTGTGCCCAAATCCTTCACGACTAGGTCTCGGCCTCGATACCTATGCCTAGGTCCTTGAAGGTTATCTTGTGTATCGACCTCCTATGCTCAAATCATTGGAGCTTAAGTGTAGTTCCTCTGCTGCCAAGCCCAAGTCCACATAGGCTACTCCAATACCTTGAGGCGGGGCTTGAGACTTCAATACTTGTGACTAGGTCTCTATAGGGTATTGCCAAAATACCTAAATGCCACACCCAAGTCATCAGCACTTAGGCCAAGGGTACTTGTGCGTACTCTCGAGTTATCATCAGCTACGACTAGGAATCTTCGGCTCCTTTGGCTAGGACCCTGGTGGTTGGGCTTGGGGACCATAATTGCATTGCCTTGCCTAACTCCCATAATATCAAGGTCAAAGCCTAGGCCTCGGCACTCGAGTCATGATCCTTAACACTTGGGTCTAGGCCCAGCAATTGAGCTCGAGTAACCCTGCGGCCATGACATTCCATAAAAGGGGAAAAGAGTAGATTATTTACAATCTATAAAAGTATTTATGTAATGAAACTTGATCCAATGTAACTTTATTCAAGATTCGATGATATAGCATTTGTGATCCTTACATCAGACATTAGATAGCACATGTCCCTTTAATGGAATATAAGCAAAATTTCATTTCCAAATGATGAAAATAATTTCATTGTTCATTTTCATATCTCAATTGACCACAAATTGTCGTTTTACAAAAAAAAAGTAAAAAAATTCGTGAAACAAACAGTGTATGAATGCTAGAGAATCTTACGAATGTACTGATATCTTTAGGTTTACATTACAGCAAATAGTGTACTTATTTCGATTTGTTTCATATGCTTTTCCACCTCTAAACTAATTCATAAAGTTTGCGTCTCATCACATGATCGTTTAGCCATATTGTTGACCTAATTTAAGTTGAAGACAAGGTTAATTTTTCCTAGTCCTAATGATCTCTTATACTGTCTAGTACTCTCTAATGTTTGCTCATTTTTGCACTATAGTAGGTTGTTGTGGAAAAGGCTATAACCCTTGTTAGGAATTTAAATACTAAATCACGCCTTCATCCAATAGTTAAATTTTTAGAATCGTTGGCAATAATTTCATAAAATTCAATTTATGCCCCTATTTGCCTCCTCAATTTCATATTTTTACGCTTTAAGCTTAGGCCAAAATCTAACCTTCCTGTAAGGGGGAATGTTAGAATATTTGTTTGTGGTAATTAAATACAAATTGTCTCCTAAAATCAAGCACCCTAATTGTCACTTAATAAAGTATGAGATAATCATGTAGAAGGTTATGAATAGACCGTAGTGTCTCAAGGCTTCTATATTCCAAGATATCTCATCAACCAAAGTTCAATTTATTTGTCAAGAAGAAATATCACATGGATTAGCGTATAAAGAACATATCTATACAACTGTTATTTAAATACTGTTACTTTAATATACATAAATTAATAGGATAAATAAGCCCGAATTCTAATGTAGTAAAGAAAAATGGTATAGAACTCAAAAGCAAAGCGATAGATAAAATGAAATAACACAAAATCTTAAAATTACATTATGTTAATTATTCAATTTTGTATACTTTTATAGAAGTTATGAGCAGGTTAGGTCAGGCCTCAAGGCCCTTGCCTAAGCCTGGGCTGCCCACTCACCATACTTGAAACTTTTGTCCAAGCAAACCCATCAGGTCTAAAAAGTTCAACCAAACCATCCGTTTTACGAGAGGACTCCCACTAACCGCCCAGCTGTGATCAGGTCGACCTTTAAGGTGAAATAAAGAAAGGGACAAGGTAGAGGAGACCGAGATCACGGGGAAAAGAAGTAGACGAGATATCAAAGCACAGTATAATTTTCAATAGAGTGAGTGTGAAGATTTATCGATGACACTTTACATAACATCATGAAAATACTAGAAAAGCAAAAACCAACATATTCTGTTAACGTGAGTGTTGAAATCTCTGAAATCACTCAATATAATTTAGTAATAAAAAAGATAGTTTAGCCAATTGATACAGCAGTAAGGGCGTCGAAAGTTACGAATCAGGTCTGATCTAGGACAGGCTGACCCTAAGGCCAGGCATGATTTGGGAAGGCCTAGGTTAGTTTATTCTTTTTTCAGCCTTAGTCCGTGTCCACTTAGGTTTTTTAAGGTATTGCCCAGATTCGATTATTTCATGAAGAAATTTTTTAGCATTTGCTCATCTAACGTGAGGCCTCGGAGGAAGGACTTTCAAGGCATGACTCCGAATTTGCCCAACCTGTTGCCAGGTCTAGTGGAGGCCATGATGATAGAGAATGTGTTGTGCTCCCGCCCTTTGCTGCGATGACCATCTCTTGCATCGAAATGTGGACCTGAAGCTAGCTGTCCTCGTGATCCTCGTGATGATAAACTAATCCTAGAGTTGCATAGTCTCTGGATCATTGGACTTTCTTCTTTGACCCTTATATGATCTCTTCGTACAGTATCTTGTCGTATGTATTTCACCGCTGCACGGGAGTATCTTCCCCTTCTTCATTTGAATCATTTCATTGATTCCCGTGAGAACTGGTAGATTATAGGTCACCACCAAATGAAATTAGATCAATTTGGACATCAAGTAGACAATAAGCTGAGAATGGTTAAGCTTTGTCTGTGGTTGTTTGATTCATTTGAACTATAGGAGAACTAGGAAGGTTTGAAAAGTGTGTCATATATAATTTACTGACTGGATTCAAATAATAACATACGGGCTATATTGCCAAAGATTGGGTTGATAGTAAAGATCTTCTCATTTGTTTTCCACAAAGATTATTTCATGCCCGTGGGATTGCATCTTGTTAAAAGATTACTTTAACTGTGTTAATTCGTACACGTACATGCTGAATTTGAAGATATTTCAATTGGGTGGTGACTAGTTATATTCAGGAAGAATAGAAAATGGCTAGTCAACGGCATTAGAGCACAAAGCAAACGCCAAATTCAAGTAAAGGATTCGAGTTTAAATTTTTTATTCGATTTGGAATCAATATGGAAGAAAAGATTTTCCTTCACATGAGAGAGAGAGAGAGAGAGAGAGAGAGAGAGAGAGAGAGAGAGAGAGAGAGAGAGAGATTGTGCGGTGGACATTGAATCTCACAGATCTTCTTGTTCTCCATGACGGGGCGATTCATCGCCTTCGATGGCCGTCGGTCTGGTTGCACCGCAAATGGTTCGAAAGAGAGACTGTGCGGTGGATATTGAATCTCACAGAGCTTCTTGTTCTCCATGACGGGGCGATTCATCGCCTTTGATGGCCGTCGGTCTGGTTGCACCGCAAATGGTTCGGCAGAGCATTGTCTTCCTTCATTGTCGGATTGTCAATTGAATTATACCGGAAAAGGGATTTGGCCGGGAATTTTTGAGGGAGAAAGTTCTCATCTTTGGCAGAAAATCAGCAGAAAAGGAGGTGAGTTTTGTGCCTTTATGGGTGACAAAGAAAGGGTTTTAAGCATAAGATGTGGATATTTATCTAGGAGAAAGATGCAGAGATTCAGATTCAGCAAGAAGAAATGACTTTTTTAATAATTGCGAGGAAACAGAGAGTCTAAATTGATATTGCAAACCTTGAGACTGTGTTTAGTTGTTTAGATTGTTAGCATAAATGACATATAAAATTCAGAGAATTCTTTTATATTATATTCATTGTTCAGTGAATTGTAATAATAAAGTTAGGTATTTCATACTATAAACATTGTTTGGTACAAACGGCACTTGAAAATGCAAAGTAGAGATTGTAAAAATTTCTCACAATAGTGCAAATGAATATAACCTCCATCAATTAATCCGTAGTTATTGTATGATCTACATCTTAAACAGGTTTGGCAATGGCAAGAAATGTCAACGGGCTACAACAATATTGACGAGGTAGATTAGCCAATAAACTCCAAATCTGGTAAAAGAAAGAAAATGTGATTATTCTACTTTGTTATTACGAAAAGTACAGTATTTTGATTATGTAGTTACTTTCATGAAGCTTCAACATGATAGATTTATGGAAAAGAGTAGTTTTGAATAAATTTGCTACAACATTCAATTTTAGACATAAATTGTCTCATTAGAAAATAAAGAAAATCAACTTCAATATATTAAAGGTGTCTTTCCTTTTTTTGTATATTTTCTCTCTCAAATTAGAAAAAGAAAAAAGGAAAGAAAAGAAAGAAAAGGATGAAAATGCCTTTGACTAGCCCATTAGGTCAAGCCCCTCTTTGGGACTAATATGGCCACTTTTGTAACGACCCGCTTCCGACCTCTTTTCGAGACTTAATTGTGCGAAATTACGGGTTTAGTTTGTGGCCCGTTGGCCTTGGGAACTCTCCGGACTAAACCGTGAGTTTTCGTTTCGGGCGATTTCGGAATTTCGGAAATCGCATTTTAGTCCCCCAACTTTTGGATAATTGCATTTTGGCCCCTAAGGGTTTGAATTATCCTAGGGACTTTTTAGTAATTTCTCTCTCTCTCTCTCTCTCCCCCTTGGCCGAAACTCTCTCTCTCTCTCTCTCTCTCTCTCTCCCTTCTTTTCCTTCATGCGTACACGCCACCTCCCCCTTTTTCCTCTCCCCCTTTGACTTGACCTATTTGATGGAGTAGATAGCACATGGAGGGACCCACAAGTCAGCCCCCATCCAATCTGTCTTCTCTCCCTCTCTCCTTCCTCCTCACGTGCGCATTTCCCTCTCCCTCTCTTCTCCTTCAATTTTTCAGATTCGGACCGGAGAAACCCTCATTTTTGGAGGGCCATAACTTTCGGCTCCGATCTCCGTTTGATGTGCCGTTGGTGGCATTGGAAAGCTTGAAACACCCTCTTTCCATAGACACCAACCACAGCCCGTAACTCCACCTGGTTCGCCGTCGGGAGGCCCCGAAAGAAGCCTCCACGGAACAGTTTTCTGGGTTTGAACAGTGCAACCCTCATCTTTGGAGAGCCGTAACTTCTTGCTCCGACCTCCGTTTTGGGTACCGTTTGCGCCATTGTCTTCCTCGTAACATCTAGTTTCCAAAGAGACCAACCACACCCCAAGAATCCATCTAGATTTAATTTTATAGGCCCCGAAAGAATCCCTCACGGAACACTTTTTCTGGGTTCGAGTTTTTCCAGGTTCGGACCCGAGCGACACCCCATCTTTGGAAGCCCATAACTTTTTGCTCCGACCTCCGTTTGACGCGCCGTTGGTGGCGTTGGAATCCTTGAAGAACCAGCTTTCCATAGATACCAACCTCCTCCCGTGATTCCTCCTGGTTCACTGTCGGGAAGCCCCCAAAGTAGCCTTCCCAGAACTGTTTCCTGGAATTTCCAGATTTTGGGTCCGAGCTTCAAGTCGCATTTTCTCCCAATCCTTCGATCTAAAGCCCTTTCCGTTGCTTCCAATGGGTTTGTGGATACTCCTTTACCCTAATCTAGCCTTTGGTTGGGATCGATTTGGTCGAAAATCACCCATTCTACCCCCAAACCACCGAGTACCCCTGTTTCCGCCGGAGCTGCTGTTCGCCGGCCACCGTGCCCTTTCCGGCGACACCCACTCCTCCCTACCACCTTCAATCGATAGGTGGGAGTCTTATGAACACAATGGCACCGATTTCGGCCTTTGGTGTTGAGCCATTTGAGAGAAATCAACCTCCAAAGCACAACCCCTCCCTCTTGAACCCAGATTCCGGCCAGCACATTCAACGGGCGATTACTCGCCGTTCCGGCCACCTCAAGCGACGCCGCCACCACCATTGGACTCGTGTAAGTCCCCTTTACAAAGCCCAATAGGTTTGGTTCACCAATTTGGCACCATTTGCTCGAATTTGGTCTTAAACCAACTAGTACTCGCCGAACCCAATTTTAGGGCTTGCTGGTCGCGCGCCTTTGAGGCATGTCCGAGCCGTTCCGTCGCCACCCACAGCCACTCGTGAGTCCCTCAACCTCCCAGCAGCACCAAGGAACGTCCCCGGCCATCGGAGTCTCGCCGGAAGTTCGCCGGAGTTCGCCGTGAGCCGCTTATTTGCGAGGAAATCATGTGAGTGGATTCTAACTTTTTATTAGGCGTATTCACTGTTTTAGTAGAAATCGGGTAGAACGGCTAGAGCAAGTAGAATGGCTAGAATCTTGAAATTGCATAGCTTATATGCCGATCGATTAGACCATTAGTTGTATTTGGTTAGTCAATGGATGATAAACCTTTCGATGGTTTAGTTATGATTAGGGCTTGGCATCTCACGCGATACGAGAAATGCCCTCGTATGTTCTCGGGACCCGCGAGGGGTCAGACCCATCGGGTCAAGAGTGGTGTGGTTGGACACCAAAAGATTGGAAAGTTTATTTATTTACGCTTTATTTATTATTAAGCTTGTAGATCTTAATTTCATTTAATTATTTAATTACTTTAGAAATTGCATTTAATTATTTAATTATTTTAGAATTGCATTTAATTATTAGTTCTGCTATTATATTTTCGTGAATAGTGTTGTTTAGATCCCCTACCAGTCAGCTGACCTGTCCCCTGAAAACCCTAAGATCCCTTCGGACCTTCTAGTAACTCTCAGTGCATATAACTAGAGGTAGGGAGCCCTAGGCTTGGCATGGGTTGTGTGTTCTCTGCGATAACCGGGGATTGGTATGTGAGGTGTTCCACTTAGGCTACAGAGACTTGAGAGTGGGGAGGGACGACCAGGGACCCTAGGACAGGGGTATTCCTAATCTAAGGTTAGGGTTCGTTCACTGAGATAGTTGAATCTCATCCCACCACCCCACCATCCCAGGACCCCAGCATGGACCCGAAACTCTCAGACTCGGAGGACCAGTCAGTGGAGGAGGAGCCTATGGAGGAGGACCTTTACGGGGAGGAAGTTCAGGGACCAGTGGAGCTGGAGCATCTGGAGGACCTGGACTGGGAGCTGCAGCTGGAGCGGACTTGGCCTAAGCTGGCGACTACCCCTTAGGGCTAGTACTCGCCCTCCCTTCCCCTAGTCGCGTTTTTCTTATTTTATTTTATCGTATAGCTGTGCGACGTTGTGTCCTTAGACTGATGTTAGGATTTACCATTTCGTCTTACCTCTTTTGTATTTGGACGTCGACTTGTGATTTTTATGGAAGTACCGGTATCTTGTTTCATGGAGCGAAGTGTATATTTTGGATCCTGAAGACATTGCTTCGTCCCCCTTGAATCGGGGCGTGACAACTTTAAACTTTTATTCGAAACAAGTCTGCTTCAAACTTGTATTTGAGAAAATAAGGATACTTCATGTTCTTATTGGAAACAAAATTTCATTATAGGTCATTATTTGAGAAAATGAGGGTGCTTTATGCCCTTATACGAAACAAAGTCCATTTTAGGCCATTCTTTGAATGTCCTCAAATTTGTATTACTTGGGATCACTTCGCCTTGTAAGTTCTTTACCATTTCAAAGATGACCAACTAAATCATAGTTGGGATAATCATTTTGTCATTCAGTTAATCCAGATAGTTAAATCTTTCTTATGGGTTTCAATATCAATGGGACCTCTCTTGAGTGGGGCTACCACCCTTGCAGATGGTCGCATTATAATTTCTCTTATTAGTTTAATTACTAGTAGGATCTCCCTTAAGCACAGAATCCTGCTCTTGTGGAAGGTCACATTGTACTTTTTCTCAAATTTATCATATCACACTTGTGTGCGGGTTATCGTCCTTGTGGTTGGTTCTTACTTTTTGTGTTATTTATTATTCACTATATATATATCACTTTTGCATTATACATTAACTTTAATGCTCCAGATTCTAATTATTTTTCTTCAATTAATTTACTTTTGCATTAATATCATATAGCACATTGCATCCATTTTAGAACTAAATTTTTACCTTCATAAACTCTGATCAGCTTATTTATTTTCTAGAAAATAATAATAGTGCTATAATCACTTAATTTATTTTTTTATAAAATGATAATAGTACTATAATCACTTTATTTATTTTTTATATAAAAAAGTAATCATAGACGTCTAAATTAATCACCTCTCCAATACGTATGCACTTCCTTGAAATTCTTCTTCCTTAACTTCTTTTCTTTATATAGATCCCATAACTGAGAGTGCTATTGGTGTACACACATATTGAATATATATTATAGATTAGAAAGAAATTCAAATATATAAATAAAAAAAATTGTTCATTATTTCTTTGTTATTTGAATTATATTTTTATATATTAGAATCCAAGTATCAGTTCATATTTAATTATTATTTTTATTAAATATATTTGCTATTAGAGAGAAATATATTTTGTTCCATGGATTTGTGAAATTCCATCTACCTTTATCCCATCTTCTCATAGGATAAATTTTACGCTATCCCAAGTTTTGTCCTGACTACCCAAAGTAGCCTGAATGTCTTGGACTATAAGCATGATTTTGGTCTGGTTAGGATTTTGGAAGACTGCTTTCCTAGCCAAACCCACTGAGAAAGTTATGATATGTTTTCCCTTATATGTACGGCATAAAACTTAATTGCGACATACATTTAGAGAACTTTATTGCTTTATTGTTTGATCCATTTAGAGAACTTTATTGCTCTCTGCAGAATATATTGGGAAAGATTTTGGGATTATTATGATTTTTATGGTTCGAATTTATATAATTGAGAGTTTGTGAACCGACAAGAGATTAGTGTCTTTTGCTGGGTGACCGTACTGAGCATCAAAATACAGATCTAAAATTAGTGAACCTCATGATGAAAAACTGATTGTAGAGTTGCATATTCCAAACGTTTTTGGAATTTCTTCCCCGATCCTTAGTTTGTTTATCTTTTTTGCACGGTAACTCGTTGTATGCAGTCACCTCTACCAGAAAGTATCTTACCCATATTCATTTCAATTATTCCATTAATTCCCATGAGACTTGTCAGCTTCCACTACCCGCATATGCAATAAGATCAACTTGGACATGAAGCAGACAATAAGCTAGAAGTCATAAGCTTTTTTCTGTGGATGTTTGATTCATCTGAGCTGTAGAACAACTAGGACGGCTGAAAAAGGTTGTCGTATTGCATCTCTACTCAACAGCTGCATGGATTTGCGGCCGAGGGTGTTCTAGGCGACTTGTGCTAAAAGCTCAAAGCAGCTATAAGATTTGAAATATGCCCCAAGTGGATAAATAGTACAATGTGGGGAAGCTGACTTAATCTGCTTCGGGTCTTGCTGCAATACCCATTTCTGTGGGTTCTTTTTGTTCCCTTTCCTCTTCCAATGGCCTAGTGGTTGCCACAGGGCTTTTCCCCTTAGGTCTAACTATGAAAGTACAAGCGTTTTTGCCGTAACGAAACGTTTACTCTTATTGATAAATACAAATGTACCATTACATTCTGCCTCCAGAATTAATGAGCATTCATCTATGGAGAAAGCAAAACGAGACTTGTAGTTAGCCTAACAACCGAATCTCTCTTCAGTGTATGTGAATCCAAGAAAACCCGGGTGAGATCATTTCCTTCCCCAGTGACAGCGATGACTGCTCTCTAATACTTGCTGTTGCCCATGATCCACAACCATCCCAGAGCGCCACCTGAAACCGTCCCACCCAAGAGAAACGGCACAAGCAAGTTGCCCAAGGCATTTTTTGCTCCGGTCCCTGAAAAAAAAAAAGCTCACCCCATTTTGAAATGTACAAAGAAATTATGCTAAAATGAACACGACTCAGAAAGTGAAATTAAAGACGCAGAGACATTGTTTTGAAGTTTGGGTGTCGATAGCTAGGCGGGGACTGTTGATGATCAACTGGGAGGAAATCAAGGCGGATTTTTTTGCCATTTTGAAGTGTTGGAGTGAAAAGCGCATCAAGAGAATCTTCTCGTGGGGAATTGTTTGAAACGTTTCGACCTTCGCGGATAAGAGTATGAACAGGATCCCAATAATAACAAATGAGCTCTGTTGCCACTGAATGGATGTGACACTCTATCTATCTTTGATCTTAACTAAGATGGGTTTAACAGTAAAGAACCTCTCCTTTGTCTTCCACAAAGATTAGGTCAAGCCCCATGGAATTGCATCTTCTTGTAAAAGGATTCTTAAACTTTGTCATTATTACATAAATATATTATTATCTGAGGAAATGTCCATTTCTTTATAAAGTTCTTGAATATTAGATAATCTTGCCACAAATGTAGTTGATATCTTTAGGTTTATATTATAACCCATAATGTAAGCCTCGCACTGTTTCCATCCCGTTCACATTGGATTGACTATGTTATTCCTTATGGGTCATACTCTTGATTTTAGATTATTTCTTACATTTTTTTTTCTTCCTTTTGTCTTGTTCTAATTTTGCTAGATAGGAAACAACCCATGTTCTTCTTAAACAACACTTATCAAAGTTAAATTTAGGGTGCACTCTTGATTTAAGACTGTTACTTGCCTTTTTTTTCTTTCTTTTTTGGTTTTTTACTTTTCTTTCTATATTTGGAACAAAATTTGTGTACCTCTTTCCTAAAAGATACTTTATTTGGTAGATAGCCAACTAATTTTTGTGTTTCTAACAAAGAAACTAAGTATTTTGTTACTGAGTACATTTCTTTTTTTAGTACTAGGAAATTATTATTGAAAAATAATTAAATACATGTAAGAATGAAAAGAGCCATCTATAAGTTTTAGCATGTATTTCGTTTATTATAACTTTAATATGGGCCATTATTGTAGTCTTTGTATTTTAACTGCTCAACTTTCACTTTATTCTGTGAATTTAGTTCTCCAATTTTTAATATTTATCATGTGATGCATTCAGCATTTCGAGTGACGATTTGTTCTTCTTTTTATAGCAACGAACTTCAAAAGCAAAATTTCATCTTTCTTCTTTGATTTTAAAATAGAAACGTATTGTCGATCATAATAATTTGCTCTCCCTTTTCAACCTTGAAGAACATACTTGTTTCTCTTTGACCTTTTATAGAAATAACATAAGGTTGAGCAACAGAATGTGTCTGCACTTTACTTAAAAGATCCTCTAACATTAGAGAATTACCTGGTAATGTTTCAAAAAAAGTTTGTTGGCATGATTGATTGCTCTTCTCTGTTAGCAGTTTCATCATCAATAGATATAGTTAAGCAAAAAGAAGTATTGCCTTCCATAGTGATTGTACTGCAAAAATAATAATTAAAGATGATTAAATTTGTGTATAAGGCATATATTAACAACAATAATCAATCTTCTCATAAAGTCTCATAAATTTGTACCAAAAATCGAAGTAAAAAAATTTCACGACCACTAGAATAATTTAGGGAATTAAATAAAGTAAATAATTTGCAGAGAAAAGTAACATTTGTTTACTCCGATATATGATTAGTACTTCCTTAGATTATAGCAATGGATAATAAGTTCAAAAAAAGACAAACATGAAGGAAATGTGGAGATTTAATGGGTGTTGCAAAAAGTAGCTAGGATGATAAAAAGTCTTTGAAAGGGATGTGGTGTTTGTGTTTCAGTAAAATTAAAAGAAGAAGAAGAAGAAAAAAGGTAAGAAATTACCTTAAATTAAGAGCGGCACTTGAAAAGGGACAATTTAGTCAATATGACATGGGGTGTCAAGAGCCAATAAAGGTGTGCAAATAGCGTAAGCCAGAGTCTATTTATTTCGATTTGTTTCGTATGGTTTTCCACCTCCCAACTGATCCACAGAACTTTCATCTAATTATAGTGTGGTTTAGCAATATTCTTGACCTAAATTATGTCGAAGGCAAGGTCAAAGGTCCCAACACTTAATGTTCTCTTATAGCAATTAAGTCATTGGGTTTGAAAGTGGATGGATTCACTGAAGTTACTGTTGGGTCGGTTTTTGACTATTTAGTTGAAAATGAAAAAAGTTGGAAAAGCTTTCATGGTGAAAAGTGCAAATCTTCAAAAAGTATGGATTGAGAAATTTATACGCAAAGGATAGACTTATCAATGATACATTTTTCCAAACTCTGTTGCCTAAAGACTAATATGTGTTCTTTCTTTTAATTCTGTTATTGTTAGTTGTCTTGGACTACTTTTATAGCATGGCTTTATTAGGCAAGTGTTTTTTGGGATATTGGGGGTAAATCTCTTTGCTTAACAATGCATCAAATACATAATTAGGAAGGAATGTCTTATGAATATCCACTCCGAATGCATTAAGTATCCACTTCTTGGAAAATATTTTTTCAAAAGTGTCATATTTTCTATGAATAAAATGGAGCATAAAAGCATACTCCTGAATCATCATGTAATTCCCTTTTCATCTCAATAAAATACTTACAGGCTTAGAGCTAAGATTCTCAAAGTTATGAGAGACACAAAGGTGGAGAATGCGACCCAATCAAAAAGGCGTCCTCACTTCTTGTCAAAAGTTACGTAATAAAACCTACTTTCAAAGTATTTTAGGTGTTGAAAGGAGTTACATCACATCATTATTCCATCACTTTAGATGGACTTTTCAGAAGATCTCTCTTATTAACGAAATCCAAATTATAACATGCGAGCTACACGAAATATCTTCTTTTTGATTAAAAAAAATGGGCTAATAGTAAAGATCCTCCCGTTTGTTTTCCACAAAGATGAGGTCGTGCCAATGGAATTGCACCTTGTTTTAGAAGTGATTTGACTTTAGAACTTTATGTATCAATATCATATGAATTTGAAGACATTTGAAATAACTTAATGCATAGCAGTTTCGTCGTTTTTGTCGAAGAAAAGTCAGTGTCCATCTGCTGTTTCAGCGACCCCTAAACTGCCATCCGGTGACGTGACCTTTGAGGCCGGTGCGCGTGAGAAATATCCAATGGAATTGTACAGGAAAAGAGATGTCCGTAGCCCAATGCCAAACGATTCTCTTGAAACGGCTGATGTCCCGGGATTTGTATTTTCCAGTTGGCGTGCTCTCATTGGTCTGACGGCGTGGTCACATTGGTACTTATATTTTATATGCTTTTGTGGACTTTTCACTGGGAACTTTAAAGTTAGTGGGGAGTGGGGCTCAATGCTGGTTTTGTTGTCAACCAAACTTTCATCGACTTCAGTTTGGTCTCAAGGTAAAAGAAGTCGGGCTGATGTGATATTGCTTCTCGAGTAAGGAAATTGGACTCATTGAAGAGCCTAAACTACGAGGTTTTAGAAAATCATGCTACAAATAGAGTATTATACTTATTCCGATTTGTTAAATATGACTTTCACTTTCAAATCAATTCATAAAGGTCTCATCTAATTGGAGAATCATTTAGCAATATGGATGCCGGGAATTGAGTTGAAGGCAAAGTTAATGGTCCCTATGCTTAATTTTCCTATATTGCTGCCTGGTGCTTTCTTATGTTTGCCCATTTTTGCACTATTTGAGCTTTCCTGCAAAGGGATATATTTCCAAACTTCCTCCAATCACCTTAAGATTGGTGGATTACAACTTGTTGATATCACTCACTCGAAAATTAACTAAATATAGATGCGGTTGATGTCTATGGTTAGGATGACCAATCACGAGATGGTTGGAGAAAGTTTTGTTTAGCCGAAATGGGAGTAAAATTATAACCTTTCTAAAAGTCAATTCATTCCATTGTTCTCCTTTTAAAAGTCATTTCCTTGAAGATTATAAGTACTTTTTTAAGGAGGAAGCGTGACAAATAGAAAATATATTGTCGATGAACTTTAATTAGGAAGCCTCTATCCACCCCCACGCCAATGGAGGATGTCGAGATCGATCATGCACCTAAGTCCAGATCCATTGTTCGTACTTTAATTGCAATTTTTTGAGACCGAGAACAGGCTGTGGAATCGAACTCCCAAGTTTTGCTATCCAGATCATGTTGTGGATCATTCAACCATTTGACACGGGGTACCTACAAAAGAATTATAGTTGTAAAGAATTATAGTTGAAAGCATAAGCGAGGCTTAGCAATGGGACCCTTCAAGCATAATGTGGACCCTTAAAATACAGAGAGGTGTCTGACCCCACTGTAAAGGAGATATGCTGTTTATTGAATTCGAATTAGCGGGAATTGTAAAGACTTTGAGGCTCTTAGACATGTCAGCTAATAGAAATAAAATGTGGTGATCTATCTATGTATAAAGCCCAATGAGAATTTCACGGGTCTCCAGAATCAAGTCAGTCTAATTCAAAGTAGTAGCTATAGCAGTACACAGATATATAGTCATTCATATATTGAATTCAACCATAGCATGATTGTACCAAGTCTCAATTACTTGTTCCATGTAATATGTACAAAGATGGATCGAGGCACCCAGAAATGATGGAATGTCGTGTGGTTCTGATATGTATCTCACCAAATCTAATGGTCCAAAATTAGTTCAAGTAATTTGTTGAATGCCATGGAAAACCCAGAGACCATTGGTGACTGGACTCATTACCCAAATAAGCAATTGATCATATGTCAAGTACTACCATGTTATAACAAGTTAGGATGATAAAAAAAACTTATTCATCTGGTGCTTATTTTTGTTCCTCTCTTTCTTCCTTCTCTTGATGAATCATCAGCCTATAAATGCTTTTTTAGTATACTCAAGAGTTGTCAGATGATGCAGCACTTTTGACATATGTTTCTAATCAATAATTACTTCCAATTTCTTCAAAGTGATAGAAGATTTTCTTCTTAATTTCCCCTGTTTTGTTAGGGCTAAAGAAAGTGAGCAATGTTAGTGAGATCTTCAAAAGTTGAGATTCTTTTGGCCACATCTTCATGGAAAACGTTGCAAACAAAGCGACATGACACAAGACACGAGAAGTCGTGTGGAGCTACTGCTTCTTTCTAACTATTTTTGGTGTCTTGGGAATTCTTTAACCGAAATGATGTCCATTTCTTTATACTCTTTTAGGAGTCGAGATGACGACGTTTTGGTAGACCTTTGTGCCGCCCATGAATATAGAACTTTAGTTGATTAAAGTACCCCATGCAATTCACTTATTAAAATGATTGATGACATGGTGATGATTTGGCAATAGCTATAACTCTAGGTGACGAGTTTATATGTTTTAAGCTTGCTCTTTTTATTGACTCAATCTCTTCCACTATCTTTATATTTTTCAACTCTCAATCATTCAACAACTTTTTTTTATAAAACTCGTGAGTTGTTTTCCTATATTTAATTCAGATTATCCGATAAAAATATCTAGATTTTAATATTTAAATAGACATAATTGTCAAAATCCTCACTAATTATAGTATTTGTGGAAATATACATGTCAACAAGTTAAGGGTTTTACTAATAAATACATTGGGAGCACTTGTGAAACATCTAAGAAGTTTTGACATTTTCAGAGCACTGATTTTCTCGTGTTATTCACAACAAATGCATTGAAGTTAAAATATCTTTTATCAGGTATGGTTAACGAGGGCACTGGTTAACTAGACCCCAAGTCAATTACCAGATCAAAATTTTTCTGCGTTATTTTGCCGACCATGAAAAGAATACAATTTCCCATAAGACAATTTTAAAAATATTGCAACTTGTACAATTGGAATTTTAATATTTCGATACTAGACTACCTACGTAGATATCAATCTCCTAGTACCAAGTGTGCACTATCTTTTTTGGATCGAGCCAACGATAAAAATTAAAATATTTCCACTGCAAATCCCGTTTGTTCTACGCTCAAAAGTACTACTTTTTCCCGTGCTTGTAAATGTCAATAACGATTGGCAAGTATAAGAAAAGTCTGTTAATAAGCAAAATGACCAGTGTATTTTTTTTATTTTATTTCCGGTAACTTTTTAATGACTTACATATATTATTGTGAAATGACAATTTTTTATAAAGTGCTAATTATCATTTCTTGTAATAGTTTACTCACTCTTATTTGTACGCTTTGAAATCAGTGTCTACTATATGAAATGAAAGATCTTAGGTAAAGTGAGTTTCCAACAAGCTTTGAGTTACCAATTTTAAATTTTTATCTTATTTATCCATGTTTAAAATTTCTAGTTATGTTATTAATCTTTACTTTCCCTAGTTAGCAACCTCTTGCATTTACTGAACCTTCTCAAAGATCACTGACCTAAATTAGTGTGATTTACCAACTTTTCTTACATAAAATTGTCACACATATTGGGTTACCAACTCTAGTTTGGATTATTTACCGATAATTGTTCGAATTTTTATTTGCCATCCTTTCAAAGAAATTATTAACCTTAATTAGAGAAACATCATGACTTTCCTCTAAGCAAGTTATTAATTTGTTTTGGGTTATCAGCTTTCATTTGAATTATTTATTAAGTTCTTTTGCTATAACTTACTAAATTTTCTTATCTTTTACCAATTCTTATTCACCTTTCTTAATTAAGGCTTAAATTTACCAACTCTTTTATGAAAAGTTAGTAATAACTCAAATTGACTTGGAAGTTTGAAAAAAAAAGCCGGTTGATATGAAAATTTTGCAAGCAAGATAAATTAAGAGGGCGAGAAAATAAATAATTAATGAATGTAAGATAAAACATATAAAGGTTGGTGAGCAAGTCAAATGAGAGTCTGATCGGTAAATCAACAGAAAATGTTTTTGTAAGTGACAGAAATATATATTGGTAATCTCATATAACAGTCGGTAAATCTAAGATGCTCTTAAGAGAGATAAACAAAAGTTGGTAAACAATAACAATAGTTAATGTACTAATAAAAATCAAATATATATAGGTAAGTAATTCAAATGAGAGTTAGTGATCCAAACTTAGGTGATAATTTATTTTGAAAAAATTGATAAGTTACTCAAATAAAGACCGATAAATTCATATGGGAGTTGGCAAATTCAAGGCTTGATTAATAAAAATAAATAACAATTGATAATAACACGTCATATGTTGATTTGTAAACTGCATAAAGAAATAGCAAATTTAGTGAAGTGTTGGTAAATTCAAGGCTTGATTAATAAAAATAAATAACAATTGATAATAACACGTCATATGTTGATTTGTAAACTGCATAAAGAAATAGCAAATTTAGTGAAGTGTTGGTAAGTTACCAATGAGTTATCAAAAAGATAAATAACATAAACCTTTTTTATTAATATTTTTTTTTCATGCGTTTAAACTCTTTCAAAAAAAAACCAATTTGCATGAAAAGAAATCCTTTTTTCTTCATAAAAAGAACAACATACCAAGACCAAAGATAAGAACACAATGACGAGCACGAAGCTATAAATAAACTTTCCGGGCAGGAAACATGAGCACTAGGGGCATCAAATGGGTGGGTCGGGTCAAAAATGGTTCGACCCATATTGATTCATTTAACCAATTTTGACCAATTTTCATACAACACAATTTTAGCGACCTATACCCATACCTGACTTGATCATATTGTTAAAACACTTCAATATTTCACTAAGTCAAAGAAAATTTGTTTCACAATTTTTTTTTAAAAAATGTATTGTTAAAGTAGTTTTATATACTACAATTTATTTGATAAATTTTCTAAACTTTATTTTTTTTGAAATTTTTATTTTTTTTCTTTTTTCTCTTCCATTCGCCAGAGTCTAGCAAGCTCATCCCTCGCCTCTTGGCCGACGACCAATTAGAAAGAGGAAAAAAGGAGAGAAAAGGAAAAAAAGGGAAAATTTAAATAATCAAATTTTTATATTTTAAAAACTAAATAATTAGAATATCAGAATTTTCATAGTCTAAAAATGACTTGTTAATAATATTACAAATAAATTGTTAATAACACTTAAAATTAATTAAGTAACCAATTTATGACCCATTTAGAACTCATTTAAAACCCATTATGTTATTAAGGGACATATTTAAACCTATTTAATATTTTAAACTAACTCATTTATGACCCTTATTGGATAATATGGGTTAAAATATGAGTCTTTGACCCATTTTGCCACCTCTAGTGAGCACTGTCTCGAACCAATTAGCACGGCACCAACCTTCCATAATTTTCAATATATATGTTTTCTTGAAATGGACAAAAAGAAAAGAAAAGAAAAGAAATGGACATGCACGTTGATGTATAGTCTCGCTCTCTCGTCGGTTTCCCCTTGTAATAAAAACCACCAAGGTCGGCTGTTGAAATCGAATGCTGTGGCCCAACGACATAAACAATACGAGCTGTCATCTTCTTTCTTTTCTTGGTCCAACTAAGCACCAAATCGGATTTCTGCGGGACATCTTTTTTTGACAAAAGTAACCATTCATATTTTAATCAGGCAAGCTGTCCAACATTAACGAATCATTCTAGGCAATTTATTAATCTCTATGATGACACAATAAGTTCTAATATGATCGCAATGTTTATTAATGCGTTCTAACTCCTAGAATCGTATAGATCGCGTCTACGAGACTAAATATAATATGATCCGATAGAAAGAAATCTACCCATTTACATTTCACGTTGTTTTTTGGAAAAAAGTCGAGTAAGCCCCGCCAAGGATTCCATGAAAATCCTCGGATCTGGGGGGATACGTAGAAAATCCTCCACCGTTCTTAACGATTTGAATTGTCTTTAGTATGTGTATTAGGTTGATGCAATAATTTCTGTCCACAAGAAGAAACAATCTGTGTGCAATGTCCCTTGCCATGAAAAGAAAAGAGAAGAAATGAAAATTCGTTGCTGTCCTTTTCTACAGCTCTCTCAGAGCATCTTTATAGAACCTTCCCTTTGTGGTCGCACACTAACACGTTATCTTCATCTCCCTGCTGGCTTGGAATCTATATAACCCCCACCCTTTTTTCAGCTTTATACCACTCCCACCAACAAGAAAGATGACCACCCACCCGCCGGACCTGGAGGCCGCCACCAACGACTCTGTCGCCTCCTCTCCGCGATCCGACCACTACCCCCATGACTTCCACCCACGCGTCCGCTTCATGTGCAGCTTTGGCGGCAAGATCCTCCCCCGCCCGCACGATAATCTGCTCCGTTACGTCGGCGGCGACACCCGGATCGTTGCTGTCCAGCGCGCCACCACCTTCAGCGCTCTCCTAACCAAGCTCTCTAAGCTCTCAGGTAGTGATCAAGATAGCCATTCTGATCTTATGTTCATATGCTCGACAAATTGTATATGTTTTTATTGAATTCTTGTTATCTGGGCTATAGGGTGTGCTCCAATTCAAGATTTTAAGGGGGAAATTCTTGTTAAATTGTCCTCTGGGGATGTTATTTAAGCTTTTGGCCAATTTCACTTAGCGCTAGCGATTCTTTCTTTCTATTCAATCCATGCAATCTGTAATGATCTTGTAGATTGAGACAGATCATGGATTGACTGAACCAGTATTATAGACGAATCCGGGGCTTCTCATGACTATTAAATTTGTCCGAAACAGACAATATTGTTTCGTCTGTTTAGTCTGCTTTGCTGTCTCCTTGGTTGTGTCTTTCATTCTTTATTGATGAAAATAACGATTGGAACATATTGTGCAGGTACGACGAACATTACAGTGAAGTACCAGCTTCCCAATGAAGATCTGGATGCCTTGATTTCGGTGACAACGGACGAGGATGTCGAGAACATGATGGAAGAGTACGAACGCGTTGCGCAGAACCTGAACCCGCGGTCGGCTCGGCTCCGTCTCTTCCTCTTCAGTAAAGGCGACGACTCTCGAGCCAGCAGCATTGGCTCGCTCCTCGATAGCTCGTCAAACCGGGAGCAGTGGTTCTTGGACGCCCTCAACCGCGGCGAACCACCTCCCGGCCCGGGCCTCCAGCGCCTACGCTCCGAGGCCTCTTCAATCGTCTCGGAAGTCCCGGACTACTTATTCGGGCTGGAAATTTCGGAGGATAATCAGCTCCGGGAGCTCAAACCGAAGAGCCGGAGCGTACTGCTTGAGACCGTCTCGATGTCCGATCCGGGTTCACCTGCCCCCATCACCAGTTCGCCGTATTGCTCGACGTCCTCGACATGCGTGCCATCCATGCTGGACCTTCCTCCTGTGAAGACGAAGCCCGAGAACCCGGTTCCCAAATCCGACCCTAAGGAGAGCGAGAGTTACATGGAAACGGGCGAAACCATAATGGTGCAGCCAGGCGGATATCCGGGCAACCCCCCGGGTTACTACACTCCGAGCTCTCACTATTCCGGCCCTCCGATGCAGCCCATGCCGGTCTATTACATTCCGAGTCCCATGCCCCCCGGTAACATGTCGGGGCCGCCCATCATGGCCCGAGGGCCTTATGTTCAGCAGTACCCGACCTCGGCCAGTCACATGCCCATTGGCTACCATCAGCCCGCCCCAAGTCCCGGTCAGGTGTACGGCGGAGTGGTCAGATCAGTGGTTGCTGATGGCGTGAGCCACCAGGTATACTATGGTGTAAGCAGTGGAGGCATGGTTTCAACGTATCCGCCCGGCATGGTGGTGCCGGCTCAGGGCGGAGAAGATATTCAAGTAGTTGCCGCAGAGGCAAAGCCGGGTCGGATCTCCCAGCAATCATGACACCGAATTATTGGGGATAAAAACTTATTATTTTTCAGTTGGGGCTTTCCCTTTAATGTAATTATTGAGCTGCATGTGGTTGTCATTTGCTACTATGATGATGTGAGTTACGAAACGCTCTGTAATCGCCCGTTGGTGGGGGTAAAGGAAAGGAAGTAAATGAGAGAAATTGGCCGTAGTGGAAGGAAACAATGTGCATACTTTACAACTGTGCTTTCAATGAATGGAAAATAATTATATGAAATATAATATGTTATGTGGTTTATTAAAATGGGACGTTTGATTATCCAACAAGGGAAAGGGTCTCTATGTTTCCCCAAAAGCTTTTTCAGCGAGACAACTTTTAGAAAATTCGATGGTGTATAGAGCATCCGGCAAGAACAAAGTCATCGTCTGCCTTATGTTGTCGAAACCTAAATATTATCGAGTACAAACGCAAAACCACATAAAGATTTCAGCTTCTAATCAATCTGGCGGGGCGTGTTGAGTGATCTTGAATAGATATTCAACCGCTATCGCGATTGCAATCGCACCCCCATTTCCTGCCATCGACATCAAATCCGACAGTAACTGCCGAATCCCTCTCTGACCGCAGAAATAGGTTCGGGTGCGGAGGAGGCTTATGGTTTGGGTAAATTTCTTCACGGGGTAGGTGTCTCTTCCTGGACAGACTTCCTAATTTAAGAATGTCACAATCCATAATGTCACGATGTAACCCTTATGTTTTAAAAGACTTTCATAGTCCCTATCAATTGCAACTTTTGCTTTAGTGAATAATAAAGTAAGATTAGAGCTGCCATTGACCTATTATTGTAGGCCAATTAGGAGCTGCACAAGGCATCCGAGCCAGCCTTCTAACAACAATAAATCCCGTGTTTGAAAGTTTGGTTTCCCGAACTTTACCTAACCACGTTACCTATATTTTTGTTCTTTTAGATGGATTCTCCATGAGCGATTACTTACTATTTGATGCCAAAATGGGTGAATTTATAATGGCAAAGATGGAGGCAATTGAGGGCTGTCCCAAAGAGGCACAGACGGTTAGAGAGAGGGCTAAACGCTGACCATTTGAACTGGGGGCAATATGAACAGTGAGAATTCAACCCGCTTCCGGGCGTAGAGAAGTCCTAGAGACATGCCTCGATGAGCATAGAGCAGTCCTAGACCGACTGTCAATAACATCGATGTGCGAATGGAAGTATGAGTTAAGATGATGTGAACAAAACACATGTTATTATGAACTATTTAATTCTTTTAATGATGACGTCAAAACAAATTTTTATTCAGAGAAAACAGATGGAAAACCACCCAATTAAGCATAAGTCTTTACTCGATAAGGGGTTACATGATGCTTCTGATAAGTTTCACAGAATTTTGGAGGGATGAATGTTCCGGCAAGTGAAACTGTTCCTGAGCTCACTTCAGGAGGTAATTGACAAAATGAGGGAATGGAATCGAGTCCCTCACCTCAATACGAAGTTGGCAGATGGGAACAACGTTGAGCGACGTTGAGGAGGCCAAATTGACCCTTTCTCTTTTGCTTTCTTTTCTCTTTCCCGCGCCCACATGCACGAGTGTATGCTCCTGAAATCTCCGCTTAAATGGCGGACTTAGCCAATATATCTCCAGGTGAAGGTCATTCATCATTGCCAAACAAACCCAAAAACCGAGAGGAGCATCAACATCAGTTCTCTTTCTGTCCAATGACTCATCATTTGGAAGAGGTTTCTCATTTTCAGTTCGAATCATGGTCCAAACATTGACTCACCCCTCCCCAAGATTTCTCCAGGAGACCACCACCAATCACTCTCCTGAGTCGGGTTCATCTCTCTCTCTCTCTCTCTCTCTCTCTCTCTCTCTCTCTCTCTCTCTCTCTCTCTCTCTCTCGTTCCTTCCTTCCTGGCCGAGACTGCCCTTCTCACTTGCATGGAATCCTGCGCCTCCTCTCTCGATCCTTACCTTGCTTTAAGTGGTGTGAAGTGTCGAGCAACTATGAATGCCATTTCGGTCGAAGACATGGAGGGGAAGACGAGGAGTTGAATGAGAGAGAGAGAGAGAGAGAGAGAGAGGAAGATGGGCCGGGATTGTAGAGTCTTGCTGGCTTGAGCTTCAGAATCGAAATGAGCTAAGGTTCCCTGTTAACATTGGGGCCCTATTCGCAATCACGTTAATCTGTACGTAGGCCTTAGAAAATTTCTTAGTTTGTGTTCAGCGCAAGATGGTTCAGGTTGGTTGTGCTTTTGGCTACTAGTTCAATGCAAATACTTACATCACCACACAAAAAAAAAAAAAATGGTTCAGGTTGGGTCGCATATTGAGCCGGTTCAAAAAAAAAAAAAATTGTGAGCCCGCCTAAGTCCATGCTCAGTGTAGGCTTGCCATGTTTAAAGCAAAAAGAGATTCCCCAATCACTTATTGCAAAGAAACTTAGTAAAGAATAAGAATGCAATGCAACTTTGGCATGTTTATTTAGGGCTCAAATTCGACAGATTCAATCCCTACTTTTTTATGAAATGCGAAATAGACCTTTGGGGCCAAAAATTTTAGGCGTCAACATTTATTATATCATAACTTCTACCACAAAATTTGGCATGTGAGAACATAAAGGTTCCCGTTTGCATAAGTCGTCCTCGATGATTAATAGTACAAAAGACTCACGTAAAGTAGACTCGAAGTGGCTAGGCTAGAAGTGTGTCGAACACACAAAGGTAGATGACATAGAGATTGACACCCTCCTTAACTTCTACCAATTAATAAACAGAAGATTCTACCGTTCCGTTAGAAAAGATCCGATTTGCCTTTTCTTTTTTTGGTAGATCTTTAAAAGAGTTGACCAACACCAATATATACATTGGTAAGAAAAATTATTATATCACCTTATTTCTTAAAACTAACTTATTAGTAATTTACCGATACTTTCATAAAACTAACCAAAGGCGACAAGAATTAGAGACTTGAAGTCTGCCTTTTACGCCAGGTTTATGATTGGTTTATAGTTCGATAGTGTATCTATACGTTATTTGTTGAGCCTCTTGAGTTTATGAATTTTTTTCTTACCATTTTGTTGGGTCAATCCTCCTTAGGGAAACTCATTGTATGGTTCTTCTTCATTTTCTAATTTTACTCTACCGTTTATCAGCTTTTGTTTCCTCTCAGGATGCTTAATTAGTTTAGTACATTTCCTATTGGGTTACCAACTTTTCTTTGCCATTCTAAGTATTATTAATACTTATCAACTATTTTTAGATATAACGAACCTTAATTAGAGTGATTACCAACTTTTTTCAAACTAAATTACCATATTATTTTGCTTTGACAACTGTTGATTGAGTTTATTGCGGACATCATTTGGTTTTTGTTACCAACTTCTTTTATTTTGGACAAAAAAAAATCTATTGCCTAAAATCAACTTTTATTTATTGTTTTTATGAACTTGAATTCACCAACTATCATTTGAAATAAACAAAGGTAAATTACATCAAGGTAAGCAAGTTATACATAAGTTATGAGAAAATCAGATAACTTCTATTTTTTTGCCAAGAGTCTTTTCTTTTGAAAAATCTACCAATAAAAGGATTATTTTTTCCTTTTTTTTTCAGAGCAGACGAGTCGAATTCTTTGATTTTAAGTATTGAATGAATTGAATCTCTAGCAATTTCTCTTAGTGCATATGAGCCTGATCATAAACAAATTCCTAGTCTCTACAATTGTATACTCTGGTAGTTAGCATCGCCAGAAAAGTTAGTAGGTAGGCAATACTTGCAAAGCTCATTCTTCCGACCGACATTACAATATGCATTCCGACTCTAAAGGTTCATCACGACCCTCAGATTTGGGGAGACGACGCACATATTTTCAAGCCGGAGAGATTCTGGGACAAAGTCACCGACGGTGAGTATAACAATCTGGTGATGTTCCTTCCTTCCGGCCTCAGACCCAGAAGTTATGCCGGCTTGAATTTTGCGACAGCTGAAGCTAAGGTCGTCCCCTCCCCGGCATCTATCCACTCACCGGTTAAACTGCTCCCTGCTTTCCCTGAATATGGAATTCAAGTCATTTCTAGTTTTGTGGTGCTAACTGTCAAGATGTATCTATCCTTACGACGATGGTTCGATGAATTAAAGTATTCAAGTCAACTTTTCTTTCATTTTCAGTTCAGGGTGCACGGGGAACAGTTAAAAGATGCCGCAAACTTGTCCCGAGGATTTATTTTAAGAAGGCCAAACTTTGTGACATGGGGCATGCTTTCTTTTATTTATAATTACTTATGAGTACATATAAGTAATTTGATTTATTTATAATTACTCGTCCCACAGGGCGTGCTTTCTTCTATTTATTTAAGTCAGACTTTGTCAACGCTATTCGCGCATTTCGATTCTTGTCAATAATTCTGCCCCAGTGCACACTCACCCTTTCGATGCAATCAGACCGTGGGAATGCAATGAAGGTGTTTGTATTAGGGACAATTTTCCCACCGGATCTCCCAGAGCAAGGTTGGCGATCTAAGTTCAGGCTAGTCTGGTACTTGGACACTTGCTTAATGATTTTCATGGGCTGGAGCAGTCATTGTGTTTTAAAGTAATATGCACGTTTCGCTCAAGGGATTAGATGCTCAACCTAAATAAAATATGGTACATTGGACAAAAATACTGCGATTTGCATACCGATCTTTGGGATGCTCTAATGAACAAAGGGTAGCATGATGTTCCAATTCATCTGGCGCCACATGAGCTATTCCTGGGCCACGAAAGTTTCAGGCCGTGATACATGCATCCACTAACAAATCATTCCTTAGATGTAACAAATAAAAGTCCTAAATCAATCCTAAAACTGTACAAAATTGAAGCATGCAAATTGCAAGAGCGCGATTGAGAAATTTTTAATTTAAGGGACTCAACTAGAATGGACCACGAATACGAGGATTACAAGGGCATCTATGTGTGTTTACACATGTAAGCATTTATATTTGTTTAGAGTGACTTTTATATTTTATATTTTGTCGTTCATGGTTAACTATTTTTTTATGGCAAAGTACCTTAAAACTTTACAACACATACGTATGTTGCTTTATTTGTTTGCAATAGTTCCTTCTGGCATGAGACTATAAGCATTTAACAAGTCTGGCAAACAAATATTACTTGTAAGTTGCATTTCCTACCCCGAACCACCAAACCTCGGACGTCACGATCATTTCTCTATCCATAGATACCTCTGTGCAAACGAACCTAGCAGCTAAAATTAAAAATTAAGGAGGTCAAACATATTGTGACATGGGGCAAGCCTTTTCACCCAATAATTTCAGATCAGCCCTCTTGGGACCAAAACAGTAGTTGACTTCTATAGCTCTATAAAACAGCACTTCACTCCTTTTCTTTTGCAAATGGCGAATCTGAAGAGAAACATGGATTTACTCACAAGTGGTGTGTTTTTTTCATTGTGCTCTCTGGTTCTATCGCTTTTCGTAGCTCTTGTTATCGATATGCTGCACAAATTCTGGTGGATTCCATTCCAAATACGGAGCAAAATGGCTGCCCAAGGAATCAAGGGTCCAGCTTACAGGTTCTATCATGGAAGCACCAAAGAGATGCTTCGAATGAAGAGGGAAGCCACAAGCAGATCCATGAGCCTTTCTAATGATATTTTCCCATATGTCCAGCCTCACATCCACAAGTGGGCTCAAACTTATGGTAATTAGCTGTCCTGCAGTTGACTCACTTTATCGAGGTTAAGATCACGACATATCGTCTGCGAAGTGCTTTCGTACCACCCACTTGCTGATAGGATGTGAAGCGTCTTCATTTGAATGTATATTAAGGGGAGAGGATTTTGAGTTGTGCTTCTTATGACAGACCGATCTTTACTCCATGTTATGCAAAAAAATTTAAAAATTTTGCAGGGAGAAGTTTCTTGTTGTGGAAGGGCCCTCAACCTGTCCTAGTCATCTCGGATCTAAACATTGTTAAAGAGATCCTGAAGAATAAAGACCACAAATTTTCAAAAGTTTTTCTTGGCGACCAAGTGAAAAAGCTTGTAGGTGATGGACTCGTGACATCTGAAGGCAAACAATGCGCAAAGCACCGAAAGCTGGCGATTTTCGCTTTTCACGGGGAAAGTCTGAAGGTACGTCCGAAATTAATGTGACGGGAATTGGTGTCGATGAAGTAATTTTGTGGGTGGTATTGGACGCATGGGAATGCGTTTCAATTTGTGCTCATGATGGCAAGTCAATTCATATGGTTTGCAGAGTATGGTTCCAACGATGGTGGAATGTGCTCATATAATGATCCAGAGATGGAGTGATCGGGAATGCCAAGAGATCGATGTTCATGAGGAATTTAATCTGTGCACATCAGATGCGATATCAAAAACTGCATTTGGTAGCAGCTATATTGAAGGCAAAAGTGTTTTTGAGAACCTGGTCAAGGCGGGATTAATGTTGGGAAAAGTTTCTTCACAGATGAGATTGCCCGGAATCAGGTATCTAATATTTACTCAGATTTAATGACAAAAGAGAAACCAAAAAAAAAAAAAGTAAAAGCTAAGATTTGCCAGATTTTATGGCACGGAAGCTTCTTAAAACAATCAGACATAGGACTTGGAATGATCATCTTCCCATGCAATGAAGTCGCTATTCTAGTTCGTCTGCTTTTTGGTCTTTGGGGCTTTTTTTACTATGGATAGGGAGCAGTCGATATAAAAACGAGCTAGAGTTCTTGTATCTCATACTTTGATAGGCAAACGAAGTGATGCTTATGTACCTTGTTATTCTTACAGTAAACTCTGGAAGCCGACTTCCGAGATTGAGATAGATAAACTTGAGAAAGGGCTTCGGGAAGCTGTGTTGAAGATTATCAAAAGGAGACAACAAAAGATTAATTCCGGAGAGATGGAGAACTATGGGAACGATTTTCTAGGGTTACTTTTAAAAGCTATGTACGATGTCGACGAGAACAATAAAATCACATTTGATAATGTAATTTCTGAGTGCAAGACATTCTATAGTGCTGGACATGGAACCGTAGTCTCGTTGCTCTCATGGACGGTCCTTCTCCTAGGAATTCACGCTGATTGGCAACAAGAAGCAAGAAGAGAGGTCCTCGATGTACTTGGAGATCGAGATCCCGATTTCGCTGGGATTACAAAGCTCAAGAAGGTAATTTTCGTTGAGGACAGAGCTAATAAATGTCTATTTCGGAAATCTGTCTGGCAATGCTTGTAATGAGACTATTTTCACTTGCGTGCACATATTCTTCAACAGCAAAGGACAACAAGAACTTCTTTACCTTCTTGGTTTTTTAAAACCATGTTCAAATATTCTTCTCCTTACGAAGGACTCTGGCCTTTGTGTGTGTGCAGATGGGCATGATCATTAACGAATCTCTCCGCTTATATCCTCCATCAGTCGGGGTCACTAGAAAAGTTGCTAAGCAGGCAAAACTCGGGGATCTGATTCTTCCTGCCGGTACAATGGTACACATACCAATCCTAAAGATTCACCACGACCCTCAAATCTGGGGAGATGATGCACATCTCTTCAAGCCAGAGAGATTCTCAGAAGGAGTTGCTAAGGCTACAAACAACAATCCTGCCGTATACCTTCCCTTCGGCCTTGGAGACAGGAGTTGTGTTGGCCTAAATTTCGCGACAGTTGAAGCTAAAATTATTCTCGCTATGATTCTGCAGCGATACTCTTTCACTCTCTCCCCTGCTTACGTCCACTCCCCTGTCGAACATCAAATTTCTCACCCTCAATATGGAGTTCAGGTTATTCTCAATTCGACATAGTGTGAACTATGAAGATGTATATGTGTAAGTTGGGCAAACAAAAGGATGCCAATGGGTATGCTTTTGCAGTTTTAAGACTTAACCATCTACCTATTTAATTGGCCCAAATAGGTGTCTTTCCAGACTGAGATCTCGCTATAAGACCTCTTAATGCATTGCCTTTCCAGATGAAGATCACGCATCTGGTCTCTTGAATGCATTTTGCTGTGCTTGTTGATTACATTGGTGTTTGAGAATGATATGCCACTTTTCTTTTACCAACACTGTTCCTTCGAGATTCAAAGAGCATCATATTGTAACGCAATGATTGCAGGGAACTGAGATCGTACCATTCTTATGATCTTGGGAGTGCTCGATGGTCACCATATGGAGTTGAGTGTGTCTCAACCCACTACGGTGTAAAACATCGACTTGTATCTTTTATTTATGTATGCCTCAGTAGCAAATCACTTAAGAAACTCATATAAAGCCATGAAATAAGAAAACTGTTTCTTTACAATAGCGTCGTTGATCTACTGATATGCGCAGAGTGAGAAGACATTCTTTTCTCGTAAAAGTTGTCAAAGAAATTCCATACATGTTGTCTATTGCCCATTCAAGAATTCAGCCATTCAAATCTGCAACTTCGACAAGTTCTGCAGATCCTTGCACACCAATATTTCATTCTTCTAATCAGACTTCCCTAATTGAGGATTTTACACGCTAATTGTCCATTACCATGTTAAGCATTATAAGAAACATGACCTTATATTAGGCCCACGAACAATCTTTAATTTATAAGATTGGTGTTTGGAGAGAAATATAAACTGTGGGAGAACGGCAACTGGGAGCTCAAGGCCAAAAACTTACTAAATGGAAAGAACAACAGAGCTCTCTGTTCTTTTCGGCCAATCATGAGTTATTCACCATGTCCGATTGTTTTTTCTTTTCAAATTTAACAATTCTTGTGTAGAATAACCAACTTTATTTGCCTCGACTAGTAATGCCTCATGTTTGCTAGCTCTTTTTGAAATACACCAGTCTAAGTTAGCAATTCTCGCCACCTTTTCTTCCAAAAGATTATCATATAGTGTTAGGTTACCAACTCTCATTTAAGTTACTTACTGAAGTTCAGTTTGTTTTTGAACTTTCCACGTTTTTCTAACCGTGTGCAAACTTTTATTTTCATCCTTTAGCATTTTAGATTAATTGACTCTTTTTAGAACTTACCTACTTTAGTCAGAGTAACTTAACAAATTTTCTTCAATTAAGACCCTGTATATTTCACTGAAAACAAACGATTTGAAAATATTTTTCTAAAAATGATCATTTATGTCTCTTAAAACAATTAATCAATGAAATATGTTTGCATTATCAAACAATGTATGTCTAAATATATTAGTGGACGATAAAACCATTTTCCATTCAATTATTGTTGTAAAAAACACAAGCGCTTATCTCAAGAAAGACATTTTTAAACAAATTTATTTTACGAGAAACACATAGAGCCTAAGGTTACCGACTAATTTTGGGATGTCGACTATTGTTTGAGATACTGGTCAAGTTTATTTTCTTTCAATTACCAACTTTTCTATGCCTTAAACTTACCAATACTAACTCTCATTTGGATTAGTTATCGATGCTTTCTTCGTAATTTTTTTAATTTACTAACATGTGTGTTGAATCAATTAATAGGAAAAATCGTTGGTGAATCACTCACATAAAAGTTTCCTATTGTTATATATTGGTGATAACTTTAGGACGTTAGTAAGAAAAATAAATAAGAATTGTTTAAGGATGAAAGATTTATGTGATTAGAAATAAGAGAGGTTGGTAATTAGGAAAGCAAATGAACATTGATAACAAAGTCATGTAAGAGTTGGTAGCTTAATGAAAGAAAGTTTGGTAATCACACTAATTGAGATTGGTAATTCTTTAAAAAAAGTTAGTAAATTGAAAAGTTTAGTAAACAAGACAAATGAAAATGGTAAGTCAATAGCTTAGTTAGTAATTTAAGAAGTCACGGTTTCTTTTTCCAATTTGTGCTCTTGGACACCAGTACCTCGTGTGAGCAAATTTTGCGGACTATCAACATGTTTGTATGGCTATACTGATGGAGTTGCAACCTTAAATCTAAGAATTTTGAGTGATCACAGTTTGATGTAAGAGAAGTTATCAGCAAGAGCCTTGGGTGGACATAAGAGAAGTTGGTCGACGAGGTCCCAGACCATAATTAATGTGCAATGGCTTGCTAGGATATCAAGGACAAGAGATACGAAGCAAGCACATAAATAGTGGTTGGCTGTAAAAATACTTTTGGAATTTGGTAACCAATTGTTCAATACTCAATAAAAGGAGATCATGGAGCTCATCTTACTCATCGCAAATATTCACCTAATCAATCACAAAACTAGACGTTACTCAGACATTTACCTTTAGCTTTAAATTTCAGTAAATTGCGTGTTAATTTCCATCCATGTACTTTTCTGTTTAAGACCAAGCCACTGAAAACCTTTATCGATCTGATTCAATCTATATTCAAAATATATATTATTCTTTTCCTAATTAGTTTAAGAAGAAGAAGAAGAAGAGTAGTAGTTAACATGTGCTACACATCTAATCCAGACTTCCAGCTATAACAAAATTATGTCAATACCACCTTAGATACTAGAAGATTCATCAAATACACTAATTCTTTTCAGACGGATTCGGTGATTTCCCCCATTGTTTCCATAGCAAGCATGCTCAGAACGATGCAGGCACAAAAGAAGAAGAAGAAGAAGAACAGAAGTCCTTCGGATGTGGAAGAATGCATAGGCAATTGACTAATTTATTGGATCCAACGGCGCACCATGCTCCTGGGCTTGATGAGAGAAAAATGACAAACACGCGGAGGTTGAACATTTTTAGCTTTTTCCCTTTGAACAAATGAATTTCCGTAGGCCCTCATCTTCGATGTTCAACTCCCATGCTCAATTGGCAAATACAATACCACGACTAGCAGGGGTTCCGTTCAGGGTTTAAGAGCGTCGAGGGGAGCTTACGAATTTGATTTGGCCCTCATAACTCCAAAATTCCACGCCGGACCCAACATAAGATTTCCGGTGTCTGAAATCTACCGACTACAAGATCGGTACTCGGTCGATGCTTTCCAATGTTACTAAAATAACCAAAATGCTGCCTTAAATTCTCAATTGACTGACGCTCATGACGTCTAGCCATGATTCGGCACGTACTCAAAACAGAAGTTTTAGCAGTCAATGAGATTTGAGAACACACTTCAGGATAATCTGGTGTACTTTAGATAAAATATTTCATTTGATGGTCACATTCTTTACATAACAAAAGGATGCAGAGCACAATTGGATATCCTAAATCAAGCGAAATTCAAAATTAGCCAACCCCATTTTCCTCTAAGAAAATAAACACGTCGGCTGATATAACACTAAAAATACAAAATTCAGGTCTTCATCGCAGGTCTCACCAGCCCTAATCCCGAACCACTCCCCAAATGTTTGAACTCAGTTGCTTCGAGATGATCCCCGTGCCCAGAGAAACCTGTCCCTCCCTTTTCCAACTTCACCAAATTCCTCCCTTTACACGGCTTATCGCAAACAAGACAAACCTTATCGGCGACAATAAATTTCTCTGCACATTTCTTGCAGAAGACATGCCCACAGGAGTTAAGCGCAGCTAGTGACACAGTGTTGGTCAATGTGACCTTGCAGCTAGGGCATATATATGTCTTGTCCAGGGAGTTGGGTTTCTTCTTCTCACTCGTGTCTTCTGAGAAGCAAATAGGAAAAAGGGTCTTCAGATTTAGTTTCTCATTGCCTTCTGGGCAGACTGTGCTGGTAGATGGTGCCTCAACCTTACGAGGAGCTTCTGGGGTAGCTGAGGGAAGCCAAAATGCCTTCATGGTTCGAAGTGCTTCCTCCTCATAAGAAGTAACCTTGACACTGTTTGCACCATGGAAGCCATTCTTGTCTCGGCTGTGATTTTTATCAGTGTATTGAGGTACTGCACCATGGTTCTGTTGATCGAATGCATCGAGTTCCCTAGCTTTCTGCAGCATTAGCCTCTCTTCTTCCTCTTCTTTGTCATGCTTCTGCTGAGCTTCATGAGCAGCTAATTTTCTGCCAGTTCATAAAGCATTTTAGCACAGAACATGCGATAGGGAGGGAAATGGAACAAGAAAATGTTGGATGTCAAATGTTCTCTACACCCATAAAAAGATCAAATTACTCAGATAGTTCTAAATCCAGATATATGGCTGGCTATAGAAAACTCCCACTTATTAATTGAGCATCTCTTGTTGTACATCATTCTTTTCCCAGAGGCACCAGCACTTAAAGCTCCTACCTGATCAAAACAATGATCGAAAGACTTCTAGACTACAAGTGATTCAGACAGGAATTACATACCCCAGAAAGCTTTCACATGTTGCTAAATTATCTTCTGATGAGTGGACAGCTCAGACGTCAGTGTACATGAAGGTGTCAATCCCAACCATCAACTAAGTGGTTGGAAAAATAATTCATCTTGCTGACTGAACCAGCAAAAAAAATTTGAAATACTTCTGGGTCAATGGAAGAACCAATATCCCAGGAAAAAATGCCACTATCCCTCTCCCTCCACACTACAAAATTCTTTCTCACATGAAAGCCCATGCACACACAATGGCACAGATGAACAAAGACAGAAAAGGGATATGCTCTTTCAAAATTATGACATGCCCAACTCAACAATGTTCCCCGAGCCAAAAAATGTCCACACTAAAAGGCTCAGTTAACCACAAGTTGGGGACACCGGTTGCTACAACAATTTAGCCACTACCTGAGGAAGACCTATCATGGGGACCAATAGCCTCTAGCTACGCTTTCAGTCATCCAATACTATTGAACACAGCCTAGAAAAAAGCAGCCTTCGATGCTCTGTGCCTATTCAGGTGACCTTCCAGAAAGTTACATCATTAAGCATGGATCTGTTGGTCCCCATTAGAATAGTTAAGTGATCCAAGTAGTAGCACCCACCCATTAGATCAAAAATGAAAAAGATAAAGTAGGATGCTCATCCTGAGCATCAAGATAAGTATTACTGACCAAGTTAAAGAGACAAAAAACAGCCTTCATTGCCAGAGGTCTCAACTAGAGTGTGATATGGTTCAATATCTCAATCGACTTTCTTGGACCAACAAGTGAGCTTCAAGTCTTATGCCCAAACCATTCCAACAAAATCTAAGCCAAGAAAAAATTCCTACTGCACAAAGAGTATGGATTGAAGAATTCGACCATCCCAGTATATCAGCAGCATCTGTTTGGCATTAAAATTTGACCCATCAGAATGCGAAGCAGGAGTTTAACAAGCTCAATTTCAATTTCAGACATCTGACTACCCATGAGGACACCAAATGCCCAAAATCCAAATACCATTCCACTTCAAAACTATTTGATGAAATTAAGCACATGCACCTGACGAACCCGGAGCTACGCAGCAATCGACCGAGCTGACTTTGAATTTCGTACATCTGAATACCCCTAAGGACAAAAACCCAAATACCGTTCCACTCTTATCCCTAATTTGACAAAACCAAGCAGACGCCACCGACGAACTCGAATTAATCCACATAAACGCCATAACAAAAGCAAAATTAATCGGCTCAGCACATCAGAATCCATCTCAAATCACATCAACAAACTACACGCGAATACAAATCAAGAGCCACACGCACCTCTGGATGTCCTTCTTCTGAGCCAAGAGGCACTCGAGGATGCACTCCTTGCAGAACACGTGACCCTTCTGGCAACACAGGGGGTCGATGAAGGGCTTGAGGCAGAGGCAGCAGGCGTCGAAGGGCTTGATGGAGTCCCTGCCGAGCCGCTCCTTCTGGGTGCCGTACCCGAGCTTCCGCTTCTCGTCGTAGGTGAAGAACGCGAGGTCATTGTTGTTCTTCGAGTGTCTCTGCGGCATCGTGTGGCTTCCGAAGCAGATCGAATCACAGAGACGAAGAAAGAGAAAAGAATTGATGAAGAAGGGTTGCAGAGTGAAATTTGGGGACGAAAGGGGGAATCTGTGCCCTAGAATTGAACCGTCAACCGTCTTATAAAGTTGCTTTCCCTTTTTGCCCCCTGCTTCTGTTAAGATTTTCATTTAAGGGTTTCGTTGTAGCACTAACTTTTAAAAAAGGGTTTTTTTTTTTTGGTAAAGAACTTTTAAAAAATGGTTAATACCACAAAAAACTCTAAACTTTACCCATCGTGACACATTTATTCTAAACTTTTTTTTGTGACACTAAAAATCTCAAATTTTACCTCTCATGACACATTTACCCTAAACTTTTTTTGTGACAACAAAAACCAAAAACTATATATTTTGCGACACATCTACCCCCAAACTATATATATTTTCTTTTTCTCATCTCTTTTTCTTTTCTTAAAAGAAATACTTCACCGGCTAGGGCTTGCTACCCTTTGGCCGGCCTCGCTAGTCCCAGGCGAGGGCGAAGGTGGCCTCCCCAACGCCTAAAAAAAAAATATTCGACCTTGGAAGTCAAAGAGGGGATGCAAAAGCAACGCCGAGCGACAGTGAACTCACGCTCTGTCGCTAAGCATAACAATATTAGGCCGTTGTACAAGTACTAGCCGTATCTCTAGAGGCCGATCTTGGGGTCATTGACGAGCTTGAAGTCAAGGTCGTAGCTGCGGGACTAGAGGGAGCTGAAGTAGAGGGAGCGCGACACCTTGCTGGCTAGGTTGTTGAGCAGGATGAGGACTCTTCGGTCTTTGGGGCTCTCGAGGGAGAGGGAAAGGGCGGCAGAGAGGGAGGGGAGGATGTAGATCGGTGCCAGCAGGATCGGAGATCTCGCCATTGCCGGCCAAGAGATTAGGGTTTAGGCCACGGTGCTACTATCTCTCTCTCTCTCTATTGACTCTCTTGTTGACTCTTTATGAATTTGTAATGAGGTTTGGCGAGAGGTTGAAGAGAGAGAGAGAGAGAGAGAGAGAGAGAGAGAGTTGGGGAAGAGACAAGCTGAGTTGGTGACTTGGGAGGCTGTTGCCGCCCTCATTTATGACCGGCGAGGCCGGCCTCGCCCAGATCTGGGCGGGGTGCCTCCCCCGACGGTCCGAGGAGGCGGCCCAACCCAAATCTAGGCGAGGGATGCCTCGGCTAGGCCTCATCGACTATGGGCGAGGCCGGCAAGAGGGCGATAAGCCCTGGCAGGTAGCCAAAGAGGGCTTCACCACCCTTTAGTCGTGGTCGGCAAGCTCCGGCGGCCGGCAGAGCTTGCAGGCCAAGTATTTTTTTTAGGAAAAGAAAAAAAGAATAAAGAAAAAAAGATGTAGTTTGGGGTAGATGTGTCACAAAAGATATATTTTGTTGTTTTTGGCGTCACAAATTTTTTTAGGGTAAATGTGTCACATTGAGGTAAAGTTTGTGGTTTTTCGTGGTATTAACTCTTTAAAAAAATGCTCCGTTCATGAAAGTGAGTGAAAATCAATTGGTTTTAGTATACTATACTAAAAAAACATTAGAAAACAATTTTGACATAATTTTCGTTTGAAAAAAATTATATCTCAAGGCTCCATTTACTTGTTGAAAATGAATAATATAAAAAATATTATTTAAAAAGTATAGTTTATATTATTTAGAACAGTAAACAAACGATAAATATTTCCATCTATCTACGAACATGTTCAGATATAAATTATTGTGGATGATAACAATATTTTCTATTAACTAATTTTTTCACGTGATATAAACGATCATATTTGAGAAAATGTCTTCCGAATCATTCGTTTTTCGTAAAACAAATATAGCTCGAAAGCCAAATTTAATATTCCATGCGATCAATTTAAGCTTTTTACTTATTAAATTTTTTCAATCTTACCAAAAATAAAACAATTACAACAATTTTTACAATTTGAATGATTAAAAGAAAATGTAAACACAATCACAATAACAAATTTATGAATGCAAGAAATTCACATTTCCTTTTGGTTTAAGAAAGTAAAATTTGATAAATGAAACAATGTATTAAAATGGATTTGAAGTTTTGGGTCGGGGTAAAATTTTACTTTCCATGTTTGCAGATTTTATTCAATTGACTCTTTGTATTTTTAGATCTCGAACTCTCGAAACTGGGGGAAGAAAGGCATGGGAAAAAGCCTGCCTGAAAATAAAAAGTGATTCCTCCAACGCCTAATATAAAATAATTGGAGCCGACATGTCCATTGAAAACCGACAAAAAAAATCAAAGGAAAATAAAATAAAATATCTCATGCAAATTAAAGATCAATTAAATCGATTAAGAGTTCAGAATACTAAATTTGAATATCTAAACGACCTCACATTCCGTGAAAATGATTATATGTAACATTACGTTACATGCCGAACCAATACCGATACGTGCCGGACCAATATACCTATCTCCTCAAACTTTCATTTAGCAGAAAGATGTGGATTCTCTTCTGGATGTGTGATTCCATCCTTCTGCATAAGCATAACGGGCTACAAGATTTGAAAAGCCTAAGTGAAATGGAGAGAAGAGACCCATTGACGGAGGAGACAGGTTATTTGACAAGATCGCCAGTTTGACTGGACCCAAGTTATAGTATCGGCATATGTAGATGTCAACCTTGGAATTTTGCCTGATCGCCACAAATCTTCCTATTTTATGAATTAAATAAATAAACACAAATTATTCTTCTGATTTGTTTACGATACATTGTCTTAAAAATTAGTCGAATGGATTGCGATTGAAATACGTTTCATAAACGATAGTGTCATGATATGATCAGATAAATGAATCGTATAAAAAAGTAGAATAAAGTGATATCAAAACATATTATAGTCATATTTTATACAAATGAGGATACAGGAGATCCGTAACAAGGCAATCGAAAGGGAGAGCTCAAGAAAGATCAAGGATCAATGGCTTCCTCCAACAACTCCTTGGAACCCTTCATCAAGCCGGGGCTCAATCTGAACATGAGCACGCAAAACTCCCTCTCGTTCAGGGTCCCGTCTCCGTCTAGATCGCCTTCCCTCAGCATCGACCTCACGTCGTCGTCGCTCATGCCACTCAGCCCCAGCAACCCCGCGTTCCTCTTCAGGCTCTCCGGCGTGATCACCCCCTTCTCCTTATCCATCAAGAGGCGGAACCCTTTGCTCAGCTCCTCCATGAACCCCCGCGCGCCCAGCTTCTCGACCATCACCGGGAAGAAGTCCTCGAACGCCACGGCCCCATCTCGCGTCGCCATCGGTCTTCTGTTAATATCGAGGAAACCCGACGGCGTACTGTTACGTTCGGAACAGTTGATGCGTGTGTGCACTTGATGGTGTAATTGTTGGCTGTGGATGGGTGGAGAGAAATGCTTATTATATATAGGAACGTGGGCTGCGCCTGTGGCCATGTAAAAGGTCAGAGAAAGAGAGAGAAAGAGAGGAGATGCGGGAAGAAGGAAGGAAGGTGGGGACGTAAAGAAACTGGGTTATATCAGACGACAGCGAAGATACAGATGAGAGACAAGATCATGTGAAAGGTGGTTGCCGTCATAGGATGCTCATGAGGAATCATGGGCGGGCGCGTTTCTTCTCCCTTGAGTCCTGATGAGAGAGAGAGAGAGAGAGAGAGGCCAAGCTTCGCCGAAGTTGCAGGGGAAGGTGCGTTTCAGGTATCCATGGAAGACGAGGAGTTTTCTTTCCTTCTTTTATAGCTGGCTGGGTTGGACGGCAATCCACGATAACGCCATTTCAAGTAATAATCAGAGAGAGAGAGAGAGAGAGAGATCCGGTCAATATCTTAACGACAAAACTTTGCTTACGTCGAAGATCGTCCATTATATACCCAGACGTGTCCGTAGGTTTACGGGACGTTTCTGGTATCCTACCTCGCTTTTTAGCCACGTCTTCTGAACGGAAAAAAAGAAGAAGAAGAAAACCCGTTCATGCAAGTTTCCTTGAAAAGCCCGATAAGTTATTGTACAGATTTTTTTTTGTTTTTTTTTTTTGCAGAGAATCGATGCTCTAAAAATATATATATTTTTTTAATAATCATTTGTAAGGAATGCTAGCGATTATTTTTTTTAAATAATATTTCTTAAAATCATTTGATTTTCGTGAAATAAAGGTATTCTTAAAATGTGATGAGAAAAGTATGCGAAAATGAAAAGATTTGCTCATATTGCGTCTTCACCATTAATGTTGCTGGTGGCACTGCTACCAACCACCACCACCCCACGGTGGTCGCTGCTCTCTATTTGATCCCCGCATGGTGGCCGCCTGAGATCCTTAGCTCCCCCTCCCCTTGGTGGCGGTTGCACTCCATTGGCATCCACCAGCACAATCGCCACATACCCCAACCAAAAGTCACCACGGTGGCCACCATCGTCGTCAATCTCTCTTTCTCTCTCATCCTCGGCGCGATCGTGCCAGCATAGTTATTAGAGTGAAGGACCATCATGATAATCAGAATAAAGTATCAGGAAAAATCGTAAACCTATTGAACATGCTAATTCAATTATAAGTATTTCAACTGTGCTAATTCAATTTGTATATTTTAAGTTAGAGCCAATTTAGTCATGAGTAATTCCGGTGAGGTCAATCCCTCGCCCACCATGGTGGGGTCAAGCCTCACTAGTAGTTTGGGGTGACCTCCACTTGCCTAGCCTCGCCGGTGAGGTCCCTTGCCTCCGACCAATTACCAAGGTCCAGCAAATGATTGGAAGAAGAAGGAAGGAAAGAAAAAAATGACAGAAAATAAATCGAACATCGGTCGCCCTTGTCAATAGTTTCTAGAAATTTTTTTTTTCCCGTTTCCTAACTTTGCTAGATTTACCAAACACTCGGTGTGTTTGAATATGATTGCATCTCTCGTCGTACGTGATATTCTCGCAAACACAAGAAAGGATATAAGCGATCCGATAAATTTCTCAACCCCATTTTTCCCAAAATTGGTACAATATTTTCTCATGTCGACCAGTCGCAACCTCATTAATTTCCAATCCGAGTCACAAACGTCAAATCCCGAACATCTCGGATTCAACCTAGTAACATAGGGGCCCGATTTAGGCTAATTGACTTAGAGGATGACCGTACCCAATCGACGTTTCTTCTTAACCAAGGACAGTGTGTATTGGCACAATTTCGAATTCATTTGATGTGAGGATGGTTTTCTAAGTTCTTAGGAACATACTTTTAAGACTAAGTCTCCGCTCTCTTTCTCCCCAACTTAATCTTGGCGCACCCTTTTGACTAGTTCCAAATTCCGAACGTTTGGTTCCACAAAACTATAATTGCGCCGTGTAGATTTGCCGCTAGTGGACGTCGACAGGATGATTATCAACACAGAACTCCACCAGACAACTTCACTTTCTTTTCGATAACAAGTAGTGAGCGAATTACATACAGATCGGCCTGTTTGTGGCGTGGCGAGTATGAACAAAACGGAGAATGTGTTACGATATTCGCCCCAAATCTGTTTTTTCAACTGTATCCAAATCATATTTGGGCTTTTGATCGATGGACAAAGACTACTTATGCCCAAGATTGAATGAGAACGATGGATCAAGCAGAGGATAATAAGCTTTTTCTCTTGATCAATTGGTGACTGCAATGGATGCCCAAGGCTGAAGCCGAAATTACTTGTAAAATTTACAGTAATCCCCTGCTTTTACAGGGCTTCGACAATTTTAACAGTTAAACTGTTGACAGAACAGGGCTTCAGGTCTGGTGGAGTATTAATGACAGCCTGAGCAGATGTGAATGCCGGTGGCTTCGAACTGGGAAGGTAAAAAATTTCGCTATTGAGCACGGTAATCTACCATCACAACTCCCCATGATCTTTGTCATAGAATTTATGGGGAGAAGTTTGACATTGAAAACATTTTCAGACGTGATCTGCTTTATAGAGAGATGAGAGAGTAGAAAAGATTCTCTTACGTTATATGTTCAAACATTCATTTCTTGTTTAAGACATTTTTCCTACGTTACGAGACTTTACTATCCTCTATTAAGAAAAGAAAGAAATCATATTCCACCCAAATTGCTATTGGGAAGATATTTTCCACTTTCCTCGCGAGTATCGAAATTAAATTTGCAGCCCACCTATGAAATCAATCCATCACAGCTTGAAGACAAGATGAGAAAGGAATCAGAAACTAAATATCATAGTTAGCGTTCTAGTTTCAATAACGATGACTCATGGAATGGAGCACTTTTCCCTCAAATTTAATTTATCAGTTCTATTGGACCTCCTAGAAAACCGATCACCTCTAACCAGTACTCCAAGGAAGAACCTGTAAAAGTCCCACAAATTTTATTACCTGAAAGATATTTGGCTCGAAACAGAGCTGCAAAGAACAAAAGCACTGTGCAACACATGGAGGAAATGCTTGGTCTTACCCTTGATGCATGGCGTACGAAGTCAACAGGCAAAGGTCCGTTACTTGAATGGTTGGCATGTCTTCTTTTCTGTTTTTATTTTTATTTTTTTATCGAGGGCTCCACCATGGCCTTTTGTGCCCGGACGGCACCGAAAGGCTAGGCCCCTATACCTCGGGATTGGCATGTTTTTTTCGTACTCTATTTAACTTCCATGCAAGAGCATCGCCATATTTTGTCGGATTTTACAAATTTTTAACCGACTTTAGATCTAATATTTGATTACCCGTCATAAACGTAATGTCTAAGCACAGCCAACCCCTTGTCCATAGTGAACACTTTTTGTTTTAGAGCCAAAAGACAAGCCATTAGAGAAAAAATGCGATTATTTCCCAGGTGGAGTACGTGCAACAACCCAGCAGTATTTCTCACTGCTAAACATTCTACTTCAAATAATATGGACACTGAGCTGAGAATCCTGAACCCCCGTAGTAGAAATTGACTCCATATCTGCTGACCGGATCCACATTAAGCTTTAAGTCATAGCATTCGGATCTCGTCACCTCCGCATCGAGATACTCCGGAGCTCGATCAGCGAATCCGGCGTCGACGAACATGAGATGGCGGAAGTAGGCCGCCTTTCCAAAGCCTTCGAAAGGAAAATGGCCGCTCCCCATTTCCGTTGACGTATGAAGACCGTGCCGTCCTACGTTGACTATCTGTCCTCCCCAGGTGATGAGATTAGCAGAGCCACTCAGAGAAGTGAAGATTTCTTTGGGCCAATATCCCAAGTCCTCGCCCAAAAAGTTCAGCCACCAGTGTCCAGTAGTTTCATTCTGGAATTATTACTGTTAAAGGGATGGAAGAGTTGAAGATATCCCATGCATATTTACCTTGAAGATTGTTCCGTTACCTTCGCTATTCTTAAAATTAACTCGTATTGCTGTCCATCGTAGGTGGAAACTGGTTTAACCCGAGAACCTAGAGCGTATTTGCTACTTGTTTGCACGAATCCAGGGCAGTCGAGATTGTAGCAGCCAGGATGCTGAGGGTCATCACTCTGAAGTTCAGCCAAGAAAAGCAAGTCATGGTCGATGTGTTCATTAGAGTTTGGTGAAATTGTAAGTGCTCGGCAGTGTTAAGTACTCACTTCCCAATATAAGAATAACTTTGCCTGCTTGCTCAGACTAGAGTCTGTATCCACCTATAATAACGAGTAACACAAACCACTTATCGTCTACATCTGCACACCATCGATAATGCCAATCATGACAAAATCTCCAGATTCAAACATTCTAACTTCTTACCATTGATCCGGAAAATATAGCATTGTTGCCTGATATGAGCCCGATTTCAGAGAAACTGGATTCGTGTAACATTACGTCGGGAGTCCACACATTAATACTTGCAGAAGCTCCCATGAAGTTGCCATTGTTCAATTGTGCTTTAGCATACTGACAAGTATACAACAAACTCATGACGAAGTGACAACTAAGGATCAAACCATAAACAGAAATGCAACTCCAAATTAACGCTACAGTAAGCCTCGTGGTAATGTATTTGCGCATACTTCATGTTTGGGTGGGTTGAACTCAGCCTCCTTCTGATTAAGCCGCTTCAAGCGTGGAGTCGACGGGATAACATGACGATGGTTATGCTTTTGTGGTCTTACGATGGGGATTGTTCCTTCAGGGCATTCACCATATTCCCACCAAGTTTGACTCAGCGCACCTTCCTCATATCCCGCTCCATTCGCTTTCACATTTGAGCTTGGTTTCATCTATCCGAAAGCAGGCCACCTTCAGCGATAGTTAAAATAATATGGGCAAACATATATAAACTCGCATAACAATACTTTCAACATAAAACAACCCAAGTTTTCTAGACATCTTGCGATCCTGAAAAGTCTTTGTCCTTAAAACCGCTCAATGAGGGCCCTCATCATTAAGGTATTCATATCGTCATCGCTGTACTAGTTCATTATTACTGCTAACTCCAAACTTTGCACGGGAGGCACTGGAAAGTATGCTGGTGCAAGTTACAGATGAATAATGAGGGGACAAAAAACCTGTATGGTGTGATTCTTGAGATCCGGATGATCAAAGGCGGGTTGCTTGAAAATGTCAACGCAGTAGATCACTTCACCGCTCTCATAACTCTGCAGTAGGTTCTCATGCATAATCTTAGCCAAAACAACATATAAAAAAGACAACAAGAAGAAGGTGAAATAGCAACACGCAGAGTTTAGGAATGACCTCAATGGTTTTCACCGTTCCTTTAGGCTTATCGAAACCTCTGACTTCGTGTGATAAATGGATTCTCGCTCGAGCATTTCCATCGCTTATCATACTAATAATACTTATCATCAAAACCAACCAACCGGAAGGATGCATTCGTGGACTTGCCATTGTAGAGCAAGCCATAGTACTATTGAAAATGAGACGAGCTCGTCCTTTTATACACATAAACCGCATCCACCTAAATATAGTAAACACGGATGTTCAGCTAATCTGAATGTGAATTGCGAATGGATTTACCATTGCCATCGTAGAACAGATACAGCGAGGAAAATAATGATTCGTTTTTGAGCAAGTAGGATGTGAACCGCAAATGAATTCTGCCGTGGTTTGGTGATCCGAAAGAGATGTGTCTTTAATCTGTGCTGATTGCCTCACATCATATCTACTATTTCCTTTACAGAGATGGAAATGTAAAAAATAAAATAGGTCAGTTTCCATACGAGTGAAAAATTACTCATTGGGGAGTGGCCGTCAAAACGTTGCATTTGATGGCGAAAAAGAAAAAAAAAACATGTTTACATATGTCCGAGTGAATTGCTTCGGAGGGTTTATTCATGTTTAGAATCATAAGTATGTAGTTAAAAAAAATTACATTCGACATCACTACTGGATTTGAATCGCCTGGCCCACTTGACTGGACATCTGACAGCCTCCGTTAAATAGGAGGGAGGTTTTTTTCTTTATTTTTAAACCACAGCCATCTGATTCAAATCGGACGGCTGTGGTCTTTTCAGGTCACCCCTACCTCTGGAAAGAGGATCCGTTTCCCTACTTGTCAGCATTTGATCAGTCAACTAACTCGGATCAATTCTCTGACATGATCCTGAGGTGATCCATGTCCACTCGTGTACCAAGGATGACAAAAGGCAAAGAACTCTCAATTCCTTCTTTCTTCAGAAATGGTAATGAATCTCCCGTATACAACAAATTACGTTATTAGCAACACATAAAATTGCTAAAACCAATGCACAAAGATGCTCCACAAAATAGGCAAAGCCGCAAAGCCTCTGCTGATAATTTACTCCTCTCACGTACTGTAACATGGCAAAAGTGAGATAATAATCTTAATTGTAATGCCTCATTCTATCAATGATATGTCATTTCTAACATGTGCTCGCTCTTTCTGCCGACAGCCATCCAGAACGAAGCTTATCTTCATCATGCTGATCTGTTAAGAGTGTCAAACCTTTCTCCGACGTTTTTGAGCTTTCTGCCTACTCAACAGATGCTTGAACGGAGAGGTAATAGATCAATGGCGTAAGTTCAACCTTGTTCTGCCTTCATCTGCGCAGTTGTTGAGAAATGGAGTGAGAAACTACCCATTCTTTAAGCATCTAATGGGAAAAAATTGTCAAGGGCAGGGCTCAAAAGGAGAGCTGATAATGAAAAATTCGAGAATATGAGAAGCACTCTCTAGTACAAATATTCGTTAGCAATTAATTAACATATGCAACTGAAAATTAAAGATATACTTCTCTCCCAAATTGACCTGCGAAGTAATCCTTCAAATAAAGTCGATAGGAAGGCTTGTCTTTCACATGAATGCCCTAATCAACTGATATAAAAACGCGTAGCAACATTTTAACATAACGTGGAGCACTGGTGACTGATAAGGAACATAAGGTATTGCTAAGAGGAACATTTATTTAAGGATCGTCGCATCAAAAGCTCTATGTTGCGGCCATTTCACTTCTAGTTATCTAAATTTACATGGTAGTAGAAGGGACATAGCTAGTGAAATGGCGAAAGGGGTACTTTTGAAAGGGTACCTGGGTGAAAAGCCAGCGAGGTATAATTTTTTTCAAATTTTTAATGAAATCTAATATGCACTGAAATAACATTAATTAATGATTCTTAATTGAAGTAAGTAATGTCACACCCGTGTGGGCGTGTGGATGTTCATTTTAGTAGCTCATCTAGTCCCTTTGTACAGGGGACACTACCAAAAGGTCAGGAAATCGCAAGCAAGAGGTTATCGAATGCCTCAGGACAAGGGAAGCAACAATTTATGAACGAGATGGTGTACAATATGTAAGGTCCATGTAAGAGCCAAGGCCCAGAAGCAAAAAAAAAAAAAAAAAGTTTGACTCGGTCAACGGTGCTACAGTGCACCGACTTTCAGCACTGACTTTGGAGCCTAGAAAACGCCAGAAACACAGCAGAAAATAGAAGAGAAGAGAGAAAGGAGAAAGAAAGAGAAAGGAGAGAGGAAAAATGGAGAAAAGAAGAGAAAAAGGGAAAATTTGGAGAAATTCTTGCGTCCGGGACTTCGATAGACCGACCCAGCTCCAAGTCGTCGTACCCGGTAAGTAGTCGTGCCCCTCGCCCACTTATTTACAATAATTTTGGGTATTTAATTTGAAATTCGGATTTTTAGGGGTATTGAGCGGCGAAGTCATGTTTTGGAGTTATTTGGGCGAGAAATTGCGTGATTACGGTATTTTAGGGTGTTATGAAGCTATAGCAACTGACGAAAGTTGATTTGGATTTACGGTTTGTCCGAAACGGAAGTTTGAACTTTGGCGTGCACTGTTCACGCACTGTTCAAGCCCGAACAGTAGCTTCGTTGGCTGTTTTAGTGGGTTTCTGGTTGGATTTTGGGTGAGATCAATCATGAAAGTTGTAGTACGTCGAAAGGGCTTTCCGTGGATTGTAAGATCGTTAAAAACGGAGTTCGGTGGAGAAAGTTATGGTAAAAATGGATTTTGTGTGCGAGTTGAACACAAAAGAAAGTAGTGATATTTGATGTCAACGAGCCCTTTAGCGACTCATAGGTGTCGCTTTTATCGATGATTGATGTATTTAGTCCAGTCAGTCATTAGAGAATTATTTTACTCAAATTTTAATATTATTTTCTAATTAATTATTAGGAAATCGGAGACGTTGATCTGTCAACGGATAGATTTGGCATTTGACTCAGTCGAGGTGAGTGATACTATTTCTCCTAAGAATTTGAAAACTCATGTCTTGAAAGTTATAAAGATTTGACGTGTTTGTGAGCTGGTAAATGCATATTTTTGCATAAATTATGGATTGAGCAAGTACTGCCATTTTGATTTGAGAATGATTTTTGAGAAGATGTTTTGATATAAGAGGTTGTGTTTTGACTTGTGAAATATTTGAGAAAATGTGTTGTGAAAGAGGTTATGCGTTTGAATTACGAAACGAGTTTATGAAATGTTTCCCGAAAGGAGTTTGATACGTGAAATGATATTTGTCTTTGATGTTGTGATTATGAAAGATGTGATTGATTGATGGACCGTGCTCAATATCTCTGTGAACCTGTGTGGTTTTGTGAATATGCGCATATTAAGGATATCCTTGTGGGCCGAGCCACCGGTACTGTAGGTGGAGACCTAGCCAAGGGGGAATCTTGGTCGCCTAGTCATGGGGCGTTATTCATGACCACGGTTGATATTTGAGCTGGAGTTAGTTGATGGAACTAACCTGAGATTGATCAATGGGTTTGACCATTGAGCTTGATTGATATTGTTCGATAAATTGATTTTAGTTTTGTTGAGAATGAGTTATGCTGTTATTTTGAAAAATATGCATAGTGTTTGTTCGATCCGCTTGGGAGAAATGTGTTACTCACCGAGCCGTTGTAGCTCACCCTTTCCATTTCCATTTGCCTTCCAGGTTCCCCGAGGACACGCCCCTAGGCGAGAGCGCTTTTGTATTTTTGGATAGTGAGGATTTGGTATGGGTTATTTTGAGTTTAGAAATCTACTGTAGATATGTATGTTATTGTTAATAGTAGTAAGAAGTTCTGATATTGTACCGGATTTCCTTTTTGTCAAAATATATGTGTATATATTGATAAATTGATTGTCTGAGGCTGCGTCTCTCAGTAAGAGGAACGGCCGTGTCATATCCTCTTATCCTTGAGTTGGGGGTGTGACAGTCCAACATCGAAATTTTGTTTAGACTTCTCCGATGCTGTGTTGAAGGAGATGAGAAATTGTTAATCTATTAATTCATGCCAAACAAGAGTCCAGGCACATTTCTTTTTGGTAACGTTCCACTTATTTTATTGCTGCCTCAAACCATCATTTAAACCGCTATATCCAGAGAACCACGTTTGTATAGTTAGACTTTTAAACCGGATTGGACTGTTCCTGCTCTAGATGCTCCAAATTTTCGGTTTGGCTTTAAACTTCTTTCTGTGCCTTTCACCTCTTTTGCAGTTGCAAAATATGTACTTTTCAATTATACTTCCATTATCCACTCAGATCCATAAAAAACACAGCAGTCATTGTCAGTTGATTGTACGATTTCTATCAGTATTTAGTCTTAAGTAACTGGAAATTACGTGCATGGAAATGTCAATGAATCTACAACCAAAATGGCAACTCAAGGAATGCAGTTGAGGCTTCCAACTTGAATGAAGGCAACGATCTAAAATTAGCTTTATTACATTTGAACTTGTGTGTGTTCCACCAAACCAGTCACCGAAATGACAGAGATTCTCCATGTTTTGCTTATGTTGTCTATTCAGATCCATTCCAGTGCGAGCATCTTGATTGGAGAAGATCGGTTGACATTATTGATGGAATATGTCGAGCCCTACTGTACCTTCACTGGCACCCTAGGCTAAGGGTAATTCAAAGAGTTTAAAAGGCAGTTAAATTCCTGTTGGACCAACAGTTCAATTAAAAAAATTTAGACTTTGGAATGGCAAGGATCTTTGGAGGCAATATAGATCAAGCATATATGTGAAGAGTCGAGGGGACCTAGTTAATACCTCTTTACATCTTGCATTTCCTAACAGTTATATTTTCTACTCGGCATGAGGAGTCTAAACATTAATGATGAGATGCAGTGGTTACATGGCGCCTGAATATGCGACAATCAGATGTCTTTAGCTTTGGTGTGCTATTTCTTGAGATCATAAGTGGAAGACAGAACGCTAACTTCAACAAGGAAGATTAATCCTTGAGCCTTCTTGGATTTAAGCGTTTATTAATGTAGCATTGTGATTTGTTTCATAGACTGACACTACAGTGGTTAACTGATTTGAGTTTTATACAGGCATGGAAGTTGTGGAAGGAAGACGATGCTCTAGCACTAGCAGACCCAAAGATATCTGTAAGGTGCTTTGAAACAGAGGTTCTAAGGTGCACAAAAGTGGGTCTTCTTTGCACACAACTTGCAAAAGATAGAAGACTGTCGCTTCAATGCTCCCCATAAAAACTGCAGATTTTTTCTAGTCCGAATCAGCCTGCATCCACTGAGAGGCAACTAATCTGACACACCGATAGCTCCCAACAAAGCCAGAGTAGAGGTTCTATCAACAATGTAAATCTTAGCAGTACTGAAGGCGGATGACAATGTTCTTGAGATGTACATATTTCCATGTTTGATTGTCCTTTCCATTATGAAAGAGCATGCGATGGGGATGCATCACTCTGGGCGAAGGCATACACCGTTCTGAAGCAGGTATTTCCTTGGAAGCCTTCCCACCCCATTCCCCTCTCTGTCAAGGAATGCAAAGTGCAGGACAACCTAATTACATACATTCACGGAACCTAGGTTATAATAAAAATAATGAGAAACTCCATCTTTGGCTAAACCTGAGTCCATTTAGGATTGAACAGCATGTAAGTTATCACAGTCATTGATCGTATGAGTTAACAGAGAGAGATTGGGCAGTGATGATAGCAACCGCTATGGTCGTGGGAACAATCATTTTCCTTATTGCAATATGCTTTTCCTGGAGAAGGTTGAAGAAAAGACGAGGTAATTAGGGGACAATTGCCATTTAAGTTCTAAACCTTTTGCTACTTTGCCGATTGAGTCCTAAAACTTTTTTTTTATGCCAAATAAGTTCTAAACCTTTTGCAACTTTGCCGGTTAAGTCCTTCCGGCGGATTTTGGCCGAAAAATACCTACGTGGCGACGACGTGGCGCGCCGGAGCTCACCGGCGACAACGTGGCGCTGACCGGACCCAAAAAAAAAAAATCATTTTCTTAGACTCCCTCACTGCAGTCTGGGCAGCGAGGGAGCTCCTCCCTCGCTGCAGATCTGGGCGAGGGAGGAGCTCCCTTGCCGGCCGCGGGTGAGGGCGGCCTCCCCCGCCCTCACCCGCGGCCGGCAAGGGCGGGGCAGCCCTTTGGAGTCGCCGGCGAGCTCCGCCGGTCATTAGGTCTTGTTATCCGCATGAATGTTCTTTACATGGATTCTGCACCAAGAATAGCACAGAAATGCAGTTTTCCGATAGATAAGCATCATTAGTGGTTTCTGAATGAAACATTCTTAAAGAAAATTTGGGCAAAATTAATGTCCAAGCTAGTGCTATATAAACTGGAAGAACTGGCATTAGCAGCAAGCAGCTTTAGTGACACCCATAAGCTAGTGCAGGGTGTCTTCAGGCCAGTATATAGGGAAATAATATATCTTGTTGATGAAAGTAATGTTGTTTTATATTTTGGCAGCTGATTGAGGCCTTTCGTAGAGGGGAGACTGTTAAATGGGAAAGAAATAGCAGTCAAAAAGATTATCACAAGCCTCAGGACAAGGGTTCCAGGAGTTTATGAATTGAAATGGTCATTTCTAAGGTTCATATCGAAAATTTATTAGAGTCCTTGGATATTGTGTCAAAGGAGAAGAGAATATGATAAATTACAAGTTCATGCCAAATATAAGTATAGACGCTTCTATTTTTTGGTAAGATTTCACTTGTTATAAGGTTGTTAAAATATAGTCCCTCTTTTTTCTGTGCCAAGCAAAGAAAATGATGAGTTTCATTTTTTATTTCAGCCATGCATTTGCACCTTCTGCACATCTTCAGCATTATTTGAACTTCTATCTTTGCATTTCACTCTAATCCAGTGTAAAAAATGATAGAAACTTCGGCATTTTACTTATATTGTCCATACAAATCCTCTCAAACGTGAACATCGGGATTGAAAAAGACGGTTCAACATTGTTGATGGGATTTGTTGAGGCCTACTGCATCTTCAGTGGGATTTTAGACTTAGGATAATTCACACAGATTTGAAAGTGAGTGATATCCTGTTGGATGAAGAGCTCAATCCAAAAATTTCGGACTTTGGAATAGCTAGGATATTTGGAGGCAACGAAGATGAAGCGGATACGCGAATAGTTGTGGGAACCTAGTTAGTACCTCTTTAACTTTCGAAGTTCCTAATGATTTTATTTTCTGCTCAGCAAGAGGAATCTGAACATGTCTAATGAAACGCAGTGGTTATGTGGCTTCTGAATATGCAATGAATGGGCGATTTCCAGAAAAATCTGATGTCTTCAGCTTCCGCAGATTATTGCTAGAGATAGTAAGTGGAAGACAGAACACCGGCATTAAGGGGGAAAATCGATCTTTGAGCCTTCTAGGACTCATAAGCTGTTGCTGGCATAGAATTCTGTAACCGCTTACTGGCATAAAATTATTATCATTTTCCTACACTGACATAGCTATACCAATCCCCAATTTTTCAGAGTCGTGGAAATTGTATAAAGAAAGACAAAGTTCAAGCACTGGTGGACCCAAAAGTATTAGTCAGATGCTTTGAAACTGAGCTAATGAGGTGCATAAATGGGAGCTTGCAAAAGACGGGATTTCAACTGTTATTCCGATGCTCCACTGCCAAATTGTGGATCCTCCCAGTCCGAGCTAAAATACTTTCACTGAGAGGCAAACAACCAGAGTTACAGATTCCTTGGAACCAAGCCCCAAAGAGGTCCTATCAACCATGTTAAGAGTAACACTATATATTGGAGCTTTATCGAGATGGACATTCTTGAATACTTAGCTCAAAGCTGAGCGTTTTATCACATTATTGTAATCAATTCTCATATTTATTCCAACCTACTGTATTCACTGCTCGTCAGTTCTTTTGTTTTCAAACAATCTTGCTGGTGAATGGATCAAACACCAAACCAGGAAAACTGAACAGGCCAACTTCTGTAAGTTGGTCACCTTTTGGCGCTTATAAAGCATGTCAAGCATGAAGTGCCTGTTGGAGAAGTGCTCTAGCAGATGAAGGTATCCTGAGCTAGATTCAGCTAATATGAACAACATCCAGAATGTGTCAATACAAGTCACTCAAGTCTGGCAGCAAGACCACCAAAATAGAACCACTTGCAAGTTGCAGCAGCCATCACAACATGATCCACTTAGTAAAAATCTCGGATGTGAAGGTGGAGTAGGTCCCGGTTGCCATGGAAAATTGATAGCCAGCGCATGGCCAACAGTAAATGTTGGTCGCGTCCAAAGTGGCGGCGGTCAGGTAATGGCGTCGGAGTGGCGAATAGATGATATTTTGTGCATGTATCTAGCAATGTGAAGGTACAACGGCATTATTACCATTAAGATTCAGTCCTCAATCTGATTGCAGGCGAAATATGACGGATTTTCATATGCAAAACCACTCAGTTTCGATGACAAAACTGGAAATCAGTCCATTTTTGTATCATTACATCATTGCATTTGATAAGCCTAACAAGGCATGCAACTCATTCGGGATAATTCCAATTTGCTCCCCTATAGTTTTGGCAAATGTCTTAGTCACCCCTGGGAAGGTTTAATGTCTTCTGTTAAGTCAAGATCCCGTCATTTATTTTTCGTCCCGTTTCTACCTTGACTTCCATCTCTGGTTTCTGACCCAGCATGTGACTTCACATTTTCCGTTTCTCCATTCAGTAAGGGCAAAATAGGTAGCCAACTCTGTCTTTTCTCTTAGGCATCCACAGGTTACTTGCCCATTTAAATCACCCCCAATTTTGAAACATTAGTGTAAAGAAGAGAGTTGTCAGCATATTGTTTTCCATTGAATGGAACAGTATTATGAATTTCCCCTTCTAAGACATTTTAGGGCTTCCAAAAAAACAAAAACAAAGAGGTTAAGTGAAGGGGTAGGTGACAATGGAACAGTGTGAAAATGGGTTTGATTTTTCTTGATGTGAAATTGGAGAAGAAGGACAATGTGAGTTGACTATTTTGCCTCGACTAGTGGATGGAAAGTGCGCCTGGCAACACCCATCAATTCTACTCCAGTCACACTCCCAAGATAAAATTTTCGGTCATATTGAGACAATAAATTGGTATGACAACTTACTAATCATGTCAAAAAAAAAATACTAGTTTCGATACGATAGAAGCATGTAATGTCACGGAAAATCACTGATTACATTAAAAGGAACTAGTGATTATAGACAAATAGGTAGATGTGTACTTCCTTATTTTGAAAAGTTTCAATTTTATTCAAACGGAAAAATGGACAGAACCTACATAAGTAATTTCATTCATGAATTCGATTCGCTCACGCCAAGCTCGTCCAGAAACAATCATTTTAAAGAACAAAATGTAAAATAAAGTTACTCGAATAAGAATTTCAAATATTTAAATAGAATCGAATTGCTTATCAACGGTTGGCAAATCCAGGTCGGTCCCATCAAGTGAACCGGCTGGACCCACTCAGAACTTGGTAAATTAATTTTACCCTCAGATGATGGTTCTTATCAATTTGGTAGTGCAGCTTATATTTAGATGGATCAATACACTTGGCTCAACTCATTCTTTAAGATGAGCACACACGTGCACGCTCAAATATAGGCTTGGGCAGGGTCTAATAGGAAGCCTGGATAAAGTAACAAATTTGCATATCTTCTTGACTACGACAAGTCTTATTATTAGCTATTAAATAAGTGTTCCAAAATGATTTGTTTAATAGTTGCTTACTAGCAGCATCAACATAGTCTGAGGCATCAACTTATGTCTCCGTTCTGACCTCCAGAGGAAAAGAGACATCTGAGAGAAATCATAGCAGCTACAGTCATCATAGGAACGCTCATTGTCATCATCACAATATGGTTTTCCAGGAGGAAGGCAAAAAAACGAGGTAACGTGTAATGCAGCTGTTTTTTTTTATACGTAAAGCATGTAATGCAGCTGTTGAATCTTGGAATTCCCAATAATTTATGAGTTTGCATGTAACAGATTTTTTTTTTTTCTGGATCAGCAGTAAAGGAGAGCGAGGAAAAACATTTGTGCAGTGGAGAAGCCCCTTCAGTGGTTTCTAATGAAAAAATGCTTGGAGAGAACCTGGGCAGAGTTGAACTCCAGGAATTTGTAAAATATAAATTTGAGGAATTGGCTGCAGCAACAGGAGACTTTGATGAGGCCAACAAGCTTGGACGAGGCGGTTTCGGGCCAGTATATAAGGTATAAATATTTATGTATAGTTCAGTATTATAAATGTATGTGGGTGTGTGCGTGTTAATTTCAGTTGCTCATTTTAAGTCCCTGTGCACAGGGGAGATTACCAAACGGTCAGGAAATAGCAATCAAGAGGCTATCAAGAGCCTCAGGACAAGGGCGGCAGGAATTTATGAATGAAATGGTGGTCATTTGTAAGGTCCAACATCGAAATCTTGTTAGACTTCTTGGATGCTGTGTCGAGGGAGATGAGAAAATGTTAATCTATGAATTCATGCCGAACAAGAGTCTAGACCCAAACGTACCTGTTACATGCTTTGAGGTTGAACTTCTAAGGTGCATAAATGTGGTGCTTCTTTGTACACAAGAAAGGGCAAAAGATAGGCCTTCCATATCAACTGTTATTTCAATGATCAAGAGTGAAATTGTGGACCTTCCTCGTCCAAAGCAACCTGCATTCACCGTGAGGAAAATAACCCAAGACACAGATTCCTCTGGACAAAGCCATAAGACATGTTCTATCAACGATGTTACTCTTACTAATGTACAAGGCAGATGACATGATCTGAATTTTTACACAATTCTCACATGTTCTGTTCTTACTGTTCCGAGTTCGACTAGTTCTATTCTTACGCAATTTTGCTTGTACATGAATAGAAACGCAAAACATGAACTATTTTTTCCACATTACAGTTCTTTCTGGCACATGTTTTGTGTCATCAAAAGTTGGGTTTCAAATATTTGGTACTTTCTGTTGGGAATAATGCTTCTACTTCTCATCTCAGGAGGCAGTGGTTTAGAAAATGTTCTGTAAAGATTGCGAACACTGTGGGGTGAATTGCAATTAGCCTCCTCCTTCAAATGTCCGTAACTACCCCTTGATGTTTCTATTGTTACAAATTAGAATCCAATCTTAGCAACCATTGAAATATCCTTGAAATTTGCAATAGCCTCAAACGTTCACTAGTGTTCATCTCACATGATAAATTCAATGACATTGCTACCTCAAAAAATTCCATTAATCCAGTTGGTGAAAGATATGGTTGATTTTACTCAACACTGCAGTCCTTGTCGATTGATTGAACAATTTCAATCAGTATAAAAAGCTGTAAGCAACTGGAAATGAAGTTTGTGGTAATGTTCTTGTATCTACAAAGAAAGTGGCAATTCAAGGAGCAGTTCGGGCCATAATTCCGAAGAAGACAACATTCTAAATTTTCCACGGATTGCCCTCTCTGACTGTAATCCTCCAAGCCTCAAATGCTTTTTCCCCCGTTGCCGCTGTCAATGGGGCAAAAGTCCTGGCATAGAAACTCAAGCACTCAGTTAGTGCTCTCATGTGGGCACGCTAGGTGCATATTCTTGACTCATAAGTCAAGGGGTAGCGACACTTCAAGAATCTCACTATGAGGAAAAGTAACAATGTCGATAAGTGCCAAACAGGAAAGTGGTCTGATTGGACATGCCATATCCAACCCGTGACTTAAACGTAAAGACCACGAATGGCGAGTTAAAGCCGCTTGCTAGAAAAAATATGGACATGTATAGCAATAAGCCTGTAAGAGCAATATAAATTTCTTCATGAAGATGCTTAACCTGTCTTTTGCAGTGGAAAATCCACCTTTATCTTCAACCAAAGGGTTCTCTCTCTATAATTGTGATTTCCACCTTCTGTCCTAAACTTCAGTTTGTGTCTTCTAATCTTCTATAGCTAGTAAAATCAGTTTTTGCTGAGAACAAGGATTCAAGTCGTCATGATATTCCAGGGGAAAGTAAGAATATTCTCTCTCTATATTTTATCTTGTTATGTCGTAAAATTTTGCATTGGAGGAGATGTCATTACAGCTTCTGAGTACGTCCAAGACCCTGGAAGTATCATATCAAGTGGAGGTCTCTATAGACTGGGATTCTTTAGCCCCAATGGTTCTACCAATCAGTATGTTGGAATTTGGCATAACAAAATTCCTGCATATAATGTCTTTTGGGTTGCGAACAGGGATAAGCCTGTTTTAGATTCTTCTGGTGTAGTGACCATATCCAATGATGGTAATCTTGTGATAACGAACGGAAAGAAGGAATTACTTTGGTCATCAAACGTTTCCACCTCTGGAGCTAATGCAAAAGCCCAATTATTAGATACTGGAAATCTTGTCTTACTAAAACAAAGTTCTCATAGGAGCACAAATGATACAGAGACGGTATGGGAAAGTTTTCAGCACATGTCTGATACATTTATGGCGAAAATGAAGCTCAGCACTAATGTGAGAACAAATGAGAAGCAGATACTCACATCTTGGAAAAGCCCTTCTGATCCTTCAATTGGAAGTTTCTGGATTAGCCTTGAACCCCTGAATATTCCAGAAGTTTTCCTTTGGAATGGCACTACTCTGTATTGGCGAAGTGGTCCTTGGAATAATAAGGTTTTCATTGGAATACCCCAGATGGAATCAGTCTATCTTGATGGATTTAGTTTAGTGGACGATAGAGAAGGAACTGTCTATCTGACTTACAATTTTGCGGAGGTGTCTTACTTGTCGTATTTTTTTGTGAAGTCAAATGGAGAGTTGTTGCAGCCCTTCTGGGATGAGAAATATAAGCATTGGCGAATTGATTGGTCAACCCGGGAGTCTGATTGTGATGTTTATGGCAAGTGCGGGCCGTTTGGATTCTGCAATGCCATGAAATCACCAATTTGCAGCTGCTTGACAGGCTTTGTGCCTAAAAATGTTGGAGAATGGAGCATAGGAAATTGGTCCAGTGGATGCCTCCGGAGGTCATTGCTGCAATGCAACAGGACAAAAAATGGTAGTAGTAAAGCAGGACAAATGGATGGATTTGTAAAGCTTGAGAACGTGAAAGTGCCAAATTATGCAATCTGGTCATCTCCTCTGGAAGACAAGTGCCAAGAGCAGTGCCTCAGTAATTGTTCGTGTGCAGCATATGCTTATGACGCAGGCCTTGGTTGCATGTATTGGAGGGGAGACCTAATTGACGTACGGAAGTTTTCCTATGGAGGAATAACTCGTTATGTTCGACTGGTCCATACAGAACTTGGTAAGTTCTGATCAATCTGGTAATGCAACTTACTGCTTGATGGTTAGGGAATTTCAATCTGTGATATGCCAGGTGTAGTTTTAATCTATGAAAGGTAGCTAAACATTACTTTATTTTCTAATATCTGTCAATCTCATACAGCATTGTATGTATATTCTGATCTGCAGAAGGAAAAAGAGATCTGAGAGCAATTATAGCAACTGCAGTTGCTGTAGCAACAGTCATTTTCAGTATTGGTACTTTCTTTGCCTGGAAGAAGTCAAAAAAACGAGGCAAAGACAGAGGACAATCTTCAGAGGTTCCTAGTGACATGCTTGGAGAGAGCTTGAGCCAAGTCAATCTCCAGGAACTAGTGCTATATAAATTGGAAGAGCTGGCCGCAGCAACAAGCAACTTTAGTGATGCCAACAAGCTCGGAGAGGGTGGTTTTGGGGCAGTATATAGGGTAATACTGTGTAGAGGACAGCAACTCCATTTTCTCTTCTTCTTTTTTTTTTCTTAATTTCAGCAGCTCATTTAAGCCCTTTTGTGCAGGGGCGATTGCTAAACGGAAAAGAAATAGCAGTCAAAAGACTATCAAGGGCCTCAGGACAAGGATTGCAGGAATTCATGAACGAAATGGTCGTGATTTCTAAGGTCCAACATCGAAATCTGGTTCGACTCCTTGGATGCTGTGCCGAACAAGATGAGAAACTATTAATCTATGAGTTCATGCCAAACAAGGGTCTAGATGCATTTCTTTTTGGTAATATTCCATTTCTTGCAACATTCCCTTAGTCTATCATCCAGTGCCAGTTTTTAAAAAAGTACACTTTTTAATTTTAGCTGTTTAAACAGCATTTGGCTGTACCTATTGCACATACTTCACATTTTCAGTGTAATATGAAGTTCTTTCTGTGTATTTCACCCTTCTCCAGTCACAAAACTAACACGTTACTTTTTGAATTTCACTTCTGTTGTCTATTTCAGATCTGCTCAAACGAGAGCAGCTGGATTGGAGGAGACGGTTCAACATTTTTGATGGAATTTGTCGAGGTCTTATCTACCTTCATCGTGACTCCAGACTGCGCATAATTCATAGAGATCTTAAGACGAGTAATATCCTGTTGGATGAAGAGCTCAATCCAAGAATTTCGGACTTTGGAACAGCTAGGATATTTAAGGTAAAAGAAGATCAAGCAGATACACTAAGAGTTGTGGGAACCTAGTAAGTACCTCTTATATTATGAGTCTCATTCTGATTTTATCTTTCCTCCTATGATAAGGAATATGAAAGTTTTTCATGGATGGCAGTGGTTACATGGCTCCAGAATATGCAATGGAAGGGCGGTTTTCAGAAAAATCAGATGTCTTTAGCTTTGGAGTATTATTGCTGGAGATCGTAAGTGGAAGACAAAACACTAGCTTCAATGAGGAAGATCAATCCTTGAGCCTGTTAGGCTTGGTAAGCTGTTACCAACAGAGAGATCACCCTATTTCCATCAACTCAAATGCCAAAACTAATCGGACATGAATTCTGTTTCTTGGCAGGCATGGAAATATTGGGAGGAAGACAATGTAATAGCACTAGTGGACCCTAAAATGTCAGTTGGATGCTTTGAGGTTGAGATCATAAGGTGCATAAACGTGGGGCTGCTTTGTACACAAGAACTTGCAAATGATAGGCCTACTATGTCAACTGTCATTTCAATGATTAACAATGAAACCGTTGGTCTTCCTAGTCCAAACAAACCTGCATTCACCGAGAGGCAAATAACCACGGACACAGGTTCGTCCAGACAAAGCCAGAAGATGTATTCTCCCAACAATGTCACTATTACCGCTCTTGAAGGCAGATAAATGAGCTCAGAGATGCAAACTATAGCCAGCTCGTGTCTTGGACATGGAGTGAATAATTTAGTGCTAGCACGACCCTATTTACATGTACTGTTTATAAAGCAGTCTTTATTTTTCTGTTTTTTTCCCTTCATCAAATTCAACCTTGCTTAGAAATGTATGAACGTAATATTTTTAAATAGCGACATTACTGTATGTTGGGTGGTAACTAGGCCTTGCTTGTTTGTGTCATTACTAAGTTGGGGGACAAATATTTGGCAACTTCTGTATTGGTAATGCTTTTACTTCACTTTTGAGGAAGATGGTTATTACTATATTCTGGTAATCACGTTTATAAAGTACTTGCTGACTGACATTTGGCGACTTTCTGTGTTCGTAATGCTTTTACTTCACATCTGAGGAAGATGGTTATTCCTATATTCGGGTAATCATGTTTATAAAGTACATGCTGACTGATCAGCTAATTAGAGCCAACAATGGAACACAAGCTTGGTTTGTAGTTCAACAAAATCGGGAACTGTATCCAGATTTATAGCATGATTCTGAAGTACAAGTGCAAGGAGTGGAACTGAAACCAGAGACATAATCATAAGCAACTTAAAAGTAAGCGCAAGGTATTGTCAATCAAATGGCATGAATCAAGAACTCTGGAGAAAACTTTTCTACCATGTTTGTCCATGTGTTCATGTTGAACTTTCCCTCTCTTTTTTGTTTTTTCCAGATTTCCAATTTTCTGAGATCGCTTTAGTAACTATAAAGCATCAGGCTATATGAAATTTGTCATTTTTGGTTCTTAAGACAATGAAGAATCTGCTTACTTCAACTCACTTTGGACAGCGGTTTCGACCAGAATGTCTGTTGGGATGGGCACAAAGTATAATCTGAATGAGAATAAAAATGTTTAGAAAGTGTTTTGGAGGATTAGCTGGTTAGATACTTTGGTATTTGTCCAGAGAATCACCCTTTGTAGAAAGCTCAAAACGAAGTTAATTTGGCCGATGGGGGCTTCCTGTGAAAGAGAAAAGGAGAGTTGACACCAAGTAAGTAAAACAGAAAATGAAAAATAGGCATGAATGTCCTATGGCGATGAGTCAAGAATGCACTCTTTATCTCATGATACTTGTTTTTAGTGATGAAGATATGTAACTTCTTTTACAAGATGAATTTTTTTTCCTGAAACTTTGTGCATTCTTGTGTTATGATACTGTTATAGAACATACATTCTGGCGTTACAATATTGTTACATACATTCTTGTGTTATGATATTGCTATAGAAAGAAACCAGCGACCAGAGATCCGTATGACTCTAGTTAAGCCCCACGCGTTACAGTTTGAAACCATGACATCTGATGATTTATAAGCAACTACCTGAAAAGGAATTCCTGGGCTACAAAATGACAAAAGACAGCTTGCAGTCGACAAGGCCCTCTTGTTCTCCCTGAATTCCTAATACCAGGACATCTTTTAGGGGACAACAGCAAATGGCTAGGAATACAGAGGATTCACTTTGTCGACGGCCAATGAAAAGGCTATGCTCTAGCCTAGAGGAATGGATACCGCCATTTGCCATATGTGTATATATTCGAAGGTTTAACTTACTATTTTATAAATGCATTCAATGGGCAAATGTGGCAAGAATGTGGTAAATGAGAACTTTCCGTTGTTGGCAGGTGGGATAGAGGTATAGAAAGTTAATGTCACTGTTTTAGTATCCATCAAGTGAATTAAGTGAATCAGTAATGAAAATGACGTGGTAAGCAGCTTTGAAAGCTTGATAGTAATGTTCAATTTAGCAAATCATTATTTGTGACATCACGAAACTTATAAAAGTAAAATTCTTTAAAGTTACCTCAGATAGAGCTCCACCTGACCACTGGCCAAGCCTCAAATGGAGATTGTCCAGCACGTCGCAACCATGGACACTACGAAAGACTTCTAGTCTTTTCACAAAACTTGGTGTGTAGTCTTTCTGCTTCAAATAGTCCAAGCGGGCACAATTCACGTTAATCAAACCAACTGAGATGAATTAGGGCATGCATGATTCAATTTATAACCAGAAATTGATTTCTCTATTCCAAAATGAGTTTCTGAGGTAAAAAAATACATTTTATAAGGACAAATAGAAATTTGTTTGATAACGAAAAAAATTATTGTTTAAAAAAGATTTTTCCTTTTAGACGGTGATGGTGACCGGCTGGTTGGCAGCAATGGTGGTGATCGGCCGAACGGTGGCGGTGGTGACCAGCCACAGGCAACTGATGGGTTGCGGCGATGTTGGCGGTGATTGGCCGGCCGCTATGGTGACCGCTGGAGCTGCTCGGCCGGCGGTGGTGATCAGCGACGGCGACCCGCGAGCCAGCAATCAGAGGAGGCGGCGGCAACAGTGGTAATGGTGACTGGTCGGCAATAGTAGGGTGGTGGGCGGCGGCAACCGACGGTCAACTGATGGCGACGGCAATTGGCAGCAGCAACAATCGGCAGCAGCGACAATCGGCATTGGTAGACTTTGGGGGAGTTGAGCGAGTAAGAAACGATTTCTTGATTTTTCATTATGGAAGAGAAACAACAAACTTTTTATTTCCAATTTCTTAGATAAACCTATTTCTGGAATGGAAAAATAGAAAAAAGAAATTTTTCTGCCAAATGGATTTTTGTTCCTGAATGAGTCTCGAAACAGAAAAACTTATTTTGGAACAGAATTTAGGGCTTATCAACCCTTATTGTTTGTTGTGTCTGTTTTTTTTTTTATTTCCAACAATATCTGGTGGGAATCATGTAAAGCTCGTGATAATGACAGGTAAATCTCTAATCCAACTATTGATAGGAGGGTCGCCAAGATAGCTAAGCTATCATTCATACTTTCTAGTAATTGTTGCCAGGCTAGTCTGAAACTATTTATAGAGAAAGTGAAAACTAATATGAATGAAGGGGGCTTCATACTTTAATCATCAACACAACGGTAGTTTTGCGAAACGGATAATGGACGATGGAAAGTAAATCCCGGGTCCGCACAATAATCTCACCATCAACGAAGGGATAAGAATCCACGGCATAATTTGATTGAAGAAAAGCAACCGGAGAACACAATGTTGAAGAAATGCAACTATCCAAGCTTCCATGGCACGCTTTCCCTGACATGCTAGTGTCACGGGCTGATCGATTCACGACTTGTTCCTTGTTCAACCCGCGCGGCCTTAGGATACTCCGCTCCCAAGTTAGCATTCACCACTCAACCTCAACACACTCTTAAAGAAAGAAGCTCTACACTTGTATTACTCATGAGAATTGAGATGATACAAATAAGAGGGAGGAGGCTCCTTTCTATATAAAAACTCGGGAGATATCGTCCATAGATCCCTTTATGATTTAATGGCCTGTATAACTTACCAAAATTAGATGCATGAGAAATTCTCATCTTGCCCGCTCCTGGAATCTTCCAGAATCTTCAAGATCTCCTAAGGGTCTCCTTCCTTGAATAATTATCTACTTAAGATCTCCATCCAGAATAGCCACTATCATCGATGCTTGGGAAACCTCGTGGACGAGGGACTTCTCGGTCCATGACATTCTCCCCCACCTAATCGGGTGACACTCCCATCGCCCATTTGGCCTAGAATTCTTCAAGTTGTTGTTGAAATTGCCAAAGAGCTTCAGCAAGTTCCTAGCTTGCTACACTCTCCGGGAGACCCTTCCAGCGGATGAGGTACTCCTTCTTCGTTGATTAATATCTCTTCACTATGCTCCGCTCGTCAAGTATTCTTTCGATGTCACGGTCATAAAAAGACTTCGCGCCCGGAGGCGACCAATGTGACTCACCCAAATCCGGATCTCTCTTGTCCAAGTGAAAGGGTTTGAGTATACTTACATGGAATACCAGATGTAGCTTCAACATTGGTGGTAGCTCCACTTTGTATGCCACTTTTCCAACCCTTTTCACAATCTGAAATGGGACTTCGTACAGGCAAACTAGTCCTTTGTGCACGTTCTTGTGGTGTAGGACTCGATGTAGCTTTACTAGGATTTGATCCCCTCACTTCGAACTCCACGTGTTGTTGTCTTTGATCCGCCCATTTCTTCATCTTCTTGGATGTTTTCTCAATACACGCCTTGGCCAAGTTCGCCTGTTCATACCAATCCGAGGCAGACTTGTGGGCGGCTAGACTACTCCCCTTGTAGTCCATGGAAACCGCACTAGGGGTGAACAGTTTCTGTCCATTCACGATCTCAAAGGGACTCCGGCCCATCAACTTACTCCGCTACAAGTTATAAGAAAACTAGGCAACGTCAACTAACCTTACCCAATCTTTATGTGTCGTGCTCACGAAGTGTCAGAGGCGTTCACCCGCTCCATTTGTCCATCGGTTTGCGGATGGAAGCTTGATCCAGAATCTCCCAGTGAATCATGGGTCTCGGTCGCTCACGATTGACTTCAGTAGCCCCTAGTATTTGACTACATGCCTCATGAAAAGTCTGGCCACCTCCTCGGCCATGAGTCATCCTTCGTTGGCATGACGGTCACAACCTCTGACTTCGTGTGATAAATGGAGTCTCGCTCGAGCACGTCCATCGCTTATCGTACTAATAATACTTATCATCAAAACCAACCAACTAGAAGGATGCATTCGTGGACTTACCCTTGCCATTGTAGAGCAAGCCATAGTATTATTGAAAATGAGACAAGCTCGTCCTTTTATACACATAAACCGTATCTACCTAAATATTAGTAGACATGGATGTTCAGTTAATATGGATGTAATCTCGAACGGATTTACCATTGCCATCGTAGAACAGATACAACGAGGAAAATAATGGTTCTCCGTTGAGCAAGTATGGATGTTAACCGCAAATGGATTTTGCCGTGATTTGGTGATCCAAAAGAGATGTCATTAATTTGTACTAATTGCCTTGCATCATATCTATTATTTCCCTTCCATAGATGGAAATGTAAAAGTAAAATAGGTCAATTTCCATACTGAGTGAAAAATTACTCTTTTTGGAGTGGCTGTCAAAACGTTGCACTTGATGGCAAAAAAGAAAAAAAATATATGTTTATATATATCCGAGTGAATTGCTTCGGAAGCTTAATTCATGTTTAGAATCATATGTATTTAATTAGATAAAATTACATTTGAAACTACTTGTCAACATTTGATTAATCAACTAACCCGAATTGCATTCTCTCACATGATCCTGAGGTACTCGTGTACCAAAGGATAGCAAAGGGCAAAGAACTGGCAATTCCTTCTTTCTACAGAAATGTTAATGAATCTTCAGTATCCAAAAAATTACATTAACAACACAAAATCGCAACAATCAATGCATAAAGATGCTCCGAAAAATAGGGAAAGCCACAAAGCCTATGCTGATAATTTACTCCTCTCATGTACTGTAACATGGTAGAAAGTGAGATGATAATCTTAATTGTAATGCCTCAGTCTAGAAATAATATGTCATTTCTAACTTGTGCTAGCTCTTTCTGCTGCCAATAGCCATCCAAAACGAAGCTTATCTTCATCATGTTGATGTGTTAAAAGTCTCAAATCTTTCTCTGACGTTTTTGAGCTTTCTACCTAAAAGAACAGGACTCAACAAATGCTTGAACAAAGAGGTAATAGATCCATGGCGTAACTTCAACCTTATTCTGCCTTCATCTGCAATTGTTGAGAAATGGAGTGAAGAAACTACCCATTCCTTTGGCATGTAATGAGAAAAATTATCAAGGGCAGGGCTTAAAAGGAGAGCTGATAATGAAAAATTCGAGAATATGAGAAGCATTCTCTACTCCAATTTCTTGTTAGCCTTTAATTAACTTATGCAACTGAAAATTAAAGATATAATTCTCTTCCAAAATGACCTGTGTAACGGCCGTGTCTCGGTCTTCCCTAGGAGTTATTGTTAATTATTTAAGTATGGATTGCGATTTAAGGGCCCCGTGATTTTTTCTTGATATTTATTGTAATTTCCATAAGGACGTGGAAATTTTCTAAAAATTAGTTTTGGACTTCCAAAAATTTATTTATTAGCACTTTGGTCCAATAATACTTATCTTTATTTTTGGGAATTTTTTCTTAATTTTTAGAAAATTTCTCTGATTTTTGTTATAATTATTAGATTTTAATATTATCTTATCGTTATTTTTATTAGTTCCGTTTTCTTTTCCCCAAATCGGGCCAGGTCCGCGTGGCCCGACCCAGGCAAGCATATGACCCAACCCAGCCTGCGTGGCACGCGCCCAACCCACATGCGAGCCCTCTCTTCCTTTTTTTTCTTCTTTCATTTCTCAGGCATTTGCCTGAACAGTTGGCGTGCACGCACAAAGGCCGTCCCATCGACGAGCTACAACCAACTAGCCGCCGGCGTACGCTGCCAGTAGCTCTAGGCATCCCGTTGGAGGATGTCTCAACTGCGGGATGGTTGCCACCTGTCCTCAACGACTTCATCTTTGCCCTCGACCATTCCTCGCCCCTTTTTCCACTTGTGCTCGGCAAGCTCCTCGTGCGCACCATTTTCTTCCAGCTCTAAGCTCCGTTTTGATTGACACTAGTGCCGTTGTGTTCGCTGCAACACTATCTTCAAGACCCAGCCAATCGCCGCCACCTTCTTCGCCTGGTTCGCCGCCGACAGCCCCTGAAAATGTAACGCCCCGGCGTTACCCAAAGTATGGATATTGTCCGCTTTGGGCCCACTGGCCCTCACGGTTTTGTTCTCCTCGGTCCATCCGAGAAAACGCGTCCACACTGTTAAGGGACCCACAACTTTATAAGCTGGCCCAGGACTCCCCCCTAGGCGATGTGGGACAAGGATATCACAATATCCCCCCCTCAATGGCACAGCGTCCCCGCTGTGCCCTCATCAGCACCAGCGAGCGCCCCACTGTGGCCCCACACGCGGTCGGGAGTCGGCTCTGATACCACTTGTAACGCCCCGGCGTTACCCACAGTATGGATATTGTCCGCTTTGGGCCCACCGGCGTTACCCACAGTATGGATATTGTCCGCTTTGGGCCCACTGGCCCTCACGGTTTTGTTCTCCTCGGTCCATCCGAGAAAACGCGTCCACACTGTTAAGGGACCCACAGCTTTATAAGCTGGCCCAGGACTCCCCCCTAGGCGATGTGGGACAGGGATATCACAATATCCCCCCCTCAATGGCACAGCGTCCCCGCTGTGCCCTCATCAGCACCAGCGAGCGCCCCACTGTGGCCCCACACGCGGTCGGGAGTCGGCTCTGATACCACTTGTAACGCCCCGGCGTTACCCACAGTATGGATATTGTCCGCTTTGGGCCCACTGGCCCTCACGGTTTTGTTCTTCTCGGTCTATCCGAGAAAACGCGTCCACACTGTTAAGGGACCCACAACTTTATAAGCTGGCCCAGGACTCCCCCCTAGGCGATGTGGGACAAGGATATCACAATATCCCCCCCTCAATGGCACAGCGTCCCTGCTGTGCCCTCATCAGCACTAGCGAGCGCCCCACTGTGGCCCCACACGCGGTCGGGAGTCGGCTCTGATACCACTTGTAACGCCCCGGCGTTACCCACAGTATGGATATTGTCCGCTTTGGGCCCACTGGCCCTCACGGTTTTGTTCTCCTCGGTCCATCCGAGAAAACGCGTCCACACTGTTAAGGGACCCACAGCTTTATAAGCTGGCCCAGGACTCCCCCCTAGGCGATGTGGGACAAGGATATCACAATATCCCCCCCTCAATGGCACAGCGTCCCCGCTGTGCCCTCATCAGCACCAGCGAGCGCCCCACTGTGGCCCCACACGCGGTCGGGAGTCGGCTCTGATACCACTTGTAACGCCCCGGCGTTACCCACAGTATGGATATTGTCCGCTTTGGGCCCACTAGCCCTCACGGTTTTGTTCTCCTCGGTCCATCCGAGAAAACGCGTCCATACTATTAAGGGACCCACAACTTTATAAGCTGGCCCATGACTCCCCCCTAGGCGATGTGGGACAAGGATATCACAATAAGTGGGCCCAAAGCGGACAATATCCATACTGTGGGTAACGCCGGGGCGTTACAAGTGGTATCAGAGCCGACTCCCGACCGCGTGTGGGGCCACAGTGGGGCGCTCGCTAGTGCTGATGAGGGCACAGCGGGGACGCTGTGCCATTGAGGGGGGGATATTGTGATATCCTTGTCCCACATCGCCTAGGGGGGAGTCCTGGGCCAGCTTATAAAGTTGTGGGTCCCTTAACAGTGTGGACGCGTTTTCTCGAATGGACCGAGGAGAACAAAACCGTGAGGGCCAGTGGGCCCAAAGCGGACAATATCCATACTGTGGGTAACGCCGGGGCGTTACAGAAAAAATCCCTCACTGTTCAAGTATACTTTGTTTTTTTGAAAAACTTCATGAGCTTAAACTCGTAAGTTCTCTCAATCCTTCAATCTAAAGCTTGTACTATCACTCTCAATTGGTTTCTAGGTAACCATTTACCTTAGTTTTGGCTTTTGATTTGGTCTAGATTTGGCTAGGTTTCGATCGAACTTCATTTTGCCCAAAACGAACCATCGGAACCCTAGATCCGGCTGTTCCGTCGAGACCCATCCCTAGTCGTTGCTTTCAATCGATTTGTGGGTGCCTCGTGAGTAAGACCTAGCTCTCTAATTTGATTGATTTAGTTTGGATTTGGAGAAATCATGCTCGAATCGACTTTGCCCTACTCGGACTCGCCAGTAACTGAGTACTTCGTTGCCGTTCTAGGGCCAGTTAGCCAACTCCCCAGTGCCGTCAAGCTTATTGCTCGGTCACAGATGTGTTCCTCGTCTTGTGACTTGACCACGAATTGCAGCCTCCAGCCACGGATGATCCCCCATCCGGTAGTAGCCACGAACAGCTCGGTCCGTCCCTGATCCGAGCCGGTCACTCGCCCGGAGGCCTGAGCCACCTTGCCCAGCAGCTTGGCCACCTCACCGGGGCCGAAACCAGTTCGCCAAAGTTGTCGCCGGAACCCTCCTCGAAATAGTGTCTCGCCCGAGCCCTCTAAACATGGGCCTTCCCTCTGCAATCTTAGGCCGAGCTAGGTGGGCCTCGCCTCAGCCAGCCCAACGCAACCTAGAAATGAAAAAGGAGAAAAAAAATCTCTAGTCGCAGCAGCCGCCTCGGATCTTGTGCCGGCTGCCTTTTAGTCGAAATTGAGGTGAGTGGATTTCCTATAGGCTTATTTACCACTTTAGTAAATTTATAAGTATTTGGATGTCTTACTCTCAAATTTGGACGGCGGATGCCAATTGTGACTCCACCTTTTGTGTTATTGATGTGATGAGTGAACGGACCGATGAGATGGCTAGTGAGCCCGATCGCTATTGAGATAGTAAATTGTAGCGGTTGGACTATGAAATAGGTGATGGCACAAGTGATTTAGTTAGGGTCTCAAGTCGGTAATGGACGGCCTTAATTGATTAGTTCCGTATTTTATTTATTTATTCATTTATGAGCTTGACTGATGAATTATTAAATTATTGCGACTAACCTTAATTTGACAGGCATTTGGGCTTAGTGCCAAGTCCTGGTCACTGACCGGTTGACTCATCAATAGAGGGAGAGTGAAAGAGATTTATCGAGGTGATTATTCACACGGATAGGGTAATAATTTATTGAATTCTAGGCAAGAGTTAGGCATTAGGAATTTGACTGGAGGTGACAGTTGACGAGTGAGAAACGATTAGGGACCCTAGGGTGGTAGTATTTTTAGTTATGGTATAGGGGGTAGACTCAATAAGATATCTCAATATCTCATACCACCATCGCAACCCTATTTCAGGAATCAATTATGGACTCGAAAAAGGAGCCGATAGAGGAGTAGCCGATGGAGGAGGAGCCCATAGAGGAGGAGCAGGAGGAAGAATGGGTGTTGGAAGCACTCACTAGTTCTGACGAAGAAGAGGAAGACCCAAAGGAATAGGTCATTCCCGATTGTCCAGTGAACTCAGGCTGGGGTAGATGAGCGTGAACTGCAGAATGGGCAGATTTTGGAGAAGCATGAAAAGACAACATGGGAGTGAAACGAGGACTACTGGAAGTGGACTCTACATCAATACTAGGGTCCATTACATATCCATAAAGAGCTTCATGAGACAACATGTGACGGATATGATCCTGGCACACTGACCCTGACGGAACCAATCCCCCAAACGGCTGTGTGATTGACACCTAGGTCATTTAGCTTAGATTGATTAGTAGGTGTAGGTCTCCTTCTTTCTGTTTGTTGTACTATCTTCCTTGCCTTGATATTTTTTACTATACTGTTTGCGGGTAGAGGTCTTCTCCAATGCTCGTTTTTTTTTTAAGTCTTTTGCATCTTGATGTATTTTGGCGTACATGAATTGGAGCCTTAAGGTGAAGTTATGTAAGCAAATATTTGGATTATATATTCGGAGTCGGAGGGTTGTGACTGTTATTAATTTTTGTTTATCTCACTCTCGCTGTTGACTATTCTAATATTCAAGAAGGCTAGCGACCTACCTTGGACATCGCGCTTTTATTTCTTGGCCAAAAGAGAAAGTAATCGGGGACTGCTGTGTGCCTAGGAGTCGGGCGTGACAACTTGCGAAGTAATCCTTCAAATAAAGTCGATAGGAAGGCTTGTCTCTTACATGAATGCCCTAATCAACTAATATAAAAACGTCTAGCAACATTTTAACACAGCGTGGAGCACTAGTGACCGATAAGGAACATATGATCTTGCTAAGAGGAACATTTATTTAAGGATCGACACATGAAAAGCTCTATGTTGTGGCCATTTCACTGCTAGTTTTTAAATTTACAAGGTAGTAAAAGGGGCATAGCTAGTGAAATGGCGAAAGGGGTACTTTTAAAAGGGTACCTGGGTGAATAGCCAACAATTATTTTTTTCAGCTTTTTAATCAAATCTAATATACACTAACTAATTTCTTTTGCCTTTTCAATTAACACTAATTAATGATTCTTAATTGAAGTAAGTAATGTCAAACCCATGTGGGTGTGGGTGTGTTCATTTTAGTGGCTCATTTGGTCCCTTTGTACAGGGGACACTACCAAAAGGTCAGGAAATCCCAATCAAGAGGTTATCGAATGCCTCAGGACATGGGCAGCTACAATTTATGAACGAGATGGTGTACAATTTGTAAGGTCCAACATCGAAATTTGTTAGACTTCTCGGATGCTGAAGGAGACGATAAAATGTTAATCTATTAATTCATGCCAAACAAGAGTCCAGGCACATTTCTTTTTGATAACGTTCCACTTATTTTAATGTTGCCTCAAACCATCATTTACACCGCTATATCCAGAGAACCACATTTGTATAGTTAGACTTTTAAACCGAATTGGACTGTTCCTGCTCTAGATGCTACAAATTTTCAGTTGGGCTTTAAACTTCTCTCAGTGCATTTCACCTCTTTTGCAATTGCAAAATATGTAACTTCTGAATTATACTTCTATTATCCACTCAGATTCATAAAAAACACAGCAGTCATTATCAGTTGATTGTACGATTTCCATCAGTATTTAGTCGTAAGCAATTGGAAATTACGTGCATGGAAATGATAATGAATCTACGCCTCAAACTTGAATCAAGGCAACGATCTAAAATTAGCCCTATTACATTTGAACTTCTGTGTGTTCCACCAACCCAGTCAACGAAATGACAGAGATTCTCCACGTTTTGCTTATGTTATCTATTCAGATCCATTCTAGTGCGAGCATGTTGATTGGAGAAGATCGTTTGACATTATTGATGGAATCTGTTGAGCCCTACTGTACCTTCACTGGGACCCCAGGCTAAGGGTAATTCAAAGAGATTAAAAGGCAGTTAATATCCTGTTGGACCAACAGTTCAATAAAAAAAATTTAGACTTTGAAATGGCAAGGATCTTTGGAGGCAATATAGATCAAGCATATATGTGGAGTCGAGGGGACTAGTTAATACCTCTTTACATCTTGCATTTCCTAACATTTATATTGTCAACTCAGCATGAGGAGTCTAAACATTAATGATGAAATGCAGTGGTTACATGGCGCCTGAATATGCGACAATCAGATGTCTTTAGCTTTGGTGTGCTATTTCTTGAGATCATTAGTGGGAGACAGACGCTAGCTTCAACAAGGAAGATTAATCCTTGAGCCTTCTTGGATTGTAAGCGTTTACTGATGTAGAATTATGATTTTTTTCATAGACTGACACTACAATAGATAACTGACTCGAGTTTTGCACAGGCATGGAAGTTGTGGAAGGAAGACGACGATCTAGCACTAGCAGACCCAAAGATATCTGTAAGGTGCTTTGAAACAGAGGTTCTAAGGCGCACAAAAGTGGGTCTTCTTTGCACACAACTTGCAAAAAGATAGAAGACTGTCGTTTCAATGCTCCACAGCAAAATTGCAGATTTTTCTAGTCCTTATCATCCTGCATCCACTGAGAGGCAACTAATCTGAGACACAGATAGCTCCCAACAAAGCCAGAGTAGAGGTTCTATCAACAATGTAAATCTTAGCAGTACTGAAGGCGGATGACAATGTTCTTGAGATGTAAATATTTCCATGTTTGATTTTCCTTTCCATTATGAACGAGCATGAGATGGGGATGCATCACCGTGGGTGAGGGCACACAACGTTCTGAAGCAGGTATTTCCTTGGAAGCCTTCCCACCCCATTCCCCTCTCTGTCAAGGAATGCAAAGTGCAGGACAACCTAATTACATACATTCATGGTACCTAGATTATAATCAAAAAACGAGAAGCTCCATCTTTTGCTAAACCTGAGTCCTTTTAGGATTGAACAGCATGTATTGAAAAATATCTACCTCAAACCATATGCATATAAGTTGATAAGTAATTCCACATGGACCAACACTATCTCAGTCATTGATCATAGGAGTCAACAGAGAGAGATTGGGCAGTGATGATAGCAACCGCTATGATTGTGGGAACAATCATTTTCGTTATTGCAATATGCTTTTCCTGGAGGATGTTGAAGAAAAGACGAGGTAATTAGTTTTACGGTCATTAGGTCTTGTTATCCGCATGAATGTTCTTTACATGGATTCTGCACCAAGAATAGCACAGAAATGCAGTTTTCCGATGGATAAGCATCGTTAGTGGTTTCTGATTGAAACATGCTTAAAGAAAATTTGGGCAAAGTTAATGTCCAAGCTAGTGCTATATAAACTGGGAGAAACTGGCAGCAGCAGCAACCAGCTTTAGTGACACCCATAAGCTAGTGCAGGGTGTTATCAGGCCAGCATACAGGGAAATAATATATCGTGTTGATGAAAGTAATGTTGTTTTATCTTTTGGCAGCTGATTGAGGACTTTTGCAAAGGGGGGACTGTTAAATGGGAACGAAATGACAGTCAAAAAGATTATCACAAGCCTCAGGACAAGGGTTCCAGGAGTTTATTAATTGAGATGAAGGTCATTTCTAAGGTCCATATCTAAAATTTATTAGAGTCCTTGGATATTGTGTCAAAGGAGATGAGAATATGATAAATTACGACTTCATGCCAAATATAAGTCTAGACGCTTCTATTTTTTGGTAAGATTTCACTTGTTATAAGATTGTTAAAATATTGTCCCTCTTTTTTCTGTGCCAAGCAAAGAAATGATGAGTCTCATTCTTAATTTTAGCCATGCATTTTATTGCACCTTCTGCACATCTTCAGCATTATTTGAACTTCTATCTATGCATTCACTTTAATCCAGTGTAAAAAATGATAAAAATATATGGCAGTTTACTTATATTGTCCATACAAATCCTCTCAAACGTGAACATCTGAATTGAAAAAGACGGTTCAACATTGTTGATGGGATTTGTTGAGGCCTACTGCATCTTCAGTGGGATTCTAGACTTCCAATAATTCATACAGATTTGAAAGTGAGTGATATCTTGTTGGATGAAGAGCTCTGTTAGGAAATATAATGAGGGTAAATGTGTCATTTACATTTATAGGTTGCTCACATATATATTGTATTGTATTCTAGTAACTCTTGTATTCAAGACAATACAATACACAAACATTTACTCTCTCAACATGGTATCAGAGCCGGGTTAAACCCTACCGCTGTCGTTTGCCGGCGCCGCCCATCGCCGCCGTTCGCCGGCGACACCCATCGCCACCACAGTAGCCCACCAAAATCATCGCCGTTCACCGTTCTCCTTCTGCTGTTCACCGTTCTCCTTCTGTTGCTGCTGGAATTTCTGGGTTTCCCTAAACTTTGAAACCAACGACTGGGTTCATCTTGCTTGAAGCTTCTGTTCTACACGAGAAGCTTCTTTCTTGTACAATCGGCGGAGGACTGCTCGACACGAGCGATGGCGGAGACGTACTGAGAATCTAGCGCAACCAGCGGACGACCGTCACCACGACCTCCGACGTTCGTCTACCGTCCACCGTTCGAGCTCCTCAGATGGTAGTCCTTCGCCGCCGTTCCTGAAGACCTTGACTCCAGCGTTCTGAAACAGAGCGAGCTAGGGTTTCTCAAAAAAAAAATCGAAAAAAAAATCGAAAAAAAAAAATCGCACTGCAGTCCGTGGAAGATGCTGTCTAGTATCCTTATGTGAGTCCTAATTGTCATAACTTGATACTTGCAGTGCTGGTTGATATGTACATGGTGATTCTAGTTTATCTTATGATTTCGACGATTGGTTGCTACTGCAAGTCTGGCTTTATGGACCCTCTCTGACTGCTTGATTATTGAGGCATTATTATTGGATTCAATCGTGTCTTGGTGTCTTGGTTCGACTTGTCGGATTGGCCTGTTTGTTAGACTACAGAGGGGTTCATACTGATGGCGTTTGCCTCTGGGTCAAGTTTGACGCATTTTCAATTGACATCTGTTAAGTTGGATGGAACTAATTATCCATCATGGTCTAAAGCTGTCGAGGTTTATCTTACTGCCACTAGACAACTTGATTATCTTAAGAAGGAAATTCCCTCGGATGCAAGTAAGATTGATGATTGGGTTGCAGGAGATGCCATGATCCGTACACTGCTGTGGAATAGTATGGATCCTAATATTAGTCCCCACTTTATTCAGTGTAATTCTGCTAAGGAAGTTTGTGAGAAATGTGCTTTACTTTATTCAGGTCAGAATAATATGACACGAGTGTGTGACACATGGGAGACTTTGTTTGATCTTCAGCGTGGGGATCAGTCTCTATCTGAGTTTTATGCCCGTTTTACTACACTTTGCCGCCAGCTTGATACTTATCTCCCAGCTTCTACTGATCATAATGTCTTAGTCAAGCGCCAGGAAGACCTTCGAGTCATCTTATTTCTTAAAGCACTTGGATCCGAATACTCTTCTCTTCGTCAGCAAATTACATCCGACAGCTGCCTTCCTACAGTTGATGAGGTCTTTTCTCGAGCGCTTCGTTCAACACCTACCTCTAAGATTTCCACTACAACTTTAGAGACAAGTGCTATGCTTTCTCATGGGTCTCGTGGTCGTGGAGTTAGTGGTCGTGGTTATCGAGGTCAAGGACATGGATCTATTCCAAGTGGACGTCGCGGTGGTCGTGAAAGAAATATTGGTAGCCGTAGCTCTCACTATTGTAATCATTGTCGGAAGACAGGTCATACAGAAGATTATTGCTACATGCTTCATCCAGAGCTACGGCCGCCCTTTGCTACATATGCTGAAGTGGCAGATTCTTCCTTAACAGCTCCATCAGACCTTACTACTGCGCATAATGCAAAAGATTCGGTTACCCTGACACATGCTGAATATGTGGCTTGGCTTTGCTCCCAACAGGTGACAGGAACTTCAGCTCCCACTGCCACTCTAGCACATATCTCAAAAGGTAGTTCATCCTGTTTGTTTTCTCCTTTGTCAAACTCTTGGGTTATAGATTCGGGAGCTACTTATCATATAACTGGTAACTCTCAATTGTTGTCTTCGTTACATCCCATATCTTCTGGAGTGTCCAACTCTATTACCTTAGCTGATGGTTCCACTTCTCAAGTTACTAGTATTGGAGATGTCCATTTGAGTTCCTCTCTTTCTTTATCATCTGTGATTCACCTTAAATCTCCATATAATTTGCTTTCTGTTAGTTCCTTGACTAAGGAGCTAAATTGTTCAATCACCTTTTTCGCTTCTCATTGTGTCTTTCAGGATTTGAAGACTGGACAAATGATTGGTGGGGGACATGAGTCAAATGGCCTATACTATCTGGATAAGGAGGTGATCGCAGCAACTGTTATGAAGCACACGTCGATTGATGTATATCGGCTGCATTGCCGCGCTGGTCATCCACCACCAAACATACTTCGACGCTTGTTTCCCGAATCTGAGTATGTGACTTCTTTTGAGTGTGAAACTTGTCAGTTTGGAAAACATCATAGAGCTTCTTTTCCTTCTCGTTTTCAGAGTCGTGTGTCTAGTCCCTTTGAACTAGTTCACTCTGATGTATGGGGCCCGTGTCGTGTTTCCAACACATCTGGTTTCCGTTATTTTGTTACCTTTGTGGATGACTTTTCCCAAATGACTTGGTTGTTCTTAATCAAAGATCGAACTGAGATTTTTCATTGCTTTCGTCGCTTTTATTTTGAGGTGTTGAATCAATATAATACTTCTGTCAAAATTCTACGATCCGACAATGCCAAAGAGTATCTTGCTGTTACTTCTGGTTTTCAACCTTTTCTCAATTCTCATGGCATTATTCATCAAACTTCATGTTCATATACACCACAACAAAATGGTGTCGCTGAACAAAAAAATCGTCACCTTCTTGATGTTGCTCGTTGTCTTATGTTTCACATGCATCTGCCTAAAACCTTTTGGGGTCATGCTATTCTTACAGTTTGTTTCTTAATTAATCGACTTCCTACCTCTACTCTTTAGGGGGAGACGCCTTTCTCCATTTTACACCCAAATCGTCCTCCTTTTACTTTACCCCTACGCGTCTTTGGTTGTGTTTGCTATGTTCATTCTCTGACTCCGGGTCTTGACAAGTTAGCTCCTCGTGCTGAAAAGTGTGTCTTTGTTGGGTACTCTCGAACTCAAAAGGGTTATAAGTGTTATAATCCTCGCAGTTGTCGTGTGATTGTATCTACCGATGTGACCTTTTTTGAAGATCAGTCCTACTATACTCCTCAATCGATTCTCACAGTGTCTCCTCATGATGTTGAATGTGTCTTGCTGACTCTTCCACCTGTCCCAGTTCCTCTAGCATCACCCACAGGTTTTCAATTCGCTGAGCGCACTTACCATCGGCGAGGAAGAGCTCCCACTACCGAAGTCCGACCATCACTTGATTCCTCTGTTCCTCCATCAATTGATGTGCCATCTTCAGATCCTGATCCACCCATTGCTACCCGCAAAGGTAAGCGTTCTTATGTTGGGCGTCCTAGGGATCGTTACACACTTTACTCCGGTTTCTCTGATTGCTTTAGTACCCGTCATCCTCTTTCAAAATTTGTATCTTATGATCATTTATCTCCTTCCTTCTCCACTTTTATCTCGTCCTTGTCCTCTATTTCTGTGCCTAGCAGTGTCACTGAAGCTCTTGCTCATCCTAGCTGGTGACAAGCCATGGAGGATGAAATGAAGGCACTTATTGAGAATCACACTTGGGAGTTCACCCCCTTACCTGCGGCAAAGCAACCTGTTGGTTGTCGTTGGGTCTTCACTGTTAAGGTTCATCCTGATGGCACTGTTGATCGATTGAAGGCACGATTGGTTGCCAAAGGGTATACTCAAACATATGGTGTTGATTACGATGACACATTCTCTCCTGTCGCGAAAATCCCTTCCGTTCGTGTCTTCATTTCTCTGGTGGCACGTTTTGGCTGGTTACTTCATCAATTAGATATCAAAAATGCATTCCTACATGGTGATTTGGCTGAAGAAGTGTATATGGAGCAACCGCCCGAGTTTGTTGCTCAGGGGGAGAAATCTAGTCTATCGCTTACATAAAGCTTTATATGGACTTAAGCAATCTCCTCGTGCATGGTTTGGCAAGTTTAGTGATGAGGTTATCAAGTTTGGACTAAAGCGGTGCCAAGTAGATTATTCGGTATTCAGTTCCATCTCCTCAGCTGATTGTATTCTTCTAGTGGTATATGTGGATGACATTATCATTACCGGTAGTGATTCAAATGGTATTCAACGTCTCAAACAGTTTCTACATACACAATTCAGCACTAAGGATTTGGGACGTTACGCTATTCTTAGGTATTGAAGTTGCCTACTCACATACATGTATCAATTTGACCCAACGAAAATATGTTCTTGATATTCTTGATGAGGTTGGCCTTATTGGGGCAAAACCGGTTGATTCTCCTATGGAACCAGGTGTGAAACTTGATGCAAAACTTGGCGAACTGTTACATAATCCAACAAAGTTTCGGAGAATAGTTGGTAAATTGAATTATCTTGCTGTCACGAGACCTGATATATCATTTGTTGTTAGTGCTGTGAGCCAATTCATGAATTCTCCTCGAACTACTCATTGGGATGCTGTGCTTCGGATTATTAAATACTTAAAAGGGGCACCTGGTAAAGGGTTAATTTTCAAGAACTATGGTCATCTAAATATCACAGGTTTTTCTGATGCTTATTGGGCTGGATGTCCTACTAGTAGAAGATCTACATCAGGTTATTGTGTATTTCTTGGAGGTAACTTAGTTGCATGGAAAAGCAAGAAACAAAATGTGGTTTCTCGATCAAGTGCTGAAGCAGAATATAGAGCGATGGCACATGTGACAAGTGAATTGCTCTGGTTAAGGATGTTATTGTCAGAAGTCAGGCCATCAACATCAGAACCATCACTCTTATGTTGTGACAATCAAGCAGCTATTCATATTACAAATAACCCTGTCTTCCATGAGCGAACAAAGCATATTGAGGTGGATTGTCACTTTATAAGAGAAAAGGTTCAAAAGGGGGAAATCACTCTTCAACATACAAGAACGGAAGATCAACTTGCAGATATCTTTACCAAGTCCTTAAGAGGGAATACAGTGAATTTCTTATGTAACAAGTTGGGATTGTTTGAAATCTACATCCCAACTTGAAAGGGAGTGTTAGGAAATATAATGAGGGTAAATATGTCATTTACATTTATAGGTTGCTCACATATATATTGTATTGTATTCTGGTAACTCTTGTATTCAAGACAATACAATACACAAACATTTACTCTCTCAACAAGCTCAATCCAAAAATTTCGGACTTTGGAATAGCTAGGATATTTGGAGGCAACGAAGATGAAGCACATATGCGAATAGTTTTGGGAACCTAGTTAGTACCTCTTTAACTTTTGAAGTTCCTAATATCATTTTATTTCTGCTCAGCAAAAGGAATATGAGCATGTCTAATGAAACCCAGTGTTACGTGGCTTCTAAATTTTCAATGAGTGGGCGATTTCCAGAAAAATCAGATGTCTTCAGCTTCCGCAGATTATTGCTAGAGATAGTAAGTGCAAGACAGAACACCGGCATTAAGGGGGAAAATCGATCCTCGAGCCTTCTAGGACTCATAAGCTATTGCTGGCATAGAATTCTGTTAGCGCTTACTGGCATAAAATTCTTGTCATTTTCCTCCACTAACATAGCTATATCAATCCCCAATTTTTCAAAGTCATGGAAATTGTATAAAGAAAGACAAAGTTCAAGCACTGGTGGACCCAAAAGTATTAATCAGATGCTTTGAAATTGAGCTAATGAGGTGCAAAAATGAGGGCTTGCAAAAGACGGGATTTCAACTGTTATTCTGATGCTCCACTGCCAAATTGTGGATCCTCCCAGTCCGAGCTAAAATGCATTCACTGAGGGGCAAACAACCAGAGTTGCAAATTCCAAAAGAGGACCTATCAACCATGTTAAGAGCAACACTATCTATTGGAGCTTTAGCGAGATAGACATTCTTGAAAACTTAGCTCAAAGCTGAGCATTTTATCACATTATTGTAATCAATTCTCGTATTTATTCCAACCTACTGTATTCGCTGCTCGTCAGTTCTTTTGTTTTCAATAATCTTGCTGGCGAATGGATCAAACACCAAACCAGGAAAACTGAACAGGCTGACTTCTGTAAGTTGGTCACCTTTTGGCGCTTATAAAGCATGTCAAGCATGAAGTGCCTGTTGGAGCAGTGCTCTAGCAGATGACGGTATCTGTCCCGCCCCGCTCCCGAGCGTGCGGCAGTCCTTGATCTACTTCTTCTCTACGGCCATTGAGTAGCAACGTCTCAGGCGGGTCGCTGGCCTTCAAGTCTCTAACGGAAGCGTAAATCTTCGCACCATCAACTCCCACAGAACTCGTCCGCAAAATTCGATCTCCAATCATGTACCTGAAAAATGGTTACCACGACATGTTGAGATAAAATCTCAGTAAGTCTAATCCTATGCCGAAATTAGGCACGCCATCGCGATAGGGTCCCTGCTTCCACTCTCGGCACTACCCCAACCACTAACATGACTTGGCTCATCTCCAAAGTGCTAATTCCTTCAAAGACCCCATCCTCATCGCATAGCCAATCTAGAATCTCTCTCTAATGCTAACGGAACTTCTCAATGGTCTACCCCCTATGCTTGAACCAAGAATGCTACCACCGTGAGGTCCTTACTCATGTATCTCTCATCAATCGTCACCACCAGTCGAACTCCTTTCCATTGAACCCATGTACAACTAAATCAATTCCGTCTCTCTCTAATAACAACTTCATATTTTCTATGAGTCAACCAGTTCGTAACTGGGACTTGGCACTAAGCCCGGACCAAAGAACGCGTTAGGATTAACCAACATAAGGCTATAGCTCATTGAATAAGTAAAAAGCACATCCGAATAATTAAATTACTAACCGAGTAAATAAATTACTCATTAAATAAATAAAACACTAATTGAATAAATAAATTACTCATTAAATAAATAAATTACTAATTGAGTAAATAAATTGCTAATTGAATAAATAAATTACTAAACAAACAAATAAATAAATTGCGCAATTAGCCAAATGAAGCCGTCCACAACCGGCTTGGGACCCTAACTAAATTTCTCGGATTAAACCGAATTCATCAAGGTGCCAGGGTCACTGACCACGCTGGTTTATTCCAACCATCATGCCCACTCGTCAATTCGACGTCGATACCAATTTTTAGGTTCCATCGACTTTCACCATTGATTAGGGTCCACTGGCCTCTAAGGCAAACCGGGGTCAACAACCACGCCGGTCAACTCATCCGTATTAATGATCAATCACGATCATTCGTGACCAATTACGCATTCAATAACATTGAATAAATCAACACAATATGGCAAAATAAATTTTAGGACAATTTCCCAAAATTTCTAAAGGTCAACCACTCAGGCCTACTAAATAGGGATTCACCCGGGTTCCTAAATCGAATCCAGAATCTTTCGTTCGACAAACTACGGGCGCCATCACCTTAATTAGTAGCCGTTTGCCCAACCACACAATTTTCACAATTTTCGCTAAAATAATCCAAAATACTTAAATTTAATAAATAGTTCATCTCTAAGCGAAATCCGAGCCAAGCTTCTAATTGCGCAAATTGTCAATCCAACCTTACCCAGCTAATCATCAAATCCAACTGTAGCCCATAAATCTCAATTCTGCCCCCAAACTTCCGAATTTACGATTTTGCCCATAAGCTCTAATTTGGCCCTAATTGACCAAATGTAGTAATCTAAATCCACAATCGTAAAATTGCTCACATAACTCTCACTAGCTACTAACCAAGGTAGCTAACATAAATAATTTACCAATTTGCCCTCCAAGTAATCAATTTTGCCAATTTACTCCTAATTTGCCAAAATTACCAAATCGCCCCTACTTCCTCTAAAAGTCGCCGATCAACTCATAATCGCCCAATCAACAATCAATCCACCTTAATCAAGTCCACAATCATCAACTAAAGCGGTGAACAGCCCTAATTGAGGGATAGGATGTCCACTCACATGATTTCCTCACGAATAAGCGGCTCACGGCAAGCTCCGGCGAACTTCCGGTGAGGTTCCGACGGCCGGGGATGTTCCTTGGTGGCCCTGGATGGTTGAGGGACTCATGAGTGGCTGTGGGTGGCGACGGAATGGCTCCGAGATGCCTCGGAGGCGCGCGACCAGCAAGCCCTAGAATTGGTTCGCGGCCAAATTTGAGCAAACGGTGTAAAATTGGCAAACGAAACCTATTGGGCTTTGTAGAGAGGACTTACACGAGTCCAATGGTGGTGGTGGCGTCGCTTGAGGTGGCCGGAGGAGAAAGAAATCACTCCTCGAAGTTGCTGGCCGGAATTGCAGTTCAAGGGAGGAGGAGTTGTGCTTCGGGGTTGATTTCTCTCAAACGGCTCAACACCAACGGCCGAAATCGGTACCGTTGTGTTCGTGGGACTCCCATCTATCGATTGGAGGTGGTGGGGAGGAGTGGGTCTCGCCGGAGAGAGTACGGTGGCCAGCGAACAGCAACATAGGCAAAACAGGGCACTCGGCTGTTTTGGGGATGGAATGAGTGATTTTAGACCAAATCAATCCCAACCAAAGCCTAGATTAGGGTAAAAGAGTACCTACCAATCAATTGGAAGCAACGGCAAGGGCTTTAGATCGAAGGATTGGGAGAAATCGTGACTTGAAGGTCGGACCCAAATCTGGAAATTCCAGAAAAACAGCTCCGGCGAGCCTTCTTTGGGGGCTTCTCGACGGCGAACTAGGTGGAATCACGAGATGAGGTTGGTCAATATGGAAAGAGGGTTTCACAAATATTCCAATGCCACAAACGGCTTGTCAATCAGAGGTCTGAGCTGAAAGTTATAGTCTTCCAAAGATGGGGTGTCGCTTGGGTCCGAATTTGAGAAAGTTCAAACCCAGAATAAGTGTTCCATGAGGGCTTCTTTCGGGGCCTATAAAATGAAATCTAGATGGATTCTTGGGTTGTGGTTGGTCTCTTTAGAAACTAGATGTTACGAGGAAGACAATGGCGCAAACGGTACCTAAAACGGAGGTCGGAGCAAGAAGTTATGGCCTGGTGAAGGAGGGCCGGTGAGCAGCGAAAACCGAAGAAGAAGATGAGGAAGAAGATGGTCGCGGGAGGGAAGGGAGAGAGAAAAGAGAGAGAGAGTGAGCTGATGAGATGGAGGCTGACTTGTGGGTCCCTCCATGTGCTATCTATATACTCAATCAAGGAAGAAAGTCAAAGTGGGAGGGGAAAGAAGAGGGTGGCGTGCACGCAAGGGGGGGAAAGGAAAGAAGAAGAGAGAGAGAGAGAGAGAGAGAGAGAGAGAGAGTCGGCTGCACATGGGGGAGAGAGGAGAGAGGAATTTACCAAAAAGTCCCTAAGATAATTCAAACCCTTAGGGGCCAAAATGCAATTATCCAAAAGTTGGGGGACTAAAACGCGATTTCCGAAATCGCCCGAAACGAAATCTCACGGTTTAGTCTGGGGACTCCCCGGGGCCGACGGGCCACAAACTAAACCTGTAAATTCGCGCAATCAAGCCTCGAAAAGAGGTCGAAAGCAGGTCGTGACAGTATCCTGAGCTAGATTCAGCTAATATGAACAACATCCAGAATGTGTCAATACAAGTCACTCAAGTTTGGCGGCAACACAACCAAAATAGAACCACTGGCAAGTTGCAGCAGCCATCAAAACGTGATCCACCTAGTAAACATCTCCGATGTGAAGGTGGAGTAGGTCCCGGGTGCCATGGAAAATTGATAGCCATCGCATGGCCGACATTAGATGTTGGTCGCGTCCAAAGTGGCGGTGGATAGGTAATGGCGTCGGAGTGGCGAAAAGATGATATTTTGTGCATGTATCTAGCAATGTGAAGGTACAACGGCATCATTACCATTAAGATTCAGTCCTCAATCTGATTGCAGGCGAAATATGACGGATTTTTCATATGCAAAAGCACTCAGTTTCGATGACAAAACTTAGATATTGGTCACGCCCAAAGTGGCGGTGGACAGGTAATGGTGTCGGAGTGGCAAAAAGATGATATTTTGTGCATGTATCTAGCAATGTGAAGGTACAACGGCATCATTATCATTAAGATTTAGTCCTTAATCTGATTGCAGGCGAAATATGACGGATTTTCATATGCAAAAGCACTCAGTTCGATGACAAAACTTAGATGTTGGTCGCGTCCAAAGTGGCGGTGGACAGGTAGTGGCGTCGGAGTGGCGAAAAGATGATATTTTGTGCTTGTATCTAGCAATGTGAAGGTACACCGGCATCATTACCATTAAGATTCAATCCTCAATCTGATTGCAGGCGAAATATGACGGATTTTCATATGCAAAAGCACTCAGTTTCAATGACAAAACTGGAAATTGGTCCATTTGTGAATCATTACATCATTGCAATTGATAAGCCTAACAAGGCATGCAACTCATTCGGGATAATTCCAATTTGCTCCCCTATGGTATTGGCAAATGTCTTAGTCACCCCTGGTAAGGTTTAATGTCTTACGTTAAGTCAAGATCCCATCATTTATTTTTCGTCCCGTTTCTACCTTGACTTCCATCTATGGTTTCTGACCCAGCATGTGACATCACATTCTCCGTTTCTCCATTCAGTAAGGGCAAAATAGTTAGCCAACTCTGTCTTTTCTCTTAGGCATCCACAGGTCACTTGCCCATTTAAATCACCCCCAAATTAGACACATTAGTGTAAAGAAGAGAGTTGTCAGCATATTGTTTTCCATTGAATGGAACAGTATTATGAATTTCCCCTTCTAAGACATTTTAGGGCTGCCAAAAAAAATAAAACAATGAGGTTAAGTGAAGGGGTAGGTGACAATGGAACAATGTGAAAATGGGTTTGATTTTTCTTGATGTGAAATTGGAGAAGAAGGACAATGTGAGTTGACTATTTTGCCTCGACTAGTGGATGGAAAGTGCGCCTGGCAACACCCATCAATTCTACTCCAGTAAGACTCCCAAGATGAAATTTTCGGTCTTATTGAGACAAAAATAAAATTAACAAAGTATATAAAGTCATCGTCCGTTAGTTTTATGACAAATTAATAATATAACAAATATATTCAAAAAAACTGATTGACTCTATTACTTGCAAAAATGATTGAATAAAAAATATTTTCCTTATTCAAGAAAATTTTAGACATAAATTGTTATTCAAAATATAAATATTTGTTTGTTAATTAATTATTTCAAGTGATTTAAATGATCATTTTTAAATTATTAATTTTTCGCGAAACAAACAAAACCTTAACATAGACAAGCTTAATTTGAATTAATCCAACTTATTCTACAGGTTGAAAAGGAATTTTCCACTAGTTTCAAATAGTCAAAGGGATGTAAAAATAAACCTCATCTTATGAAAGATCACTAAACTTAATATAAGGCTCACCTAATGGAATTACTAATATATTTAAACATATTTTCCATTTGAAAGTCGCAAAACATACATTAAAACTGCTAATTTTGTTAGGCCAAAAGTAATTTTCCCTTAAAAAATTATCAATCACTCGCTAATAAATCAAGAGAGACACGATCGCATGAAAAGTTACTTAGCCTACATAGTCCAAAAACTTAATAAAATTGATGCTTTTGACACAATAGTTTTAATTATCTTCAGGAAAAATGGTTGCTCACCAATAAATTGGTATGAAAACTTACTAATCACGTAAAAAAAATACTAGTTTCAATATGATAGAAGCATGTAATGTTATGGAAAACCACTGGTTAAATTAAAAGGAACAAGTGACTATAGACAAATAGGTAGATGTGTACTTCCTTATTTTAAAAAAAAATTCAATTCTATTAAAACGAAAAAAATGGACAGAACCTAGATAAGTAATTTCATTCATGAATTTGCTTCGCTCACGACAAGCTTGTCCAGAAACAATCATATTAAAGAACAAAACATAAAATAAAGTTACTCGAATGAGAATTTCAAATATTTAAATAGAATCGATCAACGGTTGGCAAATCCAGGTCGGTCCCATCGAGTGAACCGGCTGGACCCCATCGCACGACTTGGTTCGCTGGTCGTCGCTCGTTCTCTCACGCCAAAACGGCAGTGACATTCAATTCGGAAAGCGTCCAAAAGGCCAAGCCCCCATCAAACATGTCCTTCCGGTCCTCCCCTGCCGCCCCCTCTGTCGTTGCGTCCTGCGTGTGGATGGAGAGAGTCCGGGGACTGTGGCGACGTGACCTCAGTGGAGACGACTCGACCCACCACTCAGTCTTCGTCGCTCAGTCCCATCACATCCAACCTACGGGCTACAAAGAGTCGCCGAAGAAGATGTGACGTCCGGTCGTCGTCCGTCGTCCGTCGTCCGTCGTCCTCTTCCGCCTCCTCCTCTCCTGGCTTGGAAGGTGCATTGACTGCTGGAAGTTGGCGTGGGATTTACTTTCGTGACTCAAGTCGAGTAGCGTTTCAGTAATTGCCGTTCCAGGGGGAAGTTAAGATGATCTTTGTGGTTCTTGAAGAAGAAAGAGTAATTTGGCCCATAATGCAGTTCAGCCATCAGATGGCAAAAAGTGATTTCTTTTGCCTTTCCAACGTAGAAATAATCCTATGACATAGTCCCAGAAAAATTACTGACGTTGACGGAAGGATGTGAGTATTGATACAAAGTATGGAATTAGGTCGCTCGAGATCCTAATGCACTAAATTGTGATAGCGCATATTGGCTCATTGTGAAAGTTCCAATTTCTAAAAAGACCAGAAAAAAGAGTCGGAGGATGAATTCTTAAGGGGCCAATTTTACCGGTTCACAAATTGATAGAGAACCTTTAAGTGCTTATTGGAAATTACTCTTTTTTTCCCGAATTGTTTTTCTTTTCATAATTTGAGAAAAATCATATGATTTTACTTGAGTTGAAGTGATATTCATGTACCCTATAAAATTCGAGATGCTCAATACTTCAAATGGAATTAAAGACGCTAAGCAGAAAATGAATGAACATATCCTAAGCTTCTCATGACCCAGAACAAGTAGATTGTTGATACGAAGAACAAGTGGTTTTTGCGAAGACGACAGAGATCCAATGGGCAACGCCTATGCTGAATAGCAGAGACCACAATCTTGCACTCTGCAAAAAGCTGTGGGGCCCTTAGCTAGGAAATTCAGATTCTTCAATATCGCTTTCTTCCATGGAGGTCCTCAAGTCCATTATGCAGGGACTATGCAAATGATAATCAGGCCTTGTAGTGGGAAACCGCCGTCACCTTCAACCACTAGGCCTTCCTCTGCAGAATCCGGATTTTCATCTTCTGTCCTCATATTCACTTGAGGCTCGTGGTGTTCTTGGTACTTACTCTACCAAAGCCACTAGCGCTGCAGCAGCGTGCCGGGTTATAGGTTGTTGAGGAGGAAAGATTCAAGTTGTCAATATGATATTTCAGGGAAAAGCAAGATTGTTGGTTCTCTTTCAAATGTGTCATTATGTTCTAAAATTTTGCATTGGAGGAGATTTTATCACAGCAACTGAGTATATCCAAGACCCTGGAAGTATAACATCTAGTGGAGGTCTCTACAGAATGGGATTCTTTAGCCCTAATGGTTCTGCAAATCGCTATGTGGGGATTTGGTACAATAATGTTCCTACATATAATGTTCTGTGGGTAGCGAACAGGGAGAATCCGATTATAGACTCTTCTGGTGTTGTGACGATATCTGATGATGGTAATGTTGTGGTCATGAATGGAAAGAGGGAATTAGTTTGGTCATCAAACGTTACCAATTCTGTAACCGATGCAAAAGCTCAGTTGTCAGCTTCTGGGAACTTTGTCTTGCTCAAACAGAGCTCTAACTCTAGTGCAAAGGATGCAGAGACTCTCTGGGAAAGTTTCCAGCACATGACCGATTCTTTCTTAGCAAAAATGAAGCTCAGCACTAACTCAGGAACAAATGAGAAGCAGGCACTAACATCTTGGAAAAGTCCTTCTGATCCATCAACTGGAAGCTACTCAGTGACGCTTGATCCACAAAACATTCCTGAACTTTTCATTTGGAATGTCAGTTCTCTGTATTGGCGGAGTGGTCCATGGAATGGTAATACATTCATTGGAGTACCTGAGATGGAATCAGTCTACATTAATGGGTTTAACCTGGTGGACGATCACGAAGGAACAATCTATTTGACTTACAGTTTTGCAGAGGTGTCTTACATGTCATATTTGTTATTGAAATCAAATGGGGAACTGGTGCAACCATATTTGGATCAGAACAGCAGTTCCTGGGGAATTGTTTGGTCATCTCGGGTGAGTGATTGTGATGTCTATGGCCAGTGTGGACCATTTGGAATCTGCAATGCCAAAAAATCACCAATTTGTAGCTGCTCGAGAGGCTTTGAGCCTAAAAACTTTGAGGAATGGAGAAGAGGAAATTGGTCCGGTGGATGCATTCGGAAGTCATTGTTGCAGTGCAATGGATCTACAAATGGTAGCCCTACAGCCAGCAAAAAGGATGGATTTTTAAAGCTGGAAATGATGAAAGTGCCAAATTCTGGAATTTTTTTTAATACCCTTGAGGATACTTGCCCAGGAAATTGTTCAATTAATTGTTCGTGTGTAGCATATGCATATGACTCTGGTGTCGGCTGCATGCACTGGAGAGGAGACCTAATGGACCTACAGAAGTTCTCCGTTGGAGGAACAACTCTTTACGTTCGGGTGGCCCACTCAGAACTTGGTAAATTAATTTTACCCTCAGATGATGGTTCTTATCAATTTGGTAGTGCAGCTTATATTTAGATGGATCAATACACTTGGCTCAACTCATTCTTTAAGATGAGCACACACGTGCACGCTTCAAATATAGGCTTGGGCAGGGTCTAATAGGAAGCCTGGATAAAGTAACAAATTTGCATATCTTCTTGACTACGACAAGTCTTATTATTAGCTATTAAATAAGTGTTCCAAAATGATTTGTTTAATAGTTGCTTACTAGCAGCATCAACATAGTCTGAGGCATCAACTTATGTCTCCGTTCTGACCTCCAGAGGAAAAGAGACATCTGAGAGAAATCATAGCAGCTACAGTCATCATAGGAACGCTCATTGTCATCATCACAATATGGTTTTCCAGGAGGAAGGCAAAAAAACGAGGTAACGTGTAATGCAGCTGTTTTTTTTATAGGTAAAGCATGTAATGCAGCTGTTGAATCTTGGAATTCCCAATAATTTATGAGTTTGCATGGATTAAATAACAGATTTTTTTTTTCTGGATCAGCAGTAAAGGAGAGCGAGGACAAACATTTGTGCAGTGGAGAAGCCCCTTCAGTGGTTTCTAATGAAAAAATGCTTGGAGAGAACCTGGGCAGAGTTGAACTCCAGGAATTTGTAAAATATAAATTTGAGGAACTGGCTGCAGCAACAGGAGACTTTGATGAGGCCAACAAGCTTGGACGAGGCGGTTTCGGGCCAGTATATAAGGTATAAGTATTTATGTATAGTTCAGTATTATAAATGTATGTGTGTGTGTGCGTGTTAATTTCAGTTGCTCATTTTAAGTCCCTGTGCACAGGGGAGATTACCAAACGGTCAGGAAATAGCAATCAAGAGGCTATCAAGAGCCTCAGGACAAGGGCGGCAGGAATTTATGAATGAAATGGTGGTCATTTGTAAGGTCCAACATCGAAATCTTGTTAGACTTCTTGGATGCTGTGTCGAGGGAGATGAGAAAATGTTAATCTATGAATTCATGCCGAACAAGAGTCTAGACACATTCCTTTTTGGTAATATTTCTCTCTTCTTCTTTTTTATATATTGCCTCAAACTTTCATATATACCATATATCCAAAAAGCCTCATTCTTATAGCTAGCCACTTGAACAGGATTGGACTGATATCCAAAAGTGTTCTGTTTGGCTTTGAACTTCTGTGCATTTCACTGTTTTTCCAGTTGCAAAACTGAATTTTTTGCATTGAACTTCTATGTCAATTCAGATCCACTTAAAAGAGTGTATTTGGATTGGAGAACACGGTTCAACATAGTTGATGGAATCTGTCGAGGTCTACTTTATCTTCATAGGGACTCTAGACTAAGGATTATTCATAGAGATTTGAAGGCAAGCAATATCCTGCTGGATGAAGAGCTCAATCCAAAAATTTCCGACTTTGGAATGGCTCGGATATTTGGGGTGAACGAAAATCAAGCTAATACGCGAAGAATTGTGGGAACCTAGTTAGTACCTCTTTAATATTGATGTTCGCAGTGATTTTTTTCTCTCTGTTCAGAATATGGAATCTGAACCTGTTTGATGAAATGCAGTGGTTACATGGCTCCTGAGTATGCAATGGAAGGGCGGTTTTCAGAAAAATCAGATGTCTTCAGCTTCGGCATATTATTACTGGAGATTATAAGTGGAAGACAGAACACTAGTTTTCATGAGGAAGATCAATGCTTGAGCCTTCTAGGACTGGTAAGCTCTCATTGATATAGGAGTTGGAACTGCGTTCTATTCTCAGAAACTGGAACTCCAATAGTGAATTGGGTTGATTAATTTGCAGGCATGGAAGTTATGGAATGAAGACAATGTTATAGCATTAGTGGACCCAAACGTACCTGTTACATGCTTTGAGGTTGAACTTCTAAGGTGCATAAATGTGGGGCTTCTTTGTACACAAGAAAGGGCAAAAGATAGGCCTTCCATATCAACTGTTATTTCAATGATCAACAGTGAAATTGTGGACCTTCCTCGTCCAAAGCAACCTGCATTCACCGTGAGGAAAATAACCCAAGACACAGATTCCTCTGGACAAAGCCATAAGACATGTTCTATCAACGATGTTACTCTTACTGATATACAAGGCAGATGACATGATCTGAATTTTTACACAATTCTCACATGTTCTGTTCTTACTGTTCCGAGTTCGACTAGTTCTATTCTTACGCAATTTTGCTTGTACATGAATAGAAACGCAAAACATGAACTATTTTTTCCACATTACAGTTCTTTCTGGCACATGTTTTGCGTCATCAAAAGTTGGGTTTCAAATATTTGGTACTTTCAGTTGGGAATAATGTTTCTACTTCTCATCTCAGGAGGCAGTGGTTTAGAAAATGTTCTGTAAAGATTGCAAACACTGTGGGGTGAATTGCAATTAGCCTCCTCCTTCAAATGTCCGTAACTACCCCTTGATGTTTCTATTGTTACAAATTAGAATCCAATCTTAGCAACCATTGAAATATCCTTGAAATTTGCAATAGCCTCAAGCGTTCACTAGTGTTCATCTCACATGATAAATTCAATGACATGCTACCTCAAAAAATTCCATTAATCCAGTTGGTGAAAGATATGGTTGATTTTACTCAACACTGCAGTCCTTGTCGATTGATTAAACAATTTCAATCAGTATAAAAAGCTGTAAGCAACTGGAAATGAAGTTTGTGGTAATGTTCTTGTATCTACAAAGAAAGTGGCAATTCAAGGAGCAGTTCAGGCCATAATTCCGAAGAAGACAACAATCTAAATTTTCCACGGATTGCCCTCTCTGACTGTAATCCTCCAAGCCTCAAATGCTTTTTCCCCCGTTGCCGCTGTCAATGGGGCAAAAGTCCTGGCATAGAAACTCAAGCACTCAGTTAGTGCTCTCATGTGGGCACGCTAGGTGCATATTCTTGACTCATAAGTCAAGGGGTAGCGACACTTCAAGAATCTCACTATGAGGAAAAGTAACAATGTCGATAAGTGCCAAACAGGAAAGTGATCTGATTGGACATGCCATATCCAACCCGTGACTTAAACGTAAAGACCACGAATAGAGAGTTAAAGCCGCTTGCTAGAAAAAATATGGACATGTATAGCAATAAGCCTGTAAGAGCAATATAAATTTCTTCATGAAGATGCTTAAACTGTCTTTTGCAGTGGAAAATCCACCTTTATCTTCAACCAAAAAGTTCTCTCTCTATAATTGTGATTTCCACCTTCTGTCCTAAACTTCAGTTTGTGTCTTCTAATCTTCTATAGCTAGTAAAATCAGTTTTTGCTGAGAACAAGGATTCAAGTTGTCATGATACTCCTGGGGAAAGTAAGAATATTCTCTCTCTATATTTTATCTTGTTATGTCGTAAAATTTTGCATCGGAGGAGATGTCATTACAGCTTCTGAGTACGTCCAAGACCCTGGAAGTATCATATCAAGTGGAGGTCTCTATAGACTGGGATTCTTTAGCCCCAATGGTTCTACCAATCGGTACGTTGGAATTTGGCATAACAAAATTCCTGCATATAATGTCTTTTGGGTTGCGAACAGGGATAAGCCTGTTTTAGATTCTTCTGGTGTAGTGACCATATCCAATGATAGTAATCTTGTGATAACGAACGGAAAGGAGGAATTACTTTGGTCATCAAACGTTTCCACCTCTGGAGCTAATGCAAAAGCCCAATTATTAGATACTGGAAATCTTGTCTTACTAAAACAAAGTTCTCATAGGAGCACAAATGATACAGAGACGGTATGGGAAAGTTTTCAGCACATGTCTGATACATTTATGGCGAAAATGAAGCTCAGCACTAATGTGAGAACAAATGAGAAGCAGATACTCACATCTTGGAAAAGCCCTTCTGATCCTTCAATTGGAAGTTTCTGGATTAGCCTTGAACCCCTGAATATTCCAGAAGTTTTCCTTTGGAATGGCACTACTCTGTATTGGCGAAGTGGTCCTTGGAATAATAAGGTTTTCATTGGAATACCCCAGATGGAATCAGTCTATCTTGATGGATTTAGTTTAGTGGACGATAGAGAAGGAACTGTCTATCTGACTTACAATTTTGCGGAGGTGTCTTACTTGTCGTATTTTTTTGTGAAGTCAAATGGAGAGTTGTTGCAGCCCTTCTGGGATGAGAAATATAAGCATTGGCGAATTGATTGGTCAACCCGGGAGTCTGATTGTGATGTTTATGGCAAGTGCGGGCCGTTTGGATTCTGCAATGCCATGAAATCACCAATTTGCAGCTGCTTGACAGGCTTTGTGCCTAAAAATGTTGGAGAATGGAGCATAGGAAATTGGTCCAGTGGATGCCTCCGGAGGTCATTGCTGCAATGCAACAGGACAAAGAATGGTAGTAGTAAAGCAGGACAAATGGATGGATTTGTAAAGCTTGAGAACGTGAAAGTGCCAAATTATGCAATCTGGTCATCTCCTCTGGAAGACAAGTGCCAAGAGCAGTGCCTCAGTAATTGTTCGTGTGCAGCATATGCTTATGACGCAGGCCTTGGTTGCATGTATTGGAGGGGAGACCTAATTGACGTACGGAAGTTTTCCTATGGAGGAACAACTCTTTATGTTCGACTGGCCCATACAGAACTTGGTAAGTTCTGATCAATCTGGTAATGCAACTTACTGCTTGATGGTTAGGAAATTTCAATCTGTGATATGCCAGGTGTAGTTTTAATCTATGAAAGGTAGCTAAACATTACTTTATTTTCTAATATCTGTCAATCTCATACAGCATTGTATGTATATTCTGATCTGCAGAAGGAAAAAGAGATCTGAGAGCAATTATAGCAACTGCAGTTGCTGTAGCAACAGTCATTTTCAGTATTGGTACTTTCTTTGCCTGGAAGAAGTCAAAAAAACGAGGCAAAGACAGAGGACAATCTTCAGAGGTTCCTAGTGACATGCTTGGAGAGAGCTTGAGCCAAGTCAATTTCCAGGAACTAGTGCTATATAAATTGGAAGAGCTGGCCGCAGCAACAGGCAACTTTAGTGATGCCAACAAGCTCGGAGAGGGTGGTTTTGGGGCAGTATATAGGGTAATACTGTGTAGAGGACAGCAACTCCATTTTCTCTTCTTCTTTTTTTTTTTTTTAATTTCAGCAGCTCATTTAAGCCCTTTTGTGCAGGGGCGATTGCTAAACGGAAAAGAAATAGCAGTCAAAAGACTATCAAGGGCCTCAGGACAAGGATTGCAGGAATTCATGAACGAAATGGTCGTGATTTCTAAGGTCCAACATCGAAATCTGGTTCGACTCCTTGGATGCTGTGCCGAACAAGATGAGAAACTATTAATCTATGAGTTCATGCCAAACAAGGGTCTAGATGCATTTCTTTTTGGTAATATTCCATTTCTTGCAACATTCCCTTAGTCTATCATCCAGTGCCAGTTTTTAAAAAAGTACACTTTTTAATTTTAGCTGTTTAAACAGCATTTGGCTGTACCTATTGCACATACTTCACATTTTCAGTGTAATATGAAGTTCTTTCTGTGTATTTCACCCTTCTCCAGTCACAAAACTAACACGTTACTTTTTGAAATTTCACTTCTGTTGTCTATTTCAGATCCTATCAAACGAGAGCAACTGGATTGGAGGAGACGGTTCAACATTATTGATGGAATTTGTCGAGGTCTTATCTACCTTCATCGTGACTCCAGACTGCGCATAATTCATAGAGATCTTAAGACGAGTAATATCCTGTTGGATGAAGAGCTCAATCCAAGAATTTCGGACTTTGGAACAGCTAGGATATTTAAGGTAAAAGAAGATCAAGCAGATACACTAAGAGTTGTGGGAACCTAGTAAGTACCTCTTATATTATGAGTCTCATTCTGATTTTATCTTTCCTCCTATGATAAGGAATATGAAAGTTTTTCATGGATGGCAGTGGTTACATGGCTCCAGAATATGCAATGGAAGGGCGGTTTTCAGAAAAATCAGATGTCTTTAGCTTTGGAGTATTATTGCTGGAGATCGTAAGTGGAAGACAGAACACTAGCTTCAATGAGGAAAATCAATCCTTGAGCCTGTTAGGCTTGGTAAGCTGTTACCAACAGAGAGATCACCCTATTTCCATCAACTCAAATGCCAAAACTAATCGGACTTGAATTCTGTTTCTTGGCAGGCATGGAAATATTGGGAGGAAGACAATGTAATAGCACTAGTGGACCCTAAAATGTCAGTTGGATGCTTTGAGGTTGAGATCATAAGGTGCATAAACGTGGGGCTGCTTTGTACGCAAGAACTTGCAAATGATAGACCTACTATGTCAACTGTCATTTCAATGATTAACAATGAAACTGTTGGTCTTCCTAGTCCAAACAAACCTGCATTCACCGAGAGGCAAATAACCACTGACACAGGTTCGTCCAGACAAAGCCAGAAGAGGTATTCTGCCAACAATGTCACTATTACCGCTCTTGAAGGCAGATAAAATGAGCTCAGAGATGCAAACTGTAGCCAGCTCGTGTCTTGGACATGGAGTGAATAATTAGTGCTAGCACGACCCTATTTACATGTACTGTTTTTAAAGGAGTCTTTATTTTTTCTGTTGTTTTCCCTTCATCAAATTCAACCTTGCTTAGAAATGTATGAACGTAATATTTTTAAATAGCGACATTACTGTATGTTGGGTGGTAACTAGGCCTTGCTTGTTTGTGTCATTACTAAGTTGGGGGACAAATATTTGGCAACTTCTGTATTGGTAATGCTTTTACTTCACATTTGAGGAAGATGGATATTCCTATATTCTGGTAATCATGTTTATAAAGTACTTGTTGACTGATATTTGGCGACTTCTGTGTTCGTAATACTTTTATTTCAAATTTGAGGAAGATGGTTATTCCTATATTCGGGTAATCATATTTATAAAGTACTTGTTGACTGATCAGCTAATTAGAGCCAACAATGGAACACAAGCTTGGTTTGTAGTTCAACAAATCCGGAACTGTATCCAGATTTATAGCATGATTCTGAAGGACAAGCGCAAGGAGTGGAACTGAAACCAGAGGCATAATCATAAGCTACTTAAAAGTAAGCGCAAGGTATTGTCAATCAAATGGTGCTGAGCTTTCTCCCATGGAAATGGTAATAATCTACGCCTCAAACTTGAATGAAGGCAACGATCTAAAATTAGCCCTATTACATTTGAACTTCTGTGAGTTCCACCAACCCAGTCACCGAAATGACAGATTCTCCACCTTTTGCTTATGTTGCCTATTCAGATCCATTCTAGTGCGAGTATCTTGATTGGAGAAGATCGTTTGACATTATTGATGGAATCTGTTGAGCTCTACTGTACCTTCACTGGGACCCTAGGCTAAGGGTAATTCAAAGAGATTAAAAGGCAGTTAATATCCTGTTGGACCAACAGTTCAATAAAAAAAATTTAGACTTTGGAATGGCAAGGATCTTTGGAGGCAATATAGATCAAGCATATATGTGAAGAGTCGAGGGGACCTAGTTAATACTTCTTTACATCTTGCATTTCCCAACAGTTATATTTCTACTCAGCATGAGGAGTCTAAACATTAATGATGAAATGCAGTGGTTACATGGCGCCTGAATATGCGACAATCTGATGTCTTTAGCTTTGGTGTGCTATTTCTTGAGATCATAAGTGGAAGACAGACGCTAGCTTCAACAAGGAAGATTAATCCTTGAGCCTTCTTGGATTGTAAGCGTTTACTGATGTAGAATTATGATTTGTTTCATAGACTGACACTACAATAGATAACTGACTCGAGTTTTGTACAGGCATGGAAGTTGTGGAAGGAAGACGATGCTCTAGCACTAGCAGACCCAAAGATATCTGTAAGGGCTTTGAAACAGAGGTTCTAAGGCGCACAAAAGTGGGTCTTCTTTGCACACAACTTGCAAAAGATAGAAGACTGTCGTTTCAATGCTCCACAGCAAAATTGCAGATTTTTCTAGTCCGAATCAGCCTGCATCCACTGAGAGGCAACTAATCTGAGACACAGATAGCTCCCAACAAAGCCAGAGGAGAGGTTCTATCAACAATGTAAATCTTACCACTACTGAAGGCGGATGACAATGTTCTTGAGATGTACATATTTCCATGTTTGGTTGTCCTTTCCATTATGAACGAGCATGAGATGGGGATGCATCACCGTGGGCGAGGGCATGCAACGTTCTGAAGCAGTTATTTCCTTGGAAGCCTTCCCACTCCATTCCCCTCTGTGTCAAGGAATGCAAAGTGCAGGACAACCTAATTACATACATTCACGGAACCTAGATTATAATAAAAAAAATGAGAAGCTCCATCGTTTGCTAAACCGGAGTCCTTTTAGGATTGAACAGCATGTATTGAAAAATATCTACCTCAAACCATATGCATATAAGTTGATAAGTAATTCCACATGGACCAACACTATCACAGTCATTGATTGTATGAATCAACAGAGAGAGATTGGACAGTGATGATAGCAACCGCTATGATTGTGGGGACAATCATTTTCGTTATTGCAATATGCTTTTCCTGGAGAATGTTGAAGAAAAGACGAGGTAATTAGTGTTATGGTCATTAGGTCTTGTTATCCGCATGAATGTTCTTTACATGGTTCTGCACCAAGAATAGCACAGAAATGCAGTTTTCCGATGGATAAGCATCGTTAGTGGTTTCTGATTGAAACATGCTTAAAGAAAATTTGGGCAAAGTTAATGTCCAAGCTAGTGCTATATAAACTGGGAGAAACTGGCAGCAGCAGCAAGCAGCTTTAGTGACACCCATAAGCTAGTGCAGGGTGTTATCAGGCGAGTATATAGGGAAATAATATATCGTGTTGATGAAAGTAATGTTGTTTTATCTTTTGGCAGCTGATTGAGGACATTTGTAGAGGGGAGACTGTTAAATGGGAAAGAAAGAACAGTCAAAAAGATTATCACAAGCCTCAGGACAAGGGTTCCAGGAGTTTATGAATTGAAATGAAGGTCATTTATAAGGTCCATATTGAAAATTTATTAGAGTCCTTGGATATTGTGTCAAAGGAGATGAGAATATGATAAATTACGACTTCATGCCAAATAAAAGTCTAGACGCTTCTATTGTTTGGTAAGATTTCACTTGTTATAAGATTGTTAAAATATAGTCCCTCTTTTTTCTGTGCCAAGCAAAGAAAATGATGAGTCTCATTCTTAATTTTAGCCATGCATTTTATTGCACCTTCTGCACATCTTCAGCATTATTTGAACTTCTATCTATGCATTTCACTCTAATCCAGTGTAAAAAATGATAGAAATATTTGGCATTTTACTTATATTGTCCATACAAATCCTCTCAAACGTGAACATCTGGATTGAAAAAGACGGTTCAACATTGTTGATGGGATTTATTGAGGCCTTTTGCATCTTCAGTGGGATTCTAGACTTACGATAATTCACACAGATTTGGAAGTGAGTGATACCTGTTGGATGAAGAGCTCAATCCAAAAATTTCGGACTTTGGAATAGCTAGGATATTTGGAGGCAACAAAGATGAGGCGGATACACGAATAGTTGTGGGAACCTAGTTAGTACCTCTTTAACTTTTGAAGTTCCTAATGATTGTATGTCTGCTCAGCAAGAGGAATCTGAACATGTCTAATTAAACGCAGTGTTATGAGGCTTCTGAATATTCAATGAATGGGCCATTTCCAGAAAAATCAGATGTCTTCAGCTTCGGCAGATTATTGCTAGAGATAATAAGTGGAAGACAGAACACCGGCATTAAGGGGGAAAATCGATCCTCGAGCCTTCTAGGACTCATAAACTGTTGCTGGCATAGAATTCTGTAAACGCTTACTGGCATAAAATTCTTATCATTTTCCTACACTGACATAGCTATACCAATCCCCAATTTTTCACAGTCGTGGAAATTGTATAAAGAAAGACAAAGTTCAAGCACTGGTGGACCCAAAAGTATTAGTCAGATGCTTTGACACTGAGCTACTGAGGTGCATAAATGGGGGCTTGCAAAAGACGGCTTTTCAACTGTTATTCCGATGCTCCACTGCCAAATTGTGGATCCTCGCAGTCCGAGCTAAAATGCATTCACTGAGAGGCAAACAACCAGAGTTACAGATTCCTTGGAACCAAGCCCCAAAAGAGGTCCTATCAACCATGTTAAGAGTAACACTATTGGAGCTTTATCGAGATGGACATTCTTGAAAACTTAGCTCAAAGCTGAGCGTTTTATCACATTATTGTAATCAATTCTCGTATTTATTCCAGCCTAATGTATTCACGGCTCGTCAGTTCTTTTGTTTTCAAATAATCTTGCTGGCAAATGGATCAAACACCAAACCAGGAAAACTGAACAGGCCGACTTCTGTAAGTTCGTCACCTTTTGGTGCTTATAAAGCATGTCAAGCATGAAGTGCCTGTTGGAGCAGTGCTCTAGCAGATGAAGGTATGCTGAGCTAGATTCAACTAATATGAACAACATCCAGAATGTGTCAATACAAGTCACTCAAGTCTGGCGGCAAGACCACCAAAATAGAACCACTTGCAAGTTGCAGCAGCCATCACAACATTCCACTTGGTAAAGATCTCAGATGTGAAGGTGGAGTAGGTCCTGGTTGCCATGGAAAATTGATAGCTAGCGCACGCCCGACATTAGATGTTGGTCGTGTCCAAAGTGGTGGTGGTCGGGTAATGGCGTCAGAGTGGCCAAAAAATTAATATTTTGTGCATGTATCTAGCAATGTGAAGGTACAACGGCATCATTACCTTGAAGATTCAATCAGCAATTTGATTGCAGGCGAAATATGACGAAATTTTCCAAATGCAAAAACACTCGGTTTCGATGACAAAATTGGAAATAGGTCCATTTTTGAATCATTCATCATTGCAATTGATAAGCCTAACAAGGCATGCCAACTCATTCGGGATATTTTCAATTTGCCCCCCCTATAGTTTTGGCAAATGTCTCAATCACCCTTCGTAAGTTATAATTTCTTTTGTTAAGTCAATATCCCATTATTTATTTTTTGTCCCATGTCTACCCTGACTCCCATCTTTGGTTTCTAACCCAGCATGTGAGATCACATTCTCCACTTCTTCATTCAGTAAGGGCAAAATAGTTAGCCAACTGCGTCTTTTCTCTTAGGCATCCATAGGTCACTTGCCCATTTAAATCACCCCCAAATTAGAAATATTAGGGTAAAGAAGAGAGTTGTCAGCATAATGTTCTTCATTGAATGGAACAGTATTATGAATTTCCCCTTCTAAGACATTTTAGGGCTGCTAAAAAAAAGAGGGTAAGTGAATGGGTAGGTGACAAAATTGGATTCTGGGGTGCCTTGTCACGGCTTAGGGCCGTCCGATTTAGATCGGATTGCCATAGTCTTTCCTCCCTATTAATGGGGGATATCTGATCTGATCGAACGGCCCACAAGATCGAGACCTCTGACCTCTCTAACACATGGTTAGGGGATTCGGATCCAACATTGGCGGGTGAAATTGAAAATGAGTTTGTGATTTTTCTTGATGTGATATTGGAGAAGAAGGACACCGTGAGTTGACCATTTTGCCTCGACTAGTGGATGGAAAGTGCGCCTGGCAACACCCATCAATTCTACTCCAGTCAGACTCCCAAGATGAAATTTCCGGTGTTATTGAGACAAAATTAAAATTAAAAAAGTATATAAAGTCATCCTCCGTTAGCTTTATGACAGAGGAATAATTTAAAAAATGTATTTATAAAACTGATTGATTCTACCGCTTATAAAAATAACAAAAAAATATTTTCATCCTCCAAGAAAATTATTAAACATAAATTATTATTTATAATGAAAATATTTTTATTAATTTATAATTTCAGGTGACTTAAATGATCATCTTTAGAAAAATATTGTTTAAATTATATGTTTTCTGCAAAACAAACCAAGCCTTAACATTCAAATTAATCCAACTTATTCTATAGGCTGAAAAGGAATTTTCCACTAGTTTGTAATAGTTCAAGTGATTTACAAATAACCTTCTCTTACAAAAAAAAAAAAATATCAAGTTCAATATGTAGAAGAATGTACTGTTACGGAAATTCACCAGTTACATTACAAGGAACTAGTGACTATAGACAAATAGGCAAATGTGTACTTCCTTATTTTGAAAAGTTTCAATTCTATTCAAACAAGAAAATGGACAGAGCCTAGATAAGTAATTTCATTCTTAAATTCAATTCACTCACTAGTCTGGCCCAGCTCGTCTAGACCAAATCAATTTAAAGAAAAAAAATATAAAATAAAGTTACTTGAATGAGAATTTCAAATATTTAAATAGAATTGAATTGCTTATCAATGGTCGATAAATCCTAGTTGGCCCCATGGAGTGAATCGGCCAGACCCCGAACTGTGCGTGATGTCGGGTGTAACCCATCACACTAGGGGTGAGCATTAATCGGATTGAAAATTCCACGTTCCATTTATATGGAACCAAGAACCGGATCATTGGGTTTTGATTGATCGGCTCATCTAAGATTTAACCATCCACGATTATGCTTCTTTCTTTTTCTCCACCTTATTTTCCACTCTCTAGAAAATAAAACCGAAAGCGAATCGAATCAGGCGAGAACCGTTAAAAATTTAAAATAGAGCTAATGCATAATTGGTAATTAATAATTACTCACTCGAAAATCGGATTGGACCAAATCAAAATCGGACCGAACCGCCCATTCCGATACGATCCGGTTCTCTGCTCTAATTAATAGGGAGCCAATTTTATTGGTCCGAGCTTAAAACCAGGAACCGCCCTTAGAACCAGGAACCGCCCCGATCACCCCTACATTGCACCACTTGGTTCGCTCGTCATCGCTCTTTCTAGTGCGCCGAAACGGCAGTGATGATTCAATTCGGAAAGTGTACGAAAGGCGGGGCCCCCATCCCACGTGTCCTTTCGTTCCTGCCCCGCCGCCCCCCCTGTCGCCGCCTCCTGCGTGTGGATGTGGAGAGGACTGTGGTGACGTGAGCTCAGTGGAGACGGCTTGACCCACCACTTAGTCTTCGTCGCTCAGTCCCATCACACCCACCCCCACCCCCACGGGCTGTAACGAGTCGCCGAAGAAGATGTGACGCCCGATCATCGTCCTCTTCCGCCTCCTGCTCTGCTGCGTGGCTTGAAAGGTGCAGTGATTGCTGGAAGTTGGCGTGGGATTTACTTTCGTGACTCAAGTCGAGTACGGTTTCAGTATTTGCCTTTTCCAGGGTGAAGTTAAGATGATCTTTGTGGTTCTTGAAGAAGAAAGAGTAATTGGGGCTATAATGCAGTTCAGCCATCAGATGGCAAAAAGTGATCTCTTTTGCCTTTCCAACGTCAACATCAATTAATCATGCGCAGTAGAAATAATCAACTTATGACATAATTTCAGGAGACGAAGGATGTTAGCATGGATATGAAGTATCAAATCGGGCCGCTCGAGGTCCTAACTATATAGCACCGTCGCGGATACGCAACACGATACGACACGACACGTTGACATATCATTTCTCAAAAAGTAAAAAATTTCAACACGTTCCGACACTTTATATATTAAATTAATATTTTTATATATAAATAAATAATAAAAGAGCCTAGAATTAATCTATACTAAAAACATTAATTCTACATTTGTTAATATCATTCATTATTTTAATTTGACAAATTCAACTATATTTTATTATAACAATCAATAACATTTGGAGGAAAAGATAAATAATCCACATTCTACTATTAAATTTAAAATTTAACAATAAGAAAAAAAAATCAACATTCCGTCATCAAATATAACAAAAAGTCATTCATCCACAATATCCCCATTTTCCCGAACTAACTCTAGGATTTGCAAAAAAATCTCAAATCGCATGATAAAGAAATCTAGGATGCTGGATTGAAAAAGAAAATAGAATAACACAACTTGCTAACCTGAGATGAGCAAAAAGATGAAATCTCGAAAGCAAAAGGTGAAGCAACGTTGGCGAGAGACTCATGATGAAAGAAGAGAATGAGAGGTGCCTTGAGTGCGTTCGACTAAGAAGAATCCAGAAGTATTGAAAATTTATTTTAGCTAATATTATTAGTATTATTATTATCACAATATATTTATATTTAGACCCCATAAGTATTGAAAATTTGTAAATATAACCTCACACGTAGCGGAGTCACGTGTCGAAATTTTCGACTCGTGTCCATTCGCGTGTCAGAAACAGTTGATCGAGTGTCGGATTTCTGACACGCTTTGACCGCGTGTCGGAGCATGTCAAAGAGTGTCGGACACGTGTCGAAGTGTCGGACACGACACGAAAGGTCCCGTAGAGTGTTGATGCTTCTTAGGGTCCTAATGCACTAAATCGTGCTGCAGCATATTCGCTCATTGGGAAAGTTTCAATTTCTAAAATGGCCAGAAAAAGAGTCAAGGGTGAATTCTTAAGGGGCCAATTTTACCGGTTCACAAATTGATAAACCTTTAGGTGTTTATTGGAAACAACTCTTTCTTTCTTGAATTGTTTTTTGTTTTTTCATAATTTGTGAAAAAATCATATGATTTTACTTGAGTTGAAGTGATATTCACACACTATATGAAATTCGAGATGCTCATTACTTCAAATGAAATTAAAGAAGCTAAGCAGAAAATGAATGTCAGACTGAACATATATCCTAAGCTTCTCATGACCAAGGAACAAGTAGATTGTTGATATGAAGAATAAGTGGTTTTAGTGAAGATGATGGAGATCCAATGGGCAACGCCTATGCTGAACAGTCGGGACCACAATCTTGAACTCTGCAAAAAGCTGTGGGGCCCTTAGCTAGGAAAATCAGATTCTTCAATATCGCTTTTTCCATGGAACTCCTCAAGCCTATTGTGCAGGGACTATGCAAATGATGATCAGGCCACATGGGTATCTCTTGTAGTGGGAAACCACCATCACCTTCAACCACTAGGCCTTCCTCTGCAGAATCCCGATTTTCATCTGCTGTCCTCAAATTCACTTGCGGCTCGTGGTGTTCTTGGTACTTTCTCTACCAAAGCCACTAGCGCTGCAGCAGCGTCCCGTGTTATACATTGTTGAGGAGGAAAGATTCAAGTTGTCATTATGATATTTCTGGGAAAAGCAAGATTGTTGTTTCTCTTTCAAATGTCACATTATGTTCTAAAATTTTGCATTGGAGGAGATGTCATCACAGCAACTGAGTATATCCAAGACCCTGGAAGTATAACATCAAGTGGAGGTCTCTACAGAATGGGATTCTTTAGCCCTAATGGTTCTGCAAATCGCTATGTGGGGATTTGGTACAATAACGTTCCTACATACAATGTTCTATGGGTAGCAAACAGGGAGAATCCGATTGTAGACTCTTCTGGTGTTGTGACGATATCTGACGATGGTAATCTTGTGGTCATGAATGGAAAGAGGGAATTAGTTTGGTCATCAAATGTTACCAACTCTGTAACCGATGCAAAAGCTCAGTTGTCAGACTCTGGGAATCTTGTCTTGCTCAAATCGAGCTCTAACTCTAGTGCAAAGGATGCAGAGACTCTCTGGGAAAGTTTCCAGCACATGACCGATTCATTCTTAACGAAAATGAAGCTTAGCACTAACTCAGGAACAAATGCGAAGCAGGCACTGACATCTTGGAAAAGCCCTTCTGATCCATCAACGGGAAGCTTCTCAGTGACGCTCGATCCACAAAACATTCCTGAAATTTTCATTTGGAATAGCAGTTCTCTGTATTGGCGTAGTGGTCCATGGAATGGGAATATATTCATTGGAGTGCCTGAGATGCAATCAGTCTATATTAATGGGTTTAATCTGGTGGACGATCACGAAGGAACAGTCTATCTGACTTACAGTTTTGCAGAGGCATCTTACTTGTCATATTTGTTATTGAAATCAAATGGGGATTTGGTGCAACCATATTTGGATCAGAACAGCAGTTCTTGGGGGATTGTTTGGTCATCTCGGGTGAGCGATTGTGATGTCTATGGCCAGTGCGGACCATTTGGAATCTGCAATGCCAAAAGCTCACCAATTTGTAGCTGCTTGAGAGGCTTTGAGCCTAAAAACTTTGGGGAATGGAGCAGAGGAAATTGGTCCAGTGGATGCATTCGGAAGTCATTGTTGCAGTGCAATGAATCTACAAATGGTAGCACTACAGCCAGCAAAAAGGATGGATTTTTAAAGCTGGAAATGATGAAAGTGCCAAATTCTGGAATTTTCTTTTCTACGCTCGAGGATAGTTGCCCAGGAAATTGCTCAATTAATTGTTCGTGTGTAGCATATGCATATGACTCTGGTGTCGGCTGCATGCACTGGAGAGGAAACCTAATGGACCTACAGAAGTTCTCCGTTGGAGGAACAACTCTTTACGTTCGGGTGGCCCACTCAGAACTTGGTAAATTAACTTCACCCGTAGATGATGGTTCTTATCAATTTGGTAGTGCAGCTCATTTTTAAATGGATCAATACACTCGGCTCAACTCATTCGTCAAGACTCAGCAGTTTTCATTAACGAACCAACATATGCGCACACATGAACGCTCAAATATAGGCTTGAGCAGGTTCTAATAGGAAGCCCAGATAAAGGAACAAATTGTGCATATCTTCTTGACTGTGACCAAATGTTATCATTAGCCATAAAAGAAGTGTTCCAAAATGATTTGTTTAATAGTTGCTTACTAGCAGCATCAACATAGTCTGAGGCTTCAGTTTATGTCTATCTCCAGATGAAAGGAGACATCTGAGAGAAATCATAGCAGCTACAGTCATCATAGGAACACTCATTGTCATCATCACAATATGGTTTGTCAGGAGGAAGGCAAAAAAACGAGGTAACGTGTTATGCAGCTGATGAATCTTGGAATTCCCAATAATTTCTGAGTTCGCATGGATTGAATAACAGATTTTGTTTTACTTACCAAAAAAAAAAATAGTAACACATTTTGTTTCCTGGATCAGCAGTAAAGGAGAGCAAGGAAAAAGATTCGTTCAGTGGAGAAGCCTCTTCAGTAGGTTCTAATGAAAAAATGCTTGGAGAGAACCTGAGCAGAGTTAAACTCCAGGAGTTTGTAAAATATAAATTTGAGGAATTAGTTGCAGCAACAGGAAACTTTGGTGAGGCCAACAAGCTTGGACGAGGTGGTTTTGGGCCAGTATATAAGGTATAAGTATCCATGTATAGTTCAGTATTATAAATGTAGGGCTGTGTATGCGTGTTATTTTAGTAGCTCATTTTAAGTCCCTGTGTACAGGGGAGACTACCAAACGGTCAGGAAATAGCAGTCAAGAGGCTATCGAGAGCCTCAGGACAAGGGCGACAGGAATTTATGAATGAAATGGTGGTCATTTGTAAGGTCCAACATCGAAATCTTGTTAGACTTCTCGGATGCTGTGTTGAGGGAGATGAGAAAATGTTAATCTACGAATTCATGCCAAACAAGAGTCTCGACACATTCCTTTTTGGTAATATTTCGCTTTTTTAATATTGCCTCAAATTGTCATTTATACCATATATTTAAAAAGCCTCATTTGTATAGTTAGCCATCTAAACAGGATTATACTCTTCTTGCTGCAGATGCTATAAGTGTTCCGTTTGGCTTTGAACGTCTGTGCATTTTACTGTTTTTCCAGTTGCAAAAATGAATTTTTTGCATTGAACTTCTTTGTCAATTCAGATCCACTTAAAAGAGTATATTTGGATTGGAGAACACGGTTCAACATAGTTGATGGAATCTGTCGAGGTCTACTTTATCTTCATAGGGACTCTAGACTAAGGATTATTCATCGAGATTTGAAGGCAAGCAATATCCTGCTGGATGAAGAGCTCAATCCAAAAATTTCAGACTTTGGAATGGCTCGGATATTTGGGGTAGACGAAAATCAAGCTAATACACGAAGAATTGTGGGAACCTAGTTAGTACCTCTTTAATATTGACGTTCACAGTGATTTTTTTTTTCTCTCTACTCAGAATATGGAATCTGAACCGTTTGATGGAATGCAGTGGTTACATGGCTCCTGAATACGCAATGGAAGGGCGGTTTTCAGAAAAATCAGATGTCTATAGCTTTGGCATATTATTACTGGAGATCATAAGTGGAAGACAGAACACTAGTTTTCGTGAGGAAGATCAATGCTCAAGCCTTCTAGGACTCGTAAGCTCTAATTGATTGAAGAGTTGGAACTGCATTCTATTCTCAGAAACTGGAACTCCAATAGTGAATTGAGTTGATTAATTTGCAGGCATGGAAGTTATGGAATGAAGACAATGTTATAGCATTAGTGGACCCAAACGTCCCTGTTACAAGCTTTGAGGTTGAGCTTCTAAGGTGCATAAATGTGGGGCTTCTTTGTACACAAGAAAGGGCAAAAGATAGGCCTTCCATATCGACTGTTATTTCAATGATCAACAGTGAAATTGTGGATCTTCCTCATCCAAAGCAACCTGCATTCACGCCGAGAAAAATAACCCAAGACACAGATTCATCCGGACAAAGCCATAAGACATGTTCTACCAACAATGTCACTCTTACCGATATACAAGGCAGATGACATGATCTGAATTTTTGCACGATTCTCGCATGTTTTGTTCTTACTTTTCCAAGTTTGACTAGTTCTACTTTTTTGCAATCTTGCTTGGGAATGTATAGAAACGCAAAACATGAACTATTTTCTCCACATTGCAATTCTTTACTACACAAGTTGGTATCACCAAAAGTTGGGGTTCAAATATTTGGTACCTTCTATTGGGAATAATGCTTTCACTTCTTCTTTCAGAAGGCATTGGTTTAGATAAAGTTCTCGAAAAATTTCGAACACTCTGAGGTGAATTGCAATTAGCCCCCTCCTTCAAATGTATGTAACTACCCCTTGATGTTCCTATTGTTACAAATTAGAATCCAATCTTAGCAACGGTAGAATATCCTTGAAATTACAATAGCCTCAAGTGTTCACTAACGTTGATCTCACATGATAAATTCAATGACATTACTACGTCAAAAAATTCCATTAATCCAGTTGGTGAGAAAGATACGGTTGATTTTACTCGACACTGAGGTCCTTGTTAATTGATCGAACAATTTCAATCAGTATAACAAGCTGTAAGCAACTGAAAATGAAGTGTGTGGTAATGTTCTTGAGTCTACAAAGAGCAAATGGGGCCACGATTCTGAATGAAGACAACAACCTAAAGTTTCCATGGCATGCTCTCTATGACTGGTTATCCCCCAAGTGGCAAATGCTTTTTCCTACAGTTGCCATTGTCAATGGGACAAAAGTCCTGACATAGAATCTCAAGGACTTAGTGCTCTCACGTTGGCGGGCTAGGTGCATATTTTTGACTCATAAGTCAAAGCGTAGCGACACTTCAAGAACCTCATTATGAGGAAAAATAGCAATGTGGGTAAGAGCCAAACAGGAAAGTGGTCTGATTGGAGATGCTATAATCCAACACGTGACTCAACGGTAAAGACCATCAAGTGGAGAACTTTTGAAAGGCGATTTTAAGCCACTTGCAAGAAAAAAATCAGGACAATGATAGCAATGAGTGACGAGGAAACTCTTCCCATAAGAGCAATATAAATTTCTTTATGGAAATGCTTAATCCATCTTTTGCACTGGAAAATCTACCTTTATCTTCAACCAAAGGGTTTTCTCTCTACAATTCTGATTTCTACCTTCCGTCCTAAACTTCAGTTTGCGTCTTCTAATCTTCTAAAGCTAGTAAGATTAGCTGTTGCTAAGAACAGATATCCAAGTCACCATGATACTCCTAGGGAAAGTAAGAATATTCTCTCTCTTTATGTTATCTTGTTATGTTGTGAAATTTTGCATTGGAGGAGATGTCATTACAGCTTCTGTGTACATCAAAGACCCTGGAAGTATCATATCAAGTGGAGGTCTCTATAGGTTGGGATTCTTTACCCCCAATGGTTCTACCAATAGGTACGTCGGAATTTGGCATAACAAAATTCCTGCATATAACGTCTTTTGGGTTGCAAACAGGGATAAGCCTATTTTAGATACTTCTGGTGTCGTGACAATATCCGATGACGGTAATCTTGTGATAACGAATGGAAAGAAGGAATTACTTTGGTCATCAAACGTTTCCACCTCTGGAGCTAATGCAAAAGCCCAATTATTAGATACTGGAAATCTTGTCTTACTAAAACGAAGTTCTCATGGGAGTGCAAATGATACAGAGATGGTATGGGAAAGTTTTCAGCACATGTCTGATACACTAATGGCAAAAATGAAGCTCAGCACTAATGTGAGAACAAATGAGAAGCAGGTACTCACATCATGGAAAAGTCCTTCTGATCCATCGATTGGAAGTTTCTCGATTAGCCTTGAACCCCTGAATATTCCAGAAGTTGTCCTTTGGAATGGCACTACTCTGTATTGGCGAAGTGGTCCTTGGAATGGTAAGGTTTTCATTGGAGTACCCCAGATGGAATCAGTCTATCTTGATGGATTTAGTTTAGTGGATGATAAAGAAGGAACTGTCTATCTGACTTACAATTTTGCAGAGGTGTCTTATTTGTCGTACTTTTTTGTGAAGTCAAATGGGGAGTTGTTGCAGCCCTTCTGGGATGAGAAATATAAGCATTGGCGAATTGATTGGTCAACCCGGGAGTCCGATTGTGATATTTATGGCAAGTGTGGGCCGTTTGGATTCTGCAATCCTGTGAAATCACCAATTTGCAGCTGCTTGACAGGCTTTGAGCCGAAAAATGCTGAAGAATGGAGCAGAGGGAATTGGTCCAGCGGATGCATCCAGAGGTCATTGCTGCAATGCGACAGGACAAAAAAAGGTAGTACTAAAGCAGGACAAACAGATGGATTTGTAAAGCTTGAGAACGTGAAAGTGCCAAATTATGCAATCTGGTCATCTCCCTTGGAAGACAAGTGCCGAGAGCAGTGCCTCAGTAATTGTTCATGTGCAGCATATGCTTATGATGCAGGCCTTGGTTGCATGTACTGGAGGGGAGACCTAATTGATATACGGAAGTTTTCCTATGGAGGAACAACTCTTTATGTTCGACTGGCCCATACAGAACTTGGTAAGTTCTGATCAATTTGGTAATGCGATTTATTGCTAGATGGTTAGGGAATTTTAATCTGTGATATGCCGGGTGTAGTTGTGATCCTTGAAAGTTAGCTAAACATTACTTTTTTTTTTAATATCTGCTTCAATCTCAGACTGCATTCTATGTCCATATTCTGATCTGCAGAAGGAAAAAGAGATCTGAGAGCAATTATAGCGACTGCAGTTGCCGTGGCAACAGTTATTTTCAGTATTGGTACTTTCTTTGCCTGGAAGAAGTCAAAAAAACAAGGAGGTAAAGACAGAGAACAATTTTCAGAGGTTCCAAGTGAGAACATTCTTGGAGAGAGCTTGAGCCAAGTTGATCTCCAGGAACTTGTGCTATATAAATTGGAAGAGCTGGCCACAGCAACAAACAACTTTAGTGATGCCAACAAGCTCGGAGAGGGTGGTTTTGGGGCAGTATATAGGGTAATACTGTGTACAGGACAGCAACTCCGTTTTCTCTTCTTCTTTTCTTCTTAAAATTTCAGCATCTCATTTAAGCCCTTTGGTGCAGGGGAGATTGCTAAACGGAAAAGAAATAGCAGTCAAAAGACTATCTAGGGCGTCAGGACAAGGATTGCAGGAATTTATGAACGAAATGGTCGTGATTTCCAAGGTCCAACATCGAAATCTGGTTCGACTCCTTGGATGCTGTGCCGAACAAGATGAGAAACTATTAGTCTATGAGTTCATGCCAAACAAGGGTCTAGATGCATTTCTTTTTGGTAATATTCCATTTTCTTGCAACATTCCCTTAGTCTATCATCGAGTACCCGTTTTTAGGGAAGTCTACCTTTTAATTTTAGCTGTTTAAACAGCATTTTTGCACATACTTCACATTTTTGGGGTAATATGAAGCTCTTTCTGTGTATTTCACCCTTCTCCAGTCACAAATCTAACACGTTACATTTTGAATTTTACTTCTCTTGTCTATTTCAGATCCACTCAAACGAGAGCAACTGGATTGGAGAAGACGGTTCAACATTATTGATGGAATTTGTCGAGGCCTTCTTTACCTTCACCGCGACTCCAGACTGCGCATCATTCATAGAGATCTTAAGACGAGTAATATCCTGTTGGATGAAGTGCTCAATCCAAGAATTTCGGACTTTGGAACGGCTAGGATATTTGGGGTAAAAGAAGATCAAGCAGATACACTAAGAGTTGTGGGAACCTAGTAAGTACCTCTTATATTATGAGTCTCACTCTGATTTTATCTTTCGTCCTATCATAAGGAATATGAAAGTGTTTCATGGATGGCAGTGGTTACATGGCTCCAGAATATGCAATGGAAGGACGGTTTTCAGAAAAATCAGATGTCTTTAGCTTTGGAGTATTATTGCTGGAGATCATAAGTGGACGACAAAACACTAGCTTCAATGAGGAAGATCAATCCTTGAGCCTGTTAGGCTTGGTAAGCTGTTACCAACAGAGATCACCCCATTTCCATTAACTCAAATTCCAAAACTGATCGGACTTCAGTTCTGTTTCTTGGCAGGCATGGAAATATTGGGAGGAAGACAATGTAATAGCACTAGTGGACCCTAAAATGTCTGTTGGATGCTTTGAGGTTGAGATTATAAGGTGCATACACGTGGGGCTGCTTTGTACACAAGAACTTGCAAAAGATAGGCCTACTATTTCAACTGTCATTTCAATGATTAGCAATGAAATTGTTGGTCTTCCTAGTCCCAACAAACCTGCATTCACCGAGAGGCAAATAACCACCGACACAGATTCATCCAGACAAAGCCAGAAGAGGTATTCTGCCAACAATGTCACTATTACCGCTCTTGAAGGCAGATAAAATGAGCATGCTCAAACCAATACATTCAAAAGTTCAGCTCAGAGATGCAAACTATAGCCAGCTCGTGCCTTGGACATTGATTGAATAATTAGTGCTAGCATGATCCTATTTACATGAACTGTTTTTAAAGCAGTCTTTATTTTTCGTTTTCTTTTTTTCCTTCTTCAAATTCAACCTTGCCTGAAAATGTATGAACATAAAATTTAGAAATAGCGCTATTACTGTACGTTGGGAGGTAACTAGGCCTTGCTTGTTTGCGTCATTACTAAATTAGGGGACAAATATTTGGCAATTTCTGTGTTGGTAATGCTTTTACTTCACATTTGAGGAAAATGGTTATTTCTATATTCAGGTAATCATGTTTATAAAGTACTTGTTGACTGATCAGCCAATTTGAGCCAACATTGGAACAAAAGCTTGGTTTGTAGTTCAACTGTTTGTAGTTCAACACAATCTGGAACTGTATCCAGATTCATAGCATGAGTCTGAAGTACAAGTGCAAGGAGCGGAACTAGAACCAGAGGCATAATCATAAGCAACTTAAAAGTAAACGTAAGGTAATGTCAATCAAATGGAATGAATCAATAATTCTGGAGAGAACTTTTCTTCCATGTTTGTGCATGCGACTTTCCCTCTCTCTCTCTTTTTTTTTTTTTTTTCAAGATTTCCAATTTTCTGAGATCGCATTAGTAACTAAAGCATCAGGCAATATGAAATGTGTCATTTTTGGTTCGTAAGACGATGAAGAATCTGCTTACTTCGACTCACTTTGGAAAGCCGTTTCAACAAGAATGTCTGTTGGCATTGGCATTGTATAAATGCCAATCAAAGTAAAGTCCCATAAGAGAATAAAAATGTTTTAGACATTGTTTTGGAGGATTAGCTGATCAGATAGTTGGTATTTGTCCAGAGAATTACCCTTTGTAGTAAGCTGAAAACGAAGTTAATTTGGCCGATAGGGGCTTCCTGTGAGAGAGGAAAGGAGAGTTGCACCAAGTCATTAAACAGAAAATGAAAAATAGGCATGAATATCCTATGGAGATGAGTCAAGAACACACTCTTTATCTCATGATACTTGTTCTTTGATTCGTGAAGATATTTAACTTCTTTTACAAGGTGATTTTTTCTCCTGAAACTTTGTTCATTCTTGTGTTATAATACTGTTATACAACATACATTCTGGTGTTACAATATTGTTACATACATTCTAGTGTTATGATGATGCTACAGAAAGAAACCAGTGACCGGAGATCCATATGACTCCAAAGAAGCCCTACGCGTTACAGTTTGAAACCATGACAATTGATGATTTATGAGCAACGACCTGAAAAGGAATTCCTGAGCTACAAAATGACGGAAAACAGCTTGCAGTCAACAAGGCCCTATTTAGGTTGATGTCTTGTATTATGTTATCTAAGAGAATATGGGGCGGTTCCGAAAGGTCCCTTACAATAGGATAGCAAGGGGGTCCGGGGTGTTGCCCCGGTGGGGATCGCCGGGGGTAGCACTCCCGGCTACCAGAGGCATTTTATATTCAGTCATGCATAATTTATATGAGGAAATTTACTATTTTAGGCTATGTGGGCAATTTTGTAATTTGTACCATGTAGGGTTTCGCTCTTTACTATTTAGGGTGAAACAAGTTTCTAGGATTAATTAGAGAGGGCAAGGAGAGCAGCTGTATACTTTTCTTCGTCATTAGTGAAATAGATCTCATCTTCCGTGAACGTAGGTGGGCAGAAAATCTTCAATGCCGAACCTCATAACTTTTTGTGTTGTGTGATTATTACTTTATTGCATCATTGATATAATCGAATTTAGATATTCGACAGGCCCTCCTGTTCTCCCCGAATTCCCAATACCAGAACATCTTTTAGGGGACAACAGCAAATGACTAGGATTACAGAGGATTCACTTTGTCGACGACCAATGGAAAGGCTATGCTATAGCCTAGAGGAATCGATACCGCCATTTTCCATATTTGTATATAATCGAAAGTTTAACTTACTACTAAATAAACGCGTTAAAGATGCAAGTTTACGCTGTTGGCAGGTGGGATAGAGGTATAGAAAGTAATGTCACTGTTTTAGTGTCCATCAAGTGAATGAAGTGAATTTGTAATGAAAATAACATGGTAAGCAGCTTTGAAAGCTTGATAGTAATGTTCAATTTAGCTAATCATTATTTTTTACCTCAAGAAACTTATAAAAGTAAAAAATTTGAAGTTATTTCAGATAGATCCTCCACCTGACCCCTGGCCAAGCCTCAAATTGAGGTTGTCCAGCACGTCACAACCATGGACAACATGAAAGGCTCCTAGTCTTTTCACAAAACTTGGTCTGTAGTCTTTTTGTTTCAAATATTCCAAGCGGGCACAGTTCACGTTAATCGACCCCATGAGATGAATCATTGTTTGCTGTGTCAGTTTTCTGATTTCCAACAATATCTGGGGGGAATCCTGTAAAGCTCGTGATAATGACAGGCAAATCTCTAATCCGTTTGTTGATAAAATGGGTCGCCAAGATAGCTAAGCTAACATTCATACTTTCTAGTAATTGTTGCCAGACCATTCAGAAACTATCCTTAGAGAAAGTGAACTAACATGAATGAAGGGGGCTTTCTACTTTAATCTGCAACAGAACAGCAATTTCACGAGATGTATAATGGACCGTGGAAAGTAAATCCTTTGGGTCTGCACAATAATCTCACCATCAACGAAGGGATGAATATCCATAACATAATTCAATTCAAAGCAACTGGAGACCATAATGTTGAAGAAATGCAACTGCCCAAGCTTCTATGGCATGCTTTCTCTGGCATGCTAGTGTCACGGGCTTACTCTATTTAGCGTTTCTTATCTGTACGGCCTTTAGGAATCTTTTTCAAGTCAGCCTTTCCTCACAATTCCCAAGTGTGTCAGAGAGAGAGAGAGAGAGAGAGAGAGAGAGAGAGAGAGAGAGAGGTTCTAAGAAGAGCTCAAGGTTTTTCATTCAAAAATTGAACATACAAATGAAGGGGAGGCGTTTCCTTATACATAAGTTCCGGCCACTAACCATAGCTACCCACTCCACCTAATCCACATAACTAGAGCGAAGGTCACCCGTTCAGCTTACTAGCCATAACCGACCATTACAAAGTCATCCCACCTCGACAGAGGACTGTTTGAGCCGGGCAATGTAGGGTCATGTCTTTGTTTCCCAGGATCATGTCCCTAGTTCCCCTAGGCAATCAAGCTTTCTGGACCATGTCAATCTCCCCCATCTATTCAGACAATGCGCTCATCGTTCTCATTGTTCATTTGGCGTGAAATGTGTCAAGTTATATCTCGAATTGCCGAAGTGTTTCTTTAGATTTCCAACTTGCTTCGCTTTTCTGGAGACCCTTCCATCAGATCAAATACTCCTGCTCTGGTGGACAAGCCCTCTTCAGTATTATTCGATCCGTCATGCTGGGGTTGACGTCCCGGTTATAGGAGGTTCTTGGCCCAAGTGACACCCCTTAGACTTCCCTCGACCTACGTCTTCTTTGTCTTGGTGAAACAGCTTGCTCACATGGAACATGGGTGCACCTTCAACTTCAGCAGAAGGTCTACCTTGTAGGCGACTCTCCCAAGTTGTCGTAACACTTGAATGGCCCTTCATATCGACGGATTAGGCCTTGTGAACAAGGACCGCATGTAGCTAGGTCATCACTAATTCCCCAATTTGGAACTCTAGGTGACATCACTATGTTGGCCCATTTTCTCATGCGTTTCGCTGCTTTTTTTAGGCACACCCGTATGTGAAGGGGTTGATCTCGACATAACCGGCGGCAACTATGCTCGGAGTGAGGGTTTGTTGCCCCGTCACGACTTTGGGCGGGTTTCAATATGTGTACTCACTCCATTGCCAATTATAGGAGAATTGGACAACGTTGATCAACCTAGCCCAATTCGCTTGTGTCAGTCTCATGTAAGTGTCGTAGATATAGCTTAAGGAACGAAATACTCTATTTGTCTACCCATTAGTTTGTGGATGCAGGCTCGTAGAAAAGTTGAGATTTGTCCCTTGTAGCTTGAACAATTCTACCCAAAATCGTCTCGTGCATTGAGGGTCGCGATCGCTCACGATGTGCGGAGTATTCCCAGTAATTGACAACATTTTTTATGAACATCTTGGACGCTTCTTAGCCAGTCAATCTATCATTGCATGTGTGAATGTTACTTATTTAGAAAATCGATCAACACGGCTATGAGAGTCCGACACCCTTTGGACTTTAGTAGGTTTGCGATGAAGTTTATAGAGATACTCTCCCATAGACGCTCAAGGATCAGGAGTAACTCCGAGAGCCCTGCTGGTGACTTTTTCTCTTGCTTGTTCTGCTAGCACACAACACAAGTTCACATATATGCCTCCACATCATCACGTATATGAGGCCAAAAGTACCAATCTTCCATGAGTGCCATTGTTCAATGGACTCCAGGGTGATCAGTCCACTTCAAGTCATGACAATCGCGTAAGTTTTTCCTCCGCAGCCTTTCGTGAAGAGGCACATATATCCATCGACTCTTGGTATAGAGTAGGTCGTGTTCATACCAAAATTGCCAAGTTTTGCCTTCCTAAGTATGTACAAGAAGGGATTTGGTTGTTGGATCGTGCTTTAAGCCTTCCTTGATCCATTCGATTTATGGGCATATTGACCGGCTGATGGAAGTGATCCCTACCTTCCGGCTAAGCACATCAACCACTAAGTTGGCCTTCCTAGATTTGTATTCCAGCACATAATTGAATTTCGCTAGAAAATCTAGCCACTGAACTAGTTTAGGCTCAACTTCTTTTGAGTTTGGAAATAGCTCAGGGCAATGGGAAGAACTGTGATCCCAAAAAAATAGTGCCTCCATGTACAAAAGTAGTACACTATCGTGGTCATCCCCTATTAGAGTTGGTGAATATTTTGAGGACCCTTGTTTCTCATACCGGGTATGCCCACATGAGCTTAAAGAAATTAAAAAAAAATGAACCAACGATTTATAAACTCCACGCATCATGACAAAGGTCCCGTTTTGCAATAAGTGGATGGTTCTCCCGCTCGCTAGTGAGCAGGTAGGGCCTCGAGGCAGCACCCCAAAACAATATCGGTTGTAGACCTATGTTTAAGTTGGTCCACTTGTTATAGGATTAAATGAGTTAGGATGGTCTTAGAGTTTTGACCTATATATAAGTGTTATATATTATATTTGTGTGAGATATCATTGTAATAAGTTGTGCAGTTGCAAAATTATAGTAAAATCTTTTGTGCAGAGCGTAGCCTTATTATGGGTTGAACTTAGATAAACTCTTGCATTATCTTATTTTTCTTTGTGTGATCTTTCTGATTCGATTTACGATACAACCTATCAACTCCATAGTACTTAAACTTGAGGCTTTCATGGTTCCAGAAGCAAGGAAGGTTCAATAGGCAACTGGGTGTGAAGTGGCTGGTTGATTGTTGACAAACATATTATGCATGAAAGGATGTGCTTCCGCGCTAATCTCTCACTAAAGGTTTTTGAACTAAAGCAGATAAAGGGTCCAGGCTAGGAGATTTTCCACATTACCCATCTCATCGTCAACACAAGAACTTAACCACTAAAAACCGCGCTCAACCGTTGAAAAGTGCCCAGAAACCGCGTACGAATATTAACGGGACGTTGAAGATCAAACCATCCTCCGACATTCGGACTGACATCAACAATTTCTACAGAGGTCATGGTCGACTATCAAGTTGGAGATCAAATCTGTCACGCGATAAAGTGTGGTGACCAACTTCGAATTGGGCCACTAGTACAAGGACAACTTTCATATGGTGATAAATTACATAACCGACTCAGAAAAACTTTCTTCGTTCTGTAGTCGAGTTCTCTACAATTCTAACTTGTGCGATTGGGTCTTTTATGCCAATTGCCGTCGGTTTTGCTAAAGTGACATAGCTGACGTCTATAGCATTGCCAACTGAACTTGACGAGGTGTGCCGCATCAATAAGATAAAACAAAAATCCAGGAAACAGAAGAAGAAGAAGAGCACGGAAGATGGAGCGGGAGATGGAGAGAGATGATCTTCATTGTCCCTCTTACAACCGAGGACCCTGCCCTCCACTGAATATCTAGCTGAGGTCCTTAGATCTCGCCAATGATAGAAGGGCTAGATTGGCCATATTGCAAAACTAGCTAAGGTCCTCTCTCTCTCTCTCTCTCTCTCTCTCTCTCTCTCTCTCTCTCTCTCTCTCTCTCTCTCTCTCATATATCACATGATTGTGGTGAGTGGTTGTAAGATCATATCTATGGTCGTCCATCTTAAGCGACTGACTATCGGCTTCCTAGGTCTAGTTGCAATGGCAACTTCTAATAGTTCATAATTTGATCGAATGTGAATATTTTGGTGAATCGGATGAAGCTAGACACTTAATTTTTCACTTCTTGACCTGTCAACTATTCCAACCACATAAAGTTTCATACCCATACTGGTTCACTAAATTTAAAGAATCCTGATCACACAGATGTTATTGCCACGCCATGTCATATTTGCCTAATACCAAGAATTGCACCTCTCCATAGGGCTGGCATAAAAAGGAAATAACGGGAACGTTGGTCCCTAAGAATGTGAAAGCAAAGTTAGGAGCATCTCTGGCCTTTAAGGTTTGTAGTTTGAAGATGTCTAAGAGGGGCAACTCATCGTGCATTTTTCTTCTTTCCTCCCCCTCTCTTGATGGCTCTCCACATGGACTTGCCGTCAATGTGCTCCGGCAGATAAAGATATAGGAGCAGGACATTCTCAGTAACTTCCAAAAAGGGTTGTCAATACATGGTTGGAATGATATCACCAAGGTTTGGCACATAAACAAAGAATGTAACCCAGACGGGTGATTTCTTATAACTTATCTATATACTAAATTAAGGGCGTAATATGATCAGTTGATCGACTAAGAAGGGAAATTATTTAAAATGGGCATTGGAGAAACCGCATGGAAGGCAACACAATAAAAGAAACAAGCCGACGGGGCACATAAAAATTAAACTATAGCGTGGCCTAATTCTGAATCGAATGGCTTTCTTCTTACTATGCCAACTTTAAATCCAATGGTTATTCATTTATAATATGGGCAAAAAATCACGACATGATAACATGATTGCAAAATTTCCCTTGTTATATGGATCAAGGTCCTCAAAAAGAGTGATATGACCAACCACAGAAGATGGCGATCTTAGCTTATATATCACCAACAGTACCTTTCTTATCTGATGCGGAACTAGGAATATAAATGACTTCATGTAAGTATTGTCTAAAACAGGGGGCAGTTTTCGATTCTTGATGATTCTGCTGGTGGGGGTCCATCCATGACTTTTTCGTTCAAAATCCTCCTATAATCATAAGACAAAAATAAATAAAAATAAAGAGAGTAGGTGCTTGCAATTCGTGCTTGTGGTCAGGTCTTGGCGGTTCTTTTCTCCTGAAGAACAATGACTCGCGAGTCGCGAAGACGAAGTAGGTCCGGGCGCTTTGCTTATTCCCCATTGACTCCGTCTGCACAACGACCCGGGAGCGGTAGACATTGATGTTGTCGTTCGAACTGACTCGCACGTCAGCATCTAAGCTAGAGAAACTCATGTCAGTCTCCGACGGCTCCCGTTGCTGTTGAATCTTCTTCTTGATAGGGAGACAAATTGGGAGACCGAACATGAGAGCGTCTTTGGCTATATTTCCATGTCTTTATGTGATCTCACATCAATGTTTGGCTCTGCTCGGCGTGGGATGTTTTGAATCGGCCCATTAATCATTTGCACAAGATAACAACTCAAGATTTTTGTTGGAGCGTGCCAATTCATGTTTAAATTAGTCCGCGGCAATTCGTAATATAATGAACCGAAGAAAAAGCCTAGGTAATTCTTGTACATGTCTGAGTAGAAAACGCAATTTTCGTTTCGTTTCTTTTCTTTTTCTTTTTAGGTGGACGAGGGTGCGAGTAGTTATCGAATTTGAATATTTTCATAATTTTGTAAGAGGAAGAAAAGGAGGGTGCTGAGAATAATTGTGACGAGGAGTTAGGTGACCTCCCAAATTTGACCTCGAAGAGCCCAACTAAGGCCCAATGTTTTATATGATTCAAACCTTTGGAACCCATTTTTTAAAAGATTTGTGGACATTATGTTGCTTTTTGAGGGCTTTGGCTTTATATTAAATGCAAGAATCAGGAGAGATCAGACAAAAAGGAGAGTTCGGGTCAAACCATCTGTCATTTCCCTTCTCTCCCGATCAAACCACACCAAATGTCTTAAAACATGGAGCCAAAGCAGAGCACGGCAGATGCTTCACACAGAGAGATAGATCCTCAAAATCACCGAGGCCGCGTTCGTGGAGAATGAGTGGAGTCGCAGCTCTCCATTCCTGCTTCACCTTACTTGCAATCATCAGTTTCTTCACCGCTAGCACCACCTCCTTGGACACCATCTCTGCAAACGAATCTATCACCGGCGACCAGACCCTTGTCTCTGCAAATGAAGCCTTCGAGCTTGGCTTCTTCACGCCAGACAACACCAACTACTACGTGGGCTTATGGTACAAGAACATATCAGTCAGGACGTACGTCTGGGTGGCCAACAGGGACACCCCCCTCACCAACTCGTCCTCGTCCGTGTTCAAGATTGGGAACGAGGGCAACAACGTGGTCATTCTTGATCAGGCAAGCAAGACGGTCCTCTGGTCAGCGAATCAAACCAGGGCCAATTCAAGCCCAGTGAACCCGGTCGCTCAGCTCCTGGACAATGGCAATCTTGTCGTCAGAGAAGAGGCCGATGAGAGCGGCAACAACTACTTGTGGCAGAGCTTCGATTTTCCCACAGACACCCTCTTGCCTGAAATGAAGCTAGGGTGGGACTTGAGTCGCGGCCTTGACAGGTTCTTGAATTCTTGGAAGAGCCCACAAGATCCATCCTCGGGGGATTTCTCTTTCAAGCTCGATTTCCATGGATACCCGGAAGCTTTTCTCTGGGGCAAAGGCACGAAGCTGTACCGGAGCGGCCCGTGGAATGGGATTCGTTTCAGCGGCGTCCCGGAGATGGTGTCCTCAAACAACATGGATTTCACTTTCGTCTCCAATCAACAAGAGCTTTACTACTCCTACGAGGTGAACGACCCGAACCTTATCTCGAGACTGACCGTGAACTCGACAGGGACTCTTCAAAGGTTCACCTGGATCGAGGACACCAAGTCCTGGACCCTATTCTGGTATGCCCGGAAAGACCAGTGCGACGATTTAAGCGAGTGCGGCCCTTATGGGATCTGCGACACGAACGCCTCGCCCGTCTGCAACTGCACATTGGGGTTCAGTCCCAAGAACCCACAGGCATGGTCCTTGAGAGATGGGTCGGATGGGTGCGTGAGGGAACACGAATTGAACTGCTCGAGTGATGGGTTCTTGCAATTGAAGGGGATGAAGCTGCCTGAGAGCAGCAACGCTTTTGTGGACATGGAGATGAGCCTCGAGGATTGTCAAAAGGGTTGCACCCAGAATTGCTCGTGCACTGGCTATTCGACTGCAAACATCAGCAATGGCGAGGCAGGCTGCGTGATGTGGTTTGGTGATCTTTTGGACATGAGGCATTACGTAGATGGTGGGCAGGATTTCTATGTCAAGTTGTCTTCTTCTGACATTGGTAAGCCCTTGAGTTCCTTCAATCTCTCTCTCTCTCTCTCTCTCTCTCTCTCTCTCGCATTTTCTGTTGTCTTGTTTTCTCCATATCACTCATTGAATTACCTTAATTGTTTGATCATGCTGCATGAACTGGGAATTTGTATTGACGTAGCAGTAGATGCCTAGCGTGCCATGCTTGTTAGGGAATTAAACTGGAAAAGCTCATGGAAAACATGCCTAACACGAAATGCCCAAAACTAACAAGTTAATGAGGCTTAACTGTTCAAATCATCATAAGACCAAACTGGACGGCGAATATAGAAATTTCGTTCGATTCTATGATCAGGACCTCATACCATACACTTTGCCCTCTAATTAATGTAAAAAGTGCTTCATTTATCTTCACAGTGTTCTGATCAACTGACAGCTCATGATTTATTCATTTGTTCATTTTATTCTTTGAAAATTTCGAAGTGATGGAGAGACCTTACGAGCCTCGTCAGACCAAAAACACCCCAAAATTCTCGACATTCTTGTGGAGAACGTGAACGCGCTCTTGTAATTATTATGTGTAGCGAACAGTCGGTGCGAGACATTAAATAGACAGAACACAACCAGGGGAGGAGGGAAGAGTAGGGGTTGAGGCTTCATTTGACGTGGGCCCCACCTGGAAAATGGTAGGGTGAGCCTTTCACACACAGAGAGAGGGAGATCTTACTGCGGTGCACGTGCTTGGGAGCAGACACGCCACTGCGCGGGCCCCACGGTGGGCCCACGCTCTCTTAGGAAAACGACAAATCACCATCTAAACTCTGTGAATATCTATCTGGCTTTCAAATTACGAAACTCAATTTATATAATAGGTTAGGGTAGATGACACTAATGGTCTTTAAATTTTGACTCGCTGTGGTGTGTGTGATTCTTAAAATTTTGTAGTGGCTCAATTTATGCCTTAAATTTCGATTCAATGTGTAATGTCGTCTTCAAATTTTTAACTTGTTCAGTGCGGTCATTGAATATTAGGTGCTTGTCCAATTTAGTACCTAACATTATATGAAAATATCCATTGTTATCCAAAAAATTGAATTAGTGGAAGGAAAATATTAAGTATTTTCATACAATCTATAGATTGAATCAAATAGGTATAAAATTTCATGGATCATATCGAACAAGTTAAAAATTCAGGGACCATGTTATACGTTAGACTAAATTTGACAGACCACATCGAGTAAATACAAAATTTACGTACTAAATTACACATTTAATCAAATTTCAAGGATCATTTACATAATTATCCCTTTAGGTTAATAAGCCACCCGGTTGATTGTAGGATTTCTCGCCGTCCCCTTGCACAGATTCTTCGTAATTCACGAGGGACGATGTTGGTCGAACATGTCGATCAAGTCTGAACACAGATCGTTGCTTTTACACTTACGGGTCCGAAAGGATGCGAACTCGAATATCTGTCGGAAAGAGTGGGGCCGGCCAGCAGGCCGACGCGTGTAACACGAGCTGACGCAAGCATGACGTCTGATTATGGTTAAATTCTGTTGGTCCCCCGTCGCCGTAGCTTAGGTCCGCCTTGAATGGTTGCGTGATTGCAAATGGCGTGATTAATTATAGCGTTGATAAAAAGAGGGTGGTCGGACGTCGCGGGCCCTACTGGTAGATGCCCTCGGTCTCATCCTTAAACGCCTTGAGCCGACACTTTTGACTTCCGGGGCTCCACGATTCTTTCTTTCTTTGGGGGCCTGTCCTTTTCACTCCTCTGCTTCCTTCCAAGCAGAGTTCTGGAATTGTCGATCATGGAGGTTTCTGAGTTAAATTACTGGGGCGGGGGATTACTTGTCAAGGGGCGTTTTGCTTTTGGAGCTTCTTCAAGAGCCCAAGTCAAATTTGGTGCCTTGAGAAGGGCCTTGATCTTGGAAGTACATAAGATAAAGTGCTCAGAAAAGGGTTTCCCTATTAAATGTCGATTCATCTGCTTTTTTGGTTTTAGGTGGGTAGCTCTGCGTTGAATTAGATCCCCGTTGATCGTGCCGGGTCGTCTTGTTCATGATTAGAGCAGGACCAAAGTTGTTTGTTTTAAGGATGTGGCTTGGGGTATGCCGGTCGAGTTTATCTCCTCAGAGACGTGAGATGTAGAACAACGAAGTCCGCCGCATATTTCTTGCATAAGAAAGGAATGGGATTAGTATGATTTCGAGATAATAGATTTCTGTCCTTTCTTCTGGCTATGCATCGAGGAGTTTCCTAGTTCTCATTTGCAAATGGAAATTAGGTCAGGCTGCCCAAGGATAGAACAAACAGTGGGTTACCGGGAATTCAATTATGAACGAAGTAATATCAAGAAAATTACATTAACCCTTTTGAAAGTCGACTATAATTAACTGGATATTGAATTCCTAGAAGTTGTATGGCTATTTTTCGACTGAGCACTACTTGTCTAGTTAGGTACTGTCATGGTACTGCAAGCTTTTGCTAGTCGATGAGAAAAGGAGCAAATTATACCATATTAGTTATGAGCATATGCATTTGATTTCCAGTTTATCAGGCTAAAGGAGCTCTATATACTAATCCATATTGAATATATGGTCTAATTCGTAATGCTCCGAATTTCTTTTGATGTATTAGCGACATACGGCGGATTGTTTGCTCAAAAGTCAAGCAATGGACTCGGAACATCAGCAATAGTAGGCATTGCTGCTGCTGGTGGCGTTCTGTTATTAGCACTCAGTGCCTTCCTCGTGTGGAAGAGGAAGACTTCACGCGCAAGAAATACCGAAGTAAAAGGTTGTTCTAGTGTCTTACTTGCTGGTAACTTATACTCAATGAATAGGCACGCAGTAGGAAATCGTATTTTGATATGATGACTGCTTCTTCGCGTGACCAGGAGCTCGTGAGAGAAGCCAAGATTTTCTGTTAAATGAAGTAGTCATCTCCAGTAAGAGAGACTATTCGGGGGAAAACAAACCGGAGGATCTAGACTTACCGTTGTTTGATTTCAACACGATTGCTTCAGCAACCAAGAACTTCTGCAACGAGAACAAGCTCGGGCAAGGCGGTTTTGGCTGTGTTTACAAGGTGAGTGCTCTGTTTCGAATAGACGAACGTGGCCAGATATATGTCAATGGAGGAAGCATCTTGAGAGCTTCATTTGTTTCTTCGTACTTCAGTGTAGGATTGAAGACGGCCCAGTAGTAGCGGTTAAAAGGCTCTCGAAAAACTCTGGGCAAGGAATAGAAGAATTCAAGAATGAGGTTCAGTTGATTGCTCGGCTTCAACACCGAAATCTTGTGCGACTTGTTGGCTGCTGCATCGAGATGGAGGAGAAGATCCTAATTTACGAGTACATGGAGCATAAGAGTCTGGATTCTGTTCTATTTAGTAAGTTCTTGGAATTACTTTTGCTCTCATATTATCAAAATGGATTCGAAAATTCGAGTTTCGGTTTCAGGATCATCACCGGCTAAGTCTCTGCAGGTAAAACCAAGAGCTCCATGTTAAATTGGGAGCGGCGGTTTAACATCATCTGCGGGATTGCTCGAGGTCTTCTTTATCTTCACCAGGACTCCAGGTTCAGAATCATACATAGGGATCTCAAAGCGAGCAACATCTTGCTCGACGGGGAGTTGGACCCCAAAATCTCGGACTTTGGAATGGCGAGGATTTTTGGCAGAGATCAGGTCGATGCGAATACTAGGAGAGTTGTTGGCACATAGTAAGTACTATGGATCATCGTTTTAACAAATTCCAGGAGCGTATCTCTGAAATTGCACTAATTCCAATTTGCTCAAAATCCGCAGTGGGTACATGGCCCCGGAATATGCCATGGACGGACTATTTTCAGAGAAGTCCGACGTGTTCAGCTTCGGCGTGTTGGTCATGGAGATTGTAAGTGGTAAAAAGAACCGGGGATTCTATTATGCGAACAACGAATTGAACCTTCTTGGACATGTAAGTACGGGGATTCTGTACGCCATCTGATTGACGTTGCTAGTGGAGTGTCTCCATTTTGCAGCATAACCACATATAACTGAACGTTGTCTTGTCAATTGCAGGCATGGAAGTTGTGGAAAGAAGGGAAGGGCTTGGAGCTACTGGATTCAGCGGTGGGAGATACGTACTCGATCAATGAAGTACTGAGATGCATTCAGGTCGGCCTTCTGTGCGTCCAAGAGCACGCGGACGACAGGCCTATCATGTCGTCTGTGGTCTTGATGCTGAGCAGCGAAAACCCAACGATGCCGCAACCTAAAAATCCCGGGTTTTGCTTAGGAAGGGCTGTAGAGACGGATTCATCGTCAAGCAAGCACGACGAGACATTCACTGTGAACCAAGTTACAGTCACAGCGCTTGATGCCAGATAGAGATTGCTGTCACGCCCTGATCCAACATATTTGTACATCTGAAACTCCAAAGATTTCTTTCCACATATATATGTATTCTCAGTCCTTCCTTCTGCTCAATTCTTTTACTTGGTTTATTATGATTTTCAAAATTTTCTTTTGCATTTGTTGCTGTGGAGAGAGAGGAAGGGGGGTCTGCCAATTTTGATTGTAGACATGATGTTCATTGGTCTATATCTGTCTGAAGAAAAAGTCATTGACATTGGGCACTGGCACACTACATCTTAAACAGTTCAGTGACTCTATTAATGTAAATTTCACAGAAAACAGAATTATCGTGGCAATTGCAATTGTGATTCAATGCTAAAGTGATCGGTTGTGCTCTTTGCCGATCGTGATTTCTGCTCAGACCAATCTCCTGTCAATTTTCTTTTGTGAAACAAAGAAATGGTCGTTGCAGACATATGGAGCAAGGATCATCATCTTCATTAGTAGTAATGGACCTTGAAGACTGAGTTATTGATGATACAATTAACACCACCACCATATTCACATTTCAGTCACTGAGAATTGAGAACTATTCTCCAATGTAAATCAGGCACAAACCAGCAGTAAAGTCTTGGATTATATGTCGACCGAAGAATGCACCTTGCGAAACAGGAACGGCGAGCTTCATTTGAAAAAGCACGGCGATTATGAACTTCTAATGTCCGAGAGATGAGAAGTTGAGGCTGGTGTCGGTACTCCAATTACTATTGAAGCAGTTCACATTAAAAGAAGGCGAAATGAAAAAATAAATCTCAATTCAAAGATTTTTTAATTTGACCCAATCTTTTTTCCTATAAAACAAAAAACTCTATATGTCGAGTGATCGGTTCTCCAAGCAGTTCGACTCTCTCTCGGAACCAAGAACAAGTTCAGTGGGACCAATTCCCCGATCTCTAGAAAAGGCAACCAAACCGATTGGTCCTAGGATCGAACCAGTCTGTTTGAGCTGGTTCCTAAGCCGTTCAATGGGGCTAGAAAAATTCAAACAAAAAAATGTGTTTTTATAATTTTTGTTCTTTTGTTTTTTTTCTTTTGGAGAACATTAGAGACCTGATTGAGATTTTTTTTTTACTTTTTTATATTTTTATCTTTTACCAAATATAAAAAAAAAATTAATCTGTCTAGTCCAAGTGGTCCGGCTTTTTTAGGAATTGGGAAACAAATCGCTTGGACACTAGTTCCACTTTTAGGAACTTGAAATTAAACCAATACTTCCAAGAAATATATCAAACTGGCTGGTCTGGGCTAATCTAGGTGGTTCCCATTTTAGTAGATCTAGCTTTAGCCCTATTCTTAAACACCATTTGTAGGAAGAATTGTTCTTTTTATCGAGTTTCAATTATGTCCTCACTTTTGCATTTATGTTTGTTCGTGGGATTTTCTTCCATCCCTTTGCGTCTTTTATCTTTTAAACCGGACAAATATTTATGTGGCTTTATATAAGTTATTTTATTTATTAAACTTTTTAATTTTTTTCTTTGAATAGAAAATAAATAAATAGTTTTGCTCTAAACAAAATGCGGCCTTGACATGAATTTCGAAAATACGGAATGGTAAAACGGGCAAAAGGGTAATTAAAATATAGATTTTGGAAGGAGCTTAGCCTTCCGGCATCACCTTAGATAATGCTAAAATAAACGCCTGCCTAGTCCAAAGTCTAGTCCAACAGCTAAATCCTATTTGCAAAGGGATTTTCTTCCATGTGAGTGTGCCATTACGTTAACTTTGCAAGATGGTCTTTGCAGGTTTTTTGATCCACGGCCATCATATGTGAGAGATTGCATACAGCAAATCATCCTTCTCGGGCATTAAGAGTTGGAGTTCCTGCAAATGACGCGCTGGGAAGGAAATCTGAGGAGTTCTCTTTGGACATAAGAATAAGGTGGAATTCAACTAACAAGATGTTGAAGAAGGCATGCGAGATGATGAGCATTTGGGGGGAAGGTTGTCCCTCGTAATATCTCTCTCCCTTTGAAAATGAGACTTGGAGCATCCCATGAGCCTTTATGCACCACTGGAAAAGATTAAGTCCACTGGGTCTTACATAAAATTCATTAGATTTAGATAGCTTAGATGGGTTTGGGATGCATTTTACCCATCCACCTAATGTTTTTCTGAAAAATTGAGAATTTCGCAACCTATTGCCTGGTTTGACCAACACATCCTTAAGGTCCTAACCAAATAATTGTTAAACCTTCCCTTGCCACCTGCACATTTACAAACAAATTGATACATGAACTCAGTACAATATCTCTCCATACTTCCACTATCGAGGTCATTTTGTATCATCCATCAGTCCATTCTTCGAGAAATTTTCCGAATAGATTATGAATCTATTTTACGGATGTACATTCAATCTAAACTTTCTAATCTAACTTGAGAAGTTTTAATGTGATCGTCCTTATTTTTCTACAAAAATATTAAATGAAGGACTTGGAACGTGGTTTTTCCTCGTCATATTAATTGTGGGCGGGAGACCTTATGAGAGTGAGAGAGAGACAGGGAGAGAGGGAGAGTGAGAGAGAGAGAGAGCGAGGCTTGCGGACGGCATTGACGGAGGCAGTCCCTGCTGTGGAACGACGACGCATCGTCCACTCGTTGGCTCCGAGTCTGACTATTTTAAGTTTTAACAGGCCTTGGTTGATTGGGCGGTCTTCCCTGCTGACTTCTGGAACCAAAGCGAGACACGAGTTCGCTGTCCCGATCATGTGAACGTGCACGTTCGCCACCTTTGACCATTCCCAAGCTCGGGTGTTAAAAAATCAAGATTTTGTCATCGTGTGCGACGATCGGATCAACCTCTTTGACCAATCAAAGCATCAAGCCACGAATGTGCAATCCCTCTCCCCCCACCACGCCAAAAACGCCTTCCGATGCGCCCCGGCTTCGCAAGGCTGCAACTCCACGCATCGCCTTAGCTCCCCCCTCCGTCGGAGCCATGATCTCGCCTCTGTTACTCGTCTTCGGTTGCCTTCTTGGGTCGTCGCTGGCACAGACCACAGACACTCTATCAGCCAACCACACGTTGCAAGATGGACAAACCTTGGTTTCATCTGGGCAAGTCTTTGAGTTTGGCTTCTTCAGTCTTAACAATTCGAGTGGCGGGTACTTAGGCATTTGGTACAAGAACAAACCTCTCCAAGTCATTTGGGTGGCCAACAGGAACAACCCAATCACCAATTTCTCAGCGGTACTGGCACTGAGCTCGCAAGGGTCAGTTTCTCTCCAAAATGGGTCCATAAGTTACTGGTCTGTGACCCCGGTTGGCGCTGTGAATGAGCCGTTCTTGAGGATCCTGGACAATGGCAACCTCGTTTTGACTGATGCAAGTGTTCCTGATGATTCAGGGGACTACCTCTGGCAGAGCTTTGACAACATAACTGACACTCTGCTGCCGGAAATGAAACTGGGGTGGAATTTGAGGACTGGTTTGAAGCGGAACATGACTTCGTGGACCTCAGCAGCCGATCCATCAAGCGGCCAGTACACATTTAGCCTTGAGCCGCCAGATGCTCCACAATTGATTCTGTGGAAAGGGAGCCAGAAGCAGTATCGATGGGGGCCTTGGAATGGAGAGAGGTTCAGTGGGAGTAATGAGCTCAAGGCCAATCCAGTCTTTGATCCGATGTTCAATTCCAGCCCGGAAGAGGTTTATTACACATACAAGGCAGTCAATAGTTCGATCCTATCGAGATTCATCGTGACACCAGAGGGTGCGATTCAATATCTCGCTTGGCTGGACAATCAATGGACGAATTTGGTTACTCTACAGAGGGACTATTGTGATACTTATGGCATCTGCGGGCCATACGGGACTTGCTATGATTCCTCTGATGGAAATTGCAGGTGCTTGAAGGGGTTCAGGAAAAACAATTCGAGCCCCCTTGATTGGACCGGTGGATGCTCCCGGGTATGGCTTTTGAGTTGTGGAAGTGGCGATGGCTTTGTGAAGTATAAGAATTTGAAGCTGCCAGACAATTCGCGTCTGTCAGGGAATAAGAGCTCAAGCCTTGAGGATTGCAAAACGGAATGTTTGAAGAATTGCTCTTGTATGGCATTCACTAGGGTAGACGTCCATGGGAACGGCGGGGATTGTCTTTTGTGGTTTGGGGATTTGGTTGACATGAAAAACTATCCTTCAGGCGGAGATGTGCTATATATCCGAATGGCACTAGCAGAGATAGGTACTGATCCATCTAGCTCTTAGTGATTTTCACTTGTCAACTCTCGGTAGCTTTAAAGAAGTTTCTAGTTGAACAGCTGCCAAGGAAATCCATGTCCTTGCCTAGAAATGCTTTATGTGATTGTGATGACATAGTAATAGTTAGGGAGACTCATATTCGATCACCATTGTGTTTGTGTCATGGGAACTAAGATTGTCGCTTGAATAGGATCTCTAAGCCCCAGGAGTTTATTAAGAAACTCTTCTTTCTGTATGGGCAATCACAGAGCTTCACTAGTTTTACACATTTATATATGCTTGATGTTAGATAAAAAACAAGTACAATAAACATTTATGCATTGAATATTCTGTGATGTAGAGAGCACAGTGCACAGATAAGAACTATTGCCATGTGGTTACTTAGCCCTCTGTTTAAGTAGGACTGCACATGATTATTTTGAAAATTTTCGATGAACAGATGCAATTGCTCGAGCTAAGAGGAGGAGGCGTATAATAACCGCTGTCAGCATCTCTGTCTCGACTGTATGTGGAATGTTTATATTAGCATTCATTGGCTGGCACGCTTTCCGAGGAAGGAAAGAGAGAACGAGAGGTAAAGTCATTATCACAGCATAAAACTATTTATTGCAGACAGCATGATTATCGCTTCCCTCGTTTTCAATGAGAGAACTAAGAAATCGCTGAACCTATGTTATTGACACTGTGTCTTTACATGTTCCTTTCTTGCTTATCATGCTAATGCTAATATATCTCCTTGGATGAAAGCATATCTAAAAGGCCTGCAAATCTATTAATGTCCGTAATGACCTATGAAAATTTTGATTAGCTTTAAGTCCGAGAGAATGCTATCTGTGATAAATTATTTCGGTTCCTGATGAGCAAGTTGCTTTAATTGCTAACTGCTAGCTTTAATTCCCTTTGCTCAGCAAACTGGCAGGATATGCTGGACTAATTGTCATATTTTTGAGATTGTGGTCCATAATTACACGTTTGTTTATGCTGATGGCTGATTTATGTCTTGTCACAGCTGAATTCTTAGTTCATCGAGATTCAGGAGATGGTTGTCGGGAGGAAGACCTTGAATTACCCCTTTTTGATATTGTTACGGTTGCTGATGCCACTAGCAATTTCTCTTTCCAAAACAAGGTTGGGCGGGGTGGGTTCGGTGAAGTATACAAGGTACTTTTTTGGGCTAAAGTATACAAGGTCGTTCGGAAGTCACATTTTTTTGGTGTTAACTCCATGAAGATTGTTCTGCATACAAAGAAGATGATTCTATAATTCTTTTCTGCTTCAATCTTACTAACATGTAATACGATATCTGCCAGGGTATATTACCAACTGGACAAGATGTTGCTGTGAAGAGGCTCTCATTGAACTCTGGGCAGGGCCCGAAAGAGTTCAAGAACGAGGTCATACTGATTGCCAAACTTCAACACCGGAACCTTGTGAAGCTCTTAGGGTGCTGCATTCACGGAGATGAAAGAATGCTAATCTATGAGTACTTACCGAACAAAAGCTTGGACCACCACCTTTTTGGTGAGACAATCACCCGATCTACACTTTTATCAAATTGCTTGAGATTATCCAGTTTTTCCCCTCAATAACTTATCTCAAATTTTGTGAAGATCCGATTAGACGTAAGCTTGTGACCTGGAAGACACGCTTCAGCATTATCATGGGGATTGCACGCGGACTTCTCTATCTCCATGAAGACTCCAGGCTGAGAATTATCCACCGAGACCTCAAACCGAGCAACATCTTACTAGACAGTGAGATGAATCCTAAAATCTCAGATTTTGGAATTGCAAAGATATTTACTGGAGAAAATGCTGGAGAAATGACCAATAGAATCGTTGGGACATAGTAAGTTATTCTATCGTTTGTTTCAAGGAATATTTACTAAGATTTGTGGCTATAACGCTCATTTATTTCTGTATTATAGTGGTTATATGTCTCCCGAGTATGCATTGAAAGGCCATTTTTCAGTAAAATCGGATGTGTTTAGTTTTGGAGTATTGTTACTGGAGATTGTAAGCGGCCACAAGAATTGGGGATTTTATCACCCGGACCATGATCTCAATCTCGTGGGACATGTAAGTGTTCGCCTGCTTATGCTAAGCTCGGATTGGATGCCAAGTCTTCATTTTTTTCTATTGATCTATGATATGTATTAACTTGGTATTATTAAACTTTCAGGCATGGAAACTGTGGATCAGGGGGAATGCGGTTGAACTAGTAGATGTCCTGATCGAGGAAGAATGTCCCTCGAAAGAAGTGCTGAGGTGCATCCAGGTAGGACTCCTTTGCGTACAGCAGCGACCTGAGGACCGACCGACAATGTCATCGGTTGTGTTCATGCTGGGCAGCGAGACTTCTGATGTTCCTCAACCTAAGGAACCGGGATTTAGTGCTGAGAGCTTCGCTATGAGCACCGACTCATCCTCCAGTGTCAAAATACTTCACTTTTCCAATAATCCAACTTTCACAGTTCCGGAATGTAGATGAAAACAGTACATAAGTGACAGAGAAGAGTAACATGCGATACATACTTTATACATGAAAAGAAAGTAGGGCGTAGATGTGTACAGATTCTTTATACTGATTTTCTTCTTGCTACGATTTGATGCATAAAATTTAGATACTCTTGCATTGTGATACTACTTCTGGGTAAGCTAACAGCTTTGCCTGCCTTATTCCCTCAACAATGACTTCAGCAACAAGGAGTTTTGAAACTTGATATGGTATTAGATCCTTCAGTTCCCCATATGGCAATACTGAGGCGTGACAGTACCGACTTAGAGCAAATGACCAAGTCTAGTACACATAGAAATGACTATTGGCGAAGCGTTAGCTGGAAAAGAAAACAAGGCCTACAACCCTAATGACTTTTCGATGTCACATGATAGAGTCCATCGTTCTGTTAAACTGACGACCTAAGTTCATCACCCGAAGTTATGGTTGCCCTTGGCACTGTTTTATATCTCCAACTAGCAAAAGTTCGCACACTTCATGTGAACTGACTAAGAGATCCAGATGTGATAAATGTCATATCGGTTCATTTTTAGTTGGGATTACTATGTTGAGACGAGCTATATTTTTTCAAGAAAGTTCTCCAACGAACTTTAGTTCCACACTCTGAAAAAAGAAAGGGAAAAAGTCACCAAAGATCCTAAACAATGTCTACTGTGACATATTTATCTTACACTATTTTTTTTGTAACGCCAAAAACCCCCAAACTTGTACCATATGACACATATACCCTCAATTTTTTTGTGACACAAAAAAATCTTAAATGTATAGTCATGTGATACATAAATATAAAATTGATCTCATGTATCGGTTGAAATAATCATTTTTTACAAAATAAACGCACCTTATAATAATAAAAAAGAATTTTATGATTATATCAATTTATGGCTTCAACATAATACTTGAGCCGGAAAAAAATCATAACAAAAAAAATGCAAAAAAAGGAAGAAGACAAAGATTAAGGCTGTGAGAAACGAGTTTTCCATTCAAACTGCAGGCTCATACAAGTCAATCGTGCCGCCAACTTTCATGTCTTATAGAAACAATGCGATAATCCCTTGCCATTAGCCGCAACAAAACCACATTAAAGTGAAATCCCATTTTACATTTTGACCAGGAATCTCTAACACGTGCGGCAGAGGATGCTTTTATCATTCTTTATTAAGAGGTTTCTTCTAGAATCCGGAGAATGTCTTACGAAATTTCAACGGCAGAAGTCTTTCATGCCAATCACGTAATGGCCTTGACATTGTGAAGATAAGCTTCTTATATGTTTAAGTCGTTAAAGTAATATTGCTACCTTTGAATAACTAAGATGTGATGATAGAAAAGATGCTTAATCTTGTTCTCATTATTCAATAGAATTCTTAAGTAAGGAACTTTTTGTTTAATGTAGTCTTGGAATTTCCGAAAATCTGCTCGGTGTTATCTATCCGTTGAAATTCCTTATGTTGTTGGTTGACATGAACAATGATGTCTTCCCTTTGAACGCATTGGCATCCACATGTAATCTGACATGTCGTCACGCTTCTCTCTTTACAAAAAGAACAAAGAACACCAGCAAACCTTTCATGCCCGCCGGTGGGGTGGGCATCGGATTATGCCGACCTAACCTAATTGGGCTCATACCATGCATGAACCATCGCGTTTAGTAATTATTCTCATTCTCAATTTCTCGTCTCCAGACAAGTTTGAGATGAGAAACATGTTTGACAAATTCTCATTCTCATTTCTCCATTATGTACAGACAGCTCTACAACCTCAACTTAGGCCCGTTCCACGGACAAGTGGATGAAAGAGATTTGAAAGTAGTTGAACATAGAGAAAAGGGTGATGTTAGTGCATCTGCCGTCAACAGGCAATTTTTAAGTCTCTTTAACTTCTGATTTATGAACCAGTCTTATGAATTACGCGTACTACATCATTATTGGCTATTCGCTTAATGAGGAATGCAAATTACATCAATGAATTCTAATGCCTAAGAAGTTAATATTCCCACATAATTCATGAAATGTGATCGTCGAAATAGTCGAGAGCAATCAAATAGTTTGCCATTTTTTTAATAGAATCTCTGGCATCACCTTAGATAATGCTAACATAAACGCATGTCTAGTCCAAAGTCTAGTGCAACAGCTTAATCCTATTTGCAATGGGATTTTCTTCCATGTGAGTGTGTCATTACATTAACTTGCGCGTGCAAGATGATCTTTGCAGGTTTATAATCCGCGCCATCATATATGAGAGATTGCATACAGCAAATCATCTTTCTCGGGGATTAAGAGTTGGAGGTCCTGCAATGATTGCATACAGCAAATCATAAGAATAAGGTGGAATTCAACTAACAAGATGTTGAAAAAGGCATGCGAGATGATGAACATTTGGGGGGAAGGTTGTCCCTCATAATATCTCTCTCCCTCTGAAAAATGCGACTTGGAGCATCGCATGAGCCTTTATGCACCATTTGAAGAGATTAAGGTCCACTTTGTTTTACATCATTAGATTTAGATAGCTTAGATGGGTTTGGGATGCATTTTACCCACCCGCCTAATGTTTTGCTGAAAATTGAAAAGAAATCCTAGAGAATTTCGCAACATATTGCCTAGTTTGACCGACATATCCTTAAGGTCCTAACAAAATTCTTGTAAAAAAATATTACCTTCCCTTGCCACCTACATATTTACGAACACATTGATACCTGAACTTAGTACAATAGTATCTCCACACTTCCACTATCGAGGTTACTTTGTGTCATCCATTCGTCCATTCTTTGAGAAAATTGCCCAATCAATTATGAATCTATTCAATTCTAAACTTTCTGATCTAAGATAGTCCTAAACTTTTACGAGAAGTTCTAATATAATCCTCATGTTGGTCTTCCTCAAAAATCACCAATGTGGTTGTCACGCCCTACACTCGAGCATGCGACAATCCCCGAATATGATTCTCACCGATCGCTAAATACGCAGTAATCCCAGGAGTTATCACCGACCAAATAAAAAAAAATAAATAGCCAACTAAATATGACGGAAGCAATAAATCAACCATGACAAAAATTGGGGATATTTGAAAAATTCCTCAAATCAAATAAACCGGTTCAATATTTACTAAATACCTATAAAGAGTTCAAACTCAATATTTATTCAATTAAAACTTCAAAATTCTCCTAATCAAATATGACAAAATAAATTAACTATTCAACATCAGTGAGTGCCTCTAGCTGGACCTAGTCCTCGAAAAGGAACTTCATAGTCAGGACTTGTAAAAATGGTTTAAAACAACATAGTGAGATAACTCAGTGAGTCTAAACCATAATTCTCAATAGGGAGCTGCTAGGGTTTTCTCTGGAGCTCGCGGCGCAAGGGAGGAAAAGGAAGAAGACGATGAACAGGGAGAGAGGGAAGGAAAAAGGGAAAAGAAAAGAAAAAAGAGAGTGGGCCGGCTCTAGCCCACGCACCGGGCTGGGGAAAAAGTGGGCTAGAAAGCTGGGCTAAGCAAGCCCATGGGCGGAGAAAAAGAAGAATATAGAAGAAGGGAGAAAATAAAGAAAGAAAAATGAAGAAAAAATAGAGAAAAAAAAAGAAAAATAGGGAAATTCAAGTCCAAATTTAATTCTTCAAAGTAAGTTCGAGTACAATTTTTCCCAAATATACCCAAAAACAGGCTGTTACGGTGGTAGTCTAATCACACCAGACGACGAAATAGTAGGTCAGTATTCCTCTGAAAGAGTATAAAATGAAGGATTTGGAATGTGGTTTTTCCTAGTGATATTAATTGTTGGCAGGCGGCGACCATATTAATTGTTGCTTGGGGACGGCATTGACGGGGGCAGTCCTTTCCGTGGAACGACGACGCATTCCACACATTGGCTCCATGCCTGACTATTTTAACAGGACAGGCCTTGGTTGATTGGGCAGTCTTCCCTGCTGACTTCTGGAACCAAACCAAAACACGAGTTCGCTGTCTCAATGATGCAAAAGTGCATCTCGTTTCATTTGTCTTCATGTGAACGTGCACGTACGCCACCTTTGACAATTCCCAAAGCTCGGGTGTTCAAAAAAACAAGATTTTGTCATTGTGTGCGACGATCGGATCAACCTCTTTGACCATTCAAAGCATCACGCCACGAATGTGCAATCCCTCTCCCCCCACCACGCCAAAAACGACTTTTTGATGCGCCCCCGCTTCGCGAGGCTGCCACTCCACGCATCGCCCCAGCTCCCCCGTCCGCCAGAGCCATGATCTTGCCTCTGTTACTCGTCTTCGGTTGCCGTCTTGGGTCGTCGCTGGCACAGACCACAGACACTCTATCAGCCAACCGCACGTTGCAAGATGGACAAACCTTGGTTTCATTTAGGCAAGTCTTTGAGTTTGGCTTCTTCAGTCTTAACAATTCGAGTGCCAGGTATTTAGGCATTTGGTACAAGAACAAACCTATCCAAGTCATTTGGGTGGCAAACAGGAACAACCCAATCACCAATTTGTCAGCGGAACTGGCACTGAGCTCGCAAGGGTCAGTCTCTCTCCAATATGGGTCTATAAGTTACTGGTCTGTGACCCCGGTTGGCGCTGTGAATGAGCCGTTCTTGAGGATCCTGGACAATGGCAACCTCGTTTTGAGTGATGCAAGTGGTCCTGATGATTCAGGGGACTACCTCTGGCAGAGCTTTGATAATATAACTGACAATCTGCTGCCGGAGATGAAACTGGGGTGGAATTTGAGGACTGGTTTGAAGCGGAACATGACTTCGTGGACCTCAGCAGCCGATCCATCAAGCGGCCAGTACACATTTAGCCTTGAGCCGCCAGATGCTCCACAATTGATCCTGTGGAAAGGGAGCCAGAAGCAGTATCGATGGGGGCCTTGGAATGGAGAGAGGTTCAGTGGGAGTAATGAGCTCAAGGCTAATGGAGTCTTTGATCCGATGTTCAGTTCCAGCCCTGAAGAGGTGTATTACACATACAAGGTGGTCAATAGTTCGATCCTATCGAGATTCATCGTGACACCAGAGGGTGCGATTCAATATCTCGCTTGGCTGGACAATCAATGGACCAATTTGGTTACTCTACAGAGGGACTATTGTGATACTTATGGCATCTGCGGGCCATACGGGACTTGCTATGGTTCCTCTGATGGAAATTGCAGGTGCTTGAAGGGGTTCAGGAAAAACGATTCGAGCCCCCTTGATTGGACCGGAGGATGCTCCCGGGTATGGCTTTTGAGTTGTGGAAGTGGCGATGGCTTTGTGAAGTATAAGAATTTGAAGCTGCCAGACAATTCGCGTCTGTCAGGGAATACGAGCTCAAGCCTTGAGGATTGCAAGACGGAATGTTTGAAGAATTGCTCTTGTATGGCATTCACTAGGGTAGACGTCCATGGGAACGGCGGGGATTGTCTTTTGTGGTTTGGGGATTTGGTTGACATGAAGAACTATCCTTCAGGCGGAGATGTGCTATATATCCGAATGGCACGGGTAGAGATAGGTGCTGATCCATCTAACTCTTAGTGATTTTCACTCATCAACTCTCGGTAGATTAAAGAAGTTTCATGTTGAACAGCTGCCAAGGAAATCCATGTCCTTGCCTGGAAATGCTTTTGTGAATGTGATGACATAGTTATAGTTAGGGAGACTCATATTCGATCACCATTGTGTTTGTGTTCATGGGAACTATGATTGTCGCTTGAATAGGATCTCTAAGCCCCAGGAGTTTATTAAGAAACGCTTCTCTCTGTGTGGGCAATCACAAAGCATCTACTAGTTTTACGTACTTATATATGCCTGTTAGATAAAAAAACGAGGGCAAGAAACATTTATATATTGAATATGCTGTGATGTAAAGAGCACAGTGCACAGATAAGAACTATTGCCCCGTGGTTACTTAGCTCTTTGTTTAAGTACGACTGCACATGATTATTTTGAAATTTTTCGATGAACAGATGCAATTGCTCGAGCTAAGAGGAGGAGGCGTATAGTAACCGCTGTCAGCATCTGTGTCTCGATCGTATGTGGAATGTTAATATTGGCATTCATTAGCTGGCGAGCTTTCCGAGGAAGGAAAGAGAGAACGAGAGGTAAAGTCATCATCACAGCGTAAAACTATTTATTGCAGACAGGATGATTATCGCTTCCCTCATTTTGAATGAGAGAACTAAGAAATCTCTGAAAGTATGTTCATGACGCTGTGTCTTCACATGTTCCTTTCTTGCTTATCATGTCCGTAATACCTATGAGAGCTTTGATTAGCTTAAGTCTGAGAGAATGTCATCTGTGACAATTATTTCGGTTGCTAATGAGCAAGTTTTGTCGAATTATCTAAATTCGATCATATCAATAATGCAAAAAAGTAATGGAAATCGCATAATACAAGAATTTACATGGTTTGACAGGGGAGATTTTCCGCCTACCTACGTTTGCGAGAGATGTGATCTGTTTCACTAATGATGAAGAAAAGTTTAGAGCTGCTCTCCTTACTATCTTTAATTAACCCTAGAGACTTGTTTCGCCCTAAATAGTAAATAGCAAAACCCTACATGGTCCAAATTACAAAATTTTCCACATAGCCTAAAATAGTAAATTTCCTCATAAATAGTTAGACCCCCGTGCTATCTTGTCATCAATGGGCCTTTCGGAACATGTCCACAATCTCTTGGATAACAGAATAAAAGACATCAACCTCAACAATTTGCTTTAATTACTAACTGCTAGCTTTAATTCCCTTTTCTCAACTAACTGGCAGGATATGCTGGACTTATTGTCATATTTTTTAGATTGTGTGCATAATTACACGTTTGTTTATGCTGATGGTTGATTCATATCTTCCGTCACAGCTGAATACTTAGTCCATCGAGATTCAGGAGATGGTTGTCCGGAGGAAGACTTTAAATTACCCCTTCTTGATATCGTTGCGGTTGCTGATGCCACTAGCAATTTCTCTTTCCAAAACAAGGTTGGGCAGGGCGGGTTCGGTGAAGTATACAAGGTACTTTTTTCGGTAAAGTATACAAGGTAGTTGGGAAGTCACATTTTTCTGGTGTTAACTCCCTGAAGATTGTTTCGCACACAAAGAAGATGATTTTATAATCATTTTCTGCTTCGATCTTACTAACATGTAATACGCTTTCTGCCAGGGTATATTACCTACTGGACAAGATGTTGCTGTGAAGAGGCTCTCACTGAACTCTGGGCAGGGCCTGCAAGAGTTCAAGAACGAGGTCATAGTGATTGCCAAACTTCAACACCGTAATCTTGTGAAGCTCTTAGCATGCTGCATTCACGGAGATGAAAGAATGCTAATCTACGAGTACTTGCCGAACAAAAGCTTGGACCACCACCTTTTTGGTGAGACGATCACCCGATTCACACTTTTATCAACTTGCTTGAGAGTATCCAATTTTTTTTTCTCAACAACTTATCTCAAATTTTGTGAAGATCCAATTAGACGTAAGCTTGTGACCTGGAAGACACGCTTCAGCATTATCATGGGGATTGCACGTGGACTTCTCTATCTCCATGAAGACTCCAGGCTGAGAATTATCCACCGAGACCTCAAACCAAGCAACATCTTACTAGATAGTGAGATGAACCCTAAAATTTCAGATTTTGGAATTGCAAAAATATTTACTGGAGAAAATGCTAGAGAAATGACCAATAGAATAGTTGGGACATAGTAAGTTATTCTATCGTTTGTTTCAAGGAATATTTACTAAGATTTGTGGCTATAACGCTCCTCTATGTTTGTCTTATAGCGGTTACATGTCTCCTGAGTACGCACTGAAAGGCCATTTTTCAGTAAAATCGGACGTGTTTAGTTTTGGAGTACTGTTATTGGAGATTGTAAGCGGCCACAAGAATTGGGGATTTTATCATCCGGACCATGATCTCAATCTTGTGGGACATGTAAGTATTGGCCTGCTTATGCTCAGCTCGGATTGGACACCAAGTCTTCATTTTTTTTTTCTATGGATCTTTGATATGTATTAACTCGGTATTAACCGACTTTCAGGCATGGAAACTGTGGACCGGGGGGAATGCACTTGGACTAGTAGATGTTCTGATCGAGGAAGAATTTCCCTCGAAGGAAGTGATGAGGTGCATCCAGGTAGGACTCCTTTGCGTGCAACAGCGACCTGAGGACCGGCCGACAATGTCATCGGTCGTGTTCATGCTGGGCAGCGGGACTTCTGATGTTCCTCAACCTAAGGAACCGGGATTTAGTGCTGAGAGCTTCGCTATTAGCACCGACTCATTCTCAAGTGTCAAAATACTTCACTTTTCCAATGATATAACTATCACAGCTCCGGAGAGTAGATGAAAACAGTACATTAGTGACAGAGAAGAGTAACATGCGACACATAATTTGAACACGAAAAGAAAGTAGCGCGTAGATGTATACAGATTCTTTATACTGATTTTCTTCTTGCTACGACTTAATGCATAAGATTTTGAAACTCGGGCAGTGTGACCCTACCTTTGGGTAAGCTAACAGCTTTGCTTGCGTTATTCCCTCAACAATGACTCAAGAGTTTAGCAACAAGGAGTTTTGAAACTTGATATGGTATTAGATCCTTCGCTTCACCATATGGCAATAGTGAGGCGTGACAGGACCAACTCAGAGCAAATTATCAAGTCTAATACACATAAAAATGATTGTAGGCGAAGTGTTAGCTGAAAAAGAAAACAAGACCTGCGACCCCATCGAATTTTCCCATGTCACATGATAGAATCAAATGCTCCCTTAAACTGAAGACCTAAGTCACCACCGGAAGTTATGCTTGGCCTTGGCACCGTTTCATATCTCCAGCTAGCAGTAGGTTGCACAGTTCGTGTGAATCAACTATGTGCACAGCTGTGTCTTGCTAGAGAACTGGATTTGATAAAGCTCATCTTCGTTCATTTTTAGTTGAGATTACTAAGTTGAGACGAGCAACATTTTTTCAAGAAAGTGCTCCAACTAACTTTAGTTTTACACTCTAAAAAAAGAAAGGGAAAAAGTCACCAAAGATCCTAAATTATGTCTACTGTAACATATTTATCCTAAATTATTTTCCGAAACGCTGAAACCCTCCATATTTGAACCATATGACACATTTAGCCCTAATAAAAATCTTAGATTAAAAGTCACGTGATACATAAATATAAAATTAATCTCATGTATCAGTTGAAGCAATCTGTCAATATAAATATATTTCATTAGCGATATCAATTTATATGTAAATTTTTATAAACGATGAAATTATTTTTTTCATTCATTTAATTTTATAAATAACTATTTAAAAAATATATTTTTCAAGTCATTTATTTTTTATGAAATAAATTCACCTTAAAAAGGTTTTTATGGTTATATTAATTTATGGCTTCAACATAACACTTGAGTCGGAAAAGAAATCATAACAAAAAAAAAATGCAAAAAAAGGTAAGAAGACAAAGATTAAGGCTATGAGAAACGAGTTTTCCATTCAAACTGGAGGCTCATAAAAGTCAACCGTGCCACCAACTTTCATGTTTTATAGAAATAATACGATAATCCCTTGCCATTAGCAGCAGCAGAACCACATTATAGTAAAATGGGCTGAAGAGGTTTCTTCTAGGATATAGAGAATGCCGTGATGGGATCGTCTTATGAAATTTCAACAGCGGATGCCATTCCTTTGGACACGCGGGCATCCACATGTCATCTGACATGTCGTCTGTGTCACACTACTCTCTCTACAGACAGGGCAAAGAACAACAGCAAACCTCTTGAGCAAACCTTTAGCTTCACTAGAATTCCCCATTTGTCCACCATGTGCAGACGACTCTACGACCTCAGTTTAGGCAATGATGGTGTTGGTGCATATGCAACCAACAAGTAATTTTTAAGTCTCTCAGAAGGTTTTGGTACATATACTATATTGCCACTTGTCATTGGGTTGATGAGGATTGGGAATCTCGCCATCCAATTCTGACTTTTGGTAAGTTAATATTCCCACATGGTTCTTGAAATGTGCCTGCCAAAATAGGGAGAACAATCAATTAGTTTGACATTTTTCGATTAATTCTCAATCATCACCTTGTATGGTGTCAGAGCCAACACCTCCATGGTCCAACATCTAGTCCAACAACTTCTAATTGCAACGGGATTTACTTTCATATTAGCGTATCACTACATTAATTTATGCATGCGAGATCGTCTGTATTGATTTTACGATTCTGCGGCCATCATACATGATAGGTTGAATACAGCAAATCATCCTTCTCATACATTAAGAATTGGAGGTCCTGTACATGACACAGGAAAGGAAAGCCGAGAAGTTCTCTTTGGACATAAGTATAAGCTGGGATTCAACCTAAGAGATGTTGAAGAAAGCATGCGAGGTGATGACCATTTGGCGGAAGGTTGTCCTTCATAGTATCCTTTCCCTCTAAAAATGAAACATTTTGATTAGGTTGGTCCATTGGGTTTTCCATAAAATCCATTAGATTTAGAATAGCTTAGATGGGGTCATCGTGCATTTTACCCATCCACCTAATTATTTTTGCTTAAAATTTGAAAATAAAGCCTATAGAATTTGGGATAATGGCACAATGTTCAATGTGATCAGTGAACTTTTAACCAAATATGCAATGGGATATCTAAACTTTCATTTTGTTTAATGTAATCCTTGAATTTTTAACACATGTTCAAATTAATCTCCGAACTATATGAAAATGTTTGACGTGGTCATTCCCATTAGTATAAACCCATAGATTATATTAAGTATTTTCCATATAATCCAAGAACTAATTTGATAGATCATATTAAACAAATTGAATTTCAATTATCATATTGAACATTCAATTACAGTTTAAGAATCATTTGTGTTATTTCTTTTCAGAATTCGACAACCTATTGCGTAGTCTTACCAACTTATCCTTGGTGACCTTAAAAATTATTGTAAAACCATTTCTTTCCCTAGCCACCAAAACGTTTAGGACAAAATCGATACATGACCTTATTACAATAGTTTCTCTGTCCTTCCACTATGGACGTAAATTACTTTCTAAACTCGGTCAACCCTTAGGAAAATCACTCCATTAGTGCTAAACTTATCATATGGATGCTAATTAAATTCTAAACTTTTAAATTATGTCAATTTAGTCCTAGTTATCTTCATGAAAATTTAGCACAATCATTATGGCCAATTTTTCGTTGGAAATCACTAATGTGGTAGTTCAACATTGTTGGCCGTTATACGTGGCACGCCACATTGCTGTCGTTCGTGAATTTCGCACAAGTACGTGTGATAAATGTGGGAAAAATGGAATATTTAAGATATTCCTCACTTTCTCTGATCTACTTCCCCACTTCCTTTTTATTTTTTGTTCTGGGCGTGTGCCCTCACGCTAGTTAATCACAAAATCTTTGTAAATCACTCTTTGCATTATAAATTTCTTGTCGCTTATCTCAGCAAGTTATTAGTGTTATGTTGTCCTATAAAGTCATTGATCGAAGGACTTGGAATGGTCATTTAATGTGGGCAGGTGATCTTGTCAGAGAGAGAGACAGAGAGAGAGGCTTGTGGACGGCATTGACGGGGTCAGTCCCTGCTGAGGAACGACCATGCATCGTCCACGCTTTGGCTCCGGGTCAGACTATTTCAACAGGCCTTGGTTGATTAGGCGGCCTTCCTTGTTGACTTCTGCAACCAAAGCACGACAAGAGTTCACTGTCACGACGACAACTCCCTTCTAGCAAAACGCCCGATGCAATTTACAATTCCATTCTGAATCATATTTTTATCGTAAACTTTAGACTTAATTTCAAATCTATGTAAACTTTATTTTTATCGAAGGGAAAAATTATAGATTTGTACTGAAGTTCTGAATTTTCTCACATTAGTCATGTATCCAAAAATTAGCATAAGTGGGTTTCTAATTTTTCATATTACAGAACGGTTTCATTTTTGAATTAAATTTCCATGCCAACTTGCTGATGTGGGCTTGCTATCAATGTGGAAATGCTACGACTAGTTGGAATTGGGTTAAAGAAATAGATTGAAAATTGATGATTTTTTCTAAGTGAAATAAAATTTGAGATTGATTTAAGATTATAACTAAAGTTTGGGAATTTTTTAACTAAAACAAAGAAAAGTTCGGACAAATTTGAGATAGGTATCGAAGATGAATTTTTTTAAATAAAAAACTTTGAGATAGAATTAGAATTAGACCTATAATTAGAATTCTTCTAGAGAATTAGGCCGTAATAATGATGCCACGTGCTTCGAGTTTCAATTATTTTCGCGGACGATATTCTACTTTGACAAATCTCATGCAAAGATGCATGTTCGCCACCTTTGACTGTTCCAAGCTCAGGTGTTCAACAAAATAAAAAATTCGTCGTCATGTGTGACGATTCGATCGACCTCTGACCTTTCAAATCATCACATCACGAACGGCAATCCCTTTCCACCACCCCAAAACGACCTCCCGATGCACCCCCGCTTCGCAAGGCTGCAACTCCATGCATTGCCCCACCTTCTCCCTCCGTCAAAGCCATGATCTTGCCTCTGTTACTCGCCTTCGGTTGCCTTCTTGGGTCGTCGCTGCCACAGACCACAGACACTCTATCAGCCAACCAGACGCTGCAAGATGGACAAACCTTGGTTTCATCTGGGCAAGTCTTTGAATTTGGCTTCTTTAGTCTTGACAACTCGAGCGCCAGGTATTTGGGCATTTGGTACAAGAACATACCTCTCCAAGTCCCTTGGGTGGCCAACAGGAACAACCCAATCACCAATTTCTCAGCAGAACTGGCGCTGAGCTCACAGGGGTCAGTGTCTCTCCGAAATGGGTCCATAAATTACTGGTCTGTGACCCCGGTTGGGGCTGTGAATGAGCCGTTCTTGAGACTCCTGGACAATGGCAACCTCGTTTTGAGTAATGCAAGTGTTTCTGATGGTTCAGGGAACTATCTCTGGCAGAGCTTTGATAACATAACTGACACTCTGCTGCCGGAGATGAAAGTGGGGTGGAATTTGAGGACCGGTTTCAAGTGGAACATGACTTCGTGGGCCTCGGCAGCTGATCCATCGAGCGGCCAGTACACGTTTAGCCTTGAGCCACCTGCTGCTCCGCAGTTGATTCTGTGGAAAGGGAGCCAGAAACTGTATCGGTGGGGGCCCTGGAATGGAGAGAGGTTCAGTGGGAGTAATGAGCTCACAGCCAATGCAGTCTTTGATCCGCTGTTTAATTCCAGTCCTGAAGAGGTGTATTACACATTCAAGGTGATCGATAATTCAACCCTATCGAGATTGGTCGTGACCCCGGAGGGTGTGCTTCTATATGTTGCTTGGATTGACAATCAATGGAAGAATTTGGTTACTTTACAGAGGGATTATTGTGATACTTACGGCACCTGTGGACCGTACGGGACTTGCTATGATTCATCTGGTGAAAATTGCAGATGCTTGATGGGGTTCGGGAAAAACAATTCGAATCCCCTTGACTGGTCCGGTGGGTGCTCCCGGACATGGGGTTTGAGTTGTGGAGATGGTGATGGCTTTGTGAAGTACAAAGGTTTGAAGCTGCCAGATAATTCAAGTCTGTTGGGGAATAGGAGCTCGAGCCTTGAGGAATGCAAGACGGAATGTTTGAAGAATTGCTCTTGTATGGCATTCACAAGGGTAGACATCCACGGAAATGGCGGGGATTGTCTTATGTGGTTTGGCGATTTGGTTGACCTGAAGAACTATCCTTCAGGCGGGGATGTGCTATATATCCGAATGGCACGGGCAGAGATAGGTACTGATCCATCTAGCTCCTAGCAATTTTAACTCATCAACTCTCGGTAGCTTTAAAGAAGTTTTTAGTTGAATAGCTGCTAAGGAAATCCTTGTCCTTGCCTGGAAATGCTTTATGTGATTGTGATGACGTAGTTATAGTTAATATTCACATTGAGGAGGCTCATATTCGATCACCATTGTGTTTGTATCATTGGCACTAAGATCTGTCGCTTGAATTAGGTCTCTAAGCCCCTGGAGTTTAGTAACAAACGCTTTTTTTCTGTATGTGCAATCACATGGCATCTACTAGTTTCGCGCATTTATATAAGCTTGAGGTTAAGTGAAAAAAGAGTACAAGAAACTCTAATGTATCGGGTATTCTGTGATGTAGAGATCACGGCGTAGCAGATAAGAAGTATTTCCATGTGGTTACTTAGCTCTCTGTTTGAGTATGACAGCAGATGAAATATTTTGATTTTTTTTTATGAACAGATGCAATTGCTCGAGCTAAGAGGAGAAGGCGTATAAAAACTGCTGTCAGCATCTCTGTCACGACTGTATGTGGAATGATTATATTAGCATTCATTGGCTGGTATGCTCTCCGAAGAAGGAAAGAGAGAACGAGAGGTAAAGTCATTATCACAGCATAAAACTATTTATTGCAAAAAGCACGATTATTGCTTCTCTCATTTTGAATAAGAGAAATAAGAAATTGTTGAAAGTATGTTCATGACTCTGTATTTTTGCACGTTGCTGAAAGTATGTTCATGACGCCGTATCTTTGTACGTTCCTTTCTTGCTTATCATGCTAAAGCATTTCCTTCAATGAAAGCATTTCTAAAAGGCCTGCACATCTATTAATATCCATAATGAGGACCTATGAAAACTTTGATTAGCTTAGCATCACATCCAAGTCTTAGAGAATGCTATCTCCGATAATTATTTTCCGTTCCTGATGAGCAAGTTGCTTTAATTGCTAAGTGCTAGCTTTAATTCCCTTTTCTTAGTGAACCAGCAGGATATGGTGGACTTATTGTCATATTTTTTAGATTATGGTGCATAATTACGCCTTTGTTTATGCTGATGGCTGATTTATATCCTCTGTCACAGCTGAATACTTAGTTCATCGAGATTCAGGGGATGGTTGTCCCGACGAAGACCTTGACTTACCTCTTCTTGATATCGTTGTGGTTGCTGATGCCACTAGCAATTTCTCTTTCCAAAACAAGATTGGGCAGGGCGGGTTTGGTGAAGTATACAAGGTACTTTTTTTGGCCAAATTGTGCAAGTAGTTTGGAAGTCACATTTTTCTCGTGTTAACTCCATGAAGATTGTTCCTCATACAAAGGAGATGATGTTATAATTATCTTCTACTTAGATCTTACTAACATGTTATCTGCTATCTGCCAGGGTGTATTACCTACTGGACAAGATGTTGCTGTGAAGAGGCTCTCACTGAACTCTAGGCAGGGCCTGAAAGAATTCAAGAACGAAGTCATACTGATTGCCAAACTTCAACACCGGAATCTTGTGAAGCTCTTAGCATGCTGCATTCACGAAGATGAAAGAATGCTGATCTATGAGTACTTGCCGAACAAAAGCTTGGACCACCACCTTTTTGGTGCTACTATCACCCCATTTACACTTTTTCAACCTGCTTGAGATTTGACAGTTTTTTCCCTCAATGACACATCTCAAATTTTGTGAAGATCCAAATAGACGTAAACTTGTGACCTGGAAGACACGCTTCAGCATAATCATGGGGATTGCACGCGGACTTCTCTATCTCCATGAAGACTCAAGGCTGAGAATTATCCACCGAGACCTCAAACCGAGCAACATTTTACTAGACAGCGAGATGAATCCAAAAATCTCAGACTTTGGAATTGCAAAAACCTTTACTGGAGAAAATGTTGGAGAAATGACCAATAGAATAGTTGGGACATAGTAAGTAATTCTATCGAATGTTTCAATGAATATTTTCAAAGATTTGTGGCTATACTGATCCTCTATTTCCGTCTTACAGTGGTTATATGTCTCCTGAGTATGCAATGAAAGGCCATTTTTCAGTAAAATCAGACGTGTTTAGTTTTGGAGTACTGTTATTGGAGATTGTAAACGGCCACAAGAATTGGGGATTTTATCACCCAGACCATGACCTCAATCTTGTGGGACATGTAAGTATCGGCCTGCTTATGCTCAGCTCGGATTGGACGCCAAGTCTTCATTTTTTCTGTCGATCTATGATATGTATTAACTTGGTATCAACGGACTTTCAGGCATGGAAACTTTGGACCGAGGGGAATGCACTTGGACTAGTAGATGTCCTGATTGAGGAAGAAGTTCTCTCAAAGGAAGTGATGAGGTGCATCCAGGTAGCACTCCTTTGTGTTCAGCAGCAACCTGAGGACCGGCCGACAATGTCATCGGTCGTGTTCATGCTGGGCAGCGAGACTTCTGATGTTCCTCAACCTAAGGAACCGGGATATAGTGCTGAGAGCTTTGCTATGAGCACCGACTCATTCTCCAATGTCAAAATACTTCACTTTTCCAATGATATAACTGACACAGCTCCGAAGAGTAGATGAATACAGAACATAAGTGACAGAGAAAAGTAACATGTGATACATACTTTATACATGAAAAGAAAGTAGGGCGTAGATGCGAACATATTTTTTGCACTGATTTTCTTCTTGCTACGATTTGATGCATAAGATTTAGATACTCGTGCAGTGTGACACTACTTCTGGGTAAGCTAACAGCTTTGCCTGCCTTATTCCCTCAACAATGATTAAAGAGTTCAGCAACAAGGAGTTTTAAAACTTGATATGGTTAAAGATCCTTCACTTCACCATATGGAACAGCAAGGCGTGAGAATACCGACTCAGAACAAATTATCCGGTCTACTACATGTAGAAATGAACATCGGCAAAGCGTTAGCCGAAAAAGAAAATAAGACCTGTGATGCTATCGAATTTTCTAATGTCATGATAGAATCCGGTGCTCCCTTAAACTGACGACCTAAGTTCATCACCCGAAGTTATGGCTGCCCATGGCACGGTACTATATCTCCAACTAGCAGAAGGTCGCACACTTCATGTGAATTGATTATGTGTGCAGCTGTGTTATGCCAGAGAACCATATGTGATAAACCTCATCTTATTCATTTTTAGTTGGGATTACTGAGTTGAGACGAACAATATTTTTTTAAGAAAGTTCTCCAACTTTAGTTCCACACTCTAAAAAAGAAAGGGAAAAACTCATAAAAGATCCCAAACTATGTCTACTATGACATATCCATCGTAAACTATTTTGTATAACACCAAAAATCTCCAAACTTGTGTCATATGATACATATACTCCCAAATTTTTTGTGTTGCTAAAAATCCTAAATCTATAGTCATGTGACACATTTACACTAAACCTGTATTTCTACATTTATTCAAATTTAGAGGTACACATTGATACAAGTTTAAATTTTTTAGTGTCATTAATAAAGTTTAGGATATATCATGGTAATAAAAGTATGGGATAAATTTGCCACATGGATACAAGTTTGGGATTTTATAGCTCGCATAAAAAATTGAGATAAATGTATCACAATAGACATGATTTAGGGTTAATGATGGCTTATTTTAAAAAGAAAATTAGAGAGCAATGATTTCATGAGTGTGGTTTGCAAATCTCTTTGCGCTTAATGAAAACTGTAAATTCTTCTATAGGACCACGACTAATTGCTCTAAAAAATCAAATAATTAGAAGAAGACACAGTTTAATATTTATTTACTAAGATTCGTCAGCTCATCAAGGAAAAGTACAAATTAATAATAACAATATGATGTGGTTAATTATACAATAACATGTTGCAAAATAGAATCAGTAAAACAAAGTCGCTAGCTAGTCATTTTATAAAGTCAAACAAACACCAAAAGTATAAACTGATGGGAACTTGAACATAAAGGATGGAGAAACATATATTATCTTATCATTTATAGATGTTGAAAAAATTATACATGTAAATAACACGAGAAAGACTTATAATATTTGGTTTGCAAAGTTGAACTATATCAGATCAATTGACTATGAGTTTTATATGCCTTTTAATATTATGGACAGGTGATTGTCTTTACTATTAACTTAAACTTTTGGTTTGAACATTTCAATGTAATGTCGTTAGTGCTAGGTTGTGCCCCAATTTTTTTTCATGTATTCTTTCACCTTATCCGACTTGCACGTTTTGATCGGACATTATATGTACATGTATATTATATATGTAATCTATCTTTCTTAGAACCTTCCTTCACAATAATTTCATTTCTTTTTGCCTAGTTCCTCTTCCAGCGTCTGCATAGGAACCGCAGTTGCTGTTTAATAATCCTTCACGAGCTTAATAGGATACAATCAACAGCCAATAACAACAAGCAATAACATCCAAGGGAAAGGATGTTGACTGGCTCATTAAATGGCGTCCCCCTCGATCCTTTTAAAGAAACGTTGCATTCTTTAAAAAGACTCATGGAAAAAGTGATCAATTTTAAATCAACTTTCCTGATTTCGAGTTCTGCAATGACAAATCTTCGACTTATGCAGTGTAGATTGAGGTTAACGTTTTACATTTCTTGCACTGATTGCAAGAGAAAGCTGACTCGAACCGAATTAAACTTCCAGTGCCGATACGGTTCAAAACTAGTGGTTTGTCTGGGGACAAACTTTGCCCTTTCGTTTTTGCCAGACCTGTGAATCGACCGTGTGCAAATGTTACTTTCACGATTTATTGTTTTATTCTATATTGAAGGTAACATCCATAAGAAAATTTATCAAAAAAATCTTAAATTTATTGTATTCTTGCTAATTAAGTCCAAACCCTTTTAATTTTGTCAGCTGAGTCTTAGAACCTTTTTACCCGTGCTGTATTGAATTCAGAAATTGCTTCCTTCCAACGAACAAAAACTCATCGAATAAGAACGACGAACGAACCTACGTAGGATACGGAGCGGTCGACCAGTAGAATCCTGGTGAAGCTGCCAACATAGGGCAACTCGCCGTCGGACTTCCGGAGTGTAATTTTACTGCCGTATCGGTAGAGAAACTTTAGAGTGCCACACATCTTAGCTCGAAGCTACAGGGTCTCTCCCCCAACTTATTCTCCATCGCGAGCACAAAAGACGAGCCCTGTGTTCCAGGTAGGCCAAGGAGTTGTCCAGCCAAGGAAGCAGCTTCCTGCAAATGAACAGCACGGTAGCCAGGGCGCTACGGCGGTTTAGGGTGATGCCGGTGGGGGAGGAAGGGATGGAGGCGATGCACATGAGGAAGGGGCGGATTGAATCTCTGTTATTTGTATAAAAATTCTTTTGATCTTAAAATTGCTAAATGCTTGATTGATAAAGTTGAATATTGTGAGTTATGCGAGTAACTTTTGGATTAAATTTGGATTGCGCTTGGTACGGGAGCATGTAAATTCAATAGATGAATTTGGGTTGAACTTATATATAACCCACCTGACCCAACCGATGCATTTACCGCCTCTATTCAGCCGCCACAATATTCACAATGTTTTATTAGGAGGCCGAGAGAATAATTGACCCAGCAGGCCATGGATATCGTGTGGAAATCCCATATAATGCAGGGAGCATCAGAAAAACTTTCGCTAGCAGAACTCAGTGAAAATGAATGAGCACTATGCGTACTGAATGCAACAGACATAAGACGAAGCAGACCCTCACTGGTATGTGGAAGCCGAGTGTGTAAAGAGCTGCTTTGACGTGGGCGACGAGTGATTGGCAGGGCAATAGCCCAGATAATGAGCGGCTCTCAATGGGCTTATAGGAAGGCAATTGTGCACTGCAATGAGGAGATTGTGCCTAGAATATATATGCGTGTATGTGTGTGTGTCCGTGTATATGTGAAACTGGAATTGACTCATTACAATCACGCAGCAAGATTAACATTGAAACTCCAATGTTGAGTGTGTTCTCCCATCTTTACGCGAAAGGATATGTCACACCCCGCTCCCGATCGCGCGGTAGTCCCCGTTGTTCCTCGATCTTGGTCAATCATCACGACATTCTAGGTCTCTTCGCTGACCCAATAAATGATAATTAAATACACAACGGAAACGAACTAAGAAATCCTCTGTCAATTTTTTAGATAATCAAAACTCCTCATCTCATAAATAGAATGATCAATGTTTTTTACAAAATAGACCTATGCAAAGTAAACCAATGTACAAATAATCCAAAAGTATGGGTTAGGAGAATTATGCCTAGTCTCTCTATATAGGATTAAGTCTAGTAAAAACGGTAATGCGGACGTAGGGGCACCCTATCCTAAGGATCTATCACCGTGCCACCTTCGAGATCTTCAGTATCTTAGATAGCAACCCATTTTTATAAAGTCACCCAAGCCTCCATGAAGAACTCCATGATTGGTACCTATAAAAAGGGTTAACAACAATAAATAAAATATAAATCTCAACGAGTCTACGTCTTAATTCCTGATTAAGAGGACACTCACTCCAAGATCCCTATTGGTCCTACCAACGCACACACGAGTCTCGATGTTGCTACTCTATTTACTAGTCACTATCTACCTAGGTAAGCCGACTCTCTTGTCGCACTTGAGGCAACACGAACCACAAGTCCGATCAATCCTAAGTCTCTTGACTCTTCACCTTCATCTCTTCGAATCCTCATCTAATGGCTCAGCAGTCCCCACTCAAATACCAACCCCAATTATTCAATCATTTGCAAAACGGCTCTTTCAGTTGCCAATCACAATTCAAACACCACCACCAACCATTCACCAATATAATACACAACCAAATAATAATGGGCAATTAAATCAAATAAAGCACAATTAATTGTAAAATAACTTTCAGATAATTAGGGATTTGCCCATGTCCCTAATTCGAATTATAGTCCACCATTCGATAAATTACGGGCACCATCATTTCCATTCCAACAACTTTCTAACCAAACTAAATTACCATATTCTCCTACCTACTAAATTACCATAACACCCTTGCAAGTTAAGTTACCGAAACACCCCAAAATGCTCCTGTCAATTAATTAGTCGGCAAATCAGCCAAATCACATTATAATCAAGTACTAAAGTGAGTAACCACCCTAATCGTGAGTTAGAACGTTAATTCACATTTCAGTCCGAACTTCGTAGGTAATTTGGTGGCGAAACGAGGGCATGGGTGGTCCGGCGCAAGGCGGCACGGCTCAGTGCGGCACGGAGTGGTGGCAACACTTTTCCGGTGAGGTTTCCGGCGAGTCTCCGGCGACTATTTTTGGTGGCGATGAGGTGGCCGTTCGCTGGGGTGGTGCGGCCGAGGTGGCTGGGCGGCTGGAGAGGGACGAAACAGCGGAGAACGGTGGCTGGTCGGTGGCTCCGGCGACTCCTCACGCGAAGACCGAAGTTGGGGGACAGCGCTGTACGGCGTCGGGAGGGGGCAACGGTGGCTGGAGTAATGAACCGCGAAGGCAGCAACGTGGGGCGGTGGCTGGCAGAGCTGAGGACGGCAAGCGGGGCGGTGGCAAAGCAGAAACTGGGGCAAAAGCAGCAGAGGCTTCGGGCAGCGTCGTCCTCGTCGGAGCAGCGGCAAGAGGTGAGCTGAGGGCTGAGGTTGTCGCCGAGGACGGTGGCTGAGGCAACGGGCAGAGAAGGCTTGGTGGGGCGCGGCCGAGCAAGAAGACAATGGAGCAAGGCAGAGGCGGTGGCGAGGCTCGCGAGCGGCGACCAGAGGCGTCAACGAGCAGCGGCTTCTCTCGTGACGAGGCTGCAGCTTCTGGGCGGCAGGCGGAGGCGATGGCGGAGGAGCAGAACGCGGAGGGAACACAGCCTAGGGGAAGACGCAGAGGACGAAGGCGAACGAAGAGGAATGCAGAAGAGCGAAGCTGGGTCGAGCGCGAGGAGGAAGGAGACGCGGCCAAGAGTAGGGAGAGAGAGAGAGAGAGAGAGATGGGACGGGGCCCTGCACGGTGGGCCCCTTGCGTGTGGCGTTATCCAACCCGAAAGGAAGAAAGTGGGTCAAAGTCAACAGGGGGCAGAAGTCAGCGGAGAAAGGGAGAGGAGAGAGAGAGAGAGAGAGAGAGAGAGAGAGAATGGAGTGAACAGGGGAAAGTCCACAAAGTGGGCTGACTAGGACATCGATAAGTAATTGATGCTTGTTTAGTAGTCAAAGAAGAGCCTCTTCATTTCATACGACTTCACCATTGGAAAAGGATCACCTCACCTGCCGCAGTCTACCAAGATGTCTGCGATGCCGTTCGAAGAGAAGATAGAATGTGAAGGTATTGGATGTTCATGGGGAAAAATGAACTTACGATTAAATAGTGCATATAGAAATAATTTCGCAAAAGGACACATTGCATATAGTCACCATTGTGTGTTGTCCTTACTCTTAAAATTAAACACTCACCGTTGTGAAAATGGACCGGACCTTTGTAATTATATCAAGAATGAGATTATCAGAGAAAATAATTATGAAGAATAATAGTGGATGCAAAAAAACTTACATGATTTGGTTTGAATATCAGAACCAACTGCTATAGGGAGAGTTAGCAAATAATCCATCAATCAATCAGAAAATTACACAGCTGCGATCACTCACGCACTCACATATTTCCTTCAATACCCATAGTGTTTTACCACACAAATCTCACAATGCGCCAAACGGAAAGAGATCAAGCCCCTTCCGGACATAATGAAAATTTTGTAATAAGGACCCAAGGGACCCTCCAAGAGCAATGGTTGCGCCCTCTTTTCTTGGCTTGGGATTTGCTTTTGCTTGTCGCTTGACCAAGACCTTGCGTAGGCTCCCATTTTTATACTCGGCCAAGAGGGCTCCTATTTGTTGTGGGAGTAATAGATGTGGGACTTTAGGAACTCAAGATACAAAACTCCAGTGGCTTATCTTCAAGATTTCAACGTTGCGCGGCTACGGAAACAAGAAGTTGAAGTCCTCCCTTCATCTATTGAGCAGCTTATGGAAGTCTTCTTTTGCAGCCAAGATCCCTCTTAAGTCAGGAGGCGACAGTCCTACTTACTTCAAATTACCCGGCGTGCACGATATAATAATGCAGGGAGAGACAAAACAGGAACAACTGGTTAACTTTTATTGGTAAGGACATACTCGGTTGCTCAATTATCTTGGGCCGTACTTATTTTATGAGCTCAGACTCGAAATATAAGTTAAAACTTGCAGCAGAATGTCATAAAACCAACCCTTGCAAAAAGACGAGCAGATGAAAGATTTTCTTTCTTTGAACCTCCCTTCACGATGATTTCAATATCCTACTAACTTAGAAGACTTTTGGGGGTTTTTCAAAGGACAAGGAAAAAGGATGTTGACAGGCTTACTAATGGCGGCCCCTTCGGTTCCCTTCTTCCAGAAACATATTTGACTTTTAAGTCTCGAAAATACATACTCTGGTGATAACATTCTTTGTGAATCTGTTTCTTTCCATGAATGATGTTATTTCGGTCATCGGCAGGCAGACAAGTCTAAGAATGCGCTGGTATTCTATCAATGAAAGTAAACTATTTGACAAATGAAGGAGCACCCATAGTGGAATGAAGAAAAGTCAAGCTTGGACAGGTGCCGTCAAAGAAAGCATTTTCGGTTTTATTGGTTAAAAAAAGAGAAAGCCATATCTGCGCTCTCTTGCCTGAAACATAATCACACTGCATCCCCAAGTAAGTACGTCATGAACACTCCGAGAGTGTCTTTACACCTCCTGTTTTTATTTTTTCTATTTCATTTGATTGATTCTTTGGACACCCTCGGCTCCAAAGATACCCTGAAAGATGATGATGTCTTGATCTCCCAAGGAAGAAAATTCGCTCTTGGTTTCTTCAGCCCTGGTAATTCAAGCTTGCGTTACCTGGGGATTTGGTATCATGAACAACCGGAGCAAACCGTCGTTTGGGTTGCTAACAGAGAAAATCCCGTGAATGGTACTTCAGGAGTTCTCGCATTTGATCATGATGGAAACTTAGTGATCCGTGAAATAAATGGGAGCTTTCCCAATTGGTCAACCAATGTTTCCTCCACGACGTTATATAATTCAACTACTGCTCAGCTTTTGGATTCAGGTAATCTGGTTTTGAATCATGATATGAGCCAAGTGGTTATTTGGCAGAGCTTTGATTATCCCACAGATACCTTTCTTCCATATATGAAGCTTGGGTGGGACCGGAAAACCGGTTTGAACAGGTTCCTGACATCTTGGAAATCCGAAGATGATCCTGCACCGGGCAGTTGTTCCTACAATTTTGAACCAACAGGGTACCCACAGTTGTTCCTTTACAAGGATCGATCTCCATATTGGAGGGCTGGAGCAATAATTGAAAAAGGGCAGGGTAGCGAGGCCAAGATGGCTCACCATTTTATCTATAGTGTCACAATTGTGAATAAAGCGACTGAGGTTTCTCTGACGTATGCCGTTGTCGATGTATCGGTTCTCTCCAGATATGTGTTGCACGAGTCAGGGTTAGTTAAACACTTCATGTGGCATGATGAAGACCAGCGATGGACGGAGTTCAATTACCATCCAAAGGAGCTTTGTGACTACTACGGCAAGTGTGGGCCTAATGGCGTCTGTGGTGCAAACAATGCAGAACAGTTCGACTGCACATGCCTGCCTGGCTTCGAACCCAAGTCTCCAGGCGATTGGTACCTAAGGGACGGAACAGGGGGCTGCAAGAGGAGGCAAGGCACGTCAATGTGTCAAAGTGGGGAAGGTTTTGTGAAGGTGAGACGACTGAAGTTGCCGGACACTTCAAAAGCCCATGTCAACATGAGCCTGACGTTGAAGGAATGCAAGCAGCAATGCTTGAGGAATTGCAATTGTACAGCTTATTCGAGTGCAAATGAAACTTTGGGGGAATATGGATGCATAAAATGGTATGGAGATTTAGAAGATACAAGAGAATTTTCAGACTTGGGTCAAGATTTATATGTGCGGGTCGATGCAACTGACTTAGGTACTCGTTGCTTATATTTACTTCAGATACTTTTGCTGCTGTTCTGGGCTTATCATTTTTGTCCCGTTGTCTCCCGGTCTCATCTTGAGGAAACTGTTTACTTCTGATAATGCATATTATAAACTGCACTTGTTGCATTTACTTCGGTAAGATTTCCCCATTGAATGTCATTGGCATGCTACTCATGCCTTCTTTTACAGCTCGCTATAGGAGAAGGAGTCCTCTTGTCAAGAAGGCGACGGTGGCAATGATGTCGATATCTGCACTCGTGTTGCTGCTCTTAGGCTCCCTTATGTACTGCCTTCTGTTGAAGAGGAAAAGAGGTGCGTGATCTAGTCTTGATAGAAGCTTCTTCTGCCACATGTATTCCTCGGTCTATATTACGAGGAGGTAATCATTTCGATGTTTAGGGTTAATAAATTAATTAAAATTAAGGAGGAGCTAATATAGCCTAGACTCAAGGCAAGGGTAGTTACTTTACTATCTGAAGCCATGATCACCGAAGCTGCACAGGGAGTGCTAGATAATTAGTCAACGCTGTATTGTGATGCATCTTGAAAACAAACCTGCACGGATTGATCTCAAGGAGCAAAGATGAGGTCATTGTTGAAGGATAATTCTGTATAGTTCCATCCTCCATAAAAAATATCCCAAATTGGCCAGAACAGCAAAAACAGAAGCATTACAAAAGTGCTTTCATTTTCTTTCTTAATCAATTTTTTTTCAACTGTGTGACAGCAGAAAGAAGAGGGCGTGATCATCCTTCTACTATTACCACAAGCTCAACACATTTGATCGAACTTCAAGGCCTGGCATACTTTGACAACAATGGTAGGCGAAAAAGAGATCTACCATTCCTTGATTTTGGAACTGTTGTTGCAGCCACATGCAATTTTTCCTCTGCCAATGAGCTTGGCAAAGGTGGTTTTGGATCAGTATATAAGGTAATCAGTCTCCCTAATTTACTGAATCCATATAGTTATTGAATTAATTATGTTTAGTCTACGAACTTTATTTGCCTGTCTCTTTTGTGGATTGATGTACAGGAACAACAAAAAATGCTTGGAAACAAGCTGGTTTTTTTTTTTTTTAAAGGACCTTTTTCTCTTTGAAAATTCTCGATTCTTATCTTCCAGTCATCACAAACCAAGGAAGTGTCTAGCAGAAAACGAGGGAGAGAAGTAGACAACAGCACAAGTTGTTACTTCTTTATTTCTGTAGGTCAAACAACATGTAGTGAGTGTAACCAACAATCCTCCCAGCAAGTTTAACTACCTAATAAATCTTAAAATCTACTGATAACAGCTATAGAGCGATCGGCTTTGTCTGACAGGTCTCAACATATATATTATTGGGATGTGTCAATTTTTTCAGGGCATGATGAATAACGGAATGGAAATAGCGGTTAAAAGGCTCTCAAGATATTCTGGACAAGGAAATGAAGAGTTCAAGAATGAAGTCAGGTTGATTGCCAAACTCCAACACCGGAATCTGGTGAAAACCATAGGTTGCTGCATTCACGAAGACGAGAAACTCTTAATCTATGAGTATCTGCCCAATAAAAGTTTGGATGCTTTCCTTTTTGGTCAGTCCTCTCTTCACAATGGCGAGAATTTTGGTTCTACAACTATTATTATGGATAATAACTTGAGGTCTCAAATTTGATCTAGATGAGACAAAAAGATCACTTCTGGATTGGGGAAGAAGGTTCGACATTGCATATGGGGTAGCTCGAGGACTCCTGTATTTACACCAGGATTCGACTTTGAGGATAATCCACAGGGATTTGAAAGCTAGTAATGTCTTACTGGATGTTGCATTGAACCCGAAGATTGCAGATTTTGGGATGGCTAGGATATGTGGAGGAGACCAAATTGAGGGAAAAACAAAGCACGTGGTCGGGACGTAGTAAGTGTTTTTCTTTGGCGTTAGATTCTGCTTTCTTAGAACAAAGTAAAAGAACTTGGGCCAACCATTGTCTTTCAGACCAAAGTTTCAACCTTTAGTTATGTTTTCAAAAATTCAATAAGGAAGTTTATACGGTGAACGAAATGTTGATTACTGCTCTCATTTTTTTGCTTCCGCAGTGGGTATATGGCACCAGAGTATGCTATGCACGGCCGCTTTTCAATTAAATCAGATGTGTACAGTTATGGAGTTCTGTTGTTAGAGATCATTACAGGCCAAAGAATGAGTGGCTGCTATCATATGAACCAATTTTGCAATTTAATTGACCATGTAAGTATGAAACTCTCGCATAATTCATTGCAATACACGATATGACCAGCCTCGACATTCACATCATCATAATCCAAGGTATTTGGTATGTGTCCTTTCCAGGTTTGGGAGCTGTGGAAAGAAGGAAAATGCATGGACATTGTCGACCCATTAATGGACAAGACATATTCTGAGGAAATGGTATCAAGGTGCATTCAAATTGGTCTTTTGTGCGTGCAAAGATACGCATCGGTCAGACCAACTATGTCCACAGTGGTTTTCATGTTGGGGAACGCTGATGTGGTACTTCCACCGCCGAAACAGCCTGCATTCACCGACGAGAGTGACTACAATGGAGATATCCAGTCTGCATGCAACAGAACAAGTTCTATTAATGGAGTTACAGTTACTGTTGTCGAAGCTCGCTAGTCACATGCCATCACAATTGAATGGAGATATTCAGTCAGCATGCAACGGAACATGTTCTGTTAATGGAGTTACAGTTACTGTTGTTGAAGCTCGCCAGTCATATGCCATCACAAGTTAACTACGAAATCTACTAAACTTTAGAAATTGAGATGCTTCCTGTATTAGTACATAAGTGAGGCATAAAGGCTAATCGTGCTTAAAAGAGAAGTTCTTTTATATAGATCAGATGCAGTAGACTTCTGTTAAAAGTTCCCTTGATTTATTAATTGAGCTCATTCTGTCTATATCTTAAGTTGGCAGTAATTATCGATTTCATTTCGAGATAAAAAAGAAAACTCTTTACCTCTTCTTTGATTACTTTACTTTTGCATTACAAGTTCATAACAGAGACCGTGTTCTATTTACCTTGTTTTAGCATTACAAATTCATAATAGAGAATCTAGTGAGGAGAGAGCTCCAGAGACGAATAGAGGAGAGAGCTCTGACGGATTTGTGCGGATTCGAGTCCATCGAGTTGTGTTAATAAACACTTACACATGGGTATAAACTAGAGCTTGGAGACACTTGAGCATGAGTGCCAAAAAAAAAAAATTGACCCGGTCAACGGTCAACGGTGCTACAGTGCACCGATTTTTGGGACGCCTAGAAGACGCCAGAATCAGGAGGAATCGGCAGAAAGCAGAAGAGAAAAGAGAAAGAAGAGAGAAAGAGAAAGAAGAGGGGAAAAAGGGAGAAAGAGAGAAAAAAGGAAAAAATAGTGGAAAATCCCACGCCCTTGATGTCGCTTAACTAACCCAGCTCCTAGTCGCCGTATCCGGTAAGTATTCGTGCCCCTCGCCCACTTATTCGGAATAATTTTCGGAATTAAATTTGAAATTCGGATTTTTTGGAATTTTGAGCGGCGAAGTACAATTTTAGAGTTATTTGGGCGAGAAATTACGTGGTTGTGGTAGCTTAGGGTGTTAAGAAGCTGTAGCAACTGACGGAATTTGATTTGGGCTTACGATTTGTCCGGAACGGGATTTTGAACTTCGGCGCGCACTGTTCACGCGCGAACAGTAGCTTCGTGGGCCATTTTCGTGGGCTTCTGGTTGGATTTTGGGTGGGGTCAATTCATGAATGTTGTAGTGCGTCGAAAGGGCTTTCCGTGGACTATAAGATCGTTGAAAACGGAGTTCGGTGGAGAAAGTTATGGCAAAAATAGATTTTGTGTGCGAGTTGGACGTATTGAAAAATAATGATGTTGGTTGTGGATAAGCCCTTTAGCGACTCATAGGCGTCGCTTTTGTCGATAATAGGCATATTTAGTCCCGTCGGTCATTAGAGAATTATTTTACTCAAATTTTAATATTATTTTCTAATTAATTATTAGGAAATCGGAGACGTTGATCTGTGAACGGATAGGAATTGGCATTTGGCTCAGTCGAGGTGAGTGATTCTATTTCTCCTAAGAATTTGAAAAACTCATGTCTTGGAATTTATAAAGATTTGATGTGTTTGTGAGTTGGTAAATGCATATTTTTGCATAAATTATGGATCGAATAAGTACTGCCATTTTGATTTGAGAATGATTTTTGAGAAGATGTTTTGATATAAAAGATTGTGTTTTGACTTATGAAATATTTGAGAAAATGTGTTGTGAAAGAGGTTATGCGTTTGAATTATGAAACGAGTTTATGAAATGTTTCCTGAAAGGAGTTGATATGTGAAATGATATTTGTCTTTGATGTTGTGATTATGAAAGATATGGTTGATTGATGGACTATGCTCAATATCTCTGTGAACCCGTTGGGTTTTGTGAATATGCGCATATTAAGGATATCCTTGTGGGCCGAGCCACCGGCATTGTAGGTGGAGACCTAGCCAAGGGGGCAATCTTGGTCGCCTAGTCATGGGGCATTATTCATGACCACGGTTGATATTTGAGCTGGAGGTTAGTCAATGGAACTAACCCTTAGTGTGTGATCGATGAGATTGATCAATGGGTTCGACCATTGAGCTTGATTGATATTGTTCGATTAGTTGATTTTAATTTTGTTGATATGTTATTATTTTGAACTATATGCATAGTGTTTGTTCGATCCGCTTGGGAGAAATGTGTTACTCACTGAGCCGTCGTAGCTCACCCTTTCCATTTCCATTTGCCTTCAGGTTCCCCGAGGACACGCTCATAGGCGAGAGCGCTTTCGTACTGTAATTTTTGGATAGCGGGGGATTTGGTATGGGTTATTTTGAGTTTAGAAATATTAGTATGTTATAGTAACAAACTCGGATACTGTACTGGATTTTCTTTTTGCCATAATAAATATGTGTATATATTGATAAATTGGTTGTCTGAGGCTACGTCTCTCAGTGAGAGGGACGGCAGTGTCATATCCTCTTATCCTTGATTTGGGGTTGTGACATTTATTGGTATCAGAGCCTATGTTTTGAGTTTTTGGGTATAGATTATGGGACGTTGTGAGATTGTGTGATAGAAATTTGTTAGTTTTTCGATATTAAGGTGTAGTTTCACTTTTGAATCCAAGTATAATGAGTTCAGATTCGGAACCGCTTGCTTCTCTTTGTCGTAATAGGAAAGGCAAGTGAGTTGCCACTTCAGAACCTAGGATGGAGACCCGAGCTTCTCGAGGCATGTCTTCGAGAAAGAGACGCGGTGAGACAAGCTCAGAGGTAGAAGAAGTTAAAGAAGGGAGTCAACAGCGAATGACTCGAGAGGAGATATCTGGAGCTTGTCAAGTCATGCTTGATTTTCACCGTCAGTTAAAAGAATCAGGCTTAGCTGAAGCAGAGCATGATGATAAGGGCTATACATTCGCTCAGTTTAGAAAGGCGAAACCGCCAACCTATGATGGGAGCGAGGATCCTCTCGTGGCTGAACGTTGGATTAGGAAAATGGAGGGGATCTTCGAAGTTGAAGAAGTTCCCGAGGATAGGAAAGTTGTTTTTGCCACCTAATGTTTGGAAGGTGAAGCTGAATATTGGTAGGAAGGTATGAGGCCAGCCTTGGGAGGCAGAGACACTATCATTCCATGGACAGATTTTGTGAAGGCTTTTAATGCCCAATTCTTCCCAGTGTCCTTCCAAGCTAAGATGAGGGCAGATTTTATAAATATCTCTCAAGGTGATTCTACCGTTTTGGAGTATGCACGTCGTTTTAATCAGATGAGTCGGTTTGCGGAGTATCTTGTGGCTAACGAGGAGCATAAGGCTGAACACTTCCAGAGAGGACTACGATCTGAGATCGATTCCGTGCTTACTCCCCTTGCATTAACAACTTATAAAGATCTGTTGGAACGAGCCATCAGGGTGGAACAAGACATTATGCAGCGTGGGATGCAGGGTGCTCCTCAGCTGAAGAAGCTTAAATTTTCTGGATTTCAAGAAAGCCACATCAGCGGTGGCAATAGGCAGAGAAGCTCTACTAGGCTTGGGAAAGATAAGAGCCGAGTAGTCCAAAGCCTTTGTCCTACATGCGGGAAACGTCACAGTGGTATTTGTTATCGTAAGATAGGCACGTGCTTCCTCTGTGGGAAGACTGGACACATAGCACGCGAATGTCCTACACAGAGAGGCTCTCCTATAGATAATAGAGTATGTTATGTTTGTGGACAGCCTGGACATTTAGCAAATAGATGTTCAATGAGGAAAACTGCTCCTCCTACTGGTAGATTTCAAGAGAGGGAGCAGAAGCAGAGAACGTCTGGGAAGGCTTTTGCGATAACAGAGGAGGATGCGGCAGCATCGAACGCAGTTGTTGCAGGTAATGTTTCTCTTGCCTCGCAACATGCTTATGCGTTGTTTGATTCTGGTGCCACACATTCTTTTATCTCTATGAAGTTTGCAAATAAACTTGGTTTGATGCCTGAACCTCTTGAGTTCGAGTTACGAGTTGATACTCCTGCGGGCGCTTTCTTGATTGCTAATCATGTATTAAAGAGATGCATTCTTTGCATTGACAAGATTGAAATACCTGTGGATTTGGTGGTACTAGACATACGAGATTTCGACGTTATATTAGGAATGGATTGGTTATCAACATATCATTCAATTGTTGATTGCCATTCTAAGGAAGTTATTTTTAGACCCCCTAATCAACCCGAATTTAAATTTTCGGGAAATAGTAAAACCACTTTTCCAGGACTGATCTCAGCAATACAAGCAAGAGCACTTTTGAGAAAGAGTTGTTGTGGGTACCTAGCTTGTGTAAGAGACACAAGTAAGGAAGTTGCAAAATTAGAAGATGTGCTAATTGTTAAGGAATTTCCAGATGTGTTTCCTGAAGACTTACCTAGCCTACCCCCTGATAGAGAAATTGAGTTTTGCATAGACCTAATGCCAGGAACAGAACCTATCTCTAAGACTCCATATCGGATGGCGCCATTAGAACTAAAGGAGTTGAAAGTACAATTGCAGGAGCTTTTGGACAAGGGTTTCATTAGGCCCAGTGTTTCGCCTTGGGGTGCTTCGATTTTATTTGTGAAAAAGAAGGACGGGAGTATGAGATTATGTATAGACTATCGAGAACTTAATAAGGTGACCATCAAGAATAGATATCCCTTAGCCCGGATAGATGATTCATTCGATCAGCTTCAGGGAGCGCAGGTATTCTGTAAGATTGACCTTCGTTCGGGGTATCACCAGCTAAAGGTGAAAGCAAATGATGTGCCTAAGACCGCTTTTAGAACGAGGTATGGGCATTATGAGTTTCTAGTTATGCCTTTTGGGTTAGCAAATGCACCTGCTGCTTTCATGGATTTGATGAATAGAGTATTTCAGCAATATCTCGATAAATTTATAGTGGTAGTTATCGATGATATTTTGGTGTACTCAAGGAGTTTAGAGGAGCGTGAACAGCACTTGAGGCTTGTTTTGCAGACTCTGCGTGATAAGAAATTGTACGCTAAATTTAGTAAGTGCGCTTTCTGGCTTAATCACATAGAATTTTTGGGTCAGATAATATCGAAGGAGGGTATTTCGGTTGACCCAAAGAAGGTTGAAGCAATTGTTAAGTGGGATCGCCCTACTAATGTCACGGAGATTAGAAGCTTTCTTGGGTTAGCAGGTTATTATAGAAGTTTTGTGGAAGGATTCTCAAAGATTGCTAGCCCACTAACTCGCCTGACTCAGAAAGGAGTTAAATTTGTGTGGGCTGACCAGTGCGAGCATAGTTTCCAAGAGTTGAAGTGGCGATTAGTGTCAGCCCTTATATTAACTCTACCTTCTGGTACTTGTGGTTTCACGATCTATTGTGATGCATCGAAAGAAGGGTTGGGTTGTGTTCTCATGCAAGATGGTAAAGTGGTGGCATATGCCTCTAGGCAATTGAAGGTGCATGAGAAAAATTACCCTACTCATGATTTGGAATTGGTGGCTGTGGTGTTTGCCTTAAAAATATGGCGACACTACTTATATGGTGAAAGATGTGAAGTTTTTACTGATCATAAAAGTTTAAAATATATCTTCACTCAAAAGGAACTGAATATGAGGCAGATAAGATGGTTGGAACTTTTGAAAGACTATGATTTGACTATTAATTATCATCCAGGTAAAGCTAATGTGGTGGCAGACGCTTTAAGTCGGAAATCATCAGGTAATGTGGCGACATTACTTACTTCCCAAAGGTCCATTTTTGAGGATATGAGGAAGTTGGATCTTGAGGTGTTGGTACACCAGTCTGGTATTCAACTAGCTAACATGCGCGTACAACCAACGTTGAAAGAATTAAGAGCAAGCAGAATGAGGATCCCCAGTTGGGAAAGATCAAAGAAGGAGTAGAAGCTGGAAGACAAGGAGACTTTAGTATTCATGTAGATGGATCATTGAGATTCTGTGGTCGATTATGTGTACCTAATGAGGATGAGCTTAAGAAAGAGATATTACAAGAAGCTCACAGTACCAAATTTTCTATCCACCCAGGGAGCGTCAAAATGTATAGGGATTTGAGAGGGAACTTTTGGTGGATCAACATGAAGAAAGATATTATGAAATTTGTCGATCAATGTCTGGTCTGTTAGCAAGTGAAGATTGAACATCAGAAACCAGGTGGCCAATTGCACCCACTTGAAGTACCTAAGTGGAAGTGGGAGCACATTACCATGAACTTCGTTGTTGGTTTACCACGGACGCCAAGTGGTACAAATGCTATATGGGTAATAGTCGATCGATTGACTAAGTCTGTTCACTTTCTGTCATATCGATTCGGCTTAACACTAGAATCTATGGCGAAGCAGTACGTTAGCGAAATAGTGAAGTTACATGGAGTCCCAGTAAGTATTGTTTCGGACAGAGATCCCAGATTTGTGTCTAATTTTTGGAAGAGCCTACAGAAAGCGTTGGGTACTAAACTTAACTTCAGTATGGCGTTTCACCCACAGACGGATGGGCAATCGGAAAGGACTATTCAGACACTAGAAGATTTGCTGCGAGCCTGTGTCATTGACTTTGGTGGCTCATGGGACGAACACCTTCACTTGACGGAATTTTCTTACAATAATAGTTATCACTCCAGTATTAAGATGGCCCCATTTGAAGCATTGTATGGGCGAAGGTGTAGGACTCCTCTTTGTTGGGATGATGTTGGTGAGAAGAGATTAACCGGCCCTGAGTTTATCCAACAATCAGAGGAGAAAGCCATATTAATTCGAAAGCGCTTGAAAGCCGCTCAAAGTCGTCAGAAGAGTTACGCGGATCTAAAGAGGCGTAAGTTGGAGTTTAATGTTGGGGATCATGTATTCCTAAAAGTTTCTCCAATGAAGAGCGTCATGAGATTTGGTACACGAGGAAAGTTGAGCCCAAGGTACGCGGGACCATTCTTAATATTAGAAAAGGTTGGAGAAGCTGCTTATAAATTGGCATTGCCACCAGCATTATCAGAAGTGCATAATGAAACCCTGTCAACGGTCAACGGTGCTATAGTGCACCGATTTTTGGGACGCCTAGAAGACGCCAGAATCAGGAGGAATCGGCAGAAAGCAGAAGAGAAAAGAGAAAGAAGAGAGAAAGAGAAAGAAGAGGGGAAAAAGGGAGAAAGAGAGAAAAAAGGGAAAATAGTGGAAAATCCCGCGCCCTTGACGTCGCTTAGCTGACCCAGCTCCTACTCACCGTATCCGGTAATTATTCGTGCCCCTCGCCCACTTATTCGGAATAATTTTCGGAATTAAATTTGAAATTCGGATTTTTGGGAATTTTGAGCGGCGAAGTCCAATTTTAGAGTTTTTAGGGCGAGAAATTACGTGGTTGTGGTAGCTTAGGGTGTTAAGAAGCTGTAGCAACTGACGGAATTTGATTTGGGCTTACGGTTTATCCGGAACGGGATTTTGAACTTCGGCGCGCACTGTTCGCGCACTGTTCACGCGCGAACAGTAGCTTCGTGGGCCATTTTTGTGGGCTTCTGGTTGGATTTTGGGTGGGGTCAATTCATGAATGTTGTAGTGTGTCGAAAGGGCTTTCCGTGGACTATAAGATCGTTGAAAACGGAGTTCGGTGGAGAAAGTTATGGCAAAAATAGATTTTGTGTGCGAGTTGGACGTATTGAAAAATAATGATGTTGGTTGTGGATAAGCCCTTTAGCGACTCATAGGCGTCGCTTTTGTCAATAATAGGCATATTTAGTCCCGTCGGTCATTAGAGAATTATTTTACTCAAATTTTAATATTATTTTCTAATTAATTATTAGGAAATCGGAGACGTTGATCTGTGAACGGATAGGAATTGGCATTTGGCTCAGTCGAGGTGAGTGATACTATTTCTCCTAAGAATTTGAAAAACTCATGTCTTGGAATTTATAAAGATTTGACGTGTTTGTGAGTTGGTAAATGCATATTTTTGCATAAATTATGGATCGAACAAGTACTGTCATTTTGATTTGAGAATGATTTTTGAGAAGATGTTTTGATATAAGAGATTGTGTTTTAACTTGTGAAATATTTGAGAAAATGTGTTGTGAAAGAGGTTATGCGTTTGAATTATGAAACGAGTTTATGAAATGTAACCTGAAAGGAGTTGATATGTGAAATGATATTTGTCTTTGATGTTGTGATTATGAAAGATATGGTTGATTGATGGACTGTGCTCAATATCTCTGTGAACCCGTTGGGTTTTGTGAATATGCGCATATTAAGGATATCCTTGTGGGCCGAGCCACCGGCATTGTATGTGGAGACCTAGCCAAGGGGGGAATCTTGATCGCCTAGTCATGGGGCGTTATTCATGACCACGGTTGATATTTGAGCTGGAGGTTAGTCGATGGAACTAACCCTTGGTGTGTGATCGATGAGATTGATCAATGGGTTCGACCATTGAACTTGATTGATATTATTCGATTAGTTGATTTTAGTTTTGTTGATATGTTATTATTTTGAACTATATGCATAGTGTTTGTTCGATCCGCTTGGGAGAAATGTGTTACTCACTGAGCCGTCGTAGCTCACCCTTTCCATTTCCATTTGCCTTCAGGTTCCCCGAGGACACGCTCATAGGCGAGAGCGCTTTCGTACTGTAATTTTTGGATAGCGGGGGATTTGGTATGGGTTATTTTGAGTTTAGAAATATTAGTATGTTATTATTAATAGTAGTAACAAACTCGGATACTGTACTGGATTTTCTTTTTGCCATAATAAATATGTGTATATATTGATAAATTGGTTGTCTGAGGCTGCGTCTCTCAGTGAGAGGGACGGCCGTGTCATATCCTCCTATCCTTGAGTTGGGAGTGTGACAATGAGTGTTTGCAATCTTCTAATTTATTAGCGGATTATTTGTTGGCTTCCCACATAGATGTCAATTTTGACATTTGGACCAAACCACATGAATTTCCCATGTCCTTTTATTGTTTCTCATCTTATTCCTCTATTGAATTCTATAGCACTCAACTTAGTTGCAAAGTTGCAATCCCCTTCTGCGACGTCACTAATTTCCAATAATTGGCATCATAGTTAAGACTATACAATTATGTTTGGAGCAAAAGTAGAAATTGAGAAACTTAAGGAGAGTAACGACTTTGGATCATGGAGCATCAAGATGGAAGTGCTACGAACAACTCAAGGTTTAGCCAAAGCATTAGACGGTAACGCTAGTATCGAGTCGTCATAGTGGCTAGAAGCTATGAGTGAAGTAATGGAATCACTCTATTCAAATCAAATATTAGTGTTGATCAACGTATCCAAAAGCCAAAAGATTACCGGATGAAAATGACCCTACAAATGAAATGAGGGCATTCTTGGTGTTGAGCCAGCTAGATATAAGGCAAGACTAGTTGAGAATGGACATACTTAGCAAAAAGACATTGACTACAAAATGTGTTTTCTCTTGCGGTAAAACATGCATGTATTCGTGTATTACTTGCCTTACTTGCTACATAGTATTTCGAGCTAAAGCAGCTAGACGTAAAAATAACATTTCTTCATGGTGTGTTGGAAGAATAGTTTTGCATGAAATAGCTGGGGAGAGGATAATGAAAATCATGTTTACTTATTAAAAAAATCTTTGTATGGATTGAAACAGTATCCTAGACAATGATATAAATTTTTTTATACTTTCAAGGTTAGTGAAGACTATTCAAATAGTCTATTTGATAAATGTGTTTGTTTTAAGAGAATGAAGATGAGTTCTTGATTTATTTGTTATTGTTAGATTTATAAAATATTAATCAACGCATTCGTCTAACAGCTTAAGTTTTTAGAATAGTTGGCAATGGTCTTACATAATATCACATAGTATCAGAGTAAAAGGTCCTCATTTCAAATCTTTTCAGGTTCCTATTTGCCTTCCAAATCATATATGTTCACGCTTAATATTAGGAGAAAAGACCAGATTAAGCGTGAGGGGGAGTGTTAGAACTATTAAATATCATTTAACAACTTAAATTTTTAGAGCAGTTAGCAATAGTCCTACAAAATTCCATAGTTATTATTTGTCCAGGCTCTTTAATTGCATTCTCACAATCCGTGGTATGTGTTTGGCATGTGTTATATCCAGGTATGGGAGCTGTATTAGGAAGGCAAATGCTTGTTTATTGTCGACAAATCAATGGACATGACTTATTCTGAAGCAATCATATCAAGATGTATTCAAATCGGTCTTCTGTGTGTGCAAAGGCATGCATCGGACGGACCAACAATGTGTACAGTGGTTTTCATGCTGGGGAATGCTGATGCGATACTTTTATCCCCAAGATAGCCCGCTTTCATCGACGAGAGTGACTTCAATGGAGATATTCAGTCAGGATGTAACAGAACATGTTCTGTTAACAGAGTTGCAATTACTGTCGTTGAAGCTCGCTAGTCACATGCCATCACAAGTAAACTACATAATCCACTAAAAGTTGAGAAATTAAAATAGTACCTGTATCAGTAGATAGATGAGACTCGAAGGCTAATCTTGTCATATATGAGATAACTTGTAGTTTTCATGCGGATGATAAAAGCTTTTATATTTGATTATGTTGACATCTAAATTTAGGAGTCGTGAGCATTGAGCAAGGCGGGAGGGGTAGATAAACATTAAAATTAGACAAATTTTGGTCAAATCTTTAGAAGATTTGATCAAGATTTAGCTTTATCTCTTCCCGCGAGCGTCGAAGGTGTATGAAGGTGAGGTCTACGACTGAGGGGGGCAGAACACTTTTTTTTATAAAAAAAAAAAAGCAATCATCACACACACCCACACACGCAAGCACAAGGAGGATTTTTTCTGAGCAAAGCAGCATATACACGCTTACACAGGGAGGACTTCTTCGGAAAAGAAAAGAAAGGCCTACACACGCAAGATAGAAGCATTTATTGAGCAGACATCTTTTTCCTTAAAAAAAGGGAGCACTTTTGGGGGGGCCTTTTATTAAGAAAGGAAAGCACACGCCAGAGGGGGGTTCTAGAGAGAAAGGGCTTTTTTTTTTCGGATGCAGAAAGAGTGAGAAGCCGAGAGAAAAAGAGAGAGAGAGACCGAGAGTCTTCCGGTGAGGAGGAGAGATCGAGAGAGGAAGAGAGAGGAAGACCGGTTCGTTTTCGAGTTTGATTTGCGACATTTCTCCGAAGACTCGACTGTGGCAGCTCGTGACCGCGGCTTTTCATCCTTCACCGGTGGGTTCCGCGGCTTTTCGGCTTGATTGAGTCCTCCCGAGGATCGTGGCTGAGGATAAAAACACGGTTGAGCATCACTTCGTCTCGAGCTTGCTTGAACACATGAGCTCTTCGTGTTTCTTAAGCCACGTAGGGAAGTTTTATTTTTATTTTTATTTCTCCTGTTTTTTCTCTTTACCGCAAGTTCTCTGTACACGGTTTCACTATGTTCTCCGAAGTTGAATGAAATAACTGTTGATTTGGCCGATTTCTAAGCTTCATAATTGTGTGATTTCGCTTTTGTGGTTGTTTTCATTGCATTAGAAGCTTAGATCTTGCATTTTTCGGACCCTACAACCGAGATCTATATTGCAGCTTGCGTGTTTGATAAATTGCGTGAATAAACTTACTTTGCTATTATTATGCTTCGTGTGATAATCTCCCCGCGTGAGTTCGTGGGTTGACGTTGGAAGAATATCGGTGAGCTTGATCTCTCTTTGATCCGTCTTTGGTGTCAGTTCGTCCGCCTTCATGAGATGGCTGTTTGCAGAATAATCTAGTCGTAGTATAGAGGCGCGAGGAAGATGACTTGCTGGAGAATGGGCTGAAAATCTAATGTCTGTGAAGCTGGGCCGAATAGCTTGGGTTTGTGGAGATGGGTCGTTTTTTTATTTGTGTTGCAGGCCCGTGCGTGGAGACAGCAGAGTTTGGGCTAAACAGGCGTGTGAATGTGGGCCTGTCATGCGCAGAAGGAAGAAGCCCACGCGCGTGCAGAGGAAAGGCCAGAGAAGACAAGAAAAAAAAAAGAAAAAGAAAGGTGGGAGAGGGGGCCTGACGGGCTCCCCCTTCAGGGGGCGGCGTGGATCGGGCGGACACCGACCCGTTTCGGTGTCCGACCCGATTCTGTTTTCCTTTTGTTTTTTTTTTTGTTTTTTTTATTGTTCTGCTTTTTATTTTATTAAATTTCGTTTATAATAATAATAATAATAATAATAATAATAATAATAATAAAAGAATTTTCTGCAATAAAAAATCTTTTCTTTATGCTCATGGATCTTATTATTTGCTTGTTTTAGTATTTGCGTGTTTTATTATTTACTTGTTTTTTTTAATGATAGGCATTATTAATAGTGATTTCATTTTCATGTGCATTGGTCGATAGTCCGATCTCCCGCCCGAGATACGACTCGCGACCGCACGTTACATTAACCGATCCGATCTCATGCCCGAGATACGATCCGTTGATTTAATTGCATTTTTTTAATTAATTCATAAAATACCAAAAAATTGCATTCCATGTTAGATTGCATATTAGATAGAATTGCACTTTAAATAGAATTGCATTTTTATGTTTAGAGTAAATTGCATTTAGATTATATTAGGTTGCATTTTAAATATAATTAGCATGTTAGAATTAGGTTTTCATATTTATTTCAAAATAAAAAAATAAAAAAATAAAAAATCATATGCATATGATAGCATAGCATTTCATGACATTTAGTTTAGACTGGAAGATTACATGTCATTCATGCATGTCATTTAGAAATTGCATTTTTAGCATGTTAGAATAATAGATCAAATTTGCATTAGAATTAAAGCCACTTGATACATGCCATATTAGATTAGCAACATGTTTAATTTGTGCATTTATTTAATTTCGAATTTACATTAAAAATTTAAAAAAAAATCATTCATACACCATTTAGATAGTTATATGTAGTTAATTAATTTAGTTAAATGTCGTTGCATGTCCATGATAGAATAACCCTTTTAGATTTTTTAGGTATCATGTTAGATTAGGTTTTCATTAATTTAAAGAAAATGCCTAAAAAAAAAACTTTGCATGTCATTTAATTCATTTAGTTAGACTGCATGTCATTTAGTCCAAGTTAATTAGAAATTTGCATGTCATAAGTCATGTTAGGTCATGTCATTAGGATTAGACTTCATGCATTTGCATATTAGTTTAGTTTTCATATTCTAAAATACTATCCGTAGTTAAGATAATGTTTTAGTTTAAATTAGGAATTAATGTGATTTAGTTCCTAGTCTAAATTGGATGTTATTTGACTATAGGTCATTAGTTTCATTGAGTAATCTTGAAATTCATAAAAGTTGCATTTAGATTTGCATTAGAATGTTTGCATATAGAATTAAATTTGTCATTACAAGCATTGCATTCATATATAAAAAAAAACAAAAATCCTTTTGATTGATTTCATTAGGTCATTTTTGTTATTGTCTTATTTCATTAAGCATCTCCATTAATATATGTGCATTCGCATGATCACAGTGCATGTTAGGGAATAAAAAAAAAATCAATCTAAGCTGCCTGCAAATTACTTTCGAAATAGAAGAAATAGGTTTTCAAATCTCCGAATTCATTATCTCTGGTTCGTAGGGGTAAAATACGACTCCCAGTATTTTACATGGGTTTCTAATCGACCCACCGCAAATAGATTAGTGGCGACTTCCTTTTGAAATTAGCTGTGCATGCTAAAAATTTAAACCTAAGTCGTGAATTGGTATGAGCTTGGGAGAGCTCGAACTAAGTTAAACTTAGCAATCCATTAGCCGAACCCCTTAGGTGGTGCACTTTCGGGGAGGTCGTGACAGCTTGGCGACTCCACTGGGGACCTAGTTCAAAGAACTCTAGTGGACTTAGGCTCGTTTTCTTCTTTTCAAAAATTGCCTGGCAGTGAAATTTTCATTTATATCCCTAACACATGCGGTGATTGTTTTTGCAGGTTGATTTTTGTTTTGAATGTTTAATTGCTCTATTTGGAATTGCTGTTTGATCTAAACTGTTGTGCATGCTTTATAGTTTTAGCACTACACTTGGCACACACAACCCGCCGCCGGACCTGGGCCGCATAGGATTATTTAGGATGGTGTTGAAGTAGATACTACTCCAACCGCATGCCCGCGGTACGAGTCGCCTACTTCAAACCCGAAATTTCTTTCTTGGTGTTGAGAGTATCCACCCCTGTCCGCAAGCCTGCGACCCGGGTCGACTCTTTGACCGTGCCGGAGTCATAAGGACCCGACTTAGTACGCGTGCCTGTGGCTAGTCCGATCATCCTTATGGTTCCACTTTGCTAAGCCTTTTAGAGTAGAAATCGAGCTGCACTTTTCATGCGCATGTGTATGTGATTGCTCCCATATACCTATGCAGTAAGTTTTCTAAACTCTCTCTTTGCAATTTATTTACATCATTTTAATTTTTTGTCGGTCCATGACAATAGGTTGCACATCAGTCTTGGTCTATATATCATGGGAAAACACGGCATTCGACTTGTTCCTGCTCCTAAAGCCGAGCTGAGCATGTGGTGGTTTAAGTTGGACCGAACTGGCCGCGGCTTTGTTGAATCCAAGATTGGCCGCCTTCTTTCACCAATGAGAATTGAAGTTCACGGGGGTTTAGTTAAAGCTCTGGCCCATTTCTGGTGCCCGGAGACATCCACTTTTATATTTGGTAAGCATGAGCTTACTCCTACTCTGGAAGAATATAGTGTTGCCATCGGAAAACCTTTGGGATCGGAATTGATTGGTCCACCTATCGGAGTAGAACTTCCATCTATTCTATCCGATCTTTTGAGAATAAAAGAATCTGAAATAAGGAAAGTTCTTGAAGCAAATCGTAACACTTGCCCCTATTCATTTTTACATGAATGTTTTAAAAATGCCACATCTTTTCAAATGGGTAAGATTTTTCTCTTAGCTTTCTTTGGGTTCGTGATTTTTCCTCATTGCAAAAATGCTATTGCTCCCTCAATTGCTTGGGTGGTCAAACAAGTGTGTGTAGGGATGAATTATGTCAATACCATTTTAGCCGAAACATTTCTTTCCCCCACCCGATACAAAGAAAATAGGGATAGGGTCTTACATGCTCCCCCTGAGCTGTTGCAAATATGGTTTCTTTCTCATATAAAGGGTTTTGGAAATTTTGATGGCTATTCGTGAAGTTACTGATTTAGACCACCCAATTTTAAAATTTGAGGAAAGAAAAAAACATGCTCCAGATTATCATTACTCCGAATGGTTAGCTTTCATGAAAAATCCCGATCCCAATAGTTTCTTATGGCATGCTAAATGGTTCCAAGTTCGAGAAGCAAGGCTTACATGTGCAGGCATCGGACCGGTCCCTTTGCTGGGATTTACTGGTGCAACCGAATATCATCCGTCCAGAGTTGTTCGTCAGTATCAAGTCGTGCAGGAGCTGCCGCCAGCATTAGAAGAAGATCCACTTCGGGCTAATTTCACTTACAAAGACCAAGATGAAGAAGACATGGTCAATTTGGTCAAATCAATGTGGGATATGTGCCCCCCAGACAAACTGATGTGGCCCGAAGAGGAGTTGAAAGGAAGGGAGAGGAAGTATTATTCCTCACTCAAATACATCAAGCAACACAAGATCCCTAAGGAGCTGCTTCTAGAGATACCAGATGTACCTGTAAAAGTCATTAATCGGGCAGAGATTGGACGACTCAAGAGAAAGGCGGGACGATATCAAGAACGTGCCAAAAAGCTTGCTCGGGCAAATGAGCAATTACAAAAGAAAGTCGTTTCCCATGTGTATATAGATCAAGCTAAATAAAAAAAAAAGCTTGAATCTTTCGCTTCAATTCTAGCATTATTGTTTAGGAGTTCTGAGTTTTCAATGGCTTTTGTGTAAGAACAATTTTAATGGTTAAACAAAGATGCTTTGCCTTTTGTCATGGACCATTTATTCTATCTCCTTTTTCGCGCATTAGGCTTATCCTTGTCATTTTTCCTTCAATTAGGCTATCACGGGTCGATCTCGTTCCCCAATCCGTACACGCTCAAGAGCTAAAATGGTCGATCAAAACGAACTGCGTGAACGCGTCGCCAACATGGAAGAACAAATGAAGCAATTTCTTGCAGCAATGCAAGAAATGACAGCTGAGTTTAGGGCTGCTCGTTTGAACCCAACCCCGGTGCCTTTGCCAAAGCAGATTGAAGACGTCATCATCGAGCTAGAGGAGGAAATGCCTCCTTTAGAGGAAGATCCCATCACTACTAATGGGAAAGTTGTTGATGATCTGCATAAAACAGAACAGGAAAAACACCTCGAGAAGCTCGAGGAAAAGTTGAAGCAGCTCCAAGGTCTTCAAGACCCGTCGCCAACTGACCTGTCTGTTTATTCCCGGGTCAAGGTGCCCAAAAAGTTTAAAATGCCGGAATTCGAGAAGTACGATGGCATGACCTGCCCAAAGGCCCATTTGCAGATGTACTTGGTGAGAATGACTCAGTACGTTGACAATGCACCTCTCATGATCCAATCATTCCAGGCAAGCTTGACAGGACCGGCTTTGAAATGGTACATCACCAATAACATAAATCTATGTGAAACCTGGGGTGAATTATGTGAAGCTTTTCTTAAGCACTATAAGTTTATAACAGACGTCACTCCCTCCCATGATGATCTTGAGCGTGCTGAAAAGAAAAGAAATGAGTCGTTCAAAGAGTATGCCATCCGATGGAGAAACTTGGCCGCCCAGATCGATCCCGAGCCAACGGATGCGGAGCTGAGAAAAATGTTCATTAAGACTCTTCCATATGAATATCGTACTCGTATGATAGCCACAACTGCTGCTACCTTTAATCAGCTTATCCCGGTGGGCGAGCAGATTGAGATTGGGCTGAGAGACAGGTGGTTTAATGAACCAGCTAAGAAGTTTCCCGCAAGGAGAGAAAAGGAGCCGGTTGCAGAGGTGAACCTGGCATATACACAACCAGCCCTTAGCGGGTCTGCAATTGCACATGCCCCCAGAAATCAGCAAGGCGGAGGTCGGGCGTCTGCACCACATCAATTCAACAGGAGGCAATTTACTCCTCTTTCCGGTCCTCTTTCTAAAGTTTTGCCTGTCCTCCAAAGTAAGGGTCTGCTTTCTCATGAGCCAAAGCGACCTAATGCTGAGAAATTCTCCAATTACGACCCCTCGAAGAAGTGTGACTATCACATGGGAGAATTAGGGCATTCGACCGATGAATGTATGACTCTAAAACACAAGATTCAAAATCTGTTGGACACAAAGGTGTTCATTTTCACTGTGGCTCGACCAAACGTCGAGAAAAATCCTCTCCCGGAGCACGAGAAAAAGGTTAACACGATCTTTGAAGTTGACGTTGGAAAGAAAAGAAGATTGATGGTGGATATCGATAATATTTATCAGGGATTGGTAGCAGCTGGCTACTATCCAGCCAACGAAAACCTTCCATTGCTAGTGGTGAAGAGAAGGGTCCAAGAAAGTATTGAGGCTGGTGTGGTTGCGCATAATGATTGCATTGGGAACATATCAACTATTGTTATTGATTGGGTTGAAGAACCTACTATTGTAATTGCTGAGAACCAATTAGATCCCCAGCTTGAAGACATGCCGCCTCTTGAAGATGCATCTGATAAAGAAACAGACACGCCTACAATAATGATCGAGGTATCTCAACCTTATGAGTACCGTAACAACAAGGCGGTTCCTTGGTCCTACGATTTTGATGTGGACTTGGTGACAAGGTCGGGGCGCACCTATGGGCGAACTAATCCTCAACCACCGAAACATGTCACCGATGAAGAAGCCAAAGAATTCCTCGCTATAATCAAAGCTAGCGAGTATGACATGGTGGAGCAATTGCGTAAAATGCCCGCGCAAATCTCTTCACTGGAGCTCTTACAGACGTCAAAGAAGCATCAGAAATCACTTATGAAGGTCCTGAGCGAAATACATGTGCCCGAAACAATTGATCATGGCGAGCTGGAGGGGTTCATAGGCACAGTACTTCTCAAAGACCTCATTTCCTTCTCTGATGAGGAGCTCTCCATCGAGACGGGGGGACACACAAAGGCGTTATACATTTCTATCATATGCAAAGATTCACATGTTGCTCGCGTTCTTATCGACAACGGGTTAGCTCTGAATATTTGTCCTTTGGCAACTCTACGTCGCCTCAAGGTAGACATCTCCAGGATCAATGCTGCTAAAACCTCTGTCCGAGCTTTCGACGGAACGAAGAAGGAGGTGATGGGTGAGATTCATTTGGATGTGCAAATAGGGTCAATAACATTCGACGTCCTGTTTCAAGTAATGGACATATCTACCGCTTTCAATTTTCTGCTGGGTCGTCCTTGGATTCATGTTGCTGGAGCTGTGCCTTCAAGTCTTCATCAATGTGTGAAGTTTGTTGTCGAAGGCAAGTTAATCACTGTCCATGCTGAAAAAGACCATCAAATTTACCATGAGACTGCTATCCCATATGTTGAACCAGAAGATAGCTTTGAATCCACTTACCAGTCGTTTGAGCTTGTATCAATGATACACAAGTCTCGAGGATCAGTCGTACCAGTGCCTGAATTCTCAGATGCTGCCATCATGGTAGGGAAGGTTATGACCCAAAATGGTTTCGTCCCTGGAGGAGGACTTGGTAGAGAAGGTCAAGGGATCCGATATCCGATCCAACCTTCCCAGAGGCGTCGTTTGGCTAGATTAGGATACCGTGGAATATGTGGACCCACTAATGAATCACAAAAGCGCGTGGAGAGTAAAACATTGCCTCCCCCCATTGAAGAAATATTCCCAAGATCGTCCAGAATGATGCATGAAGAGGCGATTTATATTCTGAAAGGACCAAACAGAAGCTATGACTATCATGAGAGGTTCTCTTTTCCCCCAAGCTTCTATATCAACTCCCGAGACATCGTTCCAGACGGGTGGGGAGGCATGGATGTCGTAGTCCCTGAAAGCCAAGCCGATCAAGATGAGACACTCGATGGAGTGGCAAAATTATTTGAATATCTCTTCATATGTGCCATTGAGAATGAGCCCCAAGGAGAAATGGGTGCAAGCCCACATGAGTAATTTGTTTCTGTTTCCCTCCCCTGCGCGGGAATTTCTTTCATTGCTTTCCTAGGATTTCCTGAATTTTCATTCAAGTTCTGCAATTTCCCTTCAACCAGTGTAATTCATTTAGAGTTATTTAATAAAGTTACCATTTTCGTTTTGGGGGCATGATGAGGTACACCAAACCAGGCCGGTGATGATATGCAACAGTAAAAAAAAAAATACACGACCCAAGGAGAATCCTGAGGCCTGGACTTCCTCATGCTCTCTTTGTCCAAATCTTTCAAAAAAGAATCATTTTTAAGAATAAAAAATACTTTTCAAAAAAAAAAGATTTAGCCCTGTTTGTTTTACTGATTGGTTTACTTTATGTTTCAGGAAGGATATTCTGGAATGCGATGAAAATCCAGATGATTTAGATGGAGATCCCGTTGGAATCCAACAGAGTCTGGAGCAACATGAAAAGCCTAAGTCCCTAACAGCCGAACGCACCATCACAATCAACTTGAGCGACACGGAGGACTTTAAAGAAGTGAAAATTGGGGCAAATCTCCTCGAAGGAGAAGCCATGCGCCTTGTCGCCCTTTTGAAGGGATACCAAACTTTTTTGCTTGGTCTTATGCTGATATGCCGGGTCTTGATCCAATGATCGTGGAACATAGTCTGCCAACTAATTCACACATGCCTCCTAAAAAGCCGAGGTTGCGGAGAACAAAACCAGAATTATCAAAGAAAATTGAGGAGGAGGTGATGAAACTCTTGAAGGTCGGATTCATAGAAGTCTCACATTACCCTGATTGGGTAGCCAATATTGTGCCAGTAATGAAGAAAGATGGTCGAGTTCGAGTTTGCGTCGACTACCGTGACTTGAATAAGGCTAGCCCTAAGGATGAATTTCCTTTGCCACACATCGACGTCCTGGTGGATAGCACTGCGGGTTTTGAGCTGTTCTCTTTCATGGATGGTTTTTCCGGATATAATCAGATCAGGATGAAGGAGGAGGATAAGGAGAAAACTGCATTCATCACCCCATGGGGGACCTTTCACTACAAAGTAATGCCATTTGGTCTCAAGAATGCAGGGGCAACGTACCAAAGGGCCATGATCACGCTTTTCCATGACATGATGCATAAAGAAATCGAAGTCTATGTTGATGACATGATCGCCAAGACTCGACAGGGAGAAAGTCATATTGACACCTTGAAGAAGTTATTTGATCGACTTGGGAATTTAAACTCTGACTTAACCCCGTAAAATGCACATTCGGGGTAACCTCAGGTAAATTACTCGGGTTCATGGTAAATAATAAGGGAATTGAAATTGACCCTTCAAAAGTGAAGGCCATATGTGAATTATCGCATCCGAAGACTGCCAAGGAGGTTCGAAGTCTCATGAGGAGATTAAATTACATAGCCCGATTTATTTCCCATTTGTCAGAAACTGCTAAGCCATTTTTTAAGCTTCTCAAGAAGGATGCCTTGATTCGCTGGGATGATGATTGTCAGAAGGCATTTGACAAGCTAAAATCATACTTGTCATGTCCTCCGGTCCTAGTTCCACCAATAATGGGCTACCCTTTGATTCTCTATCTCACAATTAATAGTGAGTCTTTGGGTGCGATATTGGCCCAAGAAGGGCCCAAGGATGGTAAGGAGCGAGCTGTTTACTACTTGAGTAAAAAGTTCACTATATCAGAGCAGAATTACTCCGAGGTGGAGAAAACATGTGTTGCTTTGGTTTGGGTCTTGCATCGACTCCGACAGTATACATTGCACTATCATATATTCCTGGTGACTGAAAGTGATCCCATCAAGTACTTATTAGATCGACCGGCTTTGGTTGGAAAATTGGCTAAGTGGCAAATACTGATTTCTGAGTTCGACGTGCAGAGCATGCCACAAAAGTCTGTTAAAGGTCGTGTTATTGCAGACATACTTGCTGAAAATCCCAAGCATACTGAGGAAGAGTGTTTTCCGGATGATCGTATCTTGTCCGTTGATGAAGATAGGTGGACCATGTTTTTCGACGGGGCGGTAAATTTGTCTGGCTCGGGGACTGGAGCAGTATCAATCTCTCCAACCGGACAACACTATCCAGTCGCAGCAAAACTAGTGTTCCCATGCACTAATAACATCGCCGAGTACGAAGCATGCATTCTCGGTCTTCAGGCGGCGATTGAGATGAAGATTGATAAACTCAAGGTGTTCGGAGATTCCGCATTAATCATTCTTCAAACAGTAGGGGAATGGAAGACGAAGGATGCTAAATTACTTCCTTACCACAAATATCTCGAGCAGATAGTGGAGGAATTCGACGAGATCTCGTTTGAATACTTATCTCGAGCCCATAATCAGTTCGCTGATGCTCTAGCTACACTATCATCCATGCTACAGGTAAGTGACGGGATGGAGATAAAGCCATTGAAAATTGACGTGTTGGCAAACCCAGCTCATTGCATGATCATCACTGAAGAGCCTGACAGGAAGCCATGGTATCATGATATTATCAATTATATCAAAAGTCAGGAATTTCCTAAGGAAAGCGGACCTGCTGACAGGAAATACATAATGAAAATGGCGTCGAAATTCTTCGTCAGTGGTGAAAATCTATATAAGAGATCTTATGATTCAGTTTTACTGAGATGTGTAGACGCTACTGAAGCTACACAAATAATGCAGGAAATGCATGAAGGAATGTGTGGTCCACACATGAATGGTTATATGCTAGCCAAGAAGATCATGAGATTGGGTTACTATTGGCTAACTTTGGAAAGTGACTGCATCAAACATGTGCGGAAATGTCATCGGTGTCAGATTTATGGAGATAAGATAAACGTTCCCCCGAATGAGTTACATCAGTTGTCCGAGCCATGGCCTTTCTCAATGTGGGGGATTGATGTTATTGGCCCAATTAATCCAAAGGCGTCGAACGGTCATCGGTTCATCTTAGTCGCAATTGACTATTTTTCTAAGTGGATCGAAGCAACTTCCTATGCAAACGTCACTGCTCGAAATGTAGTGAAGTTCATCAGACGTGACATCATTGCTCGTTACGGTGTTCCCGAGGCCATCATCACTGACAATGGGACTAATCTGAACAACAAGCTTGTCGATGGATTGTTCAGTGAATTCAAGATTCGGCATTTGAACTCGTCTCCTTACCGTCCTCAAATGAACGGAGCAGTAGAAGCGGCCAACAGAAATATCAAGAAGATTTTGGCAAAGACGGCTGAAAATTACCGTGACTGGCATGAAAGGTTGCCGTTGGTGCTAATGGCATACCGAACTTCTATTCGAACCTCGGTAGGGGCGACACCTTTCTCCCTTGTGTATGGCATGGAAGCAGTGTTGCCTGTGGAAGTAGAGATTCCATCCTTGCGTGTGCTGTCCCAAATGGAATTGTCTGAAGCTGAATGGATACAACAAAGGGTTGAGCAGTTGAATTTGATTGATGAGAAGCGACTGGGAGCCATTTGCCACGGTCAATGTTACCAACAACGGGTAGCCAAGTCATTCAACCGCAAAGTCCGGTCAAGGCATTTTGAAGCAAATGATCTCGTTCTGCGGAAGATACTCCCAATTATTCCTGATCCAAGAGGTAAATTCACTCCAAATTACAGCGGGCCGTACATTGTGAAGAAGGTTCTCCCTGGAGGCGTGTTGATCCTAGCTGAAATGGATGGACGGGAATTTTCTAACCCTGTCAATGTAGATGCTCTCAAGAAATACTATCCATGATGGTTTCCTTTCTTTTGTCAATGCTTGATTCAATTAATAAAAAGCTGAATAATGCGAGTTCATGATTTGACATTCCATGAATGATTGAATTTTTCAATGTGATATATCGGGATGACGAAAGGCAAGCTCTACCCACACACAGTCCCTTACTTATACAGTTGAGAGATGAGCGTACAAAATTCCATATCTGCATAAGCAAAGAGTTCTCTCGCGAATGGTACGATAACCAAAGTGATGAAAGGCCGTTCGTTTCGCTATCCCAAACACTATAATGATCCATTGCTTACCCACTTTGAGCCTAAATACATGAGAAGTTTCATTTCATATTACCCCCGTCAAGAACAACCCCACATTGGGGCATTTTGGAGGTACACTGATGTTACAAGGTGAAAAATGGATAGAGGTCTTCTTGCTTTCACTTGCATCAATCTTCTCGTGTTGCTTTTACATGTGGAATCGAGCATTAAATCAAGTGTCTTAGGGATGATGAAGAGCATCCATGTCTACCTTTTGTTAGCTACTTTGAGCCTGTGATTCCATTTCAAACCCACATTGGTGATGATCTCTTACACTAGGGCATGCCAAAATCAGGACGATCAGAAATAGCACAATACAAGCGCCAAGTCCATATAAAAAATTTGCAAAATGGGGGCATGAAAAAGCAGTGTGCCTGGTAAAAGCAAGGCTGATGCCCAAATCCAAAAGGAAAGTGAAAGAACTTAGAGGGAGGAAAAAGTAGTGTGCCTGTTAAAAGCAAGGCTGATGCCCGTAGAAGTCAGAGCCAAAGGCTCAAATCAGCCCTCAGTGTGTTCGGGTTCTCAAAAAAATGCTAAATGAGGCAATCTTTCAATATTCCTTAGTGAATTTGACATCAATGGCATCCCCAGTGAACAAAGTGTCAAGCTCGAAGCGTGAGTCTGAGGAAAAGTTCTCAGTTTCTCATCCTGTACACTCTTTTGAGCCAACCTGCATTGCATTCCTTTAAAGTCTCTTCTGATTAGGGCACTTGAACTAATGTGAGGTTCCTAATGATTTAAGCTTAGCTGGAAGAAGTGTGAGCAAGACTATTTCTATGTCATTGGCAGGGTTCTTGACTTGTAAACCTGGCGACGTGTTGAAAACAATTCTTTCTAAGCCTTGACTCAAAGAGTCCCCTTTGCTTAGCCGTTGACCAAGCCCGAATTACGGTCCAATTAAAAGACCTCGCTGATTGGTAATGTCATACCACTTGCGAGAGTGCTTGGATCTCTGTCGACATGATGATGGTGAGGTCGAGTGATACAATTGCGCCCGTATCAATGGCCGGGACAAAAGCCTTCCAATGAAAGCGAGTGAAAGACCTTTCGGACCGTATCTCATAAATTCGCTCAATTGAATGGAAATCATTTTCTTCGATTCAAGATGATGTGCATCGTTTTGAGTTTTGATCCAATATTTCTTCTGAAAGCCGGAAAGTTGGATTTTTTTTCTGAACTTGAGTATTTCTAGAATTTTCTTGAGCTTTATTCTTGCAGGAGATCGATGCTGTTTAAAACCAAAGTCTTTGTGTTGACTTGGCATGATCAGTGTTCCCTCCACAACTTGATAGCTCAAGCCTCATCGACATGACCTTCGGGTAAGGAACCTCAGGTAAGTGTCATTTTTCAAGAATCGAGAGTCTGTGATAAAAATCCAGATATCTTGCCCCTTTTTAAACTTTAGGACATCTCAGTCTGGATCTAGATGTCTCAAGTCGTTAAATATTTCATTTTGGATATGTACGTTTTCCGATCTTTTTTCTCGATATACTTTAGTCTGGATCTAAGTATTTCGATCTATTTTGACCAAGTTGTCATCTCAGTCCGACATATGAACGTCAATTGGTTAATTTTCAATTCTTGATACCTCAGTTTGGATCTGGGTATTTCGAATCACATCTGCTCGTCTTCTCAGTCTGGATCTGAGTATTTCGAGTTTTTGCTTTAGACGTCTCAGTCTGGATCTAGATGTCTCAAGTCAAATCGTTAAACATTTCATTCTGGACATGAATGTTTTTCGAGTTATCGTTATACCTCAGTCTGGATCTAGGTATTTCGACCTATCTTGACCAAATTGTCGTCTCTGTCTGACTATGAGCGTCAATTGGTTAATTTTCAATTCTTGGTATCTCAGTCTGGATCTGGGTATCTTGAATCCACATTTAGAGGCATCTCATTCTGGATATGAGTTGTTTCTCATTTATTTCTCGTCTTCTCAGTCTGGATCTGGGTATTTCGAGCTTTTTTTATAGTCGTTTCTGTCTGACATATGAGCGTCTATTCATGACAACTTGGTTTGGATCTAAATGTCTTTACTTTCATTCAATATTTCATTCTGGATGCGCGAATGACTATTTGCTAACTTATCTGATTATGTTGGTAAAATAGACATTTTATGCTGGAAGAGCCACATTTTCCAAGGAATCTGGGATTGGATATGAGTTGAATAAATCAAGATCAATCTCGCATCGACAGGTAAGTAGTTTTAGGTATGTTTTTCTTTCTCTCCATCTTCATTCATCATGTCATAAAAAATGAGAGTGATCTCGACAAAAATATCATGCATAGCATTTGCATATTCAAAATTTAGGTATCTTCTATCTTTGAATGCAACCTCTACGAGCTCACCTTCAAAGAGGGGCAGCTGTTGACACCTAAATTTAGGAGCCGTGAGCATTGAGCAAGGCGGGAGGGGTAGATAAACATTAAAATTAGAAGATATACGGCGTTTCACCCACAGACGAATGGGCAATCGGAAAGGACTATTCAGACACTAGAAGATATGCTGCGAGCCTGTGTCATTGACTTTGGTGGCTCATGGGACGAACACCTTCACTTGACGGAATTTTCTTACAATAATAGTTATCACTCCAGTATTAAGATGGCCCCATTTGAAGCATTGTATGGGCGAAGGTGTAGGACTCCTCTTTGTTGGGATGATGTTGGTGAGAAGAGATTAACCGGCCCTGAGTTTATCCAACAATCAGTAGGAAAAGCCATATTAATTCGAAAGCGCTTGAAAGCCGCTCAAAGTCGTCAGAAGAGTTACGCGGATCTAAAGAGGCGTAAGTTGGAGTTTAATGTTGGGGATCATGTATTCCTAAAAGTTTCTCCAATGAAGGGCGTCATGAGATTTGGTACACGAGGAAAGTTGAGCCCAAGGTACGCGGGACCATTCTTAATATTAGAAAAGGTTGGAGAAGCTGCTTATAAATTGGCATTGCCACCAGCATTATCAGAAGTGCATAATGAAACCCTGTCAACGGTCAACGGTGCTATAGTGCACCGATTTTTGGGACGCCTAGAAGACACCAGAATCAGGAGGAATCGGCAGAAAGCAGAAGAGAAAAGAGAAAGAAGAGAGAAAGAGAAAGAAGAGGGGAAAAAGGGAGAAAGAGAGAAAAAAGGGAAAAATAGTGGAAAATCCGCGCCCTTGACGTCACTTAGCTGACCCAGCTCCTACTCGCCGTATCTGGTAAGTATTCGTGCCCCTCGCCCACTTATTCGGAATAATTTGCGGAATTAAATTTGAAATTCGGATTTTTGGGAATTTTGAGCAGCGAAGTCCAATTTAAGAGTTATTTGGGCGAGAAATTACGTGGTTGTGGTAGCTTAGGGTGTTAAGAAGCTGTAGCAACTGACGGAATTTGATTTGGGCTTACGGTTTGTCCGGAACGGGATTTTGAAGTTCGGCGCGCACTGTTCGGGCACTGTTCACGCGCGAACAGTAGCTTCGTGGGCCATTTTTGTGGGCTTCTGGTTGGATTTTGGGTGGGGTCAATTCATGAATGTTGTAGTACGTCGAAAGGGCTTTCCGTGGACTATAAGATCGTTGAAAACGGAGTTCGGTGGAGAAAGTTATGGCAAAAATAGATTTTGTGTGCGAGTTGGACGTATTGAAAAATAATGATGTTGGTTGTGGATAAGCCCTTTAGCGACTCATAGGCGTCGCTTTTGTCGATAATAGGCATATTTAGTCCCGTCGGTCATTAGAGAATTATTTTACTCAAATTTTAATATTATTTTCTAATTAATTATTAGGAAATCGGAGACGTTGATCTGTGAACGGATAGGAATTGGCATTTGGCTTAGTCAAGGTGAGTGATACTATTTCTCCTAAGAATTTGAAAAACTCATGTCTTGGAATTTATAAAGATTTGACGTGTTTGTGAGTTGGTAAATGCATATTTTTGCATAAATTATGGATCGAACAAGTACTGTCATTTTGATTTGAGAATGATTTTTGAGAAGATGTTTTGATATAAGAGATTGTGTTTTAACTTGTGAAATATTTGAGAAAATGTGTTGTGAAAGAGGTTATGCGTTTGAATTATGAAACGAGTTTATGAAATGTTTCCTGAAAAGAGTTGATATGTGAAATGATATTTGTCTTTGATGTTGTGATTATGAAAGATATGGTTGATTGATGGACTGTGCTCAATATCTCTGTGAACCCGTTGGGTTTTGTGAATATGCGCATATTAAGGATATCCTTGTGGGCCGAGCCACCGGCATTGTAGGTGGAGACCTAGCCAAGGGGGGAATCTTGATCGCCTAGTCATGGGGCGTTATTCATGACCATGGTTGATATTTGAGCTGGAGGTTAGTCGATGGAACTAACCCTTAGTGTGTGATCGATGAGATTGATCAATGGGTTCGACCATTGAACTTGATTGATATTGTTCGATTAGTTGATTTTAGTTTTGTTGATATGTTATTATTTTGAACTATATGCATAGTGTTTGTTCGATCCGCTTGGGAGAAATGTGTTACTCACTGAGCCGTCGTAGCTCACCCTTTCCATTTCCATTTGCCTTCAGGTTCCCCGAGGACACGCTCATAGGCGAGAGCGCTTTCGTACTGTAATTTTTGGATAGCGGGGGATTTGGTATGGGTTATTTTGAGTTTAGAAATATTAGTATGTTATTATTAATAGTAGTAACAAACTCGGATACTGTACTGGATTTTCTTTTTTCCATAATAAATATGTGTATATATTGATAAATTGGTTGTCTGAGGCTGCGTCTCTCAGTGAGAGGGACGGCCGTGTCATATCCTCCTATCCTTGAGTTGGGGGTGTGACAATGAGTGTTTGCAATCTTCTAATTTATTAGCGGATTATTTGTTGGCTTCCCACATAGATGTCAATTTTGACATTTGGACCAAACCACATAAATTTCCCATGTCCTTTTATTGTTTCTCATCTTATTCCTCTATTGAATTCTATAGCACTCAACTTAGTTGCAAAGTTGCAATCCCCTTCCGCGACGTCACTAATTTCCAATAATTGGCACATAGTTAAGACTATACAATTATGTTTGGCGCAAAAGTAGAAATTGAGAAACTTAAGGAGAGTAACGACTTTGGATCATGGAGCATCAAGATGGAAGTGCTACGAACAACTCAAGGTTTAGCCAAAGCATTAGACGGTAACGCTAGTATCGAGTCGTCATAGTGGCTAGAAGCTATGAGTGAAGTAATGGAATCACTCTATTCAAATCAAATATTAGTGTTGATCAACGTATCCAAAAGCCAAAAGATTACCGGATGAAAATGACCCTACAAATGAAATGAGGGCATTCTTGGTGTTGAGCCAGCTAGATATAAGGCAAGACTAGTTGAGAATGGACATACTTAGCAAAAAGACATTGACTACAAAATGTGTTTTCTCTTGCGGTAAAACATGCATGTATTCGTGTATTACTTGCCTTACTTGCTACATAGTATTTCGAGCTAAAGCAGCTAGACGTAAAAATAACATTTCTTCATGGTGTGTTGGAAGAATAGTTTTGCATGAAATAGCTGGGGAGAGGATAATGAAAATCATGTTTACTTATTAAAAAAATCTTTGTATGGATTGAAACAGTATCCTAGACAATGATATAAATTTTTTTATACTTTCAAGGTTAGTGAAGACTATTCAAATAGTCTATTTGATAAATGTGTTTGTTTTAAGAGAATGAAGATGAGTTCTTGATTTATTTGTTATTGTTAGATTTATAAAATATTAATCAACGCGTTCGTCTAACAGCTTAAGTTTTTAGAATAGTTGGCAATGGTCTTACATAATATCACATAGTATCAGAGTAAAAGGTCCTCATTTCAAATCTTTTCAGGTTCCTATTTGCCTTCCAAATCATATATGTTCACGCTTAATATTAGGAGAAAAGACCAGATTAAGCGTGAGGGGGAGTGTTAGAACTATTAAATATCATTTAACAACTTAAATTTTTAGAGCAGTTAGCAATAGTCCTACAAAATTCCATAGTTATTATTTGTCCAGGCTCTTTAATTGCATTCTCACAATCCGTGGTATGTGTTTGGCATGTGTTATATCCAGGTATGGGAGCTGTATTAGGAAGGCAAATGCTTGTTTATTGTCGACAAATCAATGGACATGACTTATTCTGAAGCAATCATATCAAGATGTATTCAAATCGGTCTTCTGTGTGTGCAAAGGCATGCATCGGACGGACCAACAATGTGTACAGTGGTTTTCATGCTGGGGAATGCTGATGCGATACTTTTATCCCCAAGATAGCCCGCTTTCATCGACGAGAGTGACTTCAATGGAGATATTCAGTCAGGATGTAACAGAACATGTTCTGTTAACAGAGTTGCAATTACTGTCGTTGAAGCTCGCTAGTCACATGCCATCACAAGTAAACTACATAATCCACTAAAAGTTGAGAAATTAAAATAGTACCTGTATCAGTAGATAGATGAGACTCGAAGGCTAATCTTGTCATATATGAGATAACTTGTAGTTTTCATGCGGATGATAAAAGCTTTTATATTTGATTATGTTGACACCTAAATTTAGGAGTCGTGAGCATTGAGCAAGGCGGGAGAGGTAGATAAACATTAAAATTAGACAAATTTTGGTCAAATCTTTAGAAGATTTGATCAAGATTTAGCTTTATCTCTTCCCGCGAGCGTCGAAGGTGTATAAAGGTGAGGTCTACGACTGAGGGGGGCAGAACACTTTTTTTTATTTTAAAAAAAGCAATCATCACACACACCCACACACGCAAGCACAAGGAGGATTTTTTCTGAGCAAAGCAGCATATACACGCTTACACAGGGAGGACTTCTTCGGAAAAGAAAAGAAAGGGCTACACACGCAAGATAGAAGCATTTATTGAGCAGACATCTTTTTCCTTAAAAAAAGGGAGCACTTTTGGGGGGGGGGGCTTTTATTAAGAAAGGAAAGCACACGCCAGAGGGGGGTTCTAGAGAGAAAGGGCTTTTTTTTTTTCGGATGCAGAGAGAGTGAGAAGCCGAGAGAAAAAGAGAGAGAGAGACCGAGAGTCTTCCGGTGAGGGGGAGAGATCGAGAGAGGAAGAGAGAGGAAGACCGGTTCGTTTTCGAGTTTGATTTGCGACGTTTCTTCGAAGACTCGTCTGTGGCAGCTCGTGACCGCGGCTTTTCATCCTTCACCGGTGGGTTCCGCGGCTTTTCGGCTTGATTGAGTCCTCCCGAGGATCGTGGCTGAGGATAAAAACACGGTTGAGCATCACTTCGTCTCGAACTTGCTTGAACACATGAGCTCTTCGTGTTTCTTAAGCCACGTAGGGAAGTTTTATTTTTATTTTTATTCTCCTGTTTTTTCTCTTTACCGCAAGTTCTCTGTACACGGTTTCACTATGTTCTCCGAAGTTGAATGAAATAACTGTTGATTTGGCCGATTTCTAAGCTTCATAATTGTGTGATTTCGCTTTTGTGGTTGTTTTCATTGCATTAGAAGCTTAGATCTTGCATTTTTCGGACCCTACAACCGAGATCTATATTGCAGCTTGCGTGTTTGATAAATTGCATTAATAAACTTACTTTGCTATTATTATGCTTCGTGTGATTATCTCCCCGCGTGAGTTCGTGGGTTGACGTTGGAAGAATATCGGTGAGCTTGATCTCTCTTTGATCCGTCTTTGGTGTCAGTTCGTCCGCCTTCATGAGATGGCTGTTTGCAGAATAATCTAGTCGTAGTATAGAGGCGCGAGGAAGATGACTTGCTGGAGAATGGGCTGAAAATCTAATGTCTGTGAAGCTGGGCCGAATAGCTTGGGTTTGTGGAGATGGGTCGTTTTTTTATTTGTGTTGCAGGCCCGTGCGTGGAGACAGCAGAGTTTGGGCTAAACAGGCGTGTGAATGTGGACCTGTCATGCGCAGAAGGAAGAAGCCCACGCGCGTGCAGAGGAAAGGCCAGAGAAGACCAGAAAAGAAAAAGAAAAAGAAAGGTGGGAGAGGGGGCCTGACGGGCTCCCCCTTCAGGGGGCGGCGTGGATCGGGCGGACACCGACCCGTTTCGGTGTTCGACCCGATTCTGTTTTCCTTTTTTTTTATTGTTCTGCTTTTTATTTTATTAAATTTCGTTTATTATATAAAAAAATAATAATGATAAAAAAAAGAATTTTCTGCAATAAAAAATCTTTTCTTTATGCTCATGCATCTTATTATTTGCTTGTTTTAGTATTTGCTTGTTTTATTATTTACTTGTTTTTTTTAATGATAGGCATTATTAATAGTGATTTCATTTTCATGTGCATTGGTCGATAGTCTGATCTCCCGCCCGAGATACGACTCGCGACCGCACGTTACATTAACCGATCTGATCTCATGCCCGAGATACGATCCGTTGATTTAATCGCATTTTTTTAATTAATTCATAAAATACCAAAAAATTGCATTCCATGTTAGATTGCATATTAGATAGAATTGCACTTTAAATAGAATTGCACTTTTATGTTTAGAGTAAATTGCATTTAGATTATATTAGGTTGCATTTTAAATATAATTAGCATGTTAGAATTAGGTTTTCATGTTTATTTCAAAATAAAAAAATAAAAAATCATATGCATATGATAGCATAGCATTTCATGACATTTAGTTTAGACTGGAAGATTACATGTCATTCATGCATGTCATTTAGAAATTGCATTTTTAGCATGTTAGAATAATAGATCAAATTTGCATTAGAATTAAAGCCACTTGATACATGCCATATTAGATTAGCAACATGTTTAATTTGTGCATTTATTTAATTTCGAATTTACATTAAAAATTTAAAAAAAAATCATTCATACACCATTTAGATAGTTATATGTAGTTAATTAATTTAGTTAAATGTCGTTGCATGTCCATGATAGAATAACCCTTTTAGATTTTTTAGGTATCATGTTAGATTAGGTTTTCATTAATTTAAAGAAAATGCCTTAAAAAAAACTTTGCATGTCATTTAATTCATTTAGTTAGACAGCATGTCATTTAGTCCAAGTTAATTTGAAATTTGCATGTCATAAGTCATGTTAGGTCATGTCATTAGGATTAGACTTCATGCATTTGCATATTAGTTTAGTTTTCATATTCTAAAATACTATCCGTAGTTAAGATAATGTTTTAGTTTAAATTAGGAATTAATGTGATTTAGTTCCTAGTCTAAATTGGATGTTATTTGACTATAGGTCATTAGTTTCATTGAGTAATCTTGAAATTCATAAAAGTTGCATTTAGATTTGCATTAGGATGTTTGCATATAGAATTAAATTTGTCATTACAAGCATTGCATTCATATATAAAAAAACAAAAACAAAAATCCTTTTGATTGATTTCATTAGGTCATTTTTGTTATTGTCTTATTTCATCAAGCATCTTCATTAATATCTGTGCATTCGCATGATCACCGTGCATGTTAGGGAATAAAAAAAAATCAATCCAAGCTGCCTGCAAATTACTTTCGAAATAGAAGAAATAGGTTTTCAAATCCCCGAATTCATAATCTCTGGTTCGTAGGGGTAAAATACGACTTCCAGTATTTCACATGGGTTTCTAATCGACCCACCGCAAATAGATTAGTGGCGACTCCCTTTTGAAATTAGCTGTGCATGCTAAAAATTTAAACCTAAGTCGTGAATTGGTATGAGCTTGGGAGAGCTCGAGCAAAGTTAAACTTAGCAATCCATTAGCCGAACCCCTTAGGTGGTGCACTTTCGGGGAGGTCGTGACAGATTAGATACAACATACTTCTGTAAAGAATTTACTTGATTTACTGACTGAGCTCATCCTGTCTTTCAACCAGAGACTTGTACATGTAAAATACTGATGTTGCAGTTCTCTTTCACCCACAACCAACTAGTCTTTCTCATGTCTCGTTTTGGTTCGCCAGGAAGTTGTCGAGTTGCATCTTGATATAAGAAAGACAACCCCTCGCCTTTTCTTTATTTACCCTATTTTGCTTTACAGATTCATTAGCGACGTTGCTCTCGAGAAGACAAGGAACCTTACTTCACACCCTCAAACTCAAATTAAGACCGAAGGGTGACACTGGAACTTGCTTTATCAAAGGGTTTTCTAGTGATTAGACAGTTTCGCTCTTTTCTCTCACTTCTTTGGTTAAGGAAGAAAGACACAAACAGTCTCCAAACTTAGATCAATATAGCTTTATGGCAAGACTTTAATTTATCCAATGTGATCACTAAACTATGACTAAATATCCAATATTTTTCGTGAAATATATGAAAATATTTAATACCTTTTTTTCATTGATGCAAAAAAAAAGTCCCATGTGGATTCTCGAAATAAAATAGTCTCAAATAATGTTGGACATGTTTTTGCCCTCTGCTTTTTTTTTTCTTTTTTTTTTTCAAAAGTAGATGGACGAAAGATGGACATGTTGACTCCTTCACCAAAAAAAAAAGATGGTCATGTTGACTCAACATTTTTAAGAGTCTAACTGGGCATATAACAGTCCACGTCATCAAGTAGCATCTGATTTGTCGTTCAAGCAAAAGGAAGTCAATTAAAAATTCAAGGGCAAACTACATACAAGATCAAAGTTCAAAGACTATTCATATCATCTTACTTTTTATTACCTGCTTTTAACTATCTTTAATTTCACCATAATAAAAATAAGGGCGTTAATCATATTCCTAATTAACATATTAGTAGGTCAACCTTATTTCGTCTAAACCCATCAATCATTTAAAAAAAATTAAGATTGCTCTACTATTTTCCAACAAATCTATTATATCGATGCTTGCCGACATCCTATCAAGGATCGTTGATAACGAGTCGAGAATCTCTTTCTTTCAGCCTCTTATTTTGGATATTTCAATTTGTTCTTTCATGATGAGCCTAGCTTTTCCAATGTCACAAAACCCTCCTTGAGGTAGAATGTGCCTCCTAATCACCACCACATGAAGTGAAGATATTTGGCAAAATGCCTTCCAAGGGACTATTTCCATCTTAGTGTCCGTCCACCCCAACGTCTATTCTCGGAAGGAAAGGAGAAAGGGACTGACCGATTAAGATCAAGTTCTCGGTAATCTTGGTGGAGGTGGAAAAATGGGTCAAAGACCCATATTTGACAATTGGGTTATAAATGGGTTAGTTTAAAAAATTAAATGGGTTTTAATTTGGTAATTTAATAACTTAATGGGTCTGAAATGTGCTCTAAATGGGTTGTACATGAGTTACCTAACTATTTTAAGTGTTATTAACATATCATTATAAATGTTATTAATAAGTCATTTTTATACTATGAAAATTATGAAATTTTAATTTTTTAAAATAAAATTTTGATTATTTTTATTTTTCCTTTTATTTTCCTTTTTTCCTTTGCTTTTTTATTTCCTTTCATTTCTCCGTCTTCCCTCTTTCTAAGTTGGTTAGCGGTCAAGAAGCAAGGGATGAGCTCACTAAACTCCGACGACTAGAAGAGGAAGAAGCAAAAAATAAAAATATATTTGTAAAAACAAAAATAATTAAAAATTAGAAAATATATATATTAAAAATTAGAAAATTATCAAATAAATAGTATTTTATAAAATTATTTTAACAATAAATTTTAAAAAATCATAAAGCAAATTTTCTTGAACTTGATCAAATATAAAAGTGTTTGAACAATACGGGTCACTAAAATTATATTATATGAAAATGGGTCAAAAACAAGTTCAATTGGTCAATGTGGATCGGATCATTTTTTGACCCAACCACCCATTTGACACCCCTAATTATTGGCTACCTAAAGGGACCAATTGATCAAGTCAGTTACCTTCTCCTCAAGGCATTCGCAATTACCTTCTCGTCAAGGCATCTCTATAATTTTCTTTTCTTTTTTCCTTCCTTGTATTTACTGTCAATCTATAAAATGCAGTCAATGAGGAGCAAACTAACGCTGGAGACCGGCGGTTGTCTGTCTTCATCGGTCCTGGCCTGAGAGTTTCGTTGTATGTGTTGATATGAGCTTAACAAGAGCCCTCCTTAGACCCTTCTTTTTTCAACTTTTTTACTCTCTTTTTTTTTTTTTTACTTTCTGACCTATGATCCATCAAAAGCACAACACAATTCATCTTTGAACTCTAATAACCACGTGATAGACGCCATGGACGGTAATTTTCCACAATCAAGCGATCGATAGTAAAATATAGATGGAAAAAGAAAAATAATTTATAAACACCATATTTACATGATTTTCTTAGCATAAGAGAATTTCACTAGAGAATTTCACTACAAATCAAGTGATCCAACGGGGACTCCAACAACACTCGAATCCGCTTAATAATTCACATGGTGTTTAGCCTCTCAACTCCTCTTATTCCCAAGATATAAGTGACTTCAACACTCTCCAATATTTTCAGGGTGTAATTCACAAGAAAATCAGCTTTCGGATGCTCTTCAAAGCAACAATACCTCTATATATAAACAAGAGTAGGATCCAAAAACTAGAAACTATTTAAATTATGTATGTTTCTTGTTCGAACTCATACTTGACGCATATTGTCAATAATAATAAAAATGTACCTCTCGTGCTTTCTTGGCAAGACTAGTCTTGTTTCGCCTCCCAGCCAGATCACTTGACCTGCAGAATATGCAGGTCAGGTGACCTGCTTTTGTTACCAACCGTAAAAAGCACTTTTTTTCAAAAAAAAAAGTAAAAAGCCCCTCCCAAAAGCAGGTTACCTGACCTGCATACCCTGTAGGTCAGGTGATCCAGTTCCTTTGTCCTCCCCCCCTCCCCCGGGAATACGACAAATGAACTGTTTTCGTGATGAAATCGTGGTCAATGGAAATCGACATGGTATTTATCTCTGTCACATAGCTTGAAACCAACAGCTTGCTGCTCACCATCGGATGCATGCGCTATGAAAGAAGCCGAACAAGCCCTCCCTCCTCTAATGTTGAGTTCTCTTTCCTCCCAATGTGATCGATCAGCGGCGTGAGATCCACCCAGAACTCCGTCCTTTCACCTTAAACCAATTCAAAGCAATGACAACACCTCAAGTGACTACGTTCGACCACATTAGTTAAAGGGATTAGGCTGCTGGGAAATGAAAGGCGAGGCGAGTCGCCAAGGAACAGGACCATCACTTGAATTTACATGGAGTAAGGAATTCTTTTGTTCTTGTTCGATGATTGAGAAATCTCGATCGAAAATATCGAGCTTAGAAAGGGCAACGTCACTTTCACAGCTTGCATTACGTTTTCACGGTGGCCAAAAATGACAGCTACTTGCATAAATTAATGAGAGAGATGGATCCTCGCTAATTATAACCTCAACTGCCCTCCACAATGCTTGAGGTATCATTCACTCAGTCGCTTCTATTGCATCAGAAATCATCCCACAGTATCCTCAAATAGAAAGTCAACATGAACTGCGATAGGCTGTTACTATATGCCCTGCTTCTGCCTTCTCTGCTTCAGGTGAGTATTTGCTTGGACATCCTAGACCAAAACTACACTATAAAAGATGGCGATCTCTTGGTCTCCAGCGGCAAAACGTTTGCTCTCGGTTTCTTCAGCCCAGGTAATTCAAGCCGCCGTTATGTCGGCATATGGTATTACCGAGTTTCCAAGCAAACTGTTGTTTGGGTTGCTAATCGGGAGAGACCAATTAGTGGCACTTCGGGAGCTCTTTCAATTGGCTCTGATGGAAATTTGGTGCTTTATGAGAAAAATGGAAGCTTTTCCGTTTGGTCGACAAAAGTTTCTTCTGCATCGTCAAACTATTCTGCTACTGCTCGGCTTAGTGATTCAGGTAACCTTGTTCTGGTTCAAGATTTTAGCAAAAGGGTGATATGGCAGAGCTTTGATTATCCTACAGACACCATGCTTCCTTTCATGAAACTCGGGTTGGAGCTCAAAACCGGTTGGAACCCGTTCTTAACATCATGGAAGTCCCCGGAGGATCCAGCACCCGGCAATTACTCCTATAGGATTGACCCAACAGGCTACCCTCAATTGTTCCTATACAAGGTCGGGCATCCGTACTGGCGTGCTGGATCATGGACTGGAGATCAGTGGAGTGGCATACCCGCAATGACTCGCAATTTCATCTTCAACGTAAGCTTTGTAAATAATCCAGACGAGGTTTCTATAATGTATGGCATCATCAACGAGTCAATCATCTCGAGACTGGTGGTGAACGAATCAGGGTTGGTCCAACGATTTACATGGCACGAACAGGAACAGCAGTGGATAGGATTCTGGTCTGATCCAACGGACCCATGCGATTATTATGGAAAGTGCGGGCCCAACAGCAACTGCAATCCGTATAATGCAGGACAGTTCGAGTGCACATGCCTGCCAGGGTTCGAGCCCAAGTCCCCAGGCGGTTGGTACCTAAGGGATGGATCAGCCGGGTGCATAAGGAGGCCCGGGGCGTTGGCATGTCAAAGTGGGGAAGGGTTCGTGAAGGTGCCGCTTGTGAAGGTGCCAGACACTTCTAAAGCACAGAGCAACATGAGCTTTAGCTTGAAGGACTGTGAGAAGGAATGCCTGAGAAATTGCTCTTGCACAGCTTATGCTAGAGCCAATGAGAACCTGGGAGGTTCCGGGTGCCTTGTCTGGCATGAAGATTTAGTCGATACGAGAACATTCACTGATTCAGGTCAAGATTTATATGTACGGGTCGATGCCATCGAGTTAGGTACTCCTGCTTCTGCTGTTACCAGTTGCACTTTGCTAATGTAATGTACCTCCCGCATTCCATTTGTTTATTACATTAGCATTTTCAAGCAAAACATGAATTAAACTTGAGATCAGGTTATATTCTAGATTATAAGGAATCACATCCATGATTTTAGAAACCAAGCTTGAGCTTTTGCATTGTATCAACTGTGTGTCATTTGACATCCTTTTGGTGGTTTCTGGTTTCAAATTGAGGTTGAGCAAATTTTTCATTCCACACTTCACACAAGCGCATTCGAGGTCATTGAATCTGAAATGCTGTGGTGTGCATTCCTTGCAGCTCGTTATAGGAAAACAAGATCCCTCAGCCAAACGGCGACAGTTGTGATAATTCTGGTTTCGATTTTGACAGCTCTACTGCTCACCGGATGCTTCTCATACTGCTTGGTGATCAAGAAGAGAAAGGGTTCGAAACTTTGTCCCTGACATCAGTACGCCATTTGTTATATTTTCCAGTTAATGCATCTGCTAAAATTAATCACCTCTTATCGCTCAACAATTAACGAAGGACGCAAAGTTTAGTCAGTAGAATATCGTTTCTTAGCTATAGGAAGTTAAAGACTAAATTATGTGCTTTCTTTGAGCAACTCGCGATTTAAGAACTTTGAACCAAAAAAAAAAACATGATAGAGCCAGTTCAGTTCTTAATGCATCGTGCATTACAACATTGAAACTAAATCAGCATAAGGCCAGTTTCAGGGGACAAGAGACGAAGAAATCATGCAGTCCATCAATATATATTTACCAGGAAAACAGACATAAAAATGTTCGCGAAGATCTTTTCAGGCTCACAACTTTCATTTCGTTTAACAAAATGAATCCCTGAATGAAGAATATCATGATCTCCAAGGTTGTATTGAGCATTTATGTGGTTGTCTTGGAAACAGATCGCAGAAGCCAAAATCCACTGGTGAGCGATATGACCAATTCAACATATTTTGAGGGCTCTCCGAGTGTAAAAGACGATGGTGAACCTAGAGGAAACAGAGACGTGCGGCTCTTTGATCTGAGCACCATAGCTTCTGCAACAAACAATTTCTCCATCCTCAATAAGCTCGGACAAGGCGGTTTTGGACCAGTGTACAAGGTAAACTTCCATTACAGAAAAAAGTCACTCAGAAAAATTGATGCAATCTTGCAAATTGGAAATTAATTTGACAGGGCATCATGGACAATGGAATGGAAATAGCGGTCAAAAGGCTATCGAAACACTCGGGACAAGGAGTCGAAGAATTTAAGAACGAAGTCCGGCTGATTGCGAAGCTCCAACACCGGAACCTGGTGAGAATGCTAGGCTGCTGTGTCGAAGAAGACGAGAAAATGCTAATTTACGATTATTTGCCGAACAGAAGCTTGGATGCCTTCCTTTTCGGTACATCCTCTGTTCTAGAATACTCCGATTTCATATCACCGGAGTACGCAATGGAAGGCATCTTTTCAATAAAATCTGACGTCTATAGCTTCGGAGTGTTGCTGCTGGAGATCATCACTGGCAAAAGGAACAGTGCATATTACCATGAAAATCCATCTTCCAATTTGGTAGGCCATGTAAGTATTGGAACTCTTGATCAGTACAAGAAACGCGCCGGTGCTCAGACATAATACATAGCCTGAAATACTTGTTCATCTGTCACTCGTTCGCAATCCGATCGCAGGTATGGGAGCTATGGAAGGAAGGAAACTGCATCGACATTGTCGACAAATCGATGGGCGATTCGTTCTCCAAGGAGGAGGCCTTGAGGTGCATCCAGATCGGTCTTTTGTGCGTGCAAGAATTCGCAGAGGATCGGCCGAACATGTCCACAGTCGTGTTCATGTTGGGAAATATCGATGTGGCTCTTGCGTCACCGAAACGACCCGCCTATGTTTTTAAGAGCAGGCACCACGGTGTGTTCCTATCTTCAAGCGACGGAACGGCTTCTGCGAACGGCGTTACGGTTTCGATGGTTGAAGGCCGCTAATTTTGCCGTTCTCTTGCCCTGGATTAGTTTTACGACACAAATTAAAAACCTATCGCGATAGTTCTCGAGATTTTGCCGAACTCGGCATCAATCTGTAATCGTAATGTGTTAGGACCTGTCACCATATTGTTTGTTATACACCCTTGATGTATTGTTGACGTCGGGTGCTCCATAGTGAAGGATGGGGTTGTTCCAATCCCAATCCTCTTTCTTTTTATTTTATTTCAATGATATTTGCGCTAGTTTTATAGGCTCTGTTTTTTTCATGAAAATTTGATCATTTGGAAAAAAAATCTATAAAAAGGTCATTTATTTTGCTTAAAATAAATATCTAATGAAAAATATTTTTATTTTAGATATTTTTATTATTGATAATATTTTATATTTAAAGTATTTTCATAAAAAATTATTATTATTAGAAAAGAGGGAGATATTTTTTAAATTACACATTTCTAATAAACTAAATCTTAGTTAGAAAAGAGGAAGAAAGAAAAAAAGAGGAAACTAGCCGTAGTTACAATGAGAAAATTTGACAGGTGGCTCTTCCGACGTGATTTAAGTAAAAGGCCAGCACTAATCTTAGAGATTAGAAAGCAGAAAAAGTTAATCATTTGACATGGGAAAACCCAAAAATAAAAATAAAAAGAGGCTTAAATTGACTCAATCAATGTCATTTACGTGTAGGACAATAAAGTTAAACCGAACCCAAATAAATAAAAATATAAAATATAAAATACAAATGAAAAATAAATCAATTTAACCTATATGAATGGCATAGTTAACTTACCGTAAGAATTTTCAACTCTAGTGAATCAATTTCTAGACTTTATTCTTATTTTTTATTTTTACTGTGAAAGAGACAGGCGTGAATTTTATACCCGTCAATCACTTAGCTTGCTAACCCTAACAAGCGGTCGACATTTGAACTAGCCCATATGTCGATAACCTTGAGCCCATCACTTTCATGATAGCTAGCAACACGATTTTGGTACATACTGAGTTGGGTAATATCATTCTCGAACTTTTAATCTGCTCGGTGTAATTTTAAGATTATCGTTATATATTCAATCATATAAAACTTTTTTTTGGGTATCCTCATCTATATGCATATCTTTATCCCTTCCCTCTTCGTCCTCGAACAGTACTTCAGGCTCCCTCATGACACGAATCCCAACCTTTTTTTTCGAATTTCGAATGCCCGCTTCTCAATATGTCAATGTCACATGACTTAGTCATCACCTAAATTCCGCCACCCTAAAGTGAGGGGGGGGGGGAGTTAAAGGGAGGGTCAGGATCACATGCCCACCCTAAAGTCTGAGCAGGTAGTCCAAACGCTTTCGCTTGACCACCAAGGCATAATCACACTCATGTTTTTGCATAAGACAGCGACCACCTCATGATTTGTTCCTTGACATACGCCGCCGCCGATATTTATAATAGATATTTGTAATAGATCTTCAAGAGATATGGAGAGGCTGCTTCCTCTCCCTTTCTCAACAGATTGTTCGGTTTTTTTTCCTATTTTCCCCTTTTCGTTTTGATGTTCTTTCAGATTAAATTTTTCGTATCTAAGCTTATCATATCTCCCAGGCTGGTTTCATTTATGGTATATATATGTTCTATACATATCCGAGTATATTTCATCCGAAAATGTTACCAAACTCTGTCCAAATATAGTTCATTCACGAACATTATCGATCTCCAAGAAGAATAAACATTTCACCATCGACGACCGCCGCACCTCATGCCCACGAATTTTAGCCCACGAAAGTGAGTTATGGGTTTTGTTTATCTCTTTTAGCCAATTAATTCACATCAAATCAGAAAAGCGTAAATATGGTAGGAGAGAACCTCAGTACCATGTTGACTCCGATGTGCTCTCCATCTTATGTCGACGTCACTGATCTCCGTATGCATTTTCTGTACAGCCCAGATATGTAAATAATCTCAGCCCCAAATTAAATTGCCTCAACAAGCTGCGGAGACGCAGGAGGAAAGCGACGCCTTGGGTGAAGAAGGAATGAAATCGGACGTGATCAATATGCCACCGATCCACTCTAATTTTACGGAGTTAAGCCTAATTTCTTGGCCCAGCATAGGCCCAATTAAGACAGAATGAAAAGCCCAAGAATACTTGGGCCGATATGGGCGGGGCCAAGATGGGCGCACGAGAAGGAGCATCAAGGGCCAGGGCAAGGGGAGACGAGGGAACGACAAAGGCCACGAAGGACAAGGGACAAAAGTATACGAAGGGATTGATGACGGAGGAGTGTGGGGGAGATCAAGGGATATAATTTTCGAGACAAAGATCATATGACGGAGGAATTCGAGCGCTCCCTCCTCCCCGACCTCTCCTGTCTGTAGCTCTTGTTCCTGTTTTCTCGGAGTCGCTTCTCTTATTCTCAAGGTAGTGGAGAGATCTCCGGGGGAACTTTCTTCTTTCAATCTTTCCTACATCTCGCGCACAACACCCACTACAAAAAAACAATGATTTAGCCACGAATTTTGCGACGGAACATTTGGCAAAATTCATCGCTAAAAGATTTTGCGACGAATTTAGCGACGAAAAAAATTTCGTCGCCAATTCGGCGTCGCAAAATTTAGTAAAGGAAAATTTCATTTTTCGTCACTAATTAGCGACGGATTTTTTTCTGTCGCAAATTTCGTCGCTAATTAGCTACGGACACATTTCGTCACAAAACTTTCGTCGCAAAATTTGTTGCTAATTTAGCTATGGATTATTTTCCGTCGCAGAATTCGTCGCTAATTAGTGACGGATTTTTTCCGTGGCAAAATTCGTCGCTAATTTTTGTCAAAAAATTCATCGCTAATTAGCGATGGATTTATTTCCATCGCAAAATTTGTCGCTAATTTTCGTCACTAAATTCGTCACTAAATTCGTGGCTAAATATTTGTTGCAAAATTCGTGGCTAAATTCGTTGCAAAATGCGTGGCGGTAACAATTATTCGTGACAAGTCGCTAATTTCCTTCGATGTTCGTCTTTTTGGACTGTAATTTGCATCAAAATTTGTAGCTAATTTGCCACAAAAAATTTTGATTTTTATTACGAACATTGTTCAAGAACGAATTTATCGTCAAATTTTTATTAATTTTTTAGTGACGAAATCTGCAACGATTATTATTTAGGGACGATGTCGATATTAAATCTAATTAACATGAAAATTTATTTCTAGAATTAATTCTTAAGCACTAAATAACACCAAAATATTTATAATGATATGATGAAATACATTCATCAATATTATCCACAAGAATGGCATAAATATTTTTCTTACAAGTTATCAGCACAATTATAACCACTGAAGCACCAAGTTCCTTTCTCTTTCATTAGAATGACAATTATAAAAATAGGACTACTACTTTGAAGCAAGACAAATCTGAATAAAACATCAAACATAGAGGTAGCATTCCAAGTAATATCTTTGAGTACTTTGAGTACTTTCACAATACAGTCCTAAAGAAGTACCTGATTCCTCCGTGTTCTCTTCTTATGTTTGTCTTCCACCCGATATCACTCTCGCCTTTGCTCTCTCTGACACTTTCTTGATAATTGCTCGTCTTTGGCCCTCTCTGCTTCTAACTCTTTTCTCTTCTGCTCTTCCCTGAGCTTTCATTTCTACATGGATAATTAACATATGATAAGTTTGTATTGATTATCAAGCAACCATATATAACAAAAGCAGTCATAATGTTGACTGATGTAAAACAGCGTAAGAAACAACATGCTGAAAAAGAACTTTAATATCAGAAGAAGATAAGAAGCCAATGAACATCTTAGAGCAGGACTGCACATAAGACTCAGCAACTTAACCACCTAAGAAGACAGCAAGATCAGCTTGAGAAGGGCAATGCACTCACTTTTTGCTCCAACCCTGCAAAAGAGACGCGTCTAAAATCAACAGATGCCATTTTTCAGATGTTCAAAGCAACTTAGCTCCATGGTCAAACTGTCTTCAAGATGGTAGAAGAGCAGTCTTGCGGGCAGTTTTACTGAAAAGAGATTTGTTTAGGGATATTGGCAAGGACACTACTTACCAGGTAATGAACATAGTATCTCCATTCCATGAGTCGATATTCGATTTTTTTTACCTTGCACATAGAGCATACAGTGCGTGAAAGTATGTTCAATAGAAAAGCAGCTAAGCTGACTAGAACACAAAACATGTAAAGAGCAGTGAAGTACGAGCATAAATTGCTTGAGAAAATAGACATATGCCCTTAAACTCATCGTGTAATTAAAGGAAGCAGTAGCCTGCATTTTATTGGCATCGACCATGAGAATTCCTGATAGAAACCACGCACTCCATGCACAGAATTTTAATTGAAATGACACGAAAGTATCGTGAAAAAAAGTTGAGAAAACCATGGAAAAGAAGCAAACGCAATTCAAAGTTCATAACTGGTGCTCGACTTTATTGAGTAATATTAGACTAATCCAGATACACTCATCCCACAACATCAGTTGATGTTGTCGAAAAGCAGGTTAAAAGGAAAGACAACTCCTTCATAAGAGCACTAGCCATGAAGTTAACTGTCTCTAGCTTATAAGTTGATGGAATAACTTTAATCAAATTATAAGTCGGGCTTTCTGCTGATCATCACTGAAGCTGAAGTACCAATGCCTAAGGCAGACACACGAGTTATTATTGCTTAGACTCATTTTAATGGACCAAGTCAACCCAGCATCACGCATCAAGGAATAGTGATGCTACGCCGGGTTAGAGGAAAAATACAAGTTCCTATGCATTTCCAATACTTCGACGTGCTCTGTCCACACAATAAGAAAATGCCCGTTGTAGTCCACTGAAACCTCTGAAAACTTACCACAAATGAGCTTCATCTCTACATAGCAAGAAAATATCTTCCATTTCATCGTCCAATTACAGAATCCAATATACAATCAAAGCCAAGAGGGGAATAGTTGAGAAAGCCCAGGGGAGCAAAGAAAAAAGAGAGAAAAAGCAAGCACCTTGGCCTCGTAAATGTGGAGACTGTGGAAAGCGAAGACCTTTTCCTCTTCAGCGTAAGGGCTCGATTCAACGGAGGGCGGGCACTCGTCATCCCGTTCGGCTTCCGTGTCGCTCTTGGTGGCGACGCCGCCGTAGGATTCACTGGCGGAATCGTCGTTGAAGCCGCTTTTGGAGCTACCCAGATGTCTCCCTAGCCTAGATCTCTGTAGCCAAGGCACGAGCCGATGGAAAGGGTGAATTAAGCCCTAGAGAGAAATTACGTAATCCTCTTCCAAAAAAGATCGACTGTTCCTTTATGGTATTGCCAAAAAAAAAGAAGTTCTTTTGGCAAGCTCCGGCGAGCACGCCCCTCCGCGTCAAATCAGCGGAGCCCCCATGTCGACCCGCCAGACAGAATGGCCGGGAGCCCCTCCTCCGCGTCGGAACGCGCAAGCTCCGGCAAGCGTGAGCGCGACTCCGAGACGTTGGCAGAGCGAGAGAGAGAGAGAGAGAGAGAGAGAGAGAGAGAGAGAGAGAGAGAGAGAGTTGAATCGAGGGAGGTGTGCCGACGAGGCAGAGGCGGAGGCGGAGGAGGTGGAGGAGAGGCGGCCTTCTTTGGTGATGGAGAGCACTGTAGGGTTAGGGCAAGGGAGAAGAAAATCCAGGGAGAAGATGACTGGGAGCGGGAGGGAGGAAAATCGCGATAGGGAGAAGGAAAGGGCCGGGAAGGGAAAAAAATTGTTCGCGCTCTAATGAAGGAAATCTAATCAAATTTGCGACGGAACATTCTTTCCGTCACAAATTTAGCGACGGAACGAAAAGTCTGTCGCTAAATTAGCGACGGAAAAGGAAGGTTCCGTCGCGAAATTTGCGCTCTAATAAAGGAAATCTAATCAAATTTGCGACGGAACCTTCTTTCCGTCGCAAATTTAGCGACCGAAATAAAAATCCGTCGCAAAATTTTAAATTTGTTATGAAAAACTATTATCCACTGTGACATAATTATTAAGTCTTAAACTTGTATTTATACTACACATTTATTATCTATCAAGATTTTATTAATGGGCATTGTCAATAATCTGCTTGCATGAACATGCGGAAGTAGATGATGTTGGTATGGCGTTCACATAGCTTAAATAAAATAAAAATGATTACGTTAATTGGAAAGTTATTTGATAACATAGATACAAACTTGGGGTTTTATAATGTCACAAAAGCATATTTTAAGTAAATACCTTATATCGGACATAATTTGATATTTTTGACGTCATAAAAAAGTTTAAGTAAAATATAACGATGAATGTGATTTTGGTGACTTTTTCCTTCTTTAAATAGAATTTTATTTTGGCATAGAATTATATAAATACACATACATATATTTCACATTCATCACTATTTAAGTACGATGGTGAAAGATAAGGCTAGAACTTTTCATCATGTGTTAGACTCTCCCAGAAATAGGAGGCTTCAACGTAGTTGGGGTTTAGATCCCGATATATTTATACATTGGTGGGCTGGTACTTTGTATCTTTGTAGGCTAGTTTGTCACTTTTTACGCTCTTCATTCGGAGACCTTGGTACCCTTCCACTCATATTCATCTTTATGATGTAGTGAGTGCAAGCTTTTATGGTGCCAAGCTACATGATCTTGTATACTTTTGGTAAAAGTCTATAAAATTCTTACATTACCAAAAAATATATATGTTTAAGTACGATAATCATAGCATTTATAGAGAATGAATTATTTGTGTAGTTATACTACATATAAAGCCAACATACAATTTCGTGTCTACTTTTTAAAATTATCAAAACACCCTTATCTCATCTTAAATGTTGAAAAAAAATCATGAGAACATCTAATGTCATTAATCATTAATTTGGAATAATTTTCCTCGTCGCAAAATCTGTTGCTCATTAGCGACGGATTCTTTTTTTCCATCGCTAATTAGCGATGGTTTCCTTTTTCGTCGCTAGAACTTGCAAGCAAGGCGCTCACTTTTATCCACGATATTCATAAATTAGCGACAAAAATATCAGTTGTCACAAAATTCGTCGTTAATTCGCGACAAAATTTTTTCACCGTCGCTAATTTGCGATGGAAAAAAATTAGTCGCAAATTAGCGATGGATTTTACGACGACTTATATTTTCGTCGCTAATTTGCGATGGAATCGTCGCTAATTTTGCGACGAATTTTTTTTCCATCGCAAATTAGCGACACATGTTATTTCCGTGTCTAAATAGCAACGGATTTTGCGACGAATTTTTTTTTTCGTCGCAAATTTGCGACGAATTTTATTCACGTCCTTAATTAGTGACGAATTTTTCTCCGTAGCTAATTTGCGACGAATTTTTTTTTCCGTGGCTAATTAGCGATGAATTTGGCGATGAATTTTATTTTCCGTAGCTAATTTGCGACGAATATTTTTTTCGTCGCTAGTTAGCGATGGATGTTGCGACGAATTTTTTTTCCGTCGCTAATTTGTGACGAATTGTTTTTCCGTCACAAATTAGCGACGGATTTTTTGTTTCGTTGCAAATTCCGTCGGAATTGGCGACGGATTTTTTTTCGTCGCTAATTTTCCGTGGCTAAATCACGGTTTTTTTGTAGTGACCGCAGCTGTCTCGTTCCTCTCCCCCCTCATCTTGCCGTGATCTCGATTCTCCGATCTTCCCCTCACTTCTTCAGGAGGACACCACTCTCCAAGGTAGGACACCCTCTCGGTCTCGGCTCATCCGGCATTGTCTTTGTCTCGCCCTCACTCAAGGTAGGACCCCCTTTTATTTTTTATTTAACTCGGCGAGGACAACATGTTAGAACCAGAGTTGAAAGTGAAGGGATGACGGTGTAACTCGTGGTCGCACGCAACGGGAATCCAATTCCTCCATCTACCAGTTGTCTAACCCGGTTATGGCAATTTATTTTCGCATTATTTTAACATTGCACTAGTTTTAGGGTCGTTCTATTGGTGTAAAATTTCTTTGTATGTTTAGCTTGTTATAATAGGTTGATTTAGAGACTTTACTAGTGTTGTCAATGGAGTCTCATGTCATATTAGGCCTTTGGATCGCATTGCGGAGCTACTGAAACTGTCCGGGCCCGTTTGTTGAGAATGGGCATACTTAGCAAAAAGACATTGACTACAAAATGTGTTTTCTCTTGCGGTAAAACATGCATGTATTCGTGTATTACTTACCTTACTTGCTACATAGTATTTTGAGCTACAGTAGCTAGACGTAAAAATAACATTTCTTCATGGTGTGTTGGAAGAATAGTTTTGCATGAAATAGCTGGGGAGAGGATAAGGAAAATCATGTTTACTTATTAGAGAAATCTTTGTATGGATTGAAACAATATCCTAGACAATGATATAAAAATTGTAATACTTTCAAGGTTAGTGAAGACTATTCAAATTGTCTATTTGATAAATGTGTTTGTTTTAAGAGATTGAAGATGAGTTCTTGATTTATTTGTTATTGTTAGTGCTATTAAATATTAATCCACGCATTCGTCTAACAGTTTAAGTTTTTAGAATAGTTGGCAGTAGTCCTACAAAATATCACATGGTATCAAAGCAAAAGGTCATCACTTCAAATCTTTTCAGGTTCATATTTATCTTCCAAATTATATATGTTTACGCTGGAGAAAAGACTAGATTAAGCATGAGGGGGAGTGTTAGAACTATTAAATATCATCTAATAACTTAAATTTTTAGAGCAGTTGGTAGTGGTCCCACAAAATGCCACAGTTATTATTTGTCCAGACTCTTTAATTGCATTCTCACAATCCGAGGTCTGTGTTTGGCATGTGTTATATCCAGGTATGGGAGCTGTATTAGGAAGGCAAATGCTTGTTTATTGTCGACAAATTAATGGACATGACATATTCTGAAGCAATCATATCAAGATGTATTCAAATCGGTCTTCTGTGTGTGCAAAGGCATGCATCGGACGGACCAACAATGTGTACAGTGGTTTTCATGCTGGGGAATGCTGATGCGGTACTTTTATCCCCAAGATAGCCCGCTTTCATCGACGAGAGTGACTTCAATGGAGATATTCAGTCAGGATGTAACAGAGTTGCAATTACTGTCGTTGACGCTCGCTAGTCACATGCCATCACAAGTAAACTACGGAATCCACTAAAAGTTGAGAAATTAAAATAGTACCCGTATCAGTAGATAGACGAGACTCGAAGGCTAATCTTGTCATATATGAGCTAACTTGTAGTTTTCATGTGTATGAGAAAAGCTTTTATATTTGATTAGATACAACATACTTCTGTAAAGAATTTACTTGATTTACTGACTGAGCTCATCCTGTCTTTCAACCAGAGACTTGTACATGTAAAATACTGATGTTGCAGTTCTCTTTCACCCACAACCAACTAATCTTTCTCCTGTCTCGTTTTGGTTCGCCAGGAAGTTGTCGAGTTGCATCTTGATATAAGAAAGACAACCCCTCACCTTTTCTTTATTTACCCTATTTTGCTTTACAGATTCATTAGCGACGTTGCTCTCGAGAAGACAAGGAACCTTACTTCACACCCTCAAGCTCAAATTAAGACCGAAGGATGACACTGGAACTTGCTTTATTAAAGGGTTTTCTAGTGATTAGACAGTTTCGCTCTTTTCTCTCGCTTCTTTGGTTAAGGAAGAAAGACACGAACAGTCTCCAAACTTAGATCAATATAGCTTTATGGCAAGACTTTAATTTATCCAATGTGATCACTAAACTATGACTAAATATCCAATATTTTTCCTGAATTATATGAAACTATTTAATACCATTTTTTCATTGATGCAAAAAAAAGTCGCATGTGGATTCTCGAAATAAAATAGTCTCAAATAATGTTGGACATGATTTTGCCCTCTGCTTATTTTTTTTCTTTTTTTCAAAAGTAGATGGACGAAAGATGGACATGTTGACTCAACATTTTTAAGAGTCTAACTGGGCATATAACAGTCCACGTCATCAAGTAGCGTCTGAATTGTCGTTCAAGCAAAAGGAAGTCAATTAAAAATTCAAGGGCAAACTACATACGAGATCAAAGTTCAGAGACTATTCATATCATCTTACTTTTTATTACCTGCTTTTAACTATCTTTAATTTCACCATAATAAAAATAAGGGCGTTAATCGTATTCCTAATTAACATATTAGTAGGTCAACCTTATTTCGTCTAAACCCATCAATCATTAAAAAAAATTAAGATTGCTCTACTGTTTTCCAACAAATCTATTATGTCAATACTTGCCGACAACCTATCAAGGATTGTTGATAACGAGTCGAGAATCTCTTTCTTTCAACCTCTTATTTTGGATATTTCAATTTGTTCTTTCATGATAAGCCTAGCTTTTCCAATGTCAGGATAACCCTCTTTGAGGTAGAATGTGCCTCCTAATCACCACCACATGAAGTGAAGATATTTGGCAAAATGCCTTCCAAGGGACTATTTCATCTTTAGTGTCCGTCCACCCCAACGTCTATTCTCAGAAGGAAAGGAGAAAGGGACTGACCGATTAAGATCAAGTTCTCGGTAATCTTGGTAGAGGTGGAAAAATGGGTCAAAGACCCATATTTGACAATTGGGTTATAAATGTGTTAGTTTAAAAAATTAAATGAGTTTTAATTGGGTAATTTAATAACTTAATGGGTCTGAAATGGGCTTTAAATGGGTCGTACATGAGTTACCTAACTATTTTAAGTGTTATTAACATATCATTTTAAATGTTATTAATAAGTCATTTTTATACTATGAAAATCCTGAAATTTTAATTTTTAAAAATAAAAATTTGATTATTTTTCTTTTTCTTTTATTTTTCCTTTTTTCCTTTGCTTTTTATTTCCTTTCATTTCTCCGTCTTCCCTTTTTCTAAGTTGGTCAGCGGTCAAGAGGTAAGGGATGAGCTCACTAAACTCAGACTACTAGAAGAGGAAGAAGCAAAAAATAAAAATATATTTGCAAAAATAAAAATAATTTAAAATTAGAAAATATATATATTAAAAATTATCAAATTATCAAATAAATAGTATTGTATAAAATTATTTTAACAATAAATTTAAAAAAATCATAAAGCAAATTTTCTTGAACTTGGTCAAATATGAAAGTGTTTGAACAATATGGGTCACTAAAATTTTATTATATGAAAATGGGTCAAAAACGAGTTAAATTGGTCAATATGGATCGGATCATTTTTTTGACCCAATCCACCCATTTGACACCCCTAATTATTGGCTACCTAAAGGGACCGATTGATCAAGTCAGTTACCTTCTCCTCAAGGCATTCGCAATTACCTTCTCGTCAAGGCATCTCTATAATTTTCTTTTCTTTTTTCCTTCCTTGTATTTACTGTCAATCTATAAAATGCAGTCAATGAGGAGCAAACGACCGCTGGAGACCGGCGGTTGTCTGTCTTCATCGGTCCTGGCCTGAGAGTTCCGTTGTATGTGTTGATATGAGCTCAACAAGAGCCTTCCTTAGACCCTTATTTTTTCAACTTTTTTACTCTCTCTCTCTCTCTCTCTTTTGCTTTCTGACCTATGATCCATCAAAAGCACAACACAATTCATCTTTGAACTCTAATAACCACGTGATAGACGCCATGGACGGTAATTTTCCACAACCAAGCGATCGATAGTAAAATATAGACGGAAAAAGAAAAATAATTTATAAAAACCATATTTACATGATTTACTTAGCATAAGAGAATTTCACTATAAATCAAGTGATCCAACAGGGACTCCAACAACACTCGAATCCGCTCAATAATTCACATGGTGTTTAGCCTCTCGGCTCCTCTTATTCCCAAGATATAAGTGACTTCAACACTCTCCAAGATTTTCAGGGTGTAATTCACAAGAAAATCAGCTTTTGGATGCTCTTCAAAGCAACGATACCTCTATATATAAACAAGAGTAGGATCCAAAAACTAGAAACTATTTAAATTATGTACGTTTCCTGTTCGAACTCATACTTGACGCATATTTTCAATAATAATAAAAATGTACCTCTCGCGCTTTCTTGGCAAGACTAGTCTTGTTTCTCCTCCCAGCCGGATCACTTGACCTGCAGAATATGCAGGTCAAGAGACCTGCTTTTGTTACCAACCGTCCGATCTGATCGGACGGTTGGGATAAAAAGCACTTTTTTTTTAAAAAAAGTAAAAAGCCCATTCCAAAAGCAGGTTACCTGACCTACAGGGTAGGTCAGGTGATCCAGTTCCTTTGTCCTCGCCCCCCTCCCCCGGGAATACGACAAATGAACTGTTTTCGTGATGAAATCGTGGTCAATGGAAATCGACATGGTATTTATCTCTGTCACATAGCTTGAAACCAACAGCTTGCTGCTCACCATCAGATGCATGCGCTATGAAAGAAGCCGCACAAGCCCTCCCTCCTTCTAATGTTGAGTTCTCTTTCCTCCCAATGTGATCGATCAGCGGCGTGAGATCCACCCAGAACTCCGTCCTTTCACCTTAAACCAATTCAAAGCAACGACAACACCTCAAGTGACTACGTTCGACCACATTAGTTAAAGGGATTAGGCTGCTGGGAAATGAAAGGCGAGGCAAGTCGCCAAGAAACAGGACCATCACTTGAATTTACATGGAGTAAGGAATTCTTTTGTTCTTGTTTGATGATTGAGAAATCTCGATCGAAAATATCGAGCTTAGAAAGGGCAACGTCACTTTCACAGCTTGGATTACGTTTTCACGGTGGCCAAAAATGACAGCTACTTGCATAAATTAATGAGAGAGATGGATCCTCGCTAATTATAACCTCAACTGCCCTCCACAATGCTTGAGGTATCATTCACTCAGTCGCTTCTACTGCATCAGAAATCATACCACAGTATCCTCAAATAGAAAGTCAACATGAACTGCGATAGGCTGTTACTATATGCCCTGCTTCTGCCTTCTCTGCTTCAGGTGAGTATTTGCTTGGACATCCTAGACCAAAACTACACTATAAAAGATGGCGATCTCTTGGTCTCCAGCGGCAAAACGTTTGCTCTCGGTTTCTTCAGCCCAGGTAATTCTAGCCGCCGTTATGTCGGCATATGGTATTACCGAGTTTCCAAGCAAACCGTTGTTTGGGTTGCTAATCGGGAGAGACCAATTAGTGGCACTTCGGGAGCTCTTTCAATTGGCTCTGATGGAAATTTGGTGCTTTATGAGAAAAATGGAAGCTTTTCCGTTTGGTCGACAAAAGTTTCTTCTGCATCGTCAAACTATTCTGCTACTGCTCGGCTTAGTGATTCAGGTAACCTTGTTCTGGTTCAAGATTTTAGCCAAAGGGTGATATGGCAGAGCTTTGATTATCCTACAGACACCTTGCTTCCTTTCATGAAACTCGGGTTGGAGCTCAAAACCGGTTTGAACTGGTTCCTAACATCATGGATGTCCCCGGAGGATCCAGCACCCGGCAATTACTCCTATAAAATTGACCCAACAGGCTACGCTCAATTGTTCCTATACAAGGACGGGCATCCGTACTGGCGTTCTGGATCATGGACTGGAGATCGGTGGAGTGGCATACCCACAATGACTCGCAATTTCATCTTCAACGTAAGCTTTGTAAATAATCCGGATGAGATTTCTATAATGTATAGCATCATCAACGCGTCAATCATCTCAAGAATGGTGGTGAACGAATCAGGGTTGGTCCAACGATTTACATGGCACGAACAGGAACAGCAGTGGATAGGATTCTGGTCTGATCCAACGGACCCATGCGATTATTATGGAAAGTGTGGGCCCAACAGCAACTGCAATCCGTATAATGCAGGACAGTTCGAGTGCACATGCCTGCCAGGGTTCGAGCCCAAGTCCCCAGGCGATTGGTACCTAAGGGATGGATCAGCCGGGTGCGTAAGGAGGCCCGGGGCGTTGGCATGTCAAAGTGGGGAAGGGTTCGTGAAGGTGCCGCTTGTGAAGGTGCCAGACACTTCAAAAGCACAGAGCAACATGAGCTTTAGCTTGAAGGACTGTGAGAAGGAATGCCTGAGAAATTGCTCTTGCACAGCTTATGCTAGAGCCAATGAGAACCTGGGAGGTTCCGGGTGCCTTGTCTGGCATGAAGATTTAGTCGATACGAGAACATTCACTGATTCAGGTCAAGATTTATATGTACGGGTCGATGCCATCGAGTTAGGTACTCCTGCTTCTGCTGTTACCAGTTGCACTTTGCTAATGTAATGTACCTCCCGCATTCCATTTGTTTATTACATTAGCATTTTCAAGCAAAACATGAATTAAACTTGAGATCAGGTTATATTCTAGATTATAAGGAATCACATCCATGATTTTAGAAACCAAGCTTGAGCTTTTGCATTGTATCAACTGTGTGTCATTTGACATCCTTTTGGTGGTTTCTGGTTTCAAATTGAGGTTGAGCAAATTTTTCATTCCACACTTCGCACAAGCGCATTCGAGGTCATTGAATCTGAAATGCTGTGGTGTGCTTTCCTTGCAGCTCGTTATAGGAAAACAAGATCCCTCAGCCAAAAAGCGACAGTTGTGATAATTCTGGTTTCGATTTTGACAGCTCTACTGCTCACCGGATGCTTCTCATACTGCTTGGTGATCAAGAAGAGAAAGGGTTCGAAACTTTGTCCCTGACATCAGTACGCCATTTGTTATATTTTCCAGTTAATGCATCTGCTAAAATTAATCACCTCTTATCGCTCAACAATTAACGAAGGACGCAAAGTTTAGTCAGTAGAATCTTGGTTCTTAGCTATAGGAAGTTAAAGACTAAATTACGTGCTTTTCTTTGAGCAACTCGCGATTTAAGAACTTTGAACCAAAAAAAAAAAACATGATAGAGCCAGTTCAGTTCTTAATGCATCGTGCATTACAACATTGAAACTAAATCAGCATAAGGCCAGTTTCAGGGGACAAGAGACGAAGAAATCATGCAGTCCATCAATATATATTTACCAGGAAAACAGACATAAAAATGTTCGCAAAGATCTTTTCAGGCTCACAACTTTCATTTCGTTTAACAAAATTAATTCCTGAATGAAGAATATCATGATCTCCAAGGTTGTATTGAGCATTTATGTGGTTGTCTTGGAAACAGATCGCAGAAGCCAAAATCCACTGGTGAGCGATATGACCAATTCAACATATTTTGAGGGCTCTCCGAGTGTAAAAGATCACGATGGTGAACCTAGAGGAAATAGAGACGTGCGGCTCTTTGATCTGAGCACCATAGCGTCTGCAACAAACAATTTCTCCATCCTCAATAAGCTCGGACAAGGCGGTTTTGGACCAGTGTACAAGGTAAACTTCCATTACAGAAAAAACTCACTCAGAAAAATTGATGCAATCTTGCAAATTGGAAATTAATTTGACAGGGCATCATGGACAATGGAATGGAAATAGCGGTCAAAAGGCTATCGAAACACTCGGGACAAGGAGTCGAAGAATTTAAGAACGAAGTCCGGCTGATTGCAAAGCTCCAACACCGGAACCTGGTGAGAATGCTAGGCTGCTGTGTCGAAGAAGACGAGAAAATGCTAATTTACGATTATTTGCCGAACAGAAGCTTGGATGCCTTCCTTTTCGGTACATCCTCTGTTCTAGAATACTCCGATTTCATAGATCAACTCATAATGACGAATGATGGTTTGGTCGATATCTTGATCTTGGTCCAGACAAAACGAGAGGAGCGTTGCTAGATTGGGGAAAACGGTTCGAAATCGCATCTGGGGTGGCTCGAGGACTCTTGTACTTGCACCAAGATTCGAGGCTGAGGATAATCCACCGAGACCTAAAGGCCAGCAACGTCCTACTTGACGCTGCGATGAATCCGAAGATTTCGGATTTCGGTATGGCTAGGATATGTGGCGGGGACCAAATCCAAGGCAACACAAATCGAGTAGTCGGAACATAGTAAGAATTTTCCCCATCGCAATCCTTTACATGCTCATTGAGTCCAAGAACCTTAGCTCAACTAATTAGTCAAAACCCCTCCTGTGTTTTTCCTCTTCATTTTTGCTGCGGCAGTGGTTACATGTCACCGGAGTACGCAATGGAAGGCATCTTTTCAATAAAATCTGACGTCTATAGCTTCGGAGTGTTGCTGCTGGAGATCATCTCTGGCAAAAGGAACAGTGCATATTACCATGAAAATCCATCTTCCAATTTGGTAGGCCATGTAAGTATTGGAACTCTTGATCAGTACAAGAAACGCACCGGTGCTCAGACATAATACATAGCCTGAGAAATACTTTCATCTGTCACTCGTTCGCAATCCGATCGCAGGTATGGGAGCTATGGAAGGAAGGAAACTGCATCGACATTGTCGACGAATCGATGGGCGATTCATTCTCCAAGGAGGAGGCCTCGAGGTGCATCCAGATCGGTCTTTTGTGCGTGCAAGAATTCGCGGAGGATCGGCCGAACATGTCCACAGTTGTGTTCATGTTGGGAAATATCGATGTGGCTCTTGCGTCACCGAAACGACCCGCCTATGTTTTTAAGAGCAGGCACCACGGTGCGTTCCTATCTTCAAGCGATGGAACGGCTTCTGCGAACGACGTTACGGTTTCGATGGTTGAAGGACGCTAATTTTTCCATTCTCTTGCCCTATATTAGATTTACGACGCAAATTAAAAACCTATTGCGATAGTTCTTGAGATTTTGCCGAACTCGGCATGAATCTGTGATCGTAATGTGTTAGGACCTGTCGCCATATTGTTTGTTATACACCCTTGATGTATTGTTGACGTCGGGTGCTCCATATTGAAGGATGGGGTTGTTCCAATCCCAATCCTCTTTCTTTTTATTTTATTTCAATGATATTCGCGCTAGTTTTATAGGCTCTGTTTTTTTCATGAAAATTTGATCATTTGGAAAAAAAAATTTATATAAAAAGGTCATTTATTTTGCTTAAAATAAATATCTAATGAAAAATAATTTCTATTATCGATAATATTTTATATCTAAAATATTTTCATAAAAAATAATTATTATTAGAAAAGAGGGAGATATTTTTTAAATTACTCATTTCTAATAAACTAAATCTTAGTTAGAGAAGAGGAAGAAAGAAAAAAAGACAAAACTAGCCGTAGTTACAATGAGAAAATTTGACAGGTGGCTCTTCCAACGCGATTTAAGTAAAAGGCCAGCACTAATCTTAGAGATTAGAAAGCAGAAAGAGTTAATCATTTGACATGGAAAAACCCAAAAGAATAAAAAGAGGCTTAAATTGACTCAATCAATGTCGTTTACGTGCAGGACAATAAAGTTAAACCAAACCCAAATAAATATAAAATATAAAATACAAAATGAAAAATAAATCAATTTAACCTATATGAATGGCTCAGTCAACCTACCGTCAGAATTTTCAACTCTAGTGAATCAATTTCTAAACTTTATTTTCTATTTTTTTTTATTTTTACTGTGAAAGAAACAGACATGAATTTTATACCCGTCAACCGCCGGTCAACATTGTTGACCTAGTCCACATGTGGATAACCTTGAGCCCATCACTTTCATGACAATTAGCAACACGATTTTGGTACATATTGAGTTGGGTAATATCATTCTCGAACTTTTAATCTGCTCGGTGTAATTTTGAGAATATCGTTATATATTGGTATCCTCATTTCTATGCATATCTTTATCCCTTCCCTCTTCGTCCTCGAACAGTACTTCGTCCACGAAAGTGAATTATGGGTTTTGTTTTTCTCTTTTAGCCAATTAATTCACATCAAATCAGAAAGCGTAAATATGGTAGGAGAGAACCTCAGTATCATGTTGACTCCGATGTGCTCTCAATCTTATGTCGACGTCACTTATCTACGCTGAGTCCCAAAAGCGTGTGATGAAGGCATAAACCAACAACAAAAACGAAAGGAAAATGAGCTTTTTCTTCTTCTTTTTCTTTTTGGTCAAATTTTATATTTCTTCCTTGCTAGAATATTTCTTACCTATTTTCTGTACAGCCCAGATATGTAAATAATCTCAGCCCCAAATTAAATTGCCTCAACAAGCTGCGGAGACGCAAGAGGAAAGCGACGCGTTGGGTGAAGAAGGAATGAAATCGGACGTGATCAATATACCACCGATCCACTCTAATTTTACGGAGTTAAGCCTAATTTCTTGGCCCAGTATAGGCCCAATTAAGACAGAATGAAAAGCCCAAGAATACTTGGGCCGATATGGGCGGGGCCAAGATGGGCGCACGAGAAGGAGCATCAAGGGCCAGGGCAAGGGGAGACGAGGGAACGACAAAGGCCACGAAGGACAAGGGACAAAAGTATACGAAGGGATTGATGACGGAGGAGTGTGGGGGAGATCAAGGGATATAATTTTCGAGACAAAGATCATATGACGGAGGAATTCGAGCGCTCCCTCCTCCCCGACCTCTCCTGTCTGTAGCTCTTGTTCCTGTTTTCTCGGAGTCGCTTCTCTTATTCTCAAGGTAGTGGAGAGATCTCCGGGGGAACTTTCTTCTTTCAATCTTTCCTACATCTCGCGCACAACACCGCAGCTGTCTCGTTCCTCTCCCCCCTCACTTCTTCAGGAGGACACCACTCTCCAAGGTAGGACCCCCTTCTCGGTCTCGGCTCATCCGGCATCGCCTTTGTCTCGCCCTCACTCAAGGTAGGACCCCCTTTTATTTTTATTTAACTCGGCGAGGACAACATGTTAGAACCAGAGTTGAAAGTGAAGGGATGACGGTGTAACTCGTGGTCGCACGCAACGGGAATCCAATTCCTCCATCTACCAGTTGTCTAAACCGGTTATGGCAATTTATTTTCTCTTTATTTTAACATTGCATTAGTTTTAGGCTCTACATTATATGTTCTGTCGTTCTATTGGTGTAAAATTTCTTTGTATGTTTAGCTTGTTATAATAGGTTGATTTAGAGACTTTACTAGTGTTGTCGATGTAGTCTCATGTCATATTAGACCTTTGGATCGCATTGCGGAGCTACCGTGACTGTCCCGGCCCGTTTGGGGCCAAAAAAGAGAGGCAAGAGATCGCTGTCTAGCAGCTTTACTTCCCTGAACAGCCGGCTTCGGGCTCTCATTTGGCTTCAATAAGGGTACCGGATTGTTCACGAGCTGAGCATCAACTTTTACATCAATATGGCCGGTTTTCAACTAAAAAGTGGGATGTTTATGCTTTTATCGCGATTGATATATGTCATTTGTAGTTATCTGATGTGCTTAATGGAACTCAAGAAGGTCATCATGTTATATATAGAATAGATGGAAAAGGGGTCTAAAAACATGGTAAATGGAAATGAAAAATTGGTATTTTAGTAGTAAATCACGTTGTAGGAGTATTCAAATCAATTCCCGCTGTTTTGTCATGTTTAAGGGTAATCTAGGTGTTGGATCATGTTATTTTAGAAAAATATTAAAAATAGGAAAAAAATTATAAAAAAAGAGCCAAATAAAATAGAAATTTAGTGTTAAAGTGGCATTTTAGCAATAAATCACTTATTTAGCAGTATTTTTATTTCATGTGTAATTCCAAATAGTTGTAGCTCAATTTATGACGCATATCACTCTTTGGTGTAATATAAGTGTCAGTTTATCTTATTTAAGATGTGAACAAAAATTGACAAAAAAAAATGCTAAAGAGAAGAGATGAAAAAAGAAGAAGGGTGTCTTACCCAAAAAAAAAAAAGAAGAAGGGGGGAATTATCATTTAGTGGAAAATCATTCAGTGTTTAGTGGCATTTCATCCTAAAGTTGCATTTAATTTTAGATATTAGAAAATATAAAAGGACTCAGATTGTTTTCTAATGGTAAATTACATGTTTGTGATATTATTTAGTCTTCTTGAAGGAGCATGCATCATCTATTTTGAGACAGTGGCATGTTTTGTTTAGAGTGTAGCTCACCGGGTCCCATCTCGAGATTTAACAATATGATGGTGTGTTATTTATTATCCCACTTTGTATTTAATTTCACATTTAGCACTTTACATTCGTTATTATCGTTGTGTTTTGTTTATTGCGATATTGTGATGTTACATGGATTATGGAAATAATTATGCAAATAAGCAATGTATGATCACATAGATGGATGTACTTAGGAATTATAAAAAATGAACTAGATCGCATGAACAAATGTTATCATAATAAAGCAATGATGTCCCAAATTTGGGCGTGAAATAGACTTTAGCATAACCAAGTCCTTGCACTTGAATCTCACATTCATGGAAGTAAACATCCTTAATTCTATTCTCGAATAGAGTCAGATACCTCTCTGGATTCCCTAGAGAAGCTTCAGTGGCAAATCTAAGGCTGAGGGAGAATAGATCGTCCCATGTTTTGGAGACTATGGCGTTGTGGGAGAATCCCCTCCACGACGACCCGGGTCGCTTTAGGTGGCTGGGTCATTCCTTAGGTGTGTTCTCGGTGGCCTTCGCATGGAGTGTTTGTAGACCAACAAGTCATATTGTATCATGGCACTCCTTCATATAGGATAGTGCTATCATTCCATGTCACTAATTTCCACTTAAGGTTGATGACTCGCAACAGACTACGTACCCAAGTATTTTTTATTTCATGTTGAAGAATCCTGGATGCCAAATGCATTTTTTGTAACTAGAGACCCGACTTGATTGATCATCTCTTTTTTACTGGTGAACTAGTGCCGTTTTGGGCTGCAAAATGTAATCTCGCTTGGCAAAATAGGCCATGGATGGAAACAATCAATTGGCAGTTAGTTGCATCTCCGGGAAGTGCTTCCACCTAAGTCTTTCTCGATTTGCTTTAGGAACTCTATGCCACTTGATATAGAAAGTTAGGAACAACGCTATTTTTTACAATCAAAAGTTTTTTGTGCCGGTAATGAAGTTGCATCTTGAGAAGATTGTCAGAGACAAGGTCTTGACCTTTAAGCAAGTTTTAGAATAGACGTTGGCAGCGTAGCTGAGATTTGAACCATTCTATCTTTGCAATTAAGGGTCAATTTACATAGGTAGAGCTTTTGTTGGCCAAATGTTTCGGCCTTGTCTTTTTTTTTTTATAAGTAGAAATCACAACGCCCTTTCACTCTTAACTGACGTTGTCTAATGTCACCGTGAATGTAAGTTTTGCAGTGTTGGGTTCCCTCTTTTTTTATATGTTCCATTTGGCAAAGTAATACAAATTCTTACTAATACCAAACCAAAAAAAACATCCTTACACGTTTTATTTGGTCTCTAATCGACCTTCAACAGTAGGTTTTGTGGCAATTCATAAAGTGAAAATGATTTTTTCATGATTAATCAAGAAATCAAATTGCAATCGGTAAGGTTTAGGAGAGCCCCGAACTAAATAATAGCGCCACCTCTCATAAGAGGAACCATTCGGGCTCACTTGGCAATTCATGAACCGCCTGAGGACTGCTCAAGGGTAGCGACTAAGTGGGACGATTACAGCAAGTGGGGGGCCAATGGCAATTCCGACTCATACAACCCAAGTCAGTTCGAGTGCACATGCCTAACCGGGTTCAGACCCCAGTTCGAGTGCTCATGCCTAAGGAGTGTGAGCAGAAGTGCTTAATGAATTGCTCTTGCACAGCTTATTCCAGTGCAAATCAGAGTTCCAGATGTAGGCCCAGTTTGTTATGTAGGCATCGACGCAGTTGACTTAGGTACTTATCACAAAATCTTATGCTGATACCGAACGAGTTAACTGTCATATCTAATCTCCATTGTATCTACATATTCAATGGGATGGCGCACTTCTTATAGACATCTTCCTTCTTTTAATCTCATTTAAAAAAAAGATAAGTCTGCTGGCCAAGAAGGCAATCGCGGCGATAATATTGGCATATGTATTGGTGATCGATGATCTTCTATTACCATGCCAATTGGCTTATTCGCTCTGTGTGCAATGTGGAAATAATTCATCATCTGCAGAGGCATCGAATGACATGTGGAAGTGAAATTTATTTGCCGAATGTGACATCATTTCCTTTGATCTTTGCATACCGACAAGTCGTGTTGTTAACATTGTGATAGGGAAGCAGACTAATATATCAGGACTTATTTCCGTAAAGGCAATCCTAAAAGTTTTCCAGTTCATCACTTTATTCAGGGCTACGTTCAGTTCAACCTTAAAAACTCATCTAGTCTACACTTTGCGGTATCTTTCACTCCAGTACCTGAGATCTTAATTCATGAAGCTGCACAAAATGCTAACTAAGTACATAAGTGTAACCTTGTTCGACTTGAGACCCAAACTAAGAGCATTAATTCCAAACGTGAAGGCGATAATGATCACTAAGGAAAGACAAGAAGGAGTTCTAAATTGAGCATAAAACCCAAATTGTTCCTTTCACACCAAATAAATGAGAAAATCGGTACCTGGTCAGGCAGAAAAGAGAATGCATTCTTCCATTTTATTCTAAGCAATATTAATTGACCACCACGACAATATATAGAAGCAGGCATGGAGCAAATGCCAGTATTGCCACAAGTTTGACATATTTTAACGAATACCAAAATACGCAAAACGTCCACAAAGATGGAAGAAGAAACACAGACCTACTGTTTATTGAATTCAGCACTATCGCAGAAGCTAAAAATGAATTTGTCCTTCCACAACGAGCTCAGGCAAGGTGATTCTGGATGTGCATATAGGGTAAGTTGATCCCTTCAAGTTATATAGGATTCCTGACCATACATTGAATGATGAAATTTCTTGGCATACCAACTTAGTTCATCCTTCCTCTAGTAAATGCTAGTGCATGACTATGTACAAACAGTACATGCCAATCCCCAACAAAACAGGCAAGGAATTGATGTAGAGTGGCGGAGGAGAGAGTTACATTCGACTTCACTTCAGCATTTTTTTTTTTTTTTTGGTAAGGTAAGTAGTTGCATTGATCTTTAACCATGCAATTTGTACAAGGCATAAGGGTCTGATACCACAAAACTTGCACTCACATTAATGCAAGATGTGAGTGTAAGGGTACCGAGGTTCCAATGAGAGAACCAACAGAAAAAGGCCTAAACAATGACCAACTAAAGTTATAAAATGGCCTAAACAAAAGCCACCTAAGAAAGCCTAAACAATGGCCAGCTGCAGTTAAGAATACCAAAATATATAATGAGAAAATGAAAGAATCAATTCCCCAATTTCGTTGGACCCTCCTATTCCTTCAGCATTATTGCTTGAAGGTTTCAATAAAGCATAGAATATTTTGCTATGTCCAACAATTTCCGATTTATTGTAACTCTTCCTCTAAGAAGTCCTGTTAATGCTCTCGCTACGTTTAAACAGAGTTTCCAAGTTGGTAACGTCACAATGTGGCGTCTGCATACATCAACTTCTGCATAAAACAATGATCTCTCTTCTCATTCTCTTGGCAACCACCATCTTCAAAGCATCAAAATTAGAGGACCCCCTTTTCAATTTCTGCAAGAACTTGCATATGAATTACTTAATGTTATCATCCGACTCTTATCTCTTAGTTCGTGATATTTGTTCTTTTATTCGACGTAGTCTGATATTACCTTTCAATGAGATCATTATGTTGTGTTTCTGGTCAAAAGGTCGCCAAATGATTACCGGGCATCTAAGTTGTCAAAGTATGTTGATTTGTTTTTACAGGATGTGACAAACAATGTAATGCAAATGACTTTCAAAAGGCTCTCGAAATATTTTAAACAAGGGATCGAAGAGCTTAAAGTCGCGTAGATTTTAAAACTCCTGCATAGGAATGTAACGAAAATTCTAGGGTACTGCATTTGAGAAGCTAAGAAACTCTTAATTTACGACTATATACTCAACAAAAGATTGTATTTCATTCATCTTCGGTTGAAGTGATTTGATATGTCATAATCGAGCAGAATTCCATTTTTGTTCTTCATTACTTGCCCAGTCAAACTAGAATGCCTTAATTATCTTTTGTTTTCCTAATCCAGGACAGACAACACCAAATTTTGGACTCCGATGAATATGCTATCTCGGCCTGAATGATGTTATCTCGGCCATCGGCAGGCAAAAATGTCTAAAATGTGCAAGTAAACTATCACCAATAGAGGAAAGAAGAAAAGTCCAGCTTGGACAGGTGATGTAAAGTCGCCACTGCATGGCTATTTTCCGATAGGGTACAACTCTCATTGTGAATTTTCGATTCCTAAGGATGGTTGCAGATGGTGGTTCCTTCCATCAATTAAATCCTCTACTCCATTGAGAAGGCTATAAAACAAAAGCCGTATCTGTGCCTTCTTGCCTGTAACATAAGCACGCTGCATCCCCATGAGAGTACAACATGAACCCTCGAAGTGTCATTACGCATTCTGTTTTTATTTCTTATATTTCATTTGTTTGATTCTTGGGACACACTTGGCCCAAACGATACCATGAAAGATGGAGATTTCTTAATTTCCCAAGGAAAAAACTTTGCTCTCGGTTTCTTCAGCCCAGGTAATTCAAGCTTGCGATTTAGCTATTTGGTACTATGGACTCCTAAAGCAGACCGCCGTTTAGGTTGCTAACAGAGAAAGTCCTATCAATGATACTTCAGGAGTTCTAGGATTTAATCATGATGGAAAACTAGTGATCCATGAAAGAAATGGGAGCTTTCCCATTTGATCAACCAATGTTTTCTCCATGACTTCATATAATTCTACTACTGCTCAGCTTTAGGTAAAAGGCAATCTGGTTTTGAAACATGATATGAACGAAGCGGTTATTTGGCAGAGCTTCCCACAGATACCTATCTTCCGTCCATGAAGCTTGGGTGGGACAGGTGAACCGGTTTGAATTGGTTCCTGACATCTTGGAAATCTGAAGATGATCCAGCACCAGGCAGCTTTTCATACAGGTTTAAACTAACAGGGGTTCCCACAGGTCTTCCTTTACAAGGATCAAACTCCATATAGGCGGGCCGTACCAATAATTGACAAACGGCAGGGTGGTGTTCCCCGGGTGGGTAATGATTTTTTCCATAATTTAACAATGGTGAATTACGCGATGGAGGTTTTCTATTACGTATGGCGTCGTCATTGCATCAGTTATTTCTACATACGTGTTGCAAGAGTCGGGATCAGTTAAAAACTTCATAAGGCACAATGAAGAGCAGCGGTGGACCGAGAGTTTGCCACTATACAAAGGAGCAGTGTGACCACTACGGCAACTGAGGGCCTAATGGCAACTGCGTTGCAAACAATGCAGACCAGCTCGACCGCACAGGCCTGCCCGGCTTTGAGCCCAAGTCTCCGGGCGATTGGTACCTAAGAAATGGATCAGGCGGGTGCAAGAGGAGGCAAGGTGCATCACTGTGTCCAAGTGGGGAAGGTTTCGTGAAGGTGAAAAGGCTGAAGTTGCCGGACAGTTTAACAGCACGTGTTGACATGAACCTGAACTTGAAGGAGTGTGATCAGGGATGCTTGAGGGATTGCAGTTGCACAGATTATTCGAGTGCAAAAAAAAAAAAAAAACGGGGGGATATGGATGCCTTAAACGGTATGGAGATATAGTGGATACAAGTCACATTTATTTCCGTAACATTTGCGCATCAATGTCATAGGCACACTTCTTATGCCTTCTTTTACAGGTCGCTACAGTAAAAGTACTCTTGTCAAGAGGGCAATGGTGGCATCGATATCAGTATCTGTAATAGTGTTGCTGCTCTTAACCTGCCTTATTTACATCCGTCGGTTGAACAGGAAAAGAGGTGTGGTGATCTAACCTTGATAGAATCTTTTTTCTGCCATATGAATTACTCAGTCTGTTTAAAAAGAAGGTAATTATTTCGATATTTGGATCTAGTTGCATTCGCAACACTTGCTCCATCTCTATTTATAGATGAAATTCCAGCACTTTGTAAATCTTCAGCCACCTTTCTCTTGTAAATTGGGCGGTTTCTACATGAAAAATTCTTCAAGATTGGCGGTGACCATCGCATCACTGTTCCCTTAAATATTAATTTCGTTCGCAATTAGTTACGTCTCCGGGCTGAGCTTCTGAGGCGAGCCGTGGACAGAGCAGGGGGGAGTAGCGAAGAAGACGATGAACAGTGGCCGCCCAAGGGAGATGTCTTCTGGAGAGAGGGAAAGAAACGAAGGGAAGAGAGAGAGAGAGAGAAATGAGCTGGCGTGAGGGGACCTCTCAGGTGGGTCTTCTCCGCGCGTGCGTACGCCAGGGAGAGGGGGAGAGAGAGAGAGAGAGAGAGAGAGAGAGAAGGGGGGAGATCGGCCGGCCAAAGTCAGAGGGGCAGCAGGGCAGCGGGAAAAAAGAAAAGAAAAGAGGGGGAGTCGGCAAGGAGGATAGAGAGTCGGCAGAGAGGAGAGAGGAAAAAAAAAAGTCAGGGGTTGTCACAAACTAAGTTAACAACTTAAACAGAAAACGAACTCCCAACTAGGAAACTAATTAAATTACGTAAGTTTCCTTTTCGAACTCATAAAAAAAGAATGCACCTCTCACGCTTTCTTGGCAACTGTTGTAGCTAATGAGTTATAAGAGACGAGTCTTCTTTTATTTCCCCCCCCCCCCCCCCCAGATACGGCAATGAACGGTTCTTTCAGGCTTGATTAACTGTTTTTGTGATGAAATCATGGTCAATGGAAATCGACATGGTATTTATTTCTGTCACAATAGCTTGAAACCAACAGCTTGCTGCTCACCATCGGAGGCATGCGCTCTGAAAGACGCCGTACAAGCCCTCCCTATTTCTAATGTCGAGTTCTCTTTCCTCCCAATGTGATCAGCAGTGTGAGATCCACCCAGAAACTCTGTTCTTTCACCTTAAACCAATTCAAAGCGATAACGACACCTCAAGTGACTACGTTGGACGACCTTAGTTTGCTGGGAAATGAAAGGCGAGGTGAGTCGCCAAGGAACAGGACCATCACTTGAATTTACATGGAGTAAGGAATTATTTTGTTCTTGTTCGATAATCGAGAAACGTCGACCGAAAATATCGAGCTTAGAAAGGGCAACATCACTTTCACAGCTTGCATTACGTTTTCACGGTGACCAAAAAGGAAATAGATCGCCCAAAGCACGTCAGTCGATCTCCCACCGTCCAAAATGCCCCCTAGTGAAAGGGGAGGCCCGCCTTCCCAAATGAAGGGCCCGGATGCACTGACGTGCTTTAAAGCACATCAGACGATCCGGCTACTTGCATAATATAATGTGAGAGATGGATCCTCACTAATTATAACCTCAAGTGCCCTCTACAATGCTTGTGGTATCATGCACTCAGTCGCTTCTATTGCATCAGAAATCATACCACAGTGTCCTCAAATAGAAAGTCAACATGAACTGCGAGAGGCTGTTACTATATGCCCTGCTTCTGCCTTCTCTGCTTCAGGTGAGTATTTGCTTGGACATCCTAGACCAAAACAACACTATCAAAGATGGCGATCTCTTGGTCTCCAGCGGCAAAACGTTTGCTCTCGGTTTCTTCAGCCCAGGTAATTCTAGCCACCGTTATGTCGGCATATGGTATTACCGAGTTTCCAAGCAAACCGTTGTTTGGGTTGCTAATCGAGAGAGACCAATCAGTGGCACTTCGGGAGCTCTTTCAATTGACTCTGATGGAAATTTGGTGCTTTATGAGAAAAATGGAAGCTTTCCTGTTTGGTCGGCAAAAGTTTCTTCTGCATCATCAAACTATTCTGCTACTGCTCGGCTTATGGATTCAGGTAATCTTGTTCTGGTTCAAGATTTTAGCCAAAGGGTGATATGGCAGAGCTTTGATTATCCTACAGACACCTTGCTTCCTTTCATGAAACTCGGGTTGGAGCTCAAAACCGGTTTGAGCTGGTTCCTAACATCATGGATGTCCCCGGAGGATCCAGCACCCGGCAATTACTCCTATAAAATTGACCCAACAGGCTACGCTCAATTGTTCCTATACAAGGACGGGCATCCGTACTGGCGTTCTGGATCATGGACTGGAGATCGGTGGAGTGGCATACCCGCAATGACTCGCAATTTCATCTTCAACGTAAGCTTTGTAAATAATCCGGATGAGATTTCTATAATGTATAGCATCATCAACGCGTCAATCATCTCAAGAATGGTGGTGAACGAATCAGGGTTCGTCCAACGATTTACATGGCACGACCGGGAACAACAGTGGATAGGATTCTGGTCTGATCCAACAGACCAGTGCGATTATTATGGAAAGTGCGGGCCCAACAGCAACTGCAATCCGTATAATGCAGGACAGTTCGAGTGCACATGCCTCCCAGGGTTCGAGCCCAAGTCCCCAGGCGATTGGTACCTAAGGGATGGATCGGCCGGGTGCGTAAGGAGGCCCGGTGCGTTGGCATGTCGAAGTGGGGAAGGATTCGTGAAGGTGCCGCTTGTGAAGGTGCCGGACACTTCAAAAGCACACAGCAACATGAGCTTTAGCTTGAAGGACTGTGAGAAGGAATGCCTGAGGAATTGCTCTTGCACAGCTTATGCCAACGCCAATGAGAACCTGGGAGGTTCCGGGTGCCTTGTATGGCATGGTGATTTAGTCGATATGAGATCATTCACTGATTCGGGTCAAGATTTATATGTACGGGTCGATGCCATCGAGTTAGGTACTCCTGCTTCTGCTGTTACCAGTTGCACTTTGCTGATGTAATGTACCTCCCGCATTCCATTTGTTTATTACATTAGCATTTCAAGCAAAACATGAATAAAACTTGAGAGCAGGTTAAATTCTTGATAATAAGGAATCACATCCATGATTTTAGAAACCAAGCTTGAGCTTTTGCATTGTATCAACTGTGTATCATTTGAGATTCGTTTGGTGATTTCTGGTTTCAAATTAAGGTTGAGCAAATTTTTCATTCCACACTTCACACAAGCACATTCAAGGTCATTGAATCTTAAATGCTGTGTTGTGCTCTCCTTGCAGCTCGTCATAGGAAAACAAGATCCCTCAGCCGAAAGGCGACAGTTGCAATAATTCTGGTTTCGATTTTGACAGCTCTACTGCTCGCCAGCTGCTTCTGGTATTGCTTGGTGATCAAGAAGAGAAAGGGTGCGAAACGTAGTCACTGACATCAGTACGCCATTCATTATATTTTCGAGTTAATTCATCTGCTAAAATTAATCACCTCTTACTGTTCAACAATTATTGAAGGACACAAATTTTAGTCGGTACAATCTTGGTTCTTAGCTATAGGAAGTTAAAGACTAAATTATGTCCTTTTCTTTGAGCAATTCGGGATTTAAGAACCTTGAACCAATAAAAAAACATGATGAAGCCAGTTGAGTTCTTAATGCATCATGCATTACAACATTGAAACTAAACCAGCATAAAACCAGTTTCAGGGGACAAGAGACGAAGAAATCATGCAGTCCATCAATATATTTACCTGCTTAACAGACTAACTTTCATTTCGTTTAACGAAATGAATTCCTGAATGAAGAGTCTCCCGATCTCCAAGGTTGTATTGAGCATTTATGTGGTTGTCTTGGAAACAGATCGCAGAAGCCAAAGTCCGTTGGTGAGTGATATGACCAATTCAACATATTTTGAGGGCTCTCCGAGTGTAAAAGATCACGATGGTGAACCTAGAGGAAACAGAGATGTGCGGCTCTTTGATCTGAGCACCATTGCTTTGGCAACAAACAATTTCTCCATCCTCAATAAGCTTGGACAAGGCGGTTTTGGACCAGTGTACAAGGTAAACTTCCATTACAGAAAAAAGTTACTCCGAAAAATTGATACGATCTTGCAAATTGGAAATTAATTTGACAGGGCGTCATGGACAATGGAATGGAAATAGCAGTCAAAAGGCTATCGAAACATTCAGGACAAGGAGTCGAAGAATTTAAGAATGAAGTCCGGCTGATTGCAAAGCTCCAACACCGGAACCTGGTGAGAATGCTAGGCTGCTGTGTCGAAGAAGACGAGAAAATGCTAATTTACGATTATTTGCCGAACAAAAGCTTGGATGCCTTCCTTTTCGGTACATCCTCTGTTCTAGAATACTCCAATTCCATAGATAAACTCATAATAACAAATGATGGTTTCGCTGATATCTTGATCTTGGTCCAGACAAAACGAGAGGAGCCTTGCTTGATTGGGGAAAACGGTTCGAAATCGCTTCCGGGGTGGCTCGAGGACTCTTGTACTTGCACCAAGATTCGAGGCTGAGGATCATCCACCGAGACCTAAAGGCCAGCAACGTCCTACTCACCGCTGAGATGAATCCGAAGATTTCGGATTTCGGCATGGCTAGGATATGCGGCGGGGACCAAATCCAAGGCAACACAAATCGAGTAGTCGGAACATAGTAAGGATTTTCGCCTTCACAATCCTTTACGTGCTCATTGAGTCCAAGAACCTCAGCTCAACTAATTAGTCAAAACCCCTCCTGTGTTTTTCCCCTTCATTTTTGCTACGGCAGTGGTTACATGTCACCGGAGTACGCAATGGAAGGCATTTTTTCGATAAAATCCGACGTCTATAGCTTCGGAGTGTTGCTGCTGGAGATCATCTCTGGCAAAAGGAACAGTGCATATTACCATGAAAATCCATCTTCCAATTTGGTAGGCCATGTAAGTATTCGAACTCTTAATCAGTACAAGAAACACACCGGGCTCGGACATAATACATAGGCTGAAATACTTGTTCATCTGTCACTCGTTCGCAACCCGATCGCAGGTATGGGAGCTATGGAAGGAAGGAAACTGCATCGACATTGTCGACGAATCGATGGGCGATTCATTCTCCGAGGATGAGGCCTTGAGGTGCATCCAGATCGGTCTTTTGTGCGTGCAAGAATTCGCGGAGGATCGGCCGAACATGTCCACAGTTGTGTTCATGTTGGCAAATAAAGATGTGGCTCTTGCGTCACCGAAACGACCCGCCTATGTTTTTAAGAGCAGGCACCACGGCGCGTTCCTATTTTCGAGCCAAGGAACGGATTCTGCGAACGATGTTACGATTTCGACAGTCGAAGGACGCTAATTTTTCCATTCTCTTGCCCTATATTAGATTTACGACGCAAATCAAAATCCTTTCAGGATAGTTCTTGAGATTTTGCCGAACTCGGCATCAATCAGTGATCGTAATGTGTTAGGGCCTGTAACCATAGTGTTTGGTATAGACCCTTAATGTATTGTTGATGTTGGGTGCTCCACAGTGAATGGTGGGGTTGTGCCAATCCTAATCCTCTTTCTCTTTATATTATTTCAATGATAATCGCACTTTGTACGCTTTGCTTTTTTTCCGTGAAAATTTGATGATTTGGAAAAGGAAACTCCTATAAAAAGATCATTTATTTTGCTTAAAATAAATAACTAATGAAAAATCATTTATTATCGACAATAATTTATATCTATTTACTTCATAAAAAACATATAAAAATATTTATCTATTTTTAAAAGCAATATAAGTAATAATCTTTTGTAAATGTTGTTTAAATAATCACTCTTCGAGAAATAAACTAAATCTAAATTAGAAAAAGAGGAAGAAAGAAATCAATTTAACCTATACTTGTCAGCTGCTCCCTTTCGTAGTTTTACCTTAACTTGCTAACCCTAACAAGCGGTCCACATCATTGAACTAGTCTATATATCGATAACCTTGAGCCCGTCACTTTCATGACAGCTAGCAACACAATTTTGTATGTACGGAGTTGCATGATATCGTCCTCAAACTTTTAATGTGTTAGGTGTAATATTAAAAATATCGTTATATATTCAATCACACGAAACTATTATTGGTACCCTCATTTCAATGCATGTCTTTATCCCTTGCCTCTTCCTCCTCGAACAGTACTTCAGGCTCCCTCTATGACACGAATCTCGGCCAATTTTTTCGGCTTTGAATTCAGTATGCCCACTTTTTAATTTAGTGCACGGCTTCTCAACATGTCGTTGTCACATGACTCGGTCATCACCTAAAATACCTTCAACAGCTTTCGCTTGACCACCATGGCATATTCAGAGTCATTTTTTTGCGTAAGAAGCCGACCATCTCATGATTTGTTCCTTGACAAATGCCACCGACGTATGCCGCCGCCGCCGCCGCCGCCCCGAGGAGATAGCAATTTATAGATATTTACAATAGATCTTCAAGAGATATGGAGAGGCTGCTTCCTCTCCCCCTCTCAACAGATTGTTCTTTTTTTTTTCTTTTTTCCCTATTTTCTCCTTCTCGTTTTGATGTTCTTTCAGATTAAATAATCCTATCTAAGCTTATCATATCTCCCAAGCTGGTTCACTTCATTTTATAGCATAAATGTTCTATACATATCCGAGTTACCAAACTCCGTCCACGTCTAATTTCATTTATGGACATTATCGTTCTCCATGAAGAATAAACATCTCATCATCGACGACCGCCGAACCTCTTGCCCATGAAATTCTTTTCGAGTTGTAGATATTTTTATTGCAAAAAATTGGCATTAAAAGAAAATTGAGTTACATTTACCAAAAAAAAAAAAAAACTGAGTTACCCAATGGTAAATAGCTGTGTTGGTTGAAAATTTCTCTCTCATTGTCGAGATCGAGAGTTCGAAATCCATAGTTGTTAGCGTCTTAAGTGGGGGCCATGGAGTTGGGGTCCTGTATGAGTCTCCCCTGAAGTATAGGGGTCCGACCCTTTAGTGCCGTCCGGGTATGAGGAGCTCGTGATGGAGTCCTCAATTACCAAAAAAAAAATTATATATATATATATAATTGAGTTACCTGTTTTGTTTTTCTCTTTTAGTCAATCAATTCACATCAAATTAAAAATCATTAATGTGGTAGGAAGAACCTCAGTACCATGTTGACTCCGATGTGCTCCCCATCTTATGTTGACGTCATTGATCTACGCTGAGTCCCAGAAGCGCCTGATGAAGGCAAAAACCAAAAAAAGAACTCAAGAAAAATCGACTTCTTCTTCTTCTTCTTCTTCTTCATTCTTCTTCTTCTTCTTCTTTCGTCAAATTTTTTTTATCTCTTCCCTATTTTCTTCCTTGCTAGAATATTTCTTACCTATTTTCTGTACAGCCCAGAAATGTAAATAATCTCAGCCCCAAATTGATTGCCTTAACAAGCTGCGGAGACGCAGGAGGAAAGTGACGCCTTGGGTGAAGTAGGAATGAAATTGGATGTGATCAATACCACCGATCCACTCTAATTTTGCGGAGTTAAGCTTACTTTACTGGCCCAGCATAGGCCTAATTAAGACAGAATGAAAAGCCCAAGAAGACTTGGGCCGATATGGGCGGTGCCAAGACGAGCGCACGAGAAGGACCATCAAGGGCCAGGGCAAGGCCGATGATGGAACTCTCTTCATTGAGCCCCTCAAACAGCACTCTTCACTTTTTCTTCCATTTTTCACCCACTCACCATCTTGCCGTGGCGCTCCCTTTCTCTCGTTCTTTCTCGGACTCATCATCTCCAGCGAAAAAAGAAACAATCTCTGAGATAAAAAATTTCATCCCTCATTCTTGACTCTCGAGCTCCTCTCCCTCTCATCACCGAGACATCACCAGAACCAACACTACCCTCTCTCTTCATGTTCCTCCTTTCTGTCTCCCTCCCTCACCCGTAACTCTCTGCTCACTGTCCTCTCTCTCCAATTTGCACCCCTGGTACTCTCTCTTGGCTAAGGCCCAAACCCCCTCTCGGCTCATCCGGCTTCGTCTTGTCTCGTCTTGCCCTCACGGAGGATAACATGTTAGAACCAGAGTTGAAAGTCATGGTATGACAGTGTACCTCGCGCTCCCACGCAACGTTAATCCAATTCCTCCATCTACCAGTTGTCTAAACCGGTTATGGCACTTTATTTTCGCGTTATGTTAACATCGCATTAGTTTTAGGCTTTACATTATGTTTTCTCGTTGTATTATGTAAAATCTCTTTGTATGTTTAGCATGTTTTAATAGGTTGACTTAGAGCCCTCGTCAGTGTTGTTAATGTAGTCACATGTCATATTATGCCTCAGGATCGCATTGCAGTGCTACCGTGACTGTCCGGGCCCATTTGGGGTCTAAAAAGAGCTGCAAGAGCTCGCTGTATAGCACCTTTAGCTACCTGAACAGCAGGCTTCAGGCTCTCATTTGGCTTCAATAAGGGTCTCGGATGGTTCGCGAGCATCCCTTTTACGTTAATTTGGGTTTTCAACTAAAAAATGGGATGTTTATGCTTTATCGTGATTGATTTATGTCATTTGTAGTCATTGATGAGCTTAGTGGAACTCAAGTGTGTCTTAGTGGAACTCAAGTGTGTCATCATGTTTTATATAGAATAGATGGAAAAGGGGTCTGAAAACATGGTAAATGGAAAAAGAAAAAATTGGTATTCTAGTATTAAATCACGTTTTAGGAGTATTCAAATCAATTTCCATTGTATTTTCATGTTTATAGGTAATCTAGGTGTTGGACCATGTTATTTTTGGAAAGGACATTAGAAATGGCAAAAAAATTATAGATAAAAGAGCCAAATAAAATAGAAATTTAATGTTAAAGTGGCATTTTAGCAATAAATCACTTATTTAGCAGTATTTTATTTCATGTGTAATTCCATAATGTTGTAGCTCAATTTATGACGCATTTGACTCTTTTGGCATAATATAGGTGTCAGATTATCTTATTTAAAATGTAAACAAAAATTGACAAAAAAATGCTTAAGAGAAAAGATGAAAAAAGAAGGGTGGAATTAGCATTGAGTGGAAAATCATTCAATGTTCAATGGCACCTCATCCTAGAGTTGCATTTAATGTTTAGACATTAGGAGATATAAAAGAACTTCTAATGGTTCATGGTGTTGGGTTCTTGTGCTTGTCTTCCCTTGAGGTATAAGGGGTCGGTCCTTTGGTGCCGTCCGGGCACGAGCGGCATGTGGTGGATTCCTCGGTCATCAAAGAAAAAAAAAGAACTTCTAATAGTAACTTGAGTAATTATAATATTATTTAGTCTTTTTGAAGGAGCATGCATCATCTACTTTGAGACATTGGCATGTTTAGTTTAGAGTGTAGCTCACCGGGTCCCATCTCGAGATTTAAAAAAATGATGGTGTAATATTTATTACCCCACTTTGTATCCAATTTTACATTTAGCACTTTACAGTCGTTATTGTTGTTGTGTTTTATTTATTGCGATATTGTGATGTTACATGGATGATGGAAATAATTATGCAAGTAAGCAATGTATGATCACATAGATGGATGTACATAGGAATTACAAAAATGAACTAAGATCGCATGAACAAATGTTATGAAAATAAAGCAATGATGTTCCAAATTTAGGTGTGAAATAGACTGTAGCATAACCAAGTCCTTGCACTTGAATCTCCGATTCATGGAAGTAAACATCCTTACACGTTCTATGTGGTCTCTAATCGAACTTCAACAGTAGGTTTTTTGGTGATTCATAAAGTGAAAATGATTATTTCATGATTAATCAAGAAATCAAATTACAATTGATAAGGTTTTGAAGAATCCGGAGCTAATTTATAGCGCCACCTCTCACAAGAGTGTGAGCAGGAGTGCTTAAGCAATTGCTCTTGCACAGCTTATTCCAGTGCGAATCAGCGTTCCGGATGTAGGCCGAGTTTTGTATGTAGGCGTGGACGCAGTTGACTTAGGTACTTGCCACAAAATCTTATGCTGATACCGCACAGAGTTAACTGTCGTATCTAATCTCCCTTGTATCTACCTATTCAGTGTGACGGCGCATTTCTTATAGACGCCTTCCTTCTTTTAATCTCACTTTAGAAAAAGATAAGTATGCTGGCCAAGAAGGCAATCGCGGCAATAATATTGGCATCTGTACTGGTGTTCCTGCTATCAGGATCCATAGTGTCATCTCTACTACCATAGAGGAAAAGAGGTGAGTTAATCCTGCCTTGATTCGATGATTTTCTATTACCATGCCAATTGGCTTATTCGCTGTGTGTACAATGTGGAAATAATTCATCATCTACACAGGCATCAAATGACATGTGGTAGTGATATTTATTTGCCGAATGAGACATGATTTCCTTTTATCTTTGCATACCGACAAGTCATGTTGTTAACATTGAGATAGGGAAGCAGACTAATATCATCAGGACTGATTTCCGTAAAGACAATCCTAAAAGTTTTCCAGTTCATCACTTTATTCAAGACTACGATTCAGTTCGACCTTGAAAACCCATCTAGTCTGCACTTTGTGGTATCTTTGACTCCAGTACCTGAGATCTCAATCCATGAAGCTGCACAAAATGCTAACTAAGAACAGAAGTGTAACCTCATTCAACTTAAGACCCAAACTAAGAGCATTTATTCCAAAGGTGAAGGCGATAATGTTCACTATAAGGAAAGAGAAGAAGGAGTTCTAAATTGAGCATAAAACCCAAATTGTTCCTTTCACACCAATTGAATGAGAAAATCGGTACCTGGTCAGGCAAAAAAGAGAAGCATTCTTCCATTTTATTCTAAGCAATATTAGTTGACCACCACGATAATACATAGAAGCAGGCATGGAGCAAATGCCAGTACTGCCACAAGTTTGACATATTTTCACGAATACCAAAATACGCAAAACGTCCACAAAGATGGAAGAAGAAATACAGACCTACTGTTTACTGAATTCAGCACTATCGCAGAAGCTAAAAAAGAATTTGTCCTTCCACAACGAGCTCAGGCAAGGTGACTCTGGATGTGCATATAAGGTAAGTTGATCCCTTCAAGTTATATAGGTTTTTCCTGACCATACATTGAATGACGAAATTTCTTGGCATACCAATTTAGTTCATCCTTCCTCTAGTAAATGCTAGTGCATGACTATGTACAAACAGTACACCCCGACAAAACAGGCAAGGAGTTGATGTAGAGTGGTGGAGGAGAGAATTACATTCGACTTCACTTCAGCACTATTGCTTGAAGGTTTTCAATAAAGCATAGAATTTTTTGCTATGTCCAACAATTTCAGATTTGTTATAACTCTTCCTCTAAGAATTCCTTTTAATGCTCTCGCTACTTTTTAACAGAATTTCCAAGTTGGTAACGTCACAATGTGGCGTCTGCATACATCAACTTCTGCATAAAACAATGATCTCTCTTCTCATTCTCTTGGCAACCACCATCTTCAAAGCATCATAAGCAGAGGACCCCCTTTTCGATTTCTGCAAGAACTTGCATATGAATAAATTAATGTTATCATCCGACTCCTATCTCTTAGTTCATGATATTTGTTCTTTCAAATTTCGACGTAGTCTGATATTACCTTTCGATGAGATCATTATGTTGCGTTTCTGGTCAAAAGGTCGCCAAATGACTATCGGGCATCTAAGTTGTCAAGGTATGTTGATTTGTTTTTACAGGGTGTGACAATGTAATGCAAATGACTGTCAAACGGCTCTCGAAACATTTTAAACAAGGGATCAAAGAGTTTAAAGTCACGTAGATTTTAAAACTCCTGCATAGGAATATAGCGAAAATTCTAGGGGTACTGCATTCGAGAAGCTAAGAAAACTCTTAATTTACGACTATAAACTCAACAAAAGATTGTATGTCATTCATCTTCGGTTGAATTGATTTAATATGTCATAATCGAGCAGAATTCCATTTTTGGTTCTTACGTTACTTGCCCAGTCAAACTAGAATGCCTTAATTATCTTTCGTTTTCCTAATCCAGGACGGACAACACCAAATTTTGGGCTCCGCTGAAAATGCTTGGAGATACGGTGGAATTTGAAAGACAACAAAATACAGGCTAGACTTTTACCAGGTTGGGTTCCTTATACGGACTAATTTTTTACATGCTAGTCGCTCATAGCTGTGGGAGCTATGGAAAGGAGGAGATGATGATTAGCCATCATCGACGAGTCAGACGCGCGATTCGTGTTGGGAGAGTAGGCTTCAAGGTGCATTCACATGGGTGTCTTGCGCAAGAAATGGATCACCGGTCTTAGAGTTAGGTGACTTGATGGGATTGACAGATATCTAATTCAGATCGGATGGCTGTCATTAAAAAAAAAAAATCCCCTTTATTAATTAATGGGAGCAAACATCCGACAAACCACCGAGGTCGACGGTCTGTGTACACGTTGGGGAACTCCGACGTGCTGCTTCCGTCTCCAACACAGCCTGTGCCTGCGGAGCGAACGTGTCGTCTGTTGGAACACAAGTTGATGCACCCTTCACTTTTTCGGCGGAGAACCCCTGGTGAAGGTTTCTCCAGGTTATCTTCTCATCCACCCTTCACGAACCACAAGACTCACGCTTGCGCTATCGACACATGAAGGCGACATTAAACAAATAAGTGATCAAATGGGACAACTGCGTAAATGAACACCGTTGATAGATCCTGGAGTCTGCGCTTGGGGTTCCCTTTCTTCTCACGCTACCTCGCATTGCCAAGACTGACCATCGGTTCATCTTCGTCTCTTTGACCTACCTTTTTCCCTTTGAGGGTCAGATTTCTTGATGCATGACCAGGCGCTCTGCTTACTCTCTTGGTCTCGCCTGCGAAACAGCGGTCGAAGCCATCTACTGCAGTGGTAAATGGTGTCCCTTCCAGACGGGGCCAAATGGATGACTGCGTGATCGGAGACTTCTCATGGGTAACCGCAAGTGCCCTCTTCCTCAAGGCGTCTCTCGTCCACTGTTATAATTCCAACAAAAGCGCACCACTCGACGAACTTTTATTTCTCACTTTCATTATACCAAAAGCCTAAATTACGTCAAAGAAGGGAAAATAAGAAGCTCTGTTTTAGTAGGCGATCAATCAGGTCACAAATTTAGCGATCCGAAACAATCGAGTGTGCGAAATCTGAACCGGGTCGGCTAACACGGAGTTGATGCCTATTCCGGTCATGCTCCTCTAAACCTGGTGACCTCATTCAACTTCAGTCCGCCAAGTGTGATTCTTTGTAGAGTGGACAGACAAGCCATACGTGTAGCTTGCTATCTTACAAAAAGTATTGCAAATAATTGATAGTAGACATAATAGTGATCAGAAATACACCCCAATCAGACAGCGAAGAGATTCCGTATATTGCAGCAGTTGTGATCAAATCAAAAGAATCACCTTACGGTGATAGCTAAGTCCTGTCATATGAAAACAAGAATACTAGCCTAGCGTAAAGGACTAATCTGAAATTGTTTATGGGAAATCAAATAGCGCATTTGACTCTAGCCTCGAAAAAGACCTAAGAAATGAATATTTTTGCGGTAGCAACCAGTTGTGTTCATAAAATCCCTGGACAATGCAACACACCTTTCACTCTCTCTTGGCAAGTACTGAAGTTTGTGAATTAAAAGAGAGGACTCTTCTTCTTTTTTCTCGGTTTCTGCAATGAGCTTTATGGAAAACTCAAGATTCAAACTTTTGGGCTCGGCTAACTTATTTATGTTGAAATCGGGGTCAATCGAAACTGGCGTGGTATCCATCTCCATCACAACATTTAAATGTCAAGTTCCCTTTAGGATGAGCGGCGTGATGATAACCTGGAACCCTGTTCCTTCACCTTAAACTGATTCAACGCGAAAGCACAGACACCTCAAGCAACTTCGTTCAACCACATCGACTAAGGGGATAAGGCTGCTGGGATGGGAAAGGTGAGGGCAGTCACCAAGGTACGTGACCAATGCTTCAATTTACATGATGCAGGAATTAATGTCATGTTTCACGATCGAGAATTATCCATCGAAAATAAGGGGGGGCTTAGAAAGGAATCATCGGTGTCACAGCTTGCCCTCCATTTACATGGTGGACCAAAAATGTGACAATTGCTTGCTTAAATCCATGAGAAAGGTGGATCCTCACTAATTAGGACCTCGACTACACTCCGTGGTATCTGAGGTATCATTGGCTTAGTCACTTTTGTTGCCTCAATCAAAAGACAACATGAACACAGAAAAGGGGTTAGTATATGCCCTGCTTCTTCTTTTTCTACTTCAGGTGAGTACTTTGCTTGGACATCCTAAACCGAAACAATACTATCGAAGATGGCAATCTCTTGGTCTCCAGTGGCAAAACATTCGCTCTTGGTTTCTTCAGCTTGGGTAATTCTAGCTACCGTTATGTTGGAATTTGGTATTACCAAGTTTCTGAGTTGACTGTTGTTTGGGTTGCCAATCGAGAGAGACCAATCAGTGACACTTCAGGAGCTCTTTCAATTAATTCTGATGGAAATTTAGTCCTACATCAGACAAATGGAAGCTTTCCTGTATGGTCCACAAATGTCTCTTTTGCATTATCCAACTATTCTACTACAGCCCAGCTTATGGATTCAGTCAATCTAGTCCTGGTTCAGGATTTTAGCAAAAGGCCGATATGGCAAAGCTTTGATCATCCAACAAACACCGTGCTTCTATTCATGAAACTCGGGTTGAACCGCAAAACTGGTTTGAGCTGGTTCCTAACATCATGGAAGTCCCCGGAGGATCCAACACCTGGCGATTTCTCCTATAGGTTTGACCCAACGGGCTATGCTCAATTGTTTCTGTACAAGAATGGGGATCCACACTGGCTTGCCGGATCATGGGCTGGAGATCGGTTGAGTGGTATTCCTGAAATGAGTAACTTTTCCATCTTCGACATAAGCTTTGTAAATGACCCAGATGAGGTTTCGATAAGGTATCGCATAGTTAACTCATCAATCATCTCAAGAATGGAGGCGAACGATTCGGGGTTGATCAGACGATCCACATGGCATGTTCAAGGGCGGCAGTGGATAGAATTCTGGTCTGCTCCAAAGGACCAGTGCGATTATTACGGCAAGTGTGGACCCAACAGCAACTGCAATCCGTATAATGCAGGCCAGTTCGAGTGCACATGCCTGCCAGGGCTCGAGCCCAAGTCCCCAGGCGATTGGTACCTACGAGATGGATTGGCCGGGTGTGTACGTAGGGGAGGGGTGTCAGTGTGTCGAAGTGGGGAAGGATTCGTGAAGGTGGCACGTGTGAAGGTTCCGGACACTTCAAACGCAGGTGCCAACATGAGCTTGAGCTTGAAGGAGTGTGAGGAGAATTGCTTAAGGGATTGCTCTTGCGCAGCTTATGCTAGTGCCAATGACAGGTTGGGACGTTTCGGGTGCCTCATGTGGCGTGGCAATTTGATCGATACAAGAACATTTGCCGATTCAGGTCAAGACTTACATGTACGGGTCGATGCCATCGAGTTGGTACTCCTGCTTTTGCAATTCTATGTTCCTAGTACTACTTTTGATAATGTGATGAACCTCCATTGACGTCATTTGTTTCAGTACATTAGCATTCTCAAGCAAATGATGAATCCAACTTGAAAACTTATCAAATTATAAGCACAAGAATATACATCCATGATTCTGGAAGCCGAGTTTGAGCTTTTGCATCACAAAATCTGTGTATAGTTTGAAATCCGCTTGGTGATATCTGGTTTCAAGTTGAGGTTGAGAGAATTTTTCATTCTATACTTGGCACAAGCACATTTGAGGTCATTGAATCTGAAAGTGCTGTTCTTTCCTTTCAGCTCGTTATAGGAAAACAAGATCCCTCGGCTAAAAGGCGAAGGTTGCGATAATTCTGGTTTCGATTTTGACAGCTCTACTGCTCATCGGATGCTTCTCGTACTGCTTGGTGATCAAGAAGAGAAAGGGTGCATCACTTAGTCCTCAACATGAATATTCCTTTTATTAAATTTTCCGGTTAAGTCATCTGCTAAAACTAATCATCTCTTGTTGTTCGCCAGAACATAAAGGACACAAATTTTAGTAGGTACAGTCTCGGAACTATTCTTAGCTATAGGAAATTTTATCTGATCAACTCCAAATCTCGGAATCTTGAATGAAAGAAAGCATGATGATGCCATTTCAGATCTTATTGCAGAACTTCAACAATGAAACGAAGCCAGCACAAGGCCAGTCTCACGGTACAAGAGATGAAATCATACAGTACATCTATATATTTACCAGGAAAACAGTTATAAAGATGTTTGCAAAGATCTTATTAAAATTACAACTTTCATTTGGTTTAACGAAATAAGCTCCTGAATGAAGAATCTTACAATTTCTCCAAGGTTGTAGTAGCATTTATGCGGTTGTCTTGGAAACAGATCGCAGAAGCCATAATCCACTGATGAGTGATGTGATGAATTCAACTTGGAGTGTAAAAGACCGTGACGGTGGACCTAGAGGAAACAGAGATGTGCCACTCTTTGATCTGAGCACCATAGCTTCGGCAACAAACAATTTCTCCGACCTCAGTAAGCTCGGTCAAAGCGGTTTTGGGCCGGTATACAAGGTAAACTTCTGTTACACGAAAGAGCTACTAAGAAAGATTGATACAGACTCGCACATTGGAAACTAATTCGGCAGGGCGTCATGGACAATGGAATGGAAATAGCGGTCAAAAGGCTATCGAAACATTCGGGACAAGGAGCCGAAGAATTCGAGAATGAGGTCCGGCTGATTGCGAAGCTCCAACACCGGAACCTGGTGAGAATGCTAGGCTGCTGTGTCGAAGAAGACGAGAAAATGCTAATTTACAATTATTTGCCGAACAAAAGCTTGGATGCCTTCCTTTTTGGTACATATACTGCTCTCCCGTTAGCTCGAATACTCCGATTTCATAGGTCAACCCACGACGACGAGCAAGAGATTGTCAATATCTTCCATTTGGTCCAGACAAAACGAAGAGTTCGTTGCTGGATTGGAGAAAACGGTTCGAAATCGCATCAGGGTTGGCTCGAGGACTCTTGTACTTGCACCAAGATTCGAGGCTGAGGATCATCCACCGAGACTTAAAGGCCAGCAACGTCCTACTTGACGCTGCAATGAATCCAAAAATATCAGATTTCAGTATGGCTAGGATATGCGGCGGGGACCAAATCCAAGGCAACACGAATCGAGTAGTCGGAACATAGTAAGAATTTTTCTCATCGCAATGCTTTAATTGCTTATTGAGTCCAAGAACCTCATCTCGACTAATTAGTCTAAACCCCTTGTGTTTTTCCCTTCATTTTTGCTGCTGCTGCGGTTACATGTCGCTGGAGTACGCGATGGAAGGCCTATTTTCGATAAAATCCGATGTTTATTGCTTCGGAGTTTTGCTGTTGGAGATCATCACTGGCAAAAGGAACGGTGCATATTACCATGAAAATCCATCTTCCAATTTGGTAGGCCATGTAAGTATTGGAACTCTTAACAGGCACAAGCGCCCGGACTGCAATTAGACATGATAAGTAGCCTGAAACGCTGGCTTGGTCACAACGTTTCGCAGGTGTGGGAGCTATGGAAAGAAGGAAACTGCAAGGACGTCGTCGACGAGTCAACGGGTGATTCGTGCTCCAAAGAGGAGGCATTGAGGTGGATCCAGATCGGTCTCTTGTGCGTGCAAGAATTCGCGGAGGACAGGCCGAACATGTCCGCCGTCGTGTTCATGCTGGCAAACAAAGACGTAATTCCCGCATCCCCGAAATGACCCGCATACGTTTTCAAGGGCAAGTACCACGGCGCAAATCTATCCGACAGAACGACTTCCACGAACAACGTTACGGTTTCGATGGTCAAAGGCCGCTAGATTTGCCGTTCTCTTGCCTCTGATTAGTTTTATGATCCAAATTCACTTTAGAATTCCAACATTCGCATGCCTCGGCTATCATACTGATATGAAATGCTTAAGTTTCATAATGTCTGATATGTTATGGAAACTGCAAATTGCATGATGCTTCTGTTTAGGTTGTTCTCGTGACCTAATGTGCATAATCTTCCTAAGAGGGATAAATTCATGAAAGATTTTATAAAACCACCGTCTATCAGTCTAAAAACTTAAATTGTCGGATGTGTGGCAGTGTAATACTTAAATACTATAAGACTCCACCTAATGCGTGTATTCGAGGCAAATAGGAGACTCGACAAATTTAAATTAGAGGGAATAAGTACTTGAAAATTCTTATGAGACTACCGTTCTAAAAACTTGAGATGTCATACATAAAATGTATGTGTGCTGTAATGTATAAATATTCTAACATCCCTCTTCACGCGTAAGCTAAAGTTTTGTCGAGAGGGTGAACTTAGTGAATTATAATAATCGAGACAAACAGGGATCTCTAAAAGATTCTAAGTTGGACCGCCTGTTATAAGTAGAGTGAAGTAGAAAAATAGCGACATGGTGACTTGACCCTAATTGCGATTGCTTGATGAGAACATAATTTTAAAAAACGCTCCATAGCGCATGTCAATTGCATATTAGCACCGATCCATTTGCGGAATTTAAGATGGACCCTTGATGCGTTGTTGGATGCTTTATCATGGGAGATGAGGGCAGGTGCATATAAGGGTGACCATGGACCGGATTGGTTTGGTCCAACACCTAACTCAAAGATTAATCTGTACAATGTCGGTCCTCAATTTTTATGATTGAGGATCAACCCTATTGAACATGGACCGAGGACTGGACCGACACTATGGGTTTAGTCCAGTTCTAGGATCAACACAAGACCGCTAAATTATTTTCTTGTAATCATTTATTATATTTTTTTGAAAAGGACGAACATATTGTTTCAAATTTTATTTCAATCCATAATGTGATATTGAGTAATCAAACTATAAACAGCAATGAATGTCAAACATAAATATAAGATTATAGTATAAATATCAATTTGTTAAAAGCTACAAGCCACAAAAAAGAACATATAATATTTATTTATTTGTTAAATAAATATCAATTTTATTTATTTATTTATTTACCCAAAAAAAAGAACATATAATAATACAATGAAAGCATATAAAAGTTCAAAATATGTGATACAAATCATGAAATAATCATAAGACGATTGATATACATTAGTCTAATGATGATTCTAATTTCTCTTCATCAGAAAAGAGTGAGAACCAAAATCTGCTCATTTATTGATGTGGCATTTGCTATTGCCTTTATCTTCCTGACATTGTTCGTTAATTTCATCAGTCTTCCCATCCTGATTTTCTGTTATAAGAGGTTCAACATAAAAGGATTTTCAAATGGCATTGAAACTGCAAAAACCAAAATCACACATAGATGGGAAATAAAAAGACTCCAAAAGATAGGTCCAGGGCAAAGCAAGGCTAAGGCTAAGGTGATTGGCGGCAAACAACGAACGGAGTCAAGCCAAAGCGAGCAATAATCATCAGCAACAAATAGAGGCCATAACGAAAGGCGAGTTGGGGGAGTAAGGCCAAGGCAGTGTGAGGCAAGCGGCAACCGAGGGCGATGAAGAGGCGAGCGACATCGAGGTCCTTCCTTCTGTCAAATTAGGGCTCTGAAAGAAAAAGAAGGAAGAAGACTACTCTACTCCTGGGCTTGGTAGTCAACAAGAAAAAGAAGGAAGAGAAAGGCTTCTCAGTTCTCTACTCCTAGGCTCACTGAGAAAAAGAAGCTGCTCCTAGGCTTGGCAAGAAAAACGGCTCCTTTACTCCACACTTCATGGTATTATCGTCTCATTATATATATATATATATATATATATATATGTATATGTACGTATGTATGTCGAGTTGGTCTAGTTTAGAGCAACCCAAAATCTCAGGACCAATAACCAATTCACATAATACCAGGTTAGAAATTTCATGACAAAAAATCGACCCAGTCGTCTTAAGAATCAAACCAAGACCGCCCGAGTTGGGCAGGTCTAGGTCAGGGTCGAATCTTGGACCATTGATTACCCTGAGTTAGCAATGCTTATCCTCTTGCTTCTTATTTTTTTTTTCTTTTTTTCAATGACATTTCTCCCTAACCCAATTTTTTTTTATTAAAAAGAAGGCCATAGTTACAAATCTGATTAGAAATTTGCCAAGTGGCTTTTCCGACTTGGCTTAAGTTAAAAGGCAGGCGCGAATCTTCCACAGATTAGAAGGCCAAAAGAGAACAAAAAAAAAAGGTTTAATTGTTAAGCCTGGAAAACCGGAAACAAAAGGCCGGATTTGACTTAATCAAAGTCGCTTGCGTGCACGACAACAAAGTTAAACCAAAACCCCCCGACCAAAAAAAAAAAGTAAAAGAAATCAATTTAGCCCTACATCAACGGCCCCAACTACCTTCGCCACTCGAATCTTCCGCTGGCCGTGGATCACGTCCTAAACTTTTTATTTCCTCTTTTTTCTTTTCCATGTTGTGTTCTTTCCGGGGTCGTCGTGAAGACGAGGGGGCGTGGGCTACACACCACCTCGAGGCGCGTGGTGCCACGTCAGCAGGCCCCACTTCCTGCTGCTGGGGGTAATCCGATCCGAGTCGCAGCAAGAGGTCGTCGTGGTTGAAGTAGTCCATGTCGGTGTCGCCTTGAGCCATCACCTTCTTGACAGCTGGCAACGTGATTTGTTACGGAGCGGGGAAGGGGCCACGCCCCATCCTAACACCCCCAAAGTCATTTTCAAATGGAAATGGCCAAAATGTACATAAGTATTGGCAAAGAGAAATACCCATTCGGATAAAATACTGGTTTATAAGAAAAATTCAATTTATTATACAATTTAAGATATTATTGTATCACGTGCTAAGGCTCAAACACGGTGCCTGAATAGGGGAGTATTAATCCATAGTGGAATTGAACCGACTGAAAAAAAAGTAATCTGATACGAAGTTCCTGTAATTATCGTCCAGTTCTCTGAGTCAAAGAAAGAGAGAGAGAGAGAGAGAGAGAGAGAGAGTAGAATGGGTTATTGTAGTTCAGCTCCCACATAAGAATCAAACTATGAATCGGGAATAAAAAAACTAGAAAGAGAACTGATGAACGGCAATAATGTGTTTTGGATTCTTTATAGTTTATTTCATTTTATGTGTTCATCTTTTAAGGATTTTTTTTTTGTAACCAAGATGTCCGGGCCAATTTGCACGCACATCGACTATTTCTCGGAGGAGACTAGCACAACAATCCACCGCCATAGTCCCCCACTTAAATCACAAGCGCTTCCCTAGAGAATCGAACCCAAGACCTCAACGAAGTCCAAATTCGCTCTAATCAGCTAGGCTACCCATGAATGGATTCTTTTAAAGATTGTTGTTGTTGGCGAAATATGGTTTTTTGTTGTTACATTCACTTTCATTTTGCTTAATTGAAAATGAAATAATAAAAGAAGGGAATGAAAATGGAACTAAAAAAGAAGATATTGGTTGATGCTTCGCATTAAACACAGAAAAATAGGTGGATGGTATTGGTTGGTCGATGACCAAGTAAAGTGGTAGATATAGGTGACTATTTTCTTACCTAACCGAGTTAAATGAGAGAGTCAAAGTACGCTCCATCATCATATGCGCATCCCTAGAGAAGGAGGCATTTTTGAAGTATAGATGGAAGGCTACTTCAACCGAAGAAGGAGCCCGAAGCTCGACATGGGTCCTTTTCCGAAGCATCTGCCGGTAACCAAAATGTCGGCTCCTTTGCTTATGTTATGAACACAACATTCAAATTGATCATTCGAGGCATATGGAATGTCGCCATATTAAACATGTGACATGAATTGATAAGGTTTTGGGATTAAAAAAAAAAACAGAAGAAAAGTCATTGACTTGGAGACTTAAAGATCCCCATGGACAAACAAAAGCATTCTATGCATCGATTTGATGATGGAACATAATCGATCCATCGTGTGGAATTTTTGCATGCCCCGATTCAATGCACGTTTTAATGCCTTACCCTATCTCCCACGACATGCGTCCCCACCTTTGCTCTCTGAATTTTGAACGTCGGCTTCTTTATTGTATTTGCCATTGCCATATGTCGTGATGATCACGTAAAACACCCTCCCCAATGACATATACTTGGTCACTTTCGTGTCGGACAGGGACAACCTCGTGATTTGTCCCTTGAGTAATCATGAGTCGTTGCCGTCGTGGCCGCCTTTACGACTACGAGGTAATGCCGATTCATGCATCTCTAATGGATTCAGACATATATAGATAACATCTGCCAGGATAAACCACCACAAGTTAGCCTCCAAGATCCGAACAAGTGGTGGCGCTGCATAAAATCTCGTGGACGACGTCGCTCGCGCGCCCATGCAAGAGAGAGACTCGGCAACCACCGCAACGGCTATGGACCTTCAAGAGGTCGCTACATCTCCCCTTCTTGATAGATCATTCTTTCTTTCATCTCCCCATCTTTTGTTGTTTTAATACTCTTTCGAATAGGAACAATCTTATCTAACCTTATCATCTTCCCAAGATGGGTTATTTCATTTAGGGCAGACATGTTCGATGAATGTCCAAGTATACCCCATCCCGCGACCTTGCCAAACTCCATAAGAACAAATCTCATGCACAAACACTACCAACCTTCAATAAGAACAAACATTTCCTCGTAGAACCGTCGTCCCTCCAACCCGGGAGTTCCTCCCATATATTTTCTAACCCTCGTTTCTAGTTTATTACTTTTAAAAGAATTCATTAGCAACCAAGAGAAGAGAACGAACCTTAACATGATTATTCTATAATCTATGACAATAGGGAAAAGTCACATAAGGATGGATGCCACGCCATGATCTTCTCTTGCAGCCCGCAGAACTTGAGGACAAAGCGAGTGAATATACACAAAGTGCACTTCTGGAGGACAGTTTAACCTAAACTATACCGTTGAGTGATAAGGACAATAATTGAACAACGAAAATAGGCTCTATTTATTTCACGAGAAAACGAATAATTCCAAAAGTAATTTTCTAAAAAAATGATTTATATCAATTAATATAATCAATCGATCGATAACAGTTTGTATTTAAATATTTAGATTACGAAAATATTTTTTGTCCATCTATTTTTATAATTTATAAAAATGTATATTTTTTACATTATTTATTTTCTTAGAATAAATGCGTTGATAGTCATTGTCGTTTTATTTTTTCCAATGACTAAGATCTGAAGAAATTTTCGAAAGTTTTATAACACGAGACGTGATAGACATGATAGCATGCCTCAAATTGCAATATTATATATTATATATAATTGAAAATATTATATATGTGTGTGTTTTTTTCGGGTGTCAAATCCTCTAATTGAAATTTGCACTATAGAGGCACGTGCAAAAGGTGCCAACTTCCAAGAGAATCCTCATTTCTCCGCATGGTAAGGGCCGAAAAAGAAAAAAAGTCGTTGACCCATCATTCATTGGAACAACCTGTCGGGACTCCAACATCAACTGTTTACCCTTTTTGAAAAAATTGCTCAACCATATTGCATGAATATCAATTAAATTTTGAAATTTTCAATTTTTTCAATTTAACCTTACAATTTTCCGCTCTTGATTATGTTCACCGAAAATATTTGATGTGGTTGTCTAATTATCACTGATAATTCTACATGATACGTTGGCATGTCATTAATAATAAATAATTGGAATATTTACATTAAAATTATGTCTAAAGGTTTACGATAAAATATATTTGTAACTAAATTGACATTGGTACAATAAATTTAGGACTGATTGGAGGCTCATAAACATTAGATCATCAATGTACTTAAAAATCATATGAAGTTTTCTCTTAAGACTTTGTTTGTTTAGCAAAAAATAAATAATTTGTAATTTTTTTAAACATGATCGCTAGTATCATTTATGAAATTGAATAAAAGGAAAATATTATTATCATTCATAAAAAAAAGGTAGATATAAATTATTATCAATAATTGAGTGATCAATTATTTCAAACGATTTAAGCGATTAATTTAATTTTTTTTTGGAATCATTCATTTTTCGTAAAATAAAAAGATTTTTAGTGTAGAACACACGCCACTAATTATGATGAGCAAAATTTTCTCGAGCTAACCAATTGACCCCAAAACCTTGAATAATTTTTTTATATTTTCCTTTTTGTTTCTCTCCAAATGCCATCCTCGCTTGCTCATTAATTTAATTCCCAATGTAATTAACTAGAGAAGAAACGCGTAGCGTGAGATAGAGCCACGGATTGGAAGCAGAGGAGTCGGTCCCACCCACCACCAGTCATCACGGGATGACCACTAAATTATTCCAACCACATTCCTTTATAGACAAGGAAAATTACATCATATAGTATTTATTGAAAAGTTAATACCATAAAAAAATTCAGATGATATTTTTTTTTATGACCGAAGACTCCATCACGACTCTCTGTGCCCTGACGGTATTGAAGGACCTGGCTCTTATATCTCGGGGGAGACTAGCACATGACCCTAATATCATGATCTTCCAATTAAAATGCTAGCAATTGCATGTTTCGAACTCCCAATCTCAATGACGAAAGAGAAATTCTTAATCAACACTGTTACCCACAGTTAGATTAATCAGATTATATTCATTATAATTCAAATATCCCAATTATGTATATAAACTTTCAAATTTAAATCATCATAATAAATACATTCTAGATGAAACTTTTTTCATGACACAAAAAAAATTAATATTGGACATAACTTAATTTTTTTTGGTGACATTTGTCCTTTATTTAATAACTTCCATTTTATTAATTTGCTCAATCCGAAAAATTGATCTATCAGAATCGCTAAACGTATTTAATGTATAAGGGTTATTTTCTTTATCTTGCAGTTTAAGTATTTTTTTGAATACTTTAGCAATCATCCGTTCCACATAATCTCATTATTATAAATACAATCCACATAGTATAAGCGATACATTTTTTTCAAATATTTGGGTGATGAAGCGATTCATAATTTTCAAATTGAAGCTCTTTTTTTTGTTTTGTTTTCTGGGGACCACCAGAAAAAAGGAGACTCGTCAGTCACGGGGAAACCAGCGATCCCGAACGTTCCCCGCCCCCGACCGGCTGTGACTGTAGACTTTTCCCCGTGACAGCCGCGGGCCCCACTTTCACTTTCGTTACTGAAATTTCCCTTCCCCCTCTCTCTCTTTCCTTCCCCCATAATGGCATTAAATTAAACGGACCGTTGGACCCGAAAGTGCTGGACGAAATGACCGTTTTACCCCTCCCCCCTTTTGCCCCTCATCAGCTGCTGGAAAACAGGGCTTCTCCTCCTCCTCCTCCTCTCTCTCTCTCTCTCTCTCTCTCTCTCTCTCTCTCTCTTTTCTCTTTTGGGTTTGTCATCAATGAAAAAGTCGAGAGAAGACGACGACTTTCGATTCCGTTCCCCCTCTATCCCCTTTGTTTCCGGCACAGTGAGCGACAGAGCACCAATTGCTGCTGATTGACTCGTGGAGACTGGATTGAGAAAAACACTCTTTGAATCTCTTCTTTCTGCCGCGTAACGCACGCCAAGGTCTCACCTTTTTCCCTTGTTGCTCAACTAGAATGATGAGGCCATGCCAAGAAGGCGAGAGTGGGGGCGTTGCTAGTGTTTTCCTTTAGCTCTTGCTGTTTTTTTTTTCACCCCAAAGGTTGAGACCCCTTAGAGCAAAGATGGGTAGCCATTGAAGAGCATTGTCCCGCTGGCAATCCATTGAATCACTTATAGTCAATGTCGAGGATGGTGATTACTGTTGCCGTTATCGAGATATTTGGCAAATGTCTTGACTTAAAATATTAGGAGATGTCATGGGGGTGATGGACCAGCCGCCGTTGTTATTGACGTCTTGAAAAATGAATTTGAGCTTATCGACATTGTTGTGACCTAAAAGCATACTATTGTGTTATTCACACATTCATCATTCGAGGGATTAATGATCTTATTGCATCTTGAGATACCTCTTATTGTACGGAATATGAGATGTCATATCAAGTAATGTTCACGTATTTTTAATTCGAATGGGTCTAGATCGTCATGAGCTCCATATACCGAACTCCTAGAGGAGAGTTGCTATGATGTATGGCTTTGCATAATCGTTAGCGAGACTTGAATTACTAGGATAAATTTTTAGTTGGACAAGTGTGAAATCTTTGAAAACTTCGCCATTTTCACATTTGAGGAAGAAAAACGAATGCGACCCTATTCCACCAAAGCTTCGACATACGGTCGCAGCAAACTTCATGACCTAACTTGGCCCAAAAATGCACGTGTCGCATGGTGGCTTACAAAACCTGCGCGGACTCAGAAGAAATGCGCACGAACCTTTGACAAATCCTTAACGCCCCGAAGTGCAGTTTGGGCATTTCGAACGCTTACCGAAATAGAAAAGCCGAGAGCCGAACTCGTTTGTCAAAATTTGGCTCGGTTCTTGGTCTTGGGCCACGAAGAGAGAGGAAAATACAAGTACTTCTTCTGCTTTCAATCTTTTTATTCCATGGTAGAAGTCTCCACTTCGAATCGACGAAGCCGTCTCTCTCTCTCTCTCCTAAAAACCTCATAAACCCCGCAACAGCAGAGCGAGACGCCATTGACGAACCTCCGGTTTCTGTTCTTTTCAACACCCAGAGAGAGTTGAGGCCGAGACAAGCACTAGATAGAGAGAGAGAGGGAGAGGGAGTGAGCAGATGTCGACCCAATTGCCAGATCACTTCCGGTGCCCGATTTCGCTGGAGATAATGACCGACCCGGTGATCCTATCCTCCGGCCACACCTTCGACCGCTCCTCCATCCAGCGGTGGCTCGACTCTGGCCGCCGCACCTGCCCCATCACCAATCTTCCCCTCCCCGACCACCCCTCCCTCATCCCCAACCACGCCCTCCGAAGCCTCATTTCCAATTTCGTCCTCATTCCCACCCCCGATTCCAGACCCGTCCCGGGACCGAGGCCGGAGCCCAATACCCTCGTGGCCGCTCTCACCTCCCGCTCGTCCCCTGTCGAGTCAAAGCTCGAAGCTTTGAGGCGTTTGACCAAGCTCTCCAAACGCGACCCCGGTTTCCGCAGGCGGCTAACCGAGTCCGGCACCGTGTCGGTGGTTCTCAACTGTGTTGAGTCGGATAACAGGTTGTTGCGCGAGAGGGCTCTGAGCTTGCTGCTGAATCTCAGCTTGGACGATGATAACAAGGTGGGGTTGGTGGCCGAAGGGGCGATTTCGAAAATTGTCGGCGCGTTAAGGGCGGATTCGGCCGACTGCAGGGCGCTCGCCGCCACGATAATCACCAGCTTGGCGGTCGTGGAAGTCAACAAGGCCACAATCGGTGAGTACCCTTTTGCGATTAGTGCTCTCATTTCGCTTCTGAGGGATGGGAATGACAGGGAGAAGAAGGAGGCCGCGACAGCGCTCTTCACCGTATGCTCGTACCCGGAGAACCGGAAGCGGGCGGCTGCGAACGGGTCGGTGCCGGTTCTGATCAAGGCCGCGAATTCGGGGCTTGAGAGGGCGGTCGAGGTGTTGGCGATGTTGGCCAAGTGCAGGGAAGGGAGGGAATTGATGGGGAGGTGTGATGGGTGTGTGAGGGTTTTGGTGAAGGTGTTGGGAAATGGGGGCTGTAAGGGTGTTGAATGTGCATTGCTGACTCTGTATTTGCTCTGTTGTGATAGTGAGATAATCTGTGTGGAAGTGAGGAGGCAGGGGGTTTTGGAGATGTGCATTAGGTTGCTGGACGACGACAATGAGAAGATTAGGAGAAACGCCACCAGTTTGGCTCAGCTTCTCGGGGGAGATTCCAATTGTTCTATGAGATGATCATTCGAGGGGGTAAATTTCTGTATGATTTTGGAGAGGTTGACATGAAATTGGGCATGTGTTTTGTCTTCAAGATTCGGTTCTTGGATGATACATAGGCAAGTCGGGTTTGTTGTTCTTGTGTCTTTCTTACCTTTTGTTGGATAGATTTCTGTACAGGGCTTAAAAAAAGAGCTAGATTTTATTGAAGGACATGTTTTCTGTATCTTGTATATTTGAATAAAGATGACAAGCATGAGCTGTTGCTCAAGTTCTGCTTGATTGCTCTGTTCTTTCTGGTTGAAAGTTCATTCTTCTCTAATTTGTGATTAAATAACTTCAAGAAATCTATTTGAATAGTGTAATGGATTCTTCTTTTGGTTGTTCTGGATATACAAGAAACGGAGGAAAGCTAGTTTTGCCGGGTGAAATTTGCTTTTCCACTCGAAGCTAGCGGCTGGAAGAAAAGGAAACTGGAGGCATTTCTCTGTACTAGGGGTGTTACCCATTCTGTCAAATGAGTTGTATCTCTGATGGCAGAATTGAGAGAGTTCTGAAATGAGTTTCATTCCAACTGTCCAATTTAGTTTTGTTCAAACTATGCGAAAATGTTGGCCTCTTCGATCTCGATTTCTCCTCAGGATTCTATCTGTTCTGGCCATGATTAGTGTCTTTTGAGCGGGCTTTAGGTTATCCACTTCATGGGGTCTGTAGACCTTCCACGTTGACATGCCTCGCTTCCTGAGTTAGTTAGCATCTTTAAGGTCTCATTTATACCTCGTTTTATATCATTGCGAAGGAAATTTAATGAGATCCACTGTCCTCTTTTTGACATTCATCACTTGTATTCGCCTTGCGATACTTTAAAAAACGATCGACGTTTACCCTGTTGGCTTATGGAAAATTGAGGCCGATCCTGATGTGGAAATAGTTTATACACCCTATGGTGGCAAAGGGACATAATGAGAAGAATTGTTCTCTCTCTCTCTCTCCACCCCGTTTATTGCTGGTCGTCGAGCCAATTGCAAATAAATGTCAAGTGCTGCAATGTCAAGAGTTTCCTTGTCGAGCTTCCAATTGACTGGCTTCCCGAAGTACAGTACATGCGCCGGAGACCTTAACTTGGCTGCCATTTTTGACCCTTCCCAAGCGGGTACGTGCAATAACTTTCTGCCGCTTCCTTCACCAGTTTCATTTTGCTCCGACTTCACTGCGGCGCAAACAGGAGTTGCAGCGGGTTGGTCCCTGTAGGCAATTGTTGGTTCACCCGACTTGAAACTCTGTCTGGTCAATCCGTGTTTGGTGGGTCTCTCTCATCTTCAGCTGTTGGCTTCACTTCAACTGCCAAACTTGAAGAGCGCATTAACAAAGAAGGGGCTCGTGTCTGTCGCTTTAGAGATGTGCACGAGCTTGCTCTCGGTTGACCTGATCTGGTCTTCTCTCCATCTACAACGTGCAACACACTGATCGCTTCATTTACGCGTCGCGCTCGGCGGTAGTTGCCGGTGGCGGACCAGGGCAGTGTAATTAACGAGAGAAAGGTCTCGTCACAAGCCACCATTGTTGGGTGATGGCGTTTACCATTGTTGGGTGATGGCGTTTTCAATGTGTGAGTAGGATATAGATTTGTGAAGTCGTCTAATTCTTGCTTCGATTGGTTTCGTCTAATTCTTGCTTCGATTGGTTTCGCAAAATATGTACATTGAAGCACGTCATCTGTTGCGTGGATGGTACATTGTTTTGGGCGGCAACCAAGGGAAGCCCTTTTCTTATTCTATCGAGTTATTTTCTCTTTCCATGGAGTTTCCATGGGAAAGGAAGCATATTCCCTACGGGGCCCATGTATTCCTCCGATCCTTTTCAAAAGAAAGTCCCTTCAACTAAGCTCTTAATTTGTATGTTACGCATTATAAGTATGACCCACTTCCCAAATTTGACTAGAATTATATGTGGGTAGGGTTCATGCTCGTATCCTCCTTAAGAGAACCCTGTATAAAATTAAAAAGAGAGACCAAATTATACCTTTTTTCTTGCAAACTCATTGCAATATCTTGTTTATGTCTCGAGTGTTTTATTTGGGTGTGAGAATTTATGATTGAGGAAAGAGCATCTTTGGAAGAAAATGATTTTTTCGTAAATAGAGACTTATAAATAATTGATATGAATATATGCAAATGAGTCTTCGATGGTAAAAATGTACGTATTTCATATTTTTCACAAGTAGATGTATGTAAGTAATTATTAGATGAGAGATAATGTATGTTTTTGATACTTTCCCCTTCTTCTTTTTTCAACAAAACACGCAATCTTCAATAGGTCACTAAGAGAAGGTTGCATAATTTCTTGGAAATATGTCATCTGTTAATATTTATCCTTCAATCCTACGTGTATTTCAGTATGTAAAGATCCTTAGATGTGTTGGGTCTCCCATGAAATCCACAAGATACAACAATATTTAAGGTATTATATGAACGAATATGTTGTTAGCAGATTAATGTGGTCCATTCTTGCCATAACCAAATGACGGGTGTCGTGTTGCTCCCGAAACTCCAACCAAATATTGGATATGTTCAAGAATTCTTACTACCTTATCATCAAGGTGCATTAATCACATAAGTTCGGATGGGCCAAACTCTTCTTTGAAAGGTAGATACCTTGAATTTCCTCGAGGAAAGTTATGAAATTGAATAGGGGGCCAAATTCGAGTTGACAAACTAGTGTTTACCTAATCATAGGAGCCATATGTGAGATGCTGGTAGCAAACATGGCAAACCTATGCATTAGATTAATCAAAATCGACTAACTGAGGCACTTCTATTGAGGAAGTATGATTGTGCTAGTCATCATTTGAAAATCAGACAAGTCAATTTAAAAAAAAATACGTATATCCCATGTATAATGCTCTATCGACTTACTTCTCAATCAGTCCAATTTGACCTCAGTTCAAATCAAAATTTTCCGCTTGACGTGAGAATAAGAAGGTTCTGTTAGATGGATAGATTATATTTTCCTTCCCGTCTTTTCTACACCTTGCCCTTTCCAAAACTTGCTATCTTGGGAAGGTAAATTAGCCCTCAACTTGGCAGCAAAATTTACAGTAACATTGATTGCAATAATGACAATCACTTTACAGAATTTAATATAAATCAACTGTATATTACAGTAATTGTTAGCAGTAATGGCGATTCCAGCATAGTCTCAATTACAGTAAAAACTAGAACGGCTATCACATGACCCTCGTGCGATATCTTATTGCAGCCTGGTTGTAATAGCCATTTCCAAAAACACCACATTTCTCTTTTCTGGCACTTGCTCTATCAACGTCAGATTATTGTTTATGACTAAGAATTATGTTAATTATTGCTAAACTTATTTGTATCGGTATAACGGTAACACTCGATTAGAGTATATGATCGATGAATATAGTGGTATATACGTAAATCACTGAAAAATTATGTTATCTTTTATAATAAACCATTTAATATGTTTAAGCATATTTGTAATAGTGATTGTATATTAGTAATTACATTAATTAATCTTCGAACTGTTGTACGATTTTCATTTCAAATTCATCATACTATTAGTTACAATAACTAATATTTTTTAAACATAACTCTACATATAATAAAGTTTTATTATACTTGTAAATTGATTATCAAGAATCAGATAATTAAAAAGTTATGTGTATCAAAATGCAGTGCCTTGATTATGTGGGATATTAAAACCGTGATTGGATGTTAAAGTGATGATTTTATTATATAATATTTATTTTATATATTCATATGTCATGTGCTTAAATTTTAATTCCATTCACACTTTATTGAGATATTAAAAGATACTTTTTAATTATCCAAGGTCCAGGCATGGAGGACAGCTACGTAAAGGCCCTTGACATGCCTTGCAATCCCCATGAATTGGTAAAGTCTAGGACTTCGGCCTAAACATGCAACCTTGATTTAGATAGTTTGTACACGTTTGGTATTACAATTCAGTTACGTTACGGCATAATTCACGTGCTTATTTCAATACCTGCAACCAAATGGGCTGTCAGTGAATTGTAATTCACATATGTTAAATAGCTAGTTGATTAAAAAAAAACTGGACATTTCGCAATGTGAAGTTTTTGATGCGATTTCCACTCAATCTTTCGTAATTTCTTTGAGGCAATCTACGTGATTCTGTGCTAGTCTTGCCAATCATGCCATTGGGCGCCAATATTCTTATGCATTGGGTTTTCCATTAGAACATCACGAATCAAATCAAATGATAAAAAGTGAAGAATCTTATTAAATTATTTATAACGCAAGGGTACACGCATGGAGATGAGGCTATCTAGATTAGAGTCTGATAAGATACTGAGCACCATGAATCAATTTAGTCTATGCCTTTGATTTGTATATGTGGCCTTGGCTTAAACGAGCTTTCACGCAGTTATAGCATTTGAATGCCGAAATCTCCCGACCTGCAAGTCAACTATGCAAAAGAAAGATGGAGAAAAGCAACAATTTTGCAAATCGATTGTGAGGATGATCTTACATGCTGGCCTACTATACCAGAATTTGGCCCGGCCCATTTTACTCCCAAATAGTTGAAGGTGAACTGCAATTTCCCGAGAAGCCCAATTGAGCCTAGCAAATTGTCAAGATTGCTTCTCACCCGCAACACCATTGTGAAACCATGGATCGTGTTCTCATGTCGTGTCAAGTTAGAGCATAGTGTTAGATCGTTCAATCTCGACAGGGCCGTTCGAGTTTATCATCAGTAGATCACCAATAAACATCCATGCAAGAACTTTGCCCCTAACATAATATAACCAACTTGTTAACAGGTAACGTCGACGTGCTAAGGATATATGAATGGCTCAATATATAGGTAAAGTGGATCATTGTGATCCCAAGCACAACCCACCACAGAAGTATCTATCGAGTATTTAATGAGAAGAGGACTTCCTACTAGTCAGAAATTTGATTTACCTAACTTTTCCTTTTGTCCTTAGATTCATTGGGGAGGCTTGGCAACCTCAAGAAACTTAAAGAATTTCGACATTTTAGGGATGATGACTTCTGCTGTCATAAATAAGCATTAGTTCAAATACATCAATACTTAAAAAATGATACATTTAAACTGTCTGACAAACCCTATCTCCAGAAAATGGCATCGGGTCTTTCTTCTCGTTCATCTTCTCCCTTCTAAAGATCACTTAGCTATATATTACATTTGATGGAGAATCAATTTTCAATGATTTTGTTTCAAGTGTAGCAAATTTCATAAATCACGTAAAACCTACATATGTACTCTCTGTTAATTAAGTTGATAACTCAGGTCAATTTGCAATTAAATCATGTAAAACTCCGGTGCAATATTGCTAATCGATATAATCAAGTAGGTCTTATTCAAATTATGTTCTCGTGTCGTATCCAAAATAGGCAATCCTCAGAAAGCTCTCAGAATGCCCAACCTTCAACTCACTTGGAAAAGAAAAAAAAGAAGACAAAACATACGAAGAATCTTGCAACAGGACTTCGACACGTCGAGACAAAGGTACCGCCACTGAACCTTTGACTGTGGAGGAACTCGTGTGTTAGCGGTCGGCCAACTTTGATTTTCCCCTTTTTCCCTCAAAACAAAGAGAAAAGAGACGCAGGAAAGGGAAGTGGGTTGAGATGAATCATGTGATGTTACCACGCACGCAGGAACACGAGTCTTTTTCATGATTGTATCCTCCCAAAAAAGCCAACATGAACCTCCAAAAAGCCAACTCATGGCATGATTGTGCAGACGGAAGATGATGAAGAAATGGGAAACGTAAACATCCATGAGTAGTTCAGAGAATCTAACAGACCGTTTAGGCTATAATTGACTATGAGTGCTGGAGTCGATTGGTGACCCACCCTGACTGGGTTACAATCTTCTATTTGGACCTAACAAGTCATGAACAAGCTTCTGGTATCTAGATAGCTCATGCATTCGGTGCTCCTATGTTGGATCTCGGGTTGTAGGGGTCAACCCCTAAACCTTTCCGAAATGCTACACTTATCGAGATCGGGTGGAGCATTCTTACTCCCTGAAAATGCAATTATAGCTCTCGCTCAACCTGCGGTTTGCCTTTCGCTAGGGAGATCAAACTTTGCCGGAAATCGGATAGACTTACTATAGTGTCATGCTTGGATCAACCTGGTTATGTGGAGAGTTGAGCCTCGCTAGTCTATGTCACACCATACAGTGTTGCGGCATGTTGCCCAAGCACTAATAGACTGTGTCGATTCTTGATCATGCCTGTGTTATCTCTTGTGTTGTCTATATGCCGGCTCCTGTCATATTCATATATTTTTGTTTTGTACTATTTATCACTTATCATCATTCACTTAGGGATTGGGTAGCGCCTAGGTCAGTCCATCTCGCACCTATGAGGGCGAGGCCGTGCAAGGGAAGGACAAAAAGGAATACCAATAAAGCTTCATTGCACTTGACTACATATGCTGAGAGACCTTAAGATTCGTCCTAGCTAAGATGTTTCCTTCCATCTTAGTCTATCACCACGTGTTAAGAATTTTCTTTCGAATCAACACATAGATGACCGATTTGGCTTGCTAAAACTATCTGATAAAAGCTTGTACAACGCCCAACTTATACTTGGAGAGGTTCACATCCCTCACTATTCGTCTTGCCTCTTCTGAATTTGGGGATGACGTGACATCCCTTCTTTTTAGCATGGTTGGGATGCTTCATCAACTCCAATTAATAGTCTTTTAGGAATTTGATTTAAAGAACGAAAATATTCCTAAAGTTTAGGGACCATGCTCATATTTCATGTTAAAAAGTATAATTCAAAAATCTAAATTTATAAATAAAGAAATACCACTTGAATACAAAAACCATACACGACTCATTGTCAAGCGATGTAAGATAATATTTTAATATCTCATTTCATGTATAAGTCGATTTAGGAGCAGCACGTGGAATTCAACTAATGGGAGGTGAACGCACATACATGAAAGTGTTAGCATTGGCTCTGATACAATGTCATAAAATTTGTTCTTTATACTCTTTAAACTAGGAAAAGTGCTAATTATTTCATAGATTTCTTTCAAGAATTTAATATGTTGGATATCATACAGAAGGCTAAGTACCTAGTATTTGATAATCAACATTTTGAGGGGAGGAGAATTCTAAAGCACTTTGGGCTTATTTTCAAGTGTAAAAAAAAATCCCTAATGCACTGAAAACAAAAATTGAAGCAAGCATCTAACGATAGAGATATATAGTACAATTTTTCTAATTTTTTGGGGATTATTGTTAACCGTTCGAAAATATTATTAAAGTATCAGAAGAACACGTGGTTTTTTTTTTAATTAAATACTTCAAAAAAGCTTTTAAATGAAGACGTGATTTTAGTATTTCGCTACTCTAACAATTTCGAATTACATAGATTAAGTGCCTGCTTATTTAGGATTGAGTAAAACTAGAAAGTTCTCGGTAACTTTTTTTAAAGATATTATCCAAATTTCATAAAATTGTGAAAAAAAAATATGTATAAGTCAGCGTAACAACATCTAAACGTCATGAAAGTTTTGGCCGGATTAAAGAAATTCAAAGCGCATCCGTTGCAAAATTTATATTGACATTGAAAAATCAAAAGGAAAAGTCCATCTAGACGTGTCCTATATGGCCAAAATTGTTGGTAGGTGGCTGGGGTAGGCTTTAAGGTTGGTGAGTCAATTGTTACGAGACATGCCCAATTTTCACGTAGAGAGATCTTTATGGAACCTTAATCGAACTCTTGAAGTACCGTGAACTAGGAATATTCCAAGGCATAGGATCTTGAATCAAAGCACTCGTCGTGACAAGTCATGCTGTTTTCAGAACGTAAAAAATAAAATTAAAAAGTTGGCACGATGAACTGGAAGCAATCGATGCTTTCCGAGAGTCACCCGACTTGTTCAAGCCTGTCCACAAACAGCACAGAATAAACAAACAAAAAATTAATGACAAAAACTAATAATTAGACAAGAAGAATTCATTTATTAGGAGAAGAAAAGGCAGAACTGAACGTGATTTTGGACTGTAGTCTTCTTGATCGATTGATAGTTTAGAATCCCTTTGTGTGGGTGTCGTGTGAGCTTGGTGATCTGTACCCGGCAAGCCATTCAGAAGCTGTAGCTTCTGAATTTTCTTTTGGAAAAAACCCTATTAATTTATTCAGTTTTTGATTGTAATATTCATTATTAATTTCCCCACATGACTCTCCCACTATTTTAGTGGAAGTCAATGATCTCGACGTTTTAACAAATGTGTGTTTTTGTAGTATCAAGACGATGCCCCCGTCCACAGGTGGCGAACCTTGATCTGCCATACAATAATGAATCATTTCCTCATATGAAAGAACAAAAGAAAATTCAGAATTGCCGGCCGGCTCGCGTGCGGTCAAACAATTAACTTTCAATTCCCGTGGCTAAGTTCTATTCCATTTGATCTTTGCATGTGAAATTAGATATCAAATATAAAGAGATTGGTCCCGTATGAGGTGTGGACACTCACGTCATGTGGAGGTTTATGAGGAAAAAAATAGTAGTTCGATATGGAAATATGTACAAATTTGACCGTGGGATGGATTAGGTTAGATCAAAGAGTGTTAGACCATGCTCCAAATCCAACAATTACATGGTGTTCAATGAGTTTCGAGATTGATTTGAGTTGGGTTTGATTTTGAAAAGGGTTTGGAACGGATGGTGACTTACGTAACCCGGCTCAATATCATTGGAATGCTATTAATTCGTTACGTAATCCGACTTCAAGCACTCATTTTGCGCGGTTTTAATTGTATTTTGAATTCAGATTACTTTATCGGGGGTGGTTTTAGGGCTCCCCATTTGGAAATCCATCTGGGATTTGTAAGTCGCCATTGATCGAGTGTCAATTCTTAAGTAGAGCCAGTCGTGCCAAAGCCATCCCAATGTGATACGTCACCCACGAGATAAATTTAGCTGACGATAGAATGATGCAATTGTGAGGTATGGAACAAATTTATTGTTTTTGGCCAGTGATTAAGCAATGCAAATTTTCCTAATTTATCAGGATACGCAAAGGAGGAAACTATCTTTCCAAAGATAGGAATCCTCGCTTTAAATTCAAAATTTCTCAATGATTTCCTAATGTTCCACTCCCCCTTTTTGCCCTAAAAGGCCGTATTCGAAGGCTTTTCCCAAGTTAGAGAACTTTCCCCCAATATCCTCCTTTAGGCCGGTCCCAACTTCCTTCTCTTTTTGTTAATCCTATAAATCGGTAATCGATGGAAAAATAGGTAAGAGACGTCTTCTAATAAATATCTTTCTCTTTTGATGTACGCATTCAAGTTATTTAGATTGTGAATTGATGCTTCTAATATTTTGTAATGGAACAATTCTAGCAAAAAAGGTAATCAATCTTCCCTATAAACACGACGTGCACAATACGGAAATATCATGAATGTCAAAAGTTAAGAATGATATTATTAGTTGGACCATAAATGAGATCACTAACCATGGCAAATATGCCTCTCTTTTGGTCGGTCAAAGAGGAGTTTAGCGGTACACGACCGAAATTGAAATGTGACTGAAGAACGATGCGGGCATGACGTCAACAGCGCTTACCCATAAATCAGGCAATAAAAGAAAGACGTGAGAACGTGACTGTGGACTTGGTAAAAGAAAAGAATTCAATGCAAGCAAGACGACAAATACGAAACGAGCTTATTGAGACACCGTGATATAGTAATGCAGAGTTTATTAGGAATTATTACGTAAGAATGATGCTGGGATGACATCAATAATGCCTATATACTTATGTATTGTTGTGTGGAAGAGGCAGAACATGTCAATAATTAAGAATCATATCAAGTTGTCTAGAAATACATGTACTCCAAAGCTAGGTTTATCTCTTTAAAAATATGGCCTCGAAAAGTACAAGTACTAAATAAATACCAATACGATGAGTGACGTGTACGAATATTAAAACAGAAACGGACATAATTAAATTAAGGCAAGAGGGCTCGAGAAGAATATTCTTCGATAATTGAACGAAATTATGTCGAAAGAAGTCATGTTGGATGAGATTATCTTTTTTGTTGGAAAAAAGAAGTTATATTAATGATTCCACTTTTGTTCTCCATTTATTTAAAACTTAGTAATTTCAATCTTTCCAGTCTCATAGACATTTGTTCAGAAAAACAAGTCCATAGCTTAAAATATTTTCAATGTCATATGTATGCAATTTCTTCGTATTGTACTAACAATCTCTATTTATTAATTAATACTTTAAAAATTTGTTGTGAGGCAGTTTCGCAATATGTATCAAAAGCCAATTGTTCACATACACACAACATGTGGATAGTTTAAAATATATATATATATATATATATATATATAATGCCAACCATAATTAGGGAAAATACAACAAAAATCTCCAAATTACTCCTATTGTTACACAAATACCATTTTTTTTTTGGTAACCGAGAACTTTACCACAGGTCCCCGTGCCCATACGACACCGAAGGGCTAAGCCCCTATACGTCGGAGGAGACTAGCAAATGACTCAAATATCACAACCCACGGGTTTCAAACCCTTAACTTCGGCGATGGGGGATAATCTCTTAACCAACACCCACCGTTAGGTCCCGATATCTTTTTTGTGTCATCAAAAACCTTAAGCTCGATTATTATAACATAAATACTCCCAATTTTTTTTGTGTCACAAAAATATCCGAATTTATATATAGGCGACATATTCAATTCTTTCCAAGGTATATTTATCACACCGATATATGTTTATGTTATAATTATCCAAAATATATAGGGTATTTGTATCACAATAGGAAAGTTTATGATTTTTTAGCGAAACAAAAAAAGTTCAGGTCGATGTGGTCACGATTTAGGATATTTTATTTCATTAACCCTAATTGTTATTAACAAATTTCATCATACTATAGTTACAACTCAAAAGGAGAGATTGTGGATAATAATGTTATGATATTGGTTGAAGGACCTTATTTGAGCTTACTAACCATGGTTAATTTTCCTTTTCCTTGGTAGGTCAAAGAGAGGTTTATTAAATATTGCAGAGATTAAAATGGGACTAAAAATCCAATCGCGAATAGCTGTGTTGGTTAATAACCTCTCCCTTATCGCCAAGGTCAATAGTTCAAAATCCGCAGTTGCTAGCGTCTTAAGTGGGGAGGCATGGTGTTGGGGTCATGTGCTAGTCTCTCTTGAGATACAGGAGCCCGACCCTTTGATGCCGTCCAGACATGGGGAATATGTGGTAGAGTCTTTGGAAAAAAAGGGATTAAATACAGTCAACAACGTATACATATAAATAAGGAAAACAAACGTGAGAATGTGATTGTTTGACAATCGAAACGTCTACAAAGATGGTAAGATGATGAATTCAATCCATGCCAGAAGATAATTACCAAATTAACTTATAAAGAATTAATGATATCATAATAAATAGATCATTAGAATTATTACGTAAAAATGACGTTACAATGACATCGACAGTGTCTACATGTGTATGTATCGTTGGGCTAAGAGGTTGAACATCTCAATAATCATAGCAATCGAACGAAATCGTGTAAAAATACATGTAACTTCAAAGTAAGGCTTTATTTCTCGAAAAAATTGACCAGAAAAACTGCTAGTAATAAAACAAAATTAATATGATGAATAGCATGCACAAATATTAACATTACAAATACAAACAGAACGAATCTAAGGCAGGGGAGCCCAAAAAAGAAAATTTCTTGGATAATCGACAGAATTATTCGAAAATGCTCATGGTTGAAAATTGCTATTACATTTTATTATCTATTTTTATTAATTTATACTTTGAATATTTAGTAATAAGGCATTTTGCAAGATGTTTTTAATGTCAAATAATTTTTACATAAACGTGGCGCGTGGGTACTCTTGCTAGTATATATAGTGCCAACAATAATTTACATCGATATTACTAAGAAAACATTACTTTACCATAATGACAACTCAAAAGGAAAAACTAAGGACGATAAATGAATGATATCTTCCGAAGCACCCTAAATGAGATAAGGAATCATGGCTTAGCTTAAGAAAAGTTTAGAGATATTTGATAGAGATTGAGTGTGACTAAAGAACGATGCAGGCATGACGTCAACAACGTTTTCATGTAAACAAGGTAAAAACAAAGTGCGGGAATGTAATTGGTGACATCCGGAACAGTCTATAACTATGGTAAGATGATAAAATTCAGTGCAAGCAAGAAGAGGAACACAAAATCAAAATGAACTTATCAAGAAACAATTATATCATAACGCGTAAATTATTATGAATTATTACGCGAAAATGACGCCGGGATGACATCGTCGATGTCTACATGCTTATCTATTGTTGGGAGAGTAAAAGGTTGAACGCGTCAATAATTATGAAAATCAATTGAATTTGTCTAGAAATACAAGTACTTCAAAAGCCATGATAATTTCTTAAAAAAACACGGCCCCCAACAAAAATGCGATTACTAAAAGAATATCGATGTGATGAATAGCATGGATGAGTAATAACATCAAAGATATTAATATAACAAATCTAAGGCAAGGGGTCTTGAAAAGAAATTTCTTGGCCAATCGATGGAATTATGCAGGCAAAAACATGTCGTGACCGGAAAATCAGTAGTAATTTTTTTAAAAATAGAGTTCATAAATGGGTAAGTGGAAGATGGTTGAACCTGGTCACCTAGGAAAGGGTTAAAAGTACATAAAAGAGGGAAATGAAACGGACAAGAAATATAAATTGCAAGGCACCGATTACTGTTCCTCAGAACAAAAGTGATGACTCTTTATTACTTAAAACGTGATGTTGGGATGACATCAAACATCGTTAACATGAATAGACCGAAGAGCACAGCTCACGCTTGATGAAATCAACGCTTTAATTACGACTAGATTCGAGCCTTTCACGTGTTTCGACAAACCCTTTGCTTAGACGGCACTATAAATAGGGAGCCACTTTCGTTCTCCCTCTGTCAAACGCTTCGCAGTGCATTACAACTCGAATCACCATCGTCGCTCATTGCGCTTGGAAAGAGACGCGAGACAAGATCCCTCATCGATGGCCACCAAAGTCTACATTGTGTGAGTACTGTTTCTCGCAAATTTCCCCTCCTTCGTCGCAGCTTTGCGGCTTTCGTGGGGGGTTTCTTCGTTTGTGCCGCTCTGTTTTTGCTCTGTTTGACTGTGAATTTCTCTGTGTAACTCTCTCTTTTGCTTGTTCTTGTTTCTTGCGTGATCGGATTTCCGACGTAATCTCGGCACGTTGATCATTGATGAGAGTTCTTTTGACGATTTCTCTTGTGGGTCTCAAGAAAATTCTGGGTTTTGGTCTTGGATGCGTCTCTGGTTCACTTTCTGTTTTCTGCACTTTCGGAGGATTATGAAAAGCTCTTTACTTTCTAATGAAGCACTGACTAATGGCATCAAATTGAAGATTAACTATTTCTAGAGCAAAATTCCTTCTCTTTGATGGCTGCAATCTCGTGATTCTCATTGATCACTATGGAACGCGAGCACTTGTGGGCATCAATTTTTTAATTTGCAAGAAGCCAAACTGAAAAGTGATAGTGAAGTCTGACCAAACTTTTTAATCATGATTGGAGGAAGAAAATGCAAGACCCTGCCCGTGCTTTTCATTTTTCCCTTTGAGCCCATGTGGTCCCCTGCAATTCATCATTCTTTAGATTAGCTTGCACTGCAATCTAGTAATGTGGCACCGATCTCGGCAATTGCTTTTCTCTTTTAAATTTTAATAGTTTCTGCGACTTTTTGATGTCTCTTCTATGCTCACTGCATGCACAGAATGACCATGTTTTTTTTTATGCGACTAGTGACCAAGTTCCACTTTCCATTGAGCTTCTGTAATTTCTGTTAAATGATCTCTGGATTGTCGGCCTCCTGCTGCAGTTACTATTCGATGTACGGTCACGTCGAGAAGCTCGCTGAAGAAATCAAGAAAGGTGCCGACTCAGTGGGAGGAGTAGAAGCAAAATTATGGCAGGTATGGATTCCGTGTTAAGTTCACATCTTTCACTGTAGTTATTGTAGACTAATGTGATTGAAGTACTACAGTTAGCACCTTTGAGGTGTGTAAATCGGTAATAGACCAACCCCTTCGACATCTAGCGTTTTGAACCTGCGATACATTGACTGGAATATGAAGAGTATCCTGAGTTTGACCATGAGGACTACTTTACTGTGATCTTAAAGAAGCATTTTCAACTGCCTGAATGGCATTGGTGAAAATGGCAGGTTCCCGAGACATTGCCTGAGGAGGTTCTGGGTAAGATGGGCGCTCCGCCGAAGAGCGATGTGCCGATAATCACTCCAAATGAGCTCGTGGAGGCCGATGGCATCATCTTCGGCTTCCCGACCCGGTTCGGGATGATGGCTGCGCAATTCAAGGCCTTCATGGATGCGACCGGCGGCCTCTGGAGCGCACAGAAGCTGGCGGGCAAGCCTGCAGGGATCTTCTACAGCACTGGGTCTCAAGGAGGTGGACAGGAGACCACTCCGTAAGTTGCTGATTTGCCGATCGAGTTCGCAAACATCATTCAATTTTGAAGTGACTTGAAAATCCTTTCAATGTCTATTTATGCATAGCGTGATTTTTCCATTGTTCTTTCTTGGTTCGATCAGATTGACTGCGATCACTCAGCTGACCCACCATGGTTTGATCTTCGTCCCTGTCGGGTATACTTTCGGGGCCGGCATGTTCGAGATGGAGCAGGTCAAGGGAGGAAGCCCGTACGGTGCGGGGACTTTTGCCGGCGACGGCTCGAGAGTGCCTTCCGAGCTTGAGCTCGGGCTTGCGTTCCACCAGGGCAAGTACTTCGCCGACATAGCGAAGAAGCTCAAGGGCTCTGCTTGAATTTCTGCTCTGAGGATATGAAGCTCAGTGAATCCGTTATCTTCAAATTGCCTTGTTTCCTACATTGCCATTGTAATAAGAGTTTTTTAGATAATGAAACATTTACAGTATTGCATATTTTTTACTATAGTTTATATCATATCTTATTTTGACCGTTTATTTTATTGGACCTTTCTCTCTACTTTCCTAAATTTGGTGGCAATTTTGTGAAAGGAAAAGTGGCTTCAAGATTTCGCACACAATTTATAATTAAGCTCTTGTTTTCATAAAATAAATAAAAATATCCTTTTGTCACCTTCTTCCTAATAATTGGGAAAAAAAATCAATGTCTAATTCTATTCACATTGAACAAATTACAAGCATAGTATTTGTCTAATTACTTCGCTCGGTAAAGAATAAGCGTGAGATAGTATTTCTGGACCTATATCATAAACATAAAAATCTAAACTTTTTATTTGGTAGGTAGAAAATCGGGGTAAGATAGATGTTAACATAGAATAGTAAACAGTGATGCTACTGTACTTGTGCTATGTGGGCTAGCTAGAAACTTAGAAGTGAAGCCTTGACTTATTCTTTCAATGGCTTTTAGTTGGACAGATTATCCTTTATCCTTTAGAAAATATTTAACAAAAGCAAAGCACTCTTAAAAGAAAAAATTGAATATACTTCGACCAAGAAAATAAAATAAAATTGGATATTCGTTTTTTTAATAATTATTTGATTACCCTCATCTGGTTGCTTTTGTATCGGTCCAGTAGCACCACATGTACTCTTGGAGGGCCCATGTGAAAGTGTGGCCAATGCTTTGCCAAGACAAAACGAGCAAAACTAAAGCCTTCTCCGCCTAAAGTTTTGATCATAATAGCTGTTTTTTCATTAAGATGTTGTAATTTTAACCATGTATGTTTTCATTTCTGGTAATTTCAATCTTTCCAATAATTTAGACAGTTTTCAGATATATATATATATATATTTTAAATCTTGAAATATTTTTCTCTTTACAAATGTATGCAATTTCTTTGTGTCGTGCCAATAATCTATTTTTATTAATTTATACTTTGAATATTTAGTAATAAGGCATTTTGCAAGATGTTTTTAATGTCAAATATTTTTACATACGCGTGGCGCGTGGGTACTCTTGCTAGTATATATAGTGCCGACAATAATTTACATCGATATTCTTAAGAAAACATTACTTTACCATATGACAACTCAAAAGGAAAAAACGAAGGACCATAAATGTAAGACCTTATTCGAAGGACCCTAAATGAGATAAGGAATTATGGCTTAGCTAAAGAAAAGTTTGGAGATATATGATAGAGACTGAGTGTGACTAAAAGATGATGCAGGCATGACATCAACAACGTTAACATATAAACAAGGTAAAAACAAAGTGCGGGAATGTAATTGGTGACATCCGAAACTGTCTATAAATATGGCAAGATGATAAAATTCAATGCAAGCAAGAAGAGGAACACAAAATCAAAATGAACTTATCAAGAAATAATGATACCATAATGCATAGATTAGTAGGAATTATTACGTGATAATGACCCCGAGATGACATCGACTATATCTACATGCTTATCTGTTGTTGGGAAGGAAAAGGTTGAATGTGCCAATAATTATGAAAATCAATTGAATTTGTCTAGAGATACAAGTACTTCAAAGCCAGGATTATTTATTTAAAAGACATCCCCCCAAAAAAGTGCTATTACAAAGAATATCGATGTGATGAATAACACAGATGAACAATAACATCAAAGATATAGATATAACGAATCTAAGACAAGGGGTCTCAAAAAGAAATTTCTCGGACAATTGATGGAATTATGTAGGCAAAAAAACATTTCATGATCGAAAAATCAGTAATAACTTTTTATAAACAAAATTCATGAATGGGTAAGTGGAAGATGGTTGAACCTGGTCACTGTCGCGACCTACCTGAACCTCCCCACCAAGCGGGGCGGAGCTAAGGTAGGTTTAGAAGTATCGCTTGTAAAGAGACATGAATCGACATCCATAAAAGACAGCTTAAAAGTAACGTCTAATCTTAATTCGATTCAATTCCTTAATTTCAAGCGTGGACTCTCCCAAGCCGTACCTCTCAAAGGGTGGTCGTTTCTAGGTAGATTTAAAGGTATCGCTCGTGATGAGACCCAAATCAATGTCTCTAAAAGATGGCTTAAAAAACAACGTCTAATCGCAATTTGATTCGATTCGTCCATCACGAGCTCGGACTCTCCCAAGTCCAATACCTCCCGTGACCTTTAGGAGTTTTGATTTTAAAGGTTATTTAACAACCTAAAATATTTCTAGAAATCCCCACTAGTCTATTGGGGTCGGCTAGAAACTGATCGAGACAATATCGATCGAGACACGAGAGTATAGTCCGAAACTGGAGATTCTAAGGTACGAGAACTTGTTTAAGCTAACATTTTGATTAGCGCTCTTTTGGTAGCTAACTAATTGATCATTTCATCTAAAGTGGTCACACGCTTTTGTTCGTCTTTTAAACCCTAAAAGGTCATCTGAAGCCACTAAATGTCCATGCAATTGTTTTCTATAGGGTTACTTTCACGCGAGTCTAAACTAATGTCAAATTAATGTAGAAAAGAAGCTAACACGCAATCTATCGAAAGACAATGCGAGAAATAAACACTCAAAATATTAAAGTGCGATACGATTACTTAATGACAAGAATGTAAAACCCGCAACTTGTCGGGTAATACAATTTCAATAGACTAAGCATATGTTAAATAATGTAAATATGTCTAACACGGCATAATCCTAATAGACTTAAGCTAAACATTTATATTCATGAGACTGGTAAGGACATTGGTCTAACGCCACCAACTCATGTGTGTGCTACCTCATATCACCATTTAGTAACATAATTTGAGGGTGTCGACTTTGACATTCAAACACTTAATCGATGCATTCAATAAAACAAATCATCATCAATGCTCATATTAAATTGAACAAATGACCTCGCAATTGACATGAAATTTATTCATGAATTCAACTAACTTAAATCATTCTCATGAGTGACCCATCAAATCATGCCTCGAGAGTCTAATCATGACAAAGCTAATAAGACGTGCAATCAACCTAAGAAGCAATAATAAACACTGGAACACTTAATCTTCCGTTAAGGACAAGTCCTTCAATTTTTTCTAAAATGGTGTTAATTAATTAGCCTAGGCCCATTCTAAAGCTACAATTTGATTTTTTAAGTAAGACTAGCTTCACTAAACCAAATTTCATTTTTTTTTAATTTTCAGAATTTCTTAATAAAAATATTATTTTTTATTTTTATTAAAATATTTTTATTTGTATATTAAAAGGGTTTGGGTTGGGCTTTGAACCGAGTTGGGTTCGGGCCCGATTTGAGCTCAGACTCGGAGGCCCAAGCTTGGTCATGGACTTGGCCTAGCCCGAGTTAACATATAGGGTCTGGTTCGCAACTGTGGTCGTGGTGGAGGAGGGTGGCGCTGTGCATCTCATGGTGAGCTCGGCTCCGCATGCTTACCTCCGGTGACCTCTTATCCTACTTGAAGGCAGTGACGATGACAAAAAAAAAAAAACCTCAATAAAGTTTCAGAACTCGCTTGGATCGATGACCAGCCATGGCTAACCGAAGGGGCATCAAGAAACGGCACATTCCAGAAGAATCGGCAACGGCGGGGACTCAGTGTCAGAGTCGTGGGAGAAGCATCGGCTGGAGATCTTGGTCCGGCGGTCTCGCCGTAGGCAATTAACGGCCACTCTCCGTTTTCCCCAAAGACCTGGACCCACCAAACGGAAGGCAACCGATGACCTGGAGCCACCATTCATTTAGGCCCCGTTTGGTTGGGCATTCCCAAAGCCCATTTGGCCTTGAAAGCTCATTTGGCCAAATATTTAGTGTTTGGTTCAGCACTTGGGCCAACTTTGTGAAGATGCAATTGCATCTTGGATGCCCTCCAAAGGCCTTTAGGCCAATTTGGGGAGAATAAATAGTTGCTTTGTTGGGAGTACTAGATCTATCGGCTTGTTCTGTATTCCAAGTATTGAATGTCACTGTCATATTTTTTTTTTAGTGTACTTCCTCTAATCGACTACGGAGCAATGTACTGCAATTTTGTTATGTTGAACTAATAGCTGAATCTTCCCATCATCTAATTCATGATGTCTAATGAAATCAAAACCATATAGTTCAAGAATAGATTCAAGAATTGTCCTGGTCTTAAAAAGAAAATTGGCATTGGTGAGCATCGTAGGTTGTGGTTGCTCTTTGGCGTGTAGAGCTACATGCTTTGCTTTGTCATTTCCATGCTTGTGATGGTCAACCTCAACCCTCTTGTTTGGGGTCCAATTTATGTATCAAGGACAATGTATTCATTTCATTAAAATATATGCGACTCATGTTTATTCTAATGAAGTGACTCTCTTCTTCAATTAAAAAGATCTCCTTTAATGTATTTTTTTATTTACAAAATTTGTTAACGTGCCTCTTCTACATTACTCTAAAAGTTAAATAAAAATATTAAATTCAAACAAATTAAAGTTATAAAAAAATTAAAATTGGTTACACAAAAGAGCTTTCTAAATATATGTTTACCAAACAGCATTTCCTCAAAATTGCATCTCAAAGCACTTTTTATTTACAATTTATCAAATAATATTTACATTTCATCAAATCCTTTCAGGTTAAAGGCGTTTGCATTTTCTCAATGAAACCAAACGTACCCTTAGTCCTTTCGTGGCCTTCCCGAAGTGAACTTCTGCTTTTTGCACCGACTTTTTGACTTTTATTATTTCTTCTTCTTCCGTTCGATTGAAATCGGATGGTCCTCCCGCGTCAAGTCACCGCACCACCTAGTATATCTTCCGTTCTCCCTCAGTCAAACGCTTCGCAGGGCATTACAACTCGAAGCACCATCATCTCTCATTGCGCTTGGAAGGAGACGCGAAACAAGAGCTCTCATCGATGGCCACCAAAGTCTATATCGTGTGAGTACTTTTTCTCGAAAATCTCCCCTCCTTCGTCGCAGCTTTGCGGCTTTCGTGGGGGGTTTCTTCGTTTGTGCCGCTCTGTTTTTGCTCTGTTTGACTGTGAATTTCTCCCTCATTTGCTTGTTCTTGTTTCTTGCGTGATCGGATTTCGGATGTAATCTCGGCCCGTTGATCATTGATGAGAGTTCTTTTGACGATTTCTCTTGTGGGTCTCAAGAAAATTCTGGGTTTTGGTCTTGGATGTGTCTCTGGTTCACTCTCTGTTTTCTGCACTTTCGGGGGATTATGAAAAGCTCTTTACTTTCTAATGAAGCACGGACTAACGGCATCAAATTGAAGATAAACAATTTCTAGAACAAAATTCCTTCTCTTTGATGGCTGCAAGCTCGTGATTCTCATTGATCACTATGGAACGCGAGTCCTTGTGGGCATCAATTTTTTAATTTGCAAGAAGCCAAACTGAAAAGTGATAGTGAAGTCTGACCAAACTTTTTAAATCATGATTGGAGGAAGAAAATGTAAGACCCTGCCCGTGCTTTTCATTTTTCCCTTTGAGCCCATGTTGTCCCCTGCAATTCATCATTCTTTAGATTAGCTTGCACTGCAATCTAGTAATGTGGCACCGATCTCAGCAATTGCTTTTCTTTTTTAATTTTTAACAGTTTCTGCGACTTTTTCCTGTCTCTTCCATGCTCAGTGCATGCACAGAATGACCATGTGTTTTTTATGCGAATAGTGGCCAAGTTCCACTTTCCATTGAGCTTCTGTAATTTCTGTTAAATGATCTCTGGATTGTCGGCCTCCTGCTGCAGTTACTATTTGATGTACGGTCACGTCGAGAAGTTCGCCGAAGAAATCAAGAAAGGTGCCGATTCAGTGGGAGGAGTAGAAGCAAAATTAAGGCAGGTATGAATTCCGTGTTAAGTTCACATCTTTCACTGTAGTTATTGTAGACTAATGTGATTGAAGTACCACAGTTAGCACCTTTGAGGTGTGTAAATCTGTAATAGACCAACCCCTTCAACTTCTAGTGTTTGAACCTGCGAGACATTGATTGGAATATGAAGAGTATCCTGAGTTTAACCATGAGGACTACTTTACTGTGATCTCAAAGAAGCATTTTCAACTGCCGCTTTTGCCAGATTGAATGGCATTGGGGAAAATGACAGGTTCCCGAGACAATGCGTGAGAGGGTTCTGGGTATTATAGGCGCTCCGCCGAAGAGCGATGTGCCGATAATCACTCCAAATAAGCTCGTGGAGGCCGATGGCATCATCTTCGGCTTCCCAATCCGGGGCGGAAATATGGCTACGCAATTCGAGGCCTTCATGGATGCGACCGGCGGCCTCCGGGCCTCACAGAAGCTGGCGGGCAAGCCTGCAGGGATCTTCTACAGCACTGGGTCTCAAGGAGGTGGACAGGAGACCGCTCTGTAAGTTGCTGATTTGCCGATCGAGTTCGCGAACATAATTCAATTTCGAGTGACTTGAAAATCCTTTCAATGGCTATTTATGCATATCGTGATTTTTCCATTGTTCCTTCTTGGTTCGATCAGATTGACCGCGATCGCTCAGCTGACATACCATGGTATGATATTCGTCCCTGTATGACATACCATGGTATGATATTCGTCCCTGTATGACATACCATGGTATGATATTCGAGATGGAGCACGTGAAGGGAGGAAGCCCGTACGGTGCGGGGAATTCTGCTGGCGACGGCTCGAGGATGCCTTCCGATCTTGAGCTCGGGCTTGCGTTCCTCCAGGGCAAGTGCTTCGCTCACACTGCGAAGAAGTTCAAGGGCTCCGCTTGAATTTCTGCTCTGATGACATGAAGCTCAGTGAATCCGTTATATTCAAATTGCCTTGTTTCCTACATTGCCATTGTAATAAAAGTTTTTAAGATAATGAAACACTTTGGCTGCGTTTGTTCGACTGGATAAAAATCAGGATATGATATGTTTTATCATATTCCATGTTTGATAACTGTCTAGGATAGGATAAGGTCGGATATATAAGGGATATAAATCAAATAAAAAAATCCGAGGGGTAGGGTGGGATATGATTTCTTTTATCCGAAACATAATAACCCTTCGCTAATTTTCTTTCTCCGTCGTTCACCCACAAACGACTCCAACTGCTTTGTTGGGTCCGGGTCAGAGAGTCGGACTGGGTTTCATCGACTCAGTCTGAAGTCCATTTTTTTGAATTAAAAAAATATACAAAATAAAAAATTTTAAAAAATCATTTTAAAAAATAAAATAAATAATGTCTAGATGGTTGACCACAATTTATTTCATATAGTATTAATTCTATAAGTCTTGAACCAATTTTAGATTTTTTGTTTTAAATAAACATTTTTAGTTTAACATAAAAAACGAGAAAACCCTTGAAAAGTTTTAAACTCAATTGAATAAGCTCTTATCAAAAGTATTGACGTCGAAGCCTTATTCTCCATAACTCTCTGATTTACATCAACACTTTACGAAAGCAATGAACTGTAATTTTCTTTATAAATGTGGATTGTTCAAAAAACGTTTGTTAATGTGATTAATTGTCATTGTATCCTCATAGCAACTAGAAAAAAAAGCAAATGAACTTTAAACTTTAAACTTTGTTCTAATTGGGCATTTGTTTGATTTTGTATTGGACATGTAACAAAATGGTAATAAATGAAAAACTTGTAAGAGAGAAAAAGAATTCATGTTTCAAAATGAACATATTGAAATTGAGATTATTCTACAAATATTTGATGTTGAAGAGGGTAACCAAAGGATTATTTTAAAGGAACAGAAAAAAATAACTCATAATCATAAAATTCGATAAAAATATGTTAATTTGAAAAAGATATATTGTTTTGGATGATTTTGTGAATATTAAACCTGCAAATTTGTACTTGTCTAATGTTATTATTTTTATATATATGAATTTAAATTCGTAGTTCACCAAATGATAGATTTGATAAGATATGAGATATCCGACTTTAATTTCGTAATTCACCAAACAGTAGATTGAATATGATATGATGATATCCAACTTTAAATCCGTAGTTCACCAAACAGTGGATGTGATATAAAGAAATCCATAGATTTCTTATCCTGTCCTATCCCATTTAGAAATCCGAACGACCAAACACAGCTTTCAGTATTGCATAATTTTGGTCTATAGTTTTATATCATATCCTATTTTGACCGTCTATTTTATTGGACCTTTTCTCTCTACTTTCCTAAATTTGATGGCATTTTTGTGAAGGGAAAAGTGGCTTCGAGGTTTCGCACACAATATTTAATTAAGCTCTCATTTTCATAAAATAAATAGAATATCCTTTTGTCACCTTCTTCCTAGTAATTGGAAAAAAATATCAACGTGCTAATTTTATTCACATTGAACAAATTACAAACATAGTATTTGTCTAATTACTTCGTTTGGTCAAGAATAAGCACATGATAGTATTTCTGAACCTATATTATAACAAAAAAATCTCAACTTTTTATTTGGTAGGTAAAAAATCAGGGTAAGATAAATGTTAAAATAGAATAGTAAACAGTTGACTTATTGGCTTAATGGCTTTTAGTTGGACAGATTATCCTTTACCCTTTAGAAAATATTTAACAAAGCAAAGCACTCTTTATAAAAAAAAATGAATATACTTCGACCAAGAAAATAAAATAAAATTGGATATTCGTTTTTTCCTATAATAATCATTTGCTTACCGTCATCTGGTTGTTTTTATATCGGCCCAGTAGCACCAGATGTACTCTTGGAGGGCCCAAATGAATGTGTGGCCAATGCTTTTGCCAAAACAAAACGAGAGCAAAACTAAAGCCTTCTCCGACTAAAGTTTTGATCATAACAGCTGTTTTTCATTAGGATGTTGTAATTTTGACCATGTATGTTTTCATTTCTGGCAATTTATTTAAGCCCCCATCAACCTATCAACTGTCAATTCCTGGCCAATACCACTTCATTTGGTGAGCAATAATCAATTGAGAGTAGATAAATCAATAGTTGTCGATGTTTTTGACTCGAGGATTAATTTCTTTCTAAAACTATTATTCGGCACCGTGCGAACTTTTATCGGGTCAATTATAAACATCCGCCCTTTGCTCTTCATGTTTGTACCCCTGAATTACAAAAATTAAAACATCAAGGGAAGACCATTATTTACAGAGACGATTATAACTGTTTGGCAATAGCTGTATTTGATGGTGATATTGAAACGATTATATTTTAATCGCGCGTATGAGGACTAGATCTTGATTAGCGATGTATATGGGTGGCGAGAGATCTGCGGAAGGTTGGATCAGACCAAGTTAACTTGATTTAGAAGTTGAATAGCCTACTTAGATCGATCACATCGTATTCAGAAAAGATGAATGAAAAAGACGACTAACTCATGTGATTATCTTCAGCTACTACAATAGTCAATAATAGAATGAGTCCGTTCAATATCTTCATGAAGTGAGCGTGCATCCGTGACGCGTTTGAACGTAAATTTCACAAACCATGAAAGTAACGCCGACCGCTCCACCAAAAAAGGCACCTTATATTCCCGGTTGCCAGACCTACCTTCCCATACGAACCATACGAATGCTTTCGGTTGACCGCCTGCGTACACTTTGATCAGCAGTTGCTGAAAGAATTCTTCCTAACCTAATCCCCATTATCTTCTCTGTAGATGGCCCATCACTTGTCTCCATCTTCTCTCTCTCTCTCTCTCTCTCTCTCTCCTATTCTTTTAGCTAGGCTTTTCCTTTCCCCTTCAAGAAAGCCAAGCTAGAGGCATCTCAGCTTTTGTCTTCCTTTTCTCCTTTTTGAGCTGAACTGAAGTCAATGTGTCTCCCAAGTAATACCTGTCAAAGAAGTGATTGGCTATTGCAGTAAATTGTCTTAGCGATGCGCTTCCTTTATTTGCCTGGCTGAGTCATCATTCTCTTAAAGTGAAATTTTGTTCGTGAGTCGGCGCCCACAGATGCTGCGTCATACTGTTTGTGCCCGTAAATGTGCTGGAAATCGGCACCAGACATAGGCCTCTGCTTCTTAGGTCTAGTTTTGAAAGCCCTAGCTGATCGTCTTTTCGTTTTCCTGGAGCCTGCCAAAAAATGAACGTAAGAGTTTAGATCATTTTAATACTGATACATAATAGAGAATTTAATCACAGTAAAGATATCTCCCTTTTGAGAACTTTAGATTCTCTAAGTTTTAAATTTTGCGATTCATTGATTGTTAAAAGGGGGTTTACATGAACATATACAACAGAGTATCCAGATCATGCTATGTAAATAAAATGATTGTAGAAGCCTGTCGAAGGAACGAGGATTTTGTGCTACCGTTAAATCTCATGACATGAGTGAGGTAACCAACCGTATCAAATGTCTGATTGGAAATAACATGACATAATGTCCTCTAGTTATAGCATCATATAGTCATGAACCCATTATACGAAGCACATGAATACATTATTATATGGTAATATTAGTGTGCATCGCATTAATATATGGTGTTGCATAGATGTTGCATGAAATAAGTTTTAAGTAGAACATTGTACCTCAACGGGCACTTCATTTCCCACGTATGGAGAACACAAAACCTGAAATTGTGAACATAAAACACATATATCATCAAAATGATGCAGGAGCTGGATATGCTTCAGCATATGCCGTTAGCTAGGTAAAACGAAAATCATCTTCATAACAACATGGACTTAACAGAAGAACAAAACATACACTGACTTGATCGTGCAAAAATCTGATATACTCAACGGCTTCATGGAGAACCGATGCCGTATCGGTCTGAAAAAGAGAATAAAGCGATAGAAGCAAATCAATTTGAGGTGAATAAAGTGGATGGAGCTTAGGATTGTTCATCTCCATAAAGTAAAGTACTTCCCTTTTTGTACTCTTATATCAAAAAGGTAAAATGAATAATGCTGAAGCGAACCTTTCCAAAAGGCGAAACTAGTTGCTGGAGCGCAGTCACTCGGTCCCCTAGCTTCTCTTTTCTCACCTGTTAACAGATTCCTGTGTTTAAGCTCAAGCTCTTGATATCTTAAAGGCACATAAATTTTAACTGGACTGAGGTTGCATCTATCTTTATCCATCTTGTTAACCAGTCGACTATGTTTTTACCTTGAATGTGGGCAACGGTGATGGTGTTTCAAATCGAGGCCTTTTAAACGCAGGTTCAACGTCAATATTCTTCACTATGGAACCCAACTCTCCAGCATCTTCACAGCTGGTCTACACTTCCCAAAAGAAAAAAGCAGCAGCTACACATTCAGTCTCAAAACCCTAGCTAATACGCCCCCCATGTAAATCAATTTTACCAATCACAAAGAGGTCATCTCACTTTTGGGTAACTGGGTTGTTCTTCTTCCAGTGCAGGATGGATAAATTGTGCACGCGATGATGCGTTGATGAAGCTAGATTCATTCAGGGGCGAGCTGTTGAAGTGCAAGCCACTAAATTGCTGCCAAAGAAAAGAATCATAAGCGAGCAGCATTTTATATTCATGGTAATTGTTTGCCTAGTTAATCTTCTGAAGATGGTGAGGAAAACACTTACCTGGTTGTTGAAAGGCGATGGTTGATGCTGGTGATGTTCTGGTTCTAAAGACATTTGGATTGAATTTGAAGGGTAGACATAAGAAGTGAATGACCCATTGGTAGACATACCATGACCAGTGGGTGCATAATGACTCCTCCAGTATTCTGTCTGAATTTGACGTGAAGAATCAATCATCCCCTCCTTTTTTGGATTGTTGTCATAGTCGAATTTGGAACTTGCAATGTCCTCTTCTTGCAGCTTGGAATTAGAGGTATTGCTTTCATCAATTCCACTGGATTGCCTGCACAAGCATCAAAATATATAATATAAGTTTAAGATAATTATTCATAATACCCTAATTTCAGCATCTGTATGTGGCCCCTTATTTCTCCCTTTATTCTTTTCTGCACTTTAGATATCTAGAGGAAAATACTTTCTTGAATTTATCAAAATATTTTCCATTTAAACGAGTGTCTTCATAATATTATGGGGACAAACATCACTTAGCCATAACTTCTTTGTAGTTTGTGTGAATCCATGTCCAATAGTTGTCCTCGCGAGCAAGTTTTTACGAGATCAAATCTTACTCGAGAACTCTACATGTCGTAAATTTGGATCCCCCGTAAAGAAAATTATCAATAAGTGATAAAGCTGAAAGCATAAGGATTTTCATACTCACAGTATAGGAAAATTCCAGTCAGATGATGCGGAAAAAAGATCAAGCTCCATCATATGCAAGCTTGTGGAGTCCATCATAGAATCTATTTGATGAGTTCTTTGCATGAAATCATCTTGGAAAGCTATGGATCTATCATCATCATCATCATTCGCTTCCTTACTAGACCTTCCAATCTGGATGATCTCCGCCATATCCGCTGAACAATCACTGAAACTTCTGCCCTCCATACCATTTGGCTCTCTCGCCGAACACGGGGATGATGAGATGAACACATAATCTCTTGGCGGATTCCACCAGTTCTCGCCGCGTATCCCCATCTCAAAACCTTCCGACATCGCTGACGAATGGAAACAAAATGGATTTGGGGTTCAAGAATGCCTACCTGTCGTTGCCTTCTTTTTGGTGTATATCTTCTTGTAATGATCTTGAAAAGACGGTGGTCTTTTTCTGAGGACAACCGTGGGTAAATTTATATTACCAGAAGCTGAACGCTGAACCCGGTTGACAATTGATTTCTGGATGGAATTTTCTTTTGTTTCTTTATCATTGTACTTATAGGTAAGCTATGCATCTCAATTACTTCAAAGCAAGGCAAAAACCCTCGAAGCAGGGCCATACAAACGATAAACAGATTATTATTATTATTATACTGTTAGGCATAGATGCTTATAAAAAGATTATTTCCTCACATAGTCGTTGTCTTGTGGTCTATTTTTATATACCTTGGTCGTCTTTTTTAAACGATGGTCGTCGCTGAAGAATATTGTTCTTCGTGAATAAAGGGCCAGGCCAAGGGTATGATGACAGCATTTGATTTGATATCTGACCCACCACACGTCATAGTATTTCACTTTTTCTTTAGATCCAGCGGCTGATAACTTTTGAATTTTCAAGGGAAGAGTAATGGTAGGTTTAAAAGATTTGACCAAGAGTGGCATACGAAGTTTTATGTTATGATACATAATATGTTATTTCAGCATATATCATGACAAGCAAATGATGTAGGTCACATAAGTTTTTCTATATACATCTCATAAAATTTTTATTCCCTAGCATTAAATCACATTACTACTGTGACGAATAACGATATTTCTTATTTTTAAGTACTATAAAATATAATCGATTCATAACACTAAATTGGAAAGACCCATGTCCAATGGAAAATATGTAATGCACTCTTTTCCTGTAAAGCAGGTTTTATTTTCATTTTCAAGGTCTTGATGGGATGACAATGTATAGTAGGGTCAACATGGTCATCCCAATGGAATTACAAGGTGCTTTATTTCCTCACGCATGTATTCAAGATGCACAACTCCTAATTGTCCTATAACCCCACCATAATCGAAGTATAGGACTAATTTATTACACCAAATTGGGAAGATAATGAAGAGGACCCCTTGATCTTGAATGCTCAGTTGGTAGTAGTAGGTCCAGAACAAATAGAATATGGTTCTTTATAATTGGGTAAAGTTCCTATAACATATAAGCTTGCACTGGATTTTCTGTGTGTTTGCTTTCAAAACTCATGTTCACATTTTCCGGTATAAAGTTGCGTGGGACAAATGAATCATTGGACAGCCAACCGGATTGTAGGCAAGCATGCATCCACATTACCTTTAATAATGCGAGTCGACTTGTCCCTTTTGTGAAGAAGGACCGCAGATTATCACCGAATCCCTCTTTTTTTTTTCTTTTTATGATTTGAAAGAACTTTTATTTGGTGCACGAGTTGTGAAAAGGAACATTAGAGATTATTTTTGGCAATTGACATGGAGCTGATCGAGCCGGCTTCTTTGTCAATGGTTTATACTTTATAATTTATGAACAACATGCACATAAGCGAACAACATGCACATAAGCCCTGCATGATTTGTCGTTGCCATAGACCATCACCTAATAACGTCAAGTGATTATTTCTAGAAATCGATATGGGAGAAGAACGATGACAACAGTTTGATCTGCTAAAAGGGTTATGGTGAACACATCATCAGACATCTAGAAATAGGATCGGTTACTACCTAAAGTCCACACCAACTTGGTCAACAACATTCTAGTATTTGGAAAACTAGTTCCTTCATCTAATCCGCAAAAGGAGGCCACTGGGAATATAATCATATGAAACTCACCAAGTAAACCTAATATGTTGTTGCTAATTTAAATTTATGAATATTTGATATATTCTAAAATCTTAAAATCAAATTCTATAAGATCGGAAAGATTAGATAATAAAAAAGCATAAGACATTCTATAAGACAACTTGTAACTATCTTCCTAACTTTTTAATAATGAATTTATTGATTAGTTAGTTATAAATCATAAGAATTAGTCTGATGAATATATATGGATTTCTATAAAATCTTTTGAGGGAAAATTCGAGATTAAAATCCTCTTTTCAAAATTTCCTTTTCATATATGAGGATAGTGAGATAGGAAATTTTATATTCAAGACTGTGCTAGTTTCACGAATAATGTCATGATAAAGGAATATGCTTTGTGATATCATTTTCCGAGGAATTTGTTATTAAGGTTAAAGAATGCATTTCTTCATTTTAAGCATGGATATGTTCTTTGATTGTAAATGATTTTTGGTTGACTGATCATTTTCAACAAATCAAACACGTGAAAGTCTCAAAAATAAGTTTGCTAAAAATTCAATCACTTGAACAAATACTTCATAAGTAAGATTCAGAATGGTATTTATCTAGACGGATCCATGACTTGAGAAGGTTAATGAGGTCAAAAGCAGGGTCAGGGCGGCGGGGGCTTGCGGCGGCATCCAGGGGCATCCCTCCTCTTTGATCTTGACCCCTCTTGCCAAATCATGATTTGGCATCTTCTTTTATCTTTTCAGCTTTTTTTCTCCTGTGACTTTTGGAGAGTCCTTTGGGTCAATCTCTCGAGTGTTTCGAGATGTCCTTATCTTCCTTCGAACGAAAAAAAAAAAATCTTCACGAACATTCGCCACTTTGTGGATCGTGCAGGACAGAGCGATGTGGTCCGCAAAACATTTGAAACGCACACATAAAAAATAATCAAGGGTCGAGCACGATCATTTTTGCTTTGACACATTCGCCTTTTGGGTTGACATGAACGGATGGCACTAGACGTTTAGTTGGACGGTGGAGAATTGTATCCAATATGTTTTGAGAGTATTGGACAATTTCCTCAAACTGTAAGAAGTCACATGGCCGTGAGCAACGAGCTTTTGAGAGAGAGAGAGAGAGAGAGAGAGAGAGAGAGAGAGAGAGAGATGGATTTGGGATTTGATTAAATGGGTTAATTTTAATTTGGAGGAGGTGATCCACTGGACGTTTTAATTTCACATGTGGGGTTCCAGTCACACGCTTGGTAAAGAGGTAAGGTAAAAGTTTATGAATAAGATGAGAGTTAGAATATGATAGGCAAGAAATATTCTTTTAAAAGGAGATGCTTATTGTAGGTTTTATAAAGTCAAGGCCATATTTAATATGAGAGGAGAAACTCCGAGCGGCATTTGCAATTATCTGTGATTTTTATGCATGGTTTATTTCCAAGGTGTGGGACCATAAATGGGTATTTCTAAGTTGGATGGACATAGCTCAAGATAAGGAAAAGATATATTGCCTAGTAATGAAAATTCAATAAGCCTTATAGAGAACTTTAATAGTTAAAAATCTCAAAATTTTGTATTTCCAATTTCTACTCCGAATTGGATAAGACGTTATTTTACCTTATTGCGACTTTTTGACACAATAAAGAATGCTCGGAATAAAGGGTTTTGTTTACAAGTGCTACAAGATGCTTACATATGTTTAACACATTACTATTATATTTCCAGAGCCAAAAAAGAAAGAAAGAAAGAAAAAGAACATCATTATCATGTCTTAAAACAATTTGTAATTCGGCTGTTCTATCTTGGTGGAAGAATGGCTTTCGGGCCCTATCTATCCACACCCCTGGATTTGCCACTCAACTTCTTGTGCTTGAATGTTTTCTCTTGGTACTCAAACTAAAATCGACCCTTATGAGTCTTGTGGTTCATACCAATAGCAGCTCCAAAATGGCTACCATCCCGGAAAGCATTTTCCAAAAGGCTATCGGGACATGGAATTTGTTAATATATACTTCAGTAGTATTTGCCAAATAACTAATTAAGATAACACTAATATTTACCACATTAATCATCATTAAAGTGCATAATCAGTGTCTTGAAAAATTGAAGCCATCCTCGTAGAACATGTTCATGCAGTTGTTGACGGAACCCTGATTATACTACACCAGAATTGCCAATAATTGCAACTTTAGGGTAAATTATTTTATGAAATTAAAATCCCTGTAAGTACACGATTATGAATTCAAACTAACTCAGTCCGACCACGTTTGGATTTTTCCTGCATTTGTCAAAAGAAAAGCTAATCGATTTGAATAATACTTGGAATGTAGGGGAGCCAAAGAAAATAGATCATGTGAAACCAGGATTTTATAAATATTAAATTTTGGTCTCAATTCTCATGCTCATTTTTGGTTTTTTTCCCCTTAGTTTAAACTCTTCCTCAACAGCGTATTTTCAGGGAATCCTCGAATGCAAACAACTTGTTTTTTTTTTAAATATCTAAAGGAGCTGATAGAACATGGATTTGGTCAACCCATCTGCATTTAAAGAAACATTTCATTCTTCTTCTTTTTTGTAATCGAGACGTCCGGGCAGTTTACGCGCACTTCGACTATTCCTCGAGGGATACTAGCACAACAAACCACCACTATGGCTCTCCACTTAAATCATAGGCGTTTCCCTGAAGATCAAATCCAAGATCTCAACGATAAGGGTCATTTTAGTTTGAGTGCATTGAGAAAACATTTCATTAATTTATTTGTGCTTGAATGTTTTCTCTTGGTGCTCAAACTAAAATGACCCTTATGGTTCTTGTGGTTCCCAGCAATAGCAGCTCCAACTACCCTCCTGGAAAGCATTTTCCCAAAGGCTATTGAGACATGGAATCTGTCAATATATACTTCAATTGTATTTGCCAAATAACTAATTAAGATAACACTAATATTTACTACATTAACCATCGGTAAAGTGCATAATCGGCGTCTTGAAAATTGATGCCATCCTTGTAAAACATGTTCGTGCAGTCGTTGAGAGGACCCTTATTATACTACAGCAGCATCGAAAATAATTGGAACTTTAGAGTTAATTATTTTATGAAAATCAAATCCCCTATTAAGTACCTGAAATGAATGAAAGCAAGCTCAGTCTAACCACGTTGGATCTCTCCTGCGTTTGTCAAAAGAAAAGCTAATCGATTTGAATGACAATCGGAATGTAGGGGAGAAAGAGACAATTGATCATGTGAAACTAGGATTTCTAAATGTTAAAGTTTGGTTTCAATTTTCAAGCTCACTGTGCTTTTCCCCCCTTATTTAGACTTTTCCTTAACCGCGTATTTTGAGGGAATCCTCGAATGCAAACAGCGTTTTTTTAGAACAGCTAATAGGACACGAATTTGGTCAACTTATCTGCATTTAAAGAACCATTTCATCTCTTCCCTTAATTTATTTGAGTGCATACAGTTTAGCTGACTCTTGCGACTATTACTATTGAAAGCGGTTTAAATCTGCATACCACTCAGATCGGACCAAATGATGAAACTATATTAAAAAAATCATAGCGATCACTATTTGTTCCAAACATGGTATTTTATTTGATCCAGATCATTTGATCTGATTGGATCCATGTAAGGTTGAATGTTTTAAAATTTGAATAAGATTGACTTTGTTGGATCGGAAGAATGTAGTAGATATCTAATATCTTCGCCTAAAGATATCAGTCAGAGAGAGTTTAAGTTCAATTGCATCAACACATTCTGTTAAATCTATATTTACTGGAAGCTTAAACTAATGATTCATTGATCAAATAGGATATACCAACTGCTCCAAACCACATTGCTTATTCAATGTGGGACTGTTCACGCTTCATACTCGTGCATCTTAACCATTTACCTATCATGCCTTTGTCTCTAGTCCTTTCTTCGGACCGAACAACGAAGATTGCTATCGGTATTGCGTCGCCACAGACCTTGATGCCCATGCTTGAGCCTCTGGCACTTGGGCTTGGGACCTCCCCATAAGTGCCTGGTTCCCAAAACTCGAGCATGGGTCCATTCAAGCTAAGCCTATGACCTCGCTACCTATCCCAGGTTTTAGTAACCGACCCAAGGACCTTAGTGCCCATGCCTAGGTTGACTCTACCCAGAGTTGAAGATAATATACACACACATACATACAGATATAACGTCTTGCAACCAAAAATCTGATCATTACTCAAAGAAGAGTGAGAAAAGAAGGTCATCAAAACAGCAAGATCATTACTCCGGCTTTGGAGAGCATCGCGTCTTGTGGTTTTGGGAGGGTGATACCCGTATGAATCGTGAAATCTTGATATCTTAGTAAAAAGATCGCTATAGACTATAAAGTTTGGAGGCTTTATTATCATAAAGAAAACAGAGGTTATTGAGTAGCCATAGCAGATTCTGTTACTTTTCTTCATCACGGTTTTGGAATCAGGTTGAGAAGGAACGGAATCTTCACGTATTAATTCAAATACTTTCCAAATGACACGATAAACTTACCAAATGGAAAATTTATATGAATATAATTGTATGGCCTCAAAGATATCTCTGTCAGGCTCATATTGCAGATGCATTTTGCGATGAAAAATGGACTGTAGAGATTAGTATACGGAGATTAATATCCACACAAAATCTGCTACAGTTCCATATGTATGGCCTCAATTTCCATATATGTAGGGTTGCTACTGGAGTGATGCTCGAATTCCTTATATGGAGTTTGGGATTCTGTATAATTTTCACAACCAGCCGTACCATGAACACCTAAACAGAAGTGAGAAGAGGTTATCAAGATGGCTTTCAGGAAGAGTTTGTTTGTTAATCGGCATTATTTGCGTCATCTCTCTTTGCTTCGCCGACCATATTGTAGTACCCTCCTTTGGATAACCTTGTTGGATGCAAAACCCGTTGTAGTCTGTGAACTCCGAACATAGCCCCTTAGTATATCCCACACATGACCCTGTGTCCGCATTCCCAATCGTTTCTTTTTTGATGTCCCTCAAAAATGACTTTTCTAATATACAGAAATTTAAGAAATATTAGCAATTAAGATAATATGATATATCAATAGCTATACCAACTAATGAAACGATTCAATTTAGAATAGTTAGGTTTTCAACATCCGTATGTCACAGCAAAATGCCTTCATATATATATGGGTAGTATGATCACCATTGCAGCCACCATCTCATAATACTTGCACTTGTGGTTTCTAAATCTCTAGAGTTTTTTTTTATGCCAAAATGTATTTGTATGCAATACTTTAAGGGCTTGTAATTATTTCCATACAAATAATCTCCAGTTGGATAAGTTTTTCCATAGTGCAGAAGCAGACTTAATACTTTTGGTTCAGTTAGTTGAGGACTTGGTTTTGTTTTGGTCAATTGATATTTTAAAGTTACCAAAAGGTCCCAGTAAAGTCTCGAACTCGTCGGTTTAGTTGCTGATTGAATTCAGATGTCAAAAATCTAATCGGCATGACTCCAATGGGAATTTCATGATCATTTGCCACGTATGATTGCTATGCCTTAATTCCACAGGGTTCGATCTCCAAAACTGATTATGAATTTTCTAAAATTTTTAGAAATTCGATGGAATAAAATAAAATCTTAAGTCCTCAATTGACAATCGACCAAAATCTCAAGTCTTGTTTTTGCACTTACGAAAGTTTTTGACATTGTTATAGAAAATAAGTGATAGAACAATCAAGTAAAGAGAATAAGAATGTCACGCCCCGGTTCCTCGGGGTCGTAGCAATAATTCCAGGATCCTACCTTACTCTAAGTTTTGCAAACGAATCTAGTTCTTAGTCAATTTGTTCCCAAGGTATAACACCACAATCCATTTTGATCAAGAAACTTACTTCCCATAGATACAAGGATAAGTCAGGTCAAAATACAAAAGGGGAAGAAAACAGGAGGAGACATAACAAAAGTCTAGAGTCACGGTTGCCGCACAGCTATACAATCAAAAGTCGCGGGGAAAAGAGAAGGGAGAGTACTAGTCCCTAGCTGCCTCCATTGGCTTGGGCCAATCTCGCACGCACGAAGGCTTCGGGTTATCCATGGTGCCATCCTCTAAGTCATCTGCCCCATCAGGGTCTTCGAAGCCGGACTCGTAGCCTCCCTGAGGTACCTTGCACTCCTTGACCAATAACTCTAGTTCGGCCTCATGGAAACCCGTATACACGTAAATGTGCTGATGTGGGTACCAGATGTGCTTCGTGGCGCTCCAAATCCAACCTGTCGTGCTGTGGGATTCTTGGATTAATCCATCTTCCTTTACTTCTATGTCTATGACCTCTCCCATGTCTCTAGGGGGAGCGGGGGCTGCCGCCATACCGTTCCCTTCGTCTTCGTCTTCCTCTTCTTCTTCATCCAAGTTGAAAGGGATATCCGGCTCCAGATCCCCCTCCTCCTGATCCTCCTCCTCCTGAGGATCCCACTCCAGCTCCAGCTCCAGCTCCAGCTGCTGCTCCCAGTCCTCCGGATCCAGAGGTTCCAGCTCCAGTAGATCCCAAGCTTCCTCCTCGTGAGGGTCCTCCTCCATAAGCTCCTCTTCCTCTGACTGGTCCTCCAAGTCTGATAGGTCCTGAACCGGGTCCATACGGGGGTCCTGGGATGGTGGGGTGGTGGAATGAGATACTTGGTATCCCAGTGAACGAACCCTAATCCTAAATTAGGAACACCCCTGCCCTAGGGTCCCTAAATCGACCCTCCCAACTCTCGGCTTCCGTTGGTCTGTCAGTCGACTCTAGGCAAGCCTAGCTGTAAGTCTCTCATCCCAAGGTCCCCATGCTCCGCGCAGAAACACTCATTACTAACCCAAATCGAAGAACTCCCCACCTCTAGATCTCTAACCTAAAGGTAGTCTAACGAACGTCATGGGGGTCTAAACAATTTACAGGGTAGGGCAGGTCTACTAACGAGAACCTAATTGCGGTTATAAGGAATTTATCTAGGCACAACTGATTAAATTAAAGCGGCGCAAAATTTAAATACACAAAGTAGTACTCGAATCGACTAAATATAATAATAATTTAATGAAATTGAAAAGCAAATAGGGCTCTTAACTAAATTAATCAAATGCTATGCGGAAGGACATTTAATGATAAATGACTAATTAAATTAAATTGTAGAAATCAATGAAATAAACAACTCTAAGATTTTAACAGAGGTGTCAAGCCAACCCTTCTTTCTCCTCGAGGGGTCCCAACTCTGACCACGCTCGAGCACAAGTAAACGTGCGAGGGCACTTCTCGTAAAACGTGGGATGCCAGTCCTTAGGTCGACACAAGTCGAACTATACCACCTAAGTGGTCAACAGTTTACCATTGTCCAATACTGCTAACCAATCTAACTAATCAATGAAATTTACGAGTAAACAAGGAGTCCTAGCCGTTCTACTCGCCCTAGCCATTTCTAGCCATTTCTACCCGTTTCCTACTAAAACAGCAAATGCGCCTAATAAAGGTTTAGAATCCACTCACTTGTGAGTTTTCTTGGCTAAATCCCCCTTGCTGTACTTCTGGTTGAACCCAAGAAAAATTTAAAATTTTTCTCTTGTACTTTTTTTTTTTTTCACGCGAGCAGGACCTGAGCCGGGCCGGCTGACTGGGCCTGGGTCGGTCGGCTGATTGGCTGGCTGGCTGGGTCGGGTTGACTGGGCCGTTGATTGGGCCGGCTGACTGGGCTGGGCTATTGGGTTGGCAGCCTAGCCCGTCGGCTGTCTTCTGTCTCCGGCGACGGCGACGGCGACGGCGACGGCTCCGGCGACGGCCGTCTTCTCCGGCGAACCCTAACTCCGGGTCGTGAGTCGGGTCGTGTGTCGGATCAGGAGGTTTTCTCGGGTTTGGCCGCCGTTCACCATTCTCCGGTCAAATCGAAGCTCGAGACCGGCTGGGAGAGGAAGCTGAGCCTCCGGCGCGTCGATCGGTGGTCACGGCTTGGCCCGAGGTGGTCGGAGCTGGCGGGGAGATGGTCACGAAGTCGGCGGTTCACCTAGGGTTTCCCGAGAAAAGAGGTCCGAGCTTCAAGCTCTAATCCAACGAGTCTAGGCCAAAAACAGACAAATTTACACCACATCTAAGGACTAGGAAAGCCAAGGAAGCTATTGGTATCAACCAATCGAGCCAAGATGGTCGGAGGAGGGGTGAACTCACCTCTTGAAGCCACGGCTTTTCTGGAAAATTTCCAGAAACGGCTGGCCGCGAAGCTCCCTGCAACTGGCTGCTGGTGACAGACCACGGCGAGTCTTGGCTGGCTGACAACGGCTTCGGGAAGAGGGCGACTCAAGCTACACGGGGACACCAAGAACGCACGAAGAGGAGGCCGGAGCTCCGAGAAATCCCCACTCAAAAACCCTTGCCCACTCGGTTTATACCGAGTGGGAGCAGGTGGGGGAGGCCGAGAACTCGGCTTCCCAGGGCCACGCGGCGCCTCCCCCGTGGCCACCGTCCCCTCCGACGGTCACTTCCAAGTCAGGGGTGGGTGGCTGCAGGGGGTGGCGTGGCTGAGGCGACGTCGAGCGGTGGAATGCACAGTGCATTCTACCTGCTCGACAGAAAGCCCGAGAGAGAGAGAGGAGATAGGGAGAGGGGGAGAGCTCGTGCGCGTGCTGCGCACGTACCGCCCGGTCCGACCCGGTCGGACCGGCGGTTCGCACGGTCTGGCTGGCCGGTTCGCTGGCCGGTCTGGGACTTTTAATAAAATAATGTATTTTAATTTCCGAAAATCGAAAAATGCTTTAAAATTTCCTAAAAATTCAGGAAAAATCCCGAAAAATCAAATATCGAATTTCATGACATTTTGGGCCCAAAATAAATTTAAACTTAAATTTTCATTAATTTCCAAGCCTTTCCAAATTTTCGCGAAATAAAAAGGGAAATTGCCAATTTTCCCTAAAGTCCCAGTAGGCTAAAATCGCGGACCGACTCGGCCGTTACAAAGAAAGTGTCCGTTAACTGATTTGTGGAATTGTTATCGTAATTTTTGTGCAAGGAATTTAGGGATGTTGGTATCTTATTGAACAAAAATGGTGATATTGTTCCTCGAGACAATTGCCAAATAAGTCATAAACCTTTTGCCACTTTACCGATTTAGTCATAAACCTTTTCTTATGCCAAATAAGTTCTAAACCTTCGGCAACTTTGCTGATTAAGTCTTTCTAGCAAATTTTGGCCGGAAAATGCCTACGTGGCGATAACGTGGCGTGCTGGACCTTGCCGATGATGACGTGGCAACGACTAGACCCCATTTTTTTTCTTTTTTTTCCCTTGTTTTTCTACTTGGCCGACGAGCTCCACCAGCTGCCGTAGCTTGCCGCCAGCCATGGGCGAGGGCAGCGGCCTCCCTCGCCCAGATCTGCAGGGCGAGATCTGGGCGAGGCGAGGCTCGCTCGGCCCTCGTCGGCCGGGGACAAGGGCGGTGGCGGCCTCCCTCGCCCTCGCCCTAGGCTGGCGAGGGCCGGGCAGCCCTCTGGAGTGGCCGGTGAGCTCTAGTGGCCGGCGGAGCTCGCTAGCCAAGTAGAAAAACAAGGGAAAAAAAAGAAAAAAATTTTGGGGTCTAGTTGTCGCCACGTCATCACCGGCGAGGTCCGGCGCACCACGTAGGCATTTTCCGCCAAAATCTGCTGGAAGGACTTAATTGGCAAAGTTGCAAAAGGTTAAGAACTTATTTGACATAAAAAAAAGGTTTAGGACTGAATCGACAAAGTAGCAAAAGGTTTAGGACTTATTTGACAATAGTCTATTGATCAATAAATTCTATTTTTGAGAAGTATCATGATAATCCAACAAAAATGGTTTCCATTTTCTCAAATAAACGATTTGAAGACCTATTGATTCTAACAACTAATTGTAGAGTTGATCATTCGGACCTTTCAATTCATAGACGTGGATCTCGGACCTACGAATGGGGTATGAAGATGAGGGTTGTCCTCTCATGCACAAATGGGTCAAGAACTAATGCCACTACTGGTGAAAGCTAAGATATGGTGAAACCAATTGTTTTGTTAAATTGACTTATATGTCCTTGAGGGATCAAATGCCCAAGCAAAATTAGTTGTGATAGGACCGATTATGAGAATGTGATTTCTTATACTGTCCTTGGAAAGGATCCACCAAGGAAAGGCCATCTTGGTGTTCCAACTTACCAGGCATCGCCCGAGCTCATCCTTGACCAAGAAAGTTTTAGACCATGGCGTATATTGCAAGCTTGTGAAGTTTTTTTTTTTTTTTTTTTGGGTAAGTTTGTAAGCTTGTGAAGTTAGTAATGCCCATCAATTAAAAAAAGAGAAAAGAAGAAGAAGAAGAAACCTAAACACAGGAGTGTAAATATGAGAGCGGATGAGTGAAGTTGCACCAAATAGTCATCACCAAATAGTCGTCATTTTTATTGGCATCAATCTAACCCATGAGATAAAACCAATCGCCTTGGCCCAATAGCACTCATTCGTTTAAGTAATTATGCATTCGCACCAATTGTTTCCGGCATTATCCTTCTTGCAAGACCCTCCCTGCTGCGACCCATACTCGAGGCAAGCCTTCTTGCAGTCGGGAAACTTTGAACACGGTCCTAGGCGTAGTATCCAGGTCGTTTGCTCCTTGATTCCTCTCACAGCTGATGTTTCTGGAATACACAAGAATTCAAGAACCTTCAGCAATCAATCAAAGAAATTATATAAATTGATCGTTATGATGACTAAATAGATAGTTGATTTAGAATATTTGGGGATATTGTTTTGATGTTCTCATGTCGTATTAGATATGGGTCTCATGCATGGTTCAAACTGGAACAGAACGGACTCGATGGACATTTGTGAAACCAAAGCTAGCGTTACCTGTGAAGCAAAGAGACATGAGGCAAAGTAAGCCTATGAACATACAAACTCTTCCTGAAGCCATTTTGATGACCTTATCCTCTTCTCACTTCTCTTTAGGTTATGGTTGTATAGTTGGTCGTGAAAAAGTAGACAGAATTACATCCTATATATAGGCAATTCGAGCACCATAATAACGGCCACCTCACATATATGGAAATTGAAATTGTATCGTCAATTGCCATATATTATATGTAAATCTATAGATTCCATCTTAAGTCAAATTGTATCTCCCATATAAGCTTGACAAAGAATTCCCTGTCGGCATACAATTATTTCCCTATAAATTGCTCCCTTTGGATAAGTTTTTCACGTCACTTGGAAAGGTTTTCAATGGAGCCCCACATATAGAAGATATGGCAGAATCCCCTAAATATGTTGTGGGATAATGCACTTCATACACTTACCCATAATTCTTTACTTTCTATTCGTGGGCTTTAGGTGTGGTTGTGTTTTGAATTGTTTGCTAATCCACCACTTTTCCACTTTTTGTGTTGATCATAGACAAGCTGTCCGCTTTTATTAGTTAATGAGGAATTCCCAAACAACAATATCCTCCAAATCGAGGAAAAATGACACAAACGATCTCTATTTTTTGACTAAAAGTGCAATTTATTTCATGAACTTTCAAATATTTTAATATGATCCCTGAACATTGGCCTAATGTGTAATTTGGTCCTTCGAACTTTCAATTTGTTCAATGCAATCCTTAAAATTTTTGTACATATTCAAACTAGTCTTTGAATTATATGAAAATGCCCAATGTGGTCCTTAACTTTAAATTTTTGGAATGTTAAATTAATGGAATGACTATGTTGAACACTTACATATAGTTTAGGAACCACTTTGAACGTGTATTGAAAGTTCGGGGACAATATTGAACAAATTAAAAATTTATGGACCACGTTACATATTAGACTAAAATTTATGAGCTATTTTTGCCATTATCCCAGCGATCTACTAAGAGATTTACAACTTAATTAGATCTAGTGAGAATTTGCATTCTAAAAAAGAAATTAGGAAAATTATTCGGAGATGCAAATGCGTTCTAGTCACATGCTTTAGAAGCTCTCAGAAGTAAATATTCAAGTTTGGTCTGTTCCCAAGTCCCTTATGCTTGTTATACCTGAGTTGCCGCGAACCTTTTGAAGCTCTCAGAAGTAAATATTCAAGTTTGGTCCGTTCTCAAGTCCCTCGTGCTTGTTATACCTGAGTTGCCGCGAACCTTTTGCTCTTGTTATGATAAATTAGTAGAGTGTAAATTGGCAGAATGTCAATTCGGCTTCCTATGTCATGTTCTTGTTGATTATTCGTGCCATCCCTGCCTTTACAAAAATGTTTTAATGTTTTCATTCAATATGGTTGAAGATGTACTCAATTTAAGGTCAATCTAAGTTAAAATCGTGTCGTATTGCATTCAGCTCTTTCTTAATAAGTTGATGTAGTGTTCATTCACCTAAGAACTAGCGCATCAAAAAATGGAACTTTGATATTGGTGTAGAAGGAATAAAAATACAAGACTTGAACCAAGCAAATCACATTTCCACATCGTAAAAGTTTTGATTATATCGTTCTTTGCTAATCATAACTACCGCTATCATTTGTACAATAGGGCCCACGGCTTCTAATTGTTCAACCATCTTCGGCGTCGACCTCTCCAGAGTGTCTCCATGACCAAGTTGTCCATAAGTGTTGCTGCCACATGTATAGACATGACCATCTCTTGTGAGGAAAACAGTAAAATTAAGCCCTGCAGCAACCTGAAAGAAGTTTTAGGCTTTCTCATATTGGTTATAGTGGGAGAATATGTACTCATAGATAAATAATTTCACTCACAGACATGCTTATCAACAATGAATTATCACGACAGAATAGTCAAATTATGTAATAAAGAACTAAGACATAACAAGCAGTCCAACATACTCGAGCATTCATAGGACTAGAGAAATCAATGACCCTGTATAATTGGAGCGTAAAAGTTACAACAGAAATGTAAGGAACGCCAGCTATTGAAGTGCTAAACCTACCTCCACCAATTGTTTTGACGAAAGGCAGCCGTTTAAGCTGGATTGAAGTGCTGAACCTACCTCCACCAATTGTTGCTTCAGGCAATTTCTCAATTGAATACTTGTGTTGTGTAATGTACATGATTGGTACACCAGGGATCTGCCAGTACAAAATGGTACTAGAAGCTACTTCCCCAGCATATATTCTCATGATGGACAACCAAAAAATTTAACCATACAAATCCTTTGCTTTAGATCTCGATCACATGTGGCAATAATGTAGCATTTATGCTGTTCAATTCATAAATTTATGTGAGTCTTTAAAGAAAAAAGAAAGAGACCTAGTAATATGCTGGAACAAAGGGTACAAGTACAACTACATCCATCTTCAAAATCTATAATAAGGCAATTCTTAAGCCAATGAGCTCAAACTATGACCATGACCATTTGATGGCATAAAAATCTGGCGGTTACCATAGAACAGAGTTGAACATTCTATGACAATGCATAAACAGATAGATTATCATGTCATAGTCAATCGAACAAATCATCAACCTATGCACAAGCTGGCACCAAATAAATAGTGATTAGAATAGTGATATTCCAACAATGCTGAGAACTTGAGAGGGACTATAGATAAAATTTTTATATGTACAGCATCATGGTCGCACAATGGCGAAGCTAAGCAAAAGGCTAAGCTTTTCATTCTACAAGTTGCAATGAACAGCCAATCTTTAACCCCAATGAGTTACTTCAGCATCTGCTTCCTCAAAGAATAACAATTGGCAGATGATATTCTATTCCATTCGAAGTAAACATAATTATCAGTATGGGGTCTTGAACGTTATCCATCACAGCAAGCAAATTCAGAAAATGTAAGCAGAGCTCGAAATTAAAGGAAGATCTCACGACTCCTGCTCTAATCTAATGCAATCTGAAATTTATTTGAAGTTCTCATTCTAAAGAGGATTTCAAATGGGGCTGCTGATTTCAGGAACATAAAAGAAAGAATGCCAACTAATGCAAAAATTCTGAATGCAAACACACCTGAGTAACTCTCTCAACAAGGCAATAATCAGCATAGGTCCCTTTGTGAGTGCATGGCAATCTTTCAAATCGAGGATCTTTTGCTATCCAGTAAATGATGGACGTGCCACAAAACCTCACACTAGCAGTCATAGTAATGGTGAAAGACAAAAGACATTGCAGGGTACAGAACAGCAAGAGAGTTAGTCGAGTCGTAATCACAGACCAACCAAGGGCGTGCGTTGACTCACAAGCGGCCCTATTCATAATCTAGGCAACACATCGATGGGCATCAAGTCGAGAACACACTAGTAAACTCCCGACCCGATGGCGTAAATGCAAAATCAAAGCAAGAAGAGTATCACCGGAGTCGACGAATCAAGCAGGAACTGGAAGAAGAGGAAAGAGGGAGTGACCCTGCGCAAGTCTCGACCAAGTAAACAGCGCGAAAGAAAGCAAGTGGTGAGGATCCGAACCTACGCAAGTCTCGACCAAGATTCTGGTGCTGCAGAGTCAGCGGAGCCCCCCGTCGACCCACTAGATAGAACCGCCGGGAGCCCGCCCCCTCCGCATCGGAACGCGCAAGCTCCGACGAGCGCAACTTTGAAAGGTTGGTAGAGAGACAGTTGAACCGAGGGAGGTGTGCCGACGAGGCGGAGGCGGAGGTGGAGGAGGTGGAGGAGAGGTGGCCTTCTTTGGTGAGGGAGAGCATTGTAGGGTTAAGGCATGGGAGAAGAAAAAAGCAGGGAGAAGATGACTGGTGAGATGATCGAGCGGGAGGGAGGAAAATCGTGACGGGGAGAAGAAAAGCGTGGTTTAGTATCGCGCTTCATGGCAACGGATCAACAAATCATCGCTAATTTTGCGACGAAAGTAAAATCCGTCGCTGAAATAGAAATTTGTCGCTAATTATTCAATTCGTCACAAAATTTTGCGAAACTAGCAATGGAAACAGAATTCGTCGCAAATTTTTAATTATTTTAAATTTAAATTTGTTATGCGAAAACAAATTTGTTATGCAAAAACTATTATCCACTGTGACATGATTATTTTAAATTTGTTATGTGACGGAAAAAGTCTTAAACTTGTATTTATACTACACATTTATCCTCTATGAAGATTTTATTAATGGGCGTCATCAACAATCTGCTTGCATGAATAGTGCGGAAGGTGAATGTGTAACATAGGTACAAACTTGGGGTTTTTTTTATGTCACAAAAGCATATTTAAAGTAAATATCTCATAGTGTACACAATTTGAGATTTTTGACATTACAAAAAAAGTTTGGAGAAAATATGTCACAATGAACGTGATTTTGGTGACTTATTCCTACTTTAAATATATTTTTATTTTGGCAACATGTTTGTGTAGAATTATATATATAGATACATTTATTTCAAATTCATCAATATTTATGTACAATAGTCATAGCATCTATAGAGAATCTTTTATGATACCACGACAAATGTTTTTTTTATGATATTGATCCGAATCATGAATGTTTCTCTTTCGATAATTAGAAACGAACTCTATATAGCATTGCTTTCAACTTAAAGCGTAAAATCTTTATCATAATCAACACATGTTTACTTGCATTGATTAAAAAAAAGAATTGCTGAAGTTCAAAAAATTACCAATCTAGTCTTAACCCTAAGAATTGCTTTTTATGGTGTAAATGTGTGACTGAGAGGAAAGTTTGCCACAAATTTAGCAACGAAAAGAGAAATCCGTTGCTAAATTTGCGACAGAGAGGAAAGTCCGTCGTAAATTTAGCGACAGAATGCATCCAGTTCGTTCTAATTCAATATAGACCAAGCTTGAGACCCATATGCGACTGGAGAGCTCAAAGGGACGCATTTATCTGTTCGATCAAATTAATGAAACTCCATGTCGATATAATCTGTATTATGTCTTACATTGATTGCTGGAATTTCTTGGATTTTGGTGCGTCTTAGAAACATCGGTTGCGGAAGAAACGAATTGGACATTGGACATGGGGCCGTGTTCTCTATTCCCGGACTGCAACAAGGCTTGCATGGAATTGGGGACGGGCGTGAGAGGAGCCTGCCAGGCCAAAGGACCCGGAAATATGCATTGTTTTTGCACAAATACTTAGATGGAAACATAATTTTGGGCCATGCCAAATTGTTTGTTTTCGTGGTTTTGATTGTTATGAATAAAATTCCATCATCCACGCAACTTTTATAAAAAAATGATGGGTGGTGCAAGTTCAATCATCACCTCTCATGTTTATCCTCCTCTTCTTTATAATTCTGTTTTTTTCTCTCTTTCTTTTTCTACAGATTTCACATGCTTAAAATATGTAAATGATATTGCTCATATTTGATCTAAAGTTATAAAAGTTAACTTATGCTATCCTATAGGCTGTCGTTTCCACAAATTTTGACTACTCTCGTGACTGATCTCGAGGAAAATGAAATTCATTACAGGCAAATTTTTTTTGTTTAGTCTTTCCAAGATCATTTTGGAGAATTGATAATTTTTTAAGATCTGTGAACTTTAAGAATGTTTCCACAAAAATAAAATAAAATCTGATGACGTAAATATTGTGATTGGTAGTGTGGCATTGAATTACAATCATTTACAACAGTGGATGTTCAATGAAGCTGGCCAAGTCTACTCTTGTTTAGGCTCACGAACAGGTCTGTTCATGGTTCATGCTTCAATCCCTATTCACCTCCTTAACATCAAACATGTTGATGTCTTCTGATTCTACAAGGTTATTAACCTTTTCTCGCCAATAGAAAGTGTGGAATATATTTGGCATGAGAAAGATAGTGAAAAGAATATATAAACACGTAGAGAAAGAGAGATAAGTCAATGTTAGTATTTGATCTATTCTATTGGTAGTGTTGACCGTCCTATATGGTGCATCTAGTGTTGAAGTGGACATTTCAACTTTTAAAAACTTTGTTATTCTTTTTCTATTTCTTTTCTTTTTGACTTCCAAAGGCTGATGGCCAACAATCTCCCCTAGCTTTGGACGAGGGTCGGCAACCCCTGCTTGCCCTTGGGCAAGGCCATCGTGGCCCCTGAGGGCCTTAGTGAGGGATCACGATACCCTTGCAAGATCTGGAGAGATCAGGGCATTGTGGAGCTCACCTAAGGACTCATTAGCCGTAGTAAGGGCGAGTGAAGCTTATGATGCCCTTGTCAGCCACAATGAGGGCTTACAAACCCTCCGCCAGATCTAGCGAGGGCTACAAATCTCACTGGTGGTTGAGAAGGGCTTTGCAATTGTCACCTAGGGACTGGAGGGTTACTAGTGCTCGCCTAGGGGCAAGCTAAGGTTAGTGGCCCTTGATCAATATTGTTGGCCATTTGAACCATGAAAAAAAAAAGGAAAAAAGAAAGATAAAATAAAATCCTTGCTGGCCCTTTGCAACCAAAAAGAAAAGAAAAGAATTGTTTTTTAAGTTCAAGTGACTGCCAATCATTCTAGGGTCATCTGTTCCTTAGGCGGTCTGGTAAGCGAAAATTGGACCGCTGAGTTCAGTTTCTCGTTCTCTAAAATCGAAAACTGGCTAACTGGTCTTGTGACTAGACCGAATGGTCTGAGCAAGTTCTTGAGCAATCTAATGGGACCAGGAAAATTCAAACAAAAAGTCGAGTTTTTTTTATTACTTTTTTGTGTTTTCTTTTGGTAAAAAGTTGGGTAAGGATTAGATTTTAGAAACTTAAATTATTATTTTTTACTTTTTCATATTTTTATCTTTAACCAAATATAAAAAATTTAAAATAAAATTAATCGCTCTGGTTTGATCAGGGTGGTTCGATTTGGTTGGCCCTCCTAGGAATCAAGAAGCGGATCGCTTGGACACTAGTTCCAACTTTTAGGAACTAGCAATCAGACCGATACTTTTGGGAACTAGACCAAACCGATGGCTCTGTGGTTTTTTGTTCGGTCAGTCTAGCTTGGACCATGAATCATTCCCAGGTATGCTTTCCCACACGGCGAGCCACCACGCTCTAGCCTTAAGGGACCGCCTTTTAGGGAATGCGCATAATACAGAATCAAATAACCTCGTGCTCAGTATTGAAAGAAGCTGTCGTTCCTAGAGGCTTTACCAAGCTTAGAAGAAGAAAGAAGAGAATTTAGAAAGACATGGATGGAGAGAGGAAATTTCTTTCGTCCGAGAGGAACTTCTCTTCGGAAACTCTTATTCTTCACGCCACATTATATGCCTTATATAGGCAAAAGTACACGACACAACCAATGTACATTGAAGACTTGACTTTTGACTTTTGGACACTTCCTATAGACATAAAGACCATTCGAAGCATTCGGACAGTCAAAGAGACCATTATTACACTGTTCATAGTCTAAAAGGCTAGGGCTACTAGACCTAGTCTAGCAAAGACTTCTAAGTCCAAAAGCAGTGTGAATACTCCAAAAATTACAAAATACAAACTAAAGAAAGCAATTCTTCGGCCGAGCAAACCTTCTAGGTAGTATGAACGCGACCAAAGATTACAAAAGCAGTGTGAACGTAACCAAAGACTAGTCATAATTCTGACGATTGATGGGTTCTTCAGTGTTATCATCTGAATTATTGGCAGAGTCTCCCGATTCTTCACGTCTTATTGTTTCTAGGTCATGGTCAACAGTGGCTGTGCTCAAGATACGTTCCCAATATGAGAGATATGCCGGTGAATCTTGCTGTGGATCTTCAAGGTCTTCAAGAGAATTTGTCGTTTCTGGAGTTTGCAAATCTATACTGATCTGAGAGAGAGAAAGGTCAGCTTCATTAATTTGCGTCGAAGTTTCACCATAGAAAGAGATTGGACCATCTTTCTGTCTTTTAAAATCTCGAATGAGAGTTTCAATTTCTTTTTCAACAAGATGAGGTTCACGTCTGGAGTTGGCATAGAAAGGATCAGAAAATGGTCCATATGCTGCCCATGGGTCCTGAGAGTCTTGAAAATATGTGAGAAGATATTCCTGTTGAGTACTGGAAGATGATGATATAAAATCTACTGGATGTTCAAGTCGATAAATATCCATAGCTTCCTGGATGGATTCTCGTGGAGAGATAAAATCCCATGAAACATTTTTTGAATGCGAGGGCCATGCTTCAGGAGGTATGGCTTGGTTTGCCTGACAAAGGATTCGTTGAAGTTCTCTATAGGACTGGAGATCTGATGAGATACATCTTGGAAATGTTCTGTACATACTATGCTTTTGCAGATGGGACGGAGGTTTATATGAGCTTGTACCGACAGGTTATGGATGCTTGGAATGATTTCCAGAGGGAAGAATGAATGTCCACGGTTTATGAAAAAGGATGACAGTATGTCTTTCAGGTTCTAGGCGAATATTTCGATTTTCATTTTGGAAAAGTGTACGCCACGCACCAAGAGGTAAAAACCAGGTGAGAAGTGTAAACAAGTGTTTAAACATATGGCTACGGTGATCCTGTGCTCGAAGGGTTTGAACAAGGGTGTGAAGTATTTGTTCAGTAAGAAACTAGATGGCTATGTTATATGAGTTGAACAAATACCAGAATAACCATTTTAATTCCTCTGGAAATTCGTCATTTGGGTTCCAAGTGAGAGGATGAATGAATGGATATTCATGATGAAGTCCACTAGGTTTCAGAAGCAAACCTCCGTAATTGGCAAATATGTTGTATTCATAGGATTGAAGAAAATCTGGAAGGCTTTTTGATAACCTATCTTCTTGGATGGCAGCTTGAATTTCAGGAGGGTAGTCAAGATTGGGCCAATTCATCGGTATGTTTTGGGTTCTGTATGTGTCTGATCGAAGATTTTTCTTGATATACATGTTAATCTCTATGGGAGCTTTGGGTCTGGAAAGAAAATCTGCAAGAACATTTTTCTTTCCTACAATGTGTTTGGTTTCAAAAGAGTATTTCGAAAACCATTCTGCCCACCTTAGGCGTTGTGGGTGTGGGACTTGTTTCTGTTTGAATTTCATCATTTGAGGAAAAGAAGCCATGTTCAATTCAACTAAGAAATGGTGGCCAATAAGATGGAATTCAAATTTCTTAATTCCATACCTAACTGCCAGTATTTCTTTGAATGTGGAGTGATAATGAAGTTCAGATGGAGAGAACTTACCACTCTTGTAAGCACAGATTTGTCGCTTACCATCAATTTCTTCAAAGAGGATTGCTGCCCAATATTCATCACTGACATCTGTTTGAAGAATTCTCTTTCCTGCATAAGGGATTTGGAGATGAGGAAGGTCTGCATAAGCTCTTTAAGCTTTGCAACTGCTTCTGTTTGTTCCTTGCTCCAAGGAGGAGCATCTTTTTTTAGCATTTTCTGCAGAGGAATTAGGAACTTGGCAATGTTGGGAACAAAATCTTGGAGATAATTAATTATTTCAAGAAATGTTTGAATTTGCTTCACATTGAGTTCCTTTTCTGGGAGCTTGAGCAATTCCTTCGTAATGTGTGGACTAGGCTAATACGTTCCTTGGTCAAGATGCATGCCAAGAAATTCAATTTTTGTCTGGGCAATGACCATTTCCTTTTGTGAACGCATGATGCCATGCTTTTGGACAATCTGCACAAACTTCTGGAGGAGTTCACCATGTGATTGCTCGTCAGGGCTGTAAAGCAAAATATCATCAATGTAGATAGCAGCACTATCCATGATTGGACTAAAAATTTGGCACATGGTTTTTTGGAAAAGAGATGGGGCTGTTTTGAGTCCAAAAGGGAGGACTTTCCACTGGTAATGCTGGTTTGGAATACAAAATCCAGTTTTGGATCTGTCATCAGGATGGATGCCAAGTTGCCAAAAGCCTGCTTTGAGGTCAAATTTGGAATAGATTCTGGCTTTGGTCAGGCTAGAAAAGAGGGAGTTTTCAGAAGGCAAGGGAAATTTATCATCTTTGAGGAAAATATTGAGGGGTTGGTAATTAATTACCAGACGCAGTTTTCCTCGAGTTTGCTCTGCTCGCTTATTTACATAAAAGGCTTCACAAGCCCACTGAGAATCAGACGGCTCATTGAGTCCTTGCTGTAAAAGCTCAAGGCATTCCTTTTGGGCAAGAGCAAGATGGTCAGGATTCATTCCCGAATGACTGGCTTTTGTCGGGTTGATATTCTCATTTTTCTTGAATGGAAGGCAAACAAAAAACTGAGAATTTTTCCATAGAGGATGTTGGCATTTCTGAAGGAATTCGGAGTGCTTGTTCGCACATGAGTTCAAAAGATTTTGCATGATGGGATCAAGTATGCTCATTTGAATGGAAAAGAACCTTTGGATGCTTGTGAATTCTTGGAAGGTATCTTTGAATTTGAGGCCTTTACCACTAATGATTTTGAGTTTGGGAAGCTGGGATAAAATATCCCAACCTATGATGAGGTCCTTATTTGGAGCAGGACATCCAAGAATTTTCGTGGTGATAGAAAACCGGGGAAAAAACTTGATGGAAATGGGTTTTGAATGAAAACTGGCTGAAAAAGTGTCTCCAGATGCTGAAGTGAAATATCGAACATAGGGTGTCAAATATTTATCTTGAAGTATTTTTGGGTCTAGGAGAGAAGCATGAGCTCTAGTGTCAATCATGGCTATCACAGAAATTGGTTTGGAATATTTAGACAGTAGGATTTTGACAAGAAAATATGGGGGGAGATGACATGAATCTTGGGCTAAGATTTGAGGAGTGAAGTGGAAAAAGTATTGCTCACCTTTACTGTCACTGGATGAAGGATAGTATGAAATAAGACAAAGGGTCTCTTCTGAAGGATTTTCTTCAACAGAGAATAATGATTCAAGATCATCATCTTCGAGGGAAACACTAGTTTGCTGTTCAACTTGCTGGACAATGTTGATATTGTTCCGTTTCGCCTGTGGCAATTTTTGGCGAAATGTCCCTCTTTGTTGCAAATGAAGCAACGTTTAAATTTTTTCTATCCAAAAGTTCTAGAAGGAGATTGTTTGTGTCGTCTTCTCCGAAGGAATCTCCTTTTGTTGAAGCATCGGAATTGGAGCTTATCATCACGAGAACGATATTTCTTAACATGCTTCTTCTTTTTGGACCATCGGCAGTCCTTGTAGTCGCAATCTTTTCCACCAAGACACTTGATCTTCAAATGATTCTTGAAACAGAATTTATCTAGGTGACGGCTTTCTCGAAGAAATTCTTGGAAAGCATTTTTCCTAGAACACAAGTTATCAAGGCTCATGTGGATTTCTTGCTGAAGTTGGCCAATACTGACATCTGTAATTTTGGTCTTTTTGTTGAGAAGGGATTTCTCAACCAACTGGTTAAGCTATTTCGGTATGGAGTTCAAGAAGACTTGCTTCAAGTTTGAATCTCCACCTAAAGCATAAAAGAGCTTGAGCATTTCCTGAAAGTGACGATTCAAGTCTTTTCGCCGAAGAGAACAACATTTTCTTTCGAAGAATTCTCGCCGCTGGAGTTCTAGAATATCTGCAGGATTTCCGCAGAAGAACAAATGAATGGCATAAATGTTGTCCTTGAAATTTCTTGACACTAAGAACTTGACTTGATCTACTTCAGAAATTGTTTGCCACCAGCTTTTAAGGCTTCCGGTGAATTTGGAAACAAATTCCAGGAGGATGTCACAATTGCTATCCCTGGTGAGGTTTTGAGTAATCAGCCATGCATGAAACTCTTGGAGTTTGTCAGGCCATTTGACATATGAAATGTCATCAAGAGTAAAAAACTTTCATCCAGAGCTGACAGAAGAGGAAGGGGTTGGATCATCAGGATACACAACTTCGGGTTATGTAGGGGTTTCTTCATGCATTGGCTCAGGAGGATCAGCCATGAGAAGATGAGCAAAGCTAGAATGGCTGGAAGAAGAGAATGATGAAGATTCATCGAGTGTGAAATCTTTTTCAGATTAAACATTGTATGGAGGAGAATCAAAGGCTGCTATTACCTGAGTAGGAGGGACGGATGGGATGGAGAAAGAAGAAACAGAAATTTCTGTGGTCAAATCTTTTAGAAATAACTCCAAAGGATTTGGAATCATCATTTGTTTGGAAAAGGAAAGAGCTGGTTTATCTTTACCATTTTCGAAGGATGCTCCTAATTTTGCTTTGCCCTTTTCTTTGCTGCGTTTTTTCATATCACGGATGATATTTCTAAGTCTAATGGGATCAGATTGATCGGGTTCAGAAGACATTGAAAATGGTGATGGAAAAAGGTTTTGTGGCTGTGATGGTTCACAGGCTTCTCGAGTAGAGAAATCAAAGAGAAAGCTTGACTTTGGAAGGACAGAAGAAATACTTCCTTCTTGGAGAAAGGCAATCTGGTGTTTGAGCGTCTCCATTTATGGCCTTGGGTCATCCAAATAGGAAGATAAGTATCTTCCTTCTTCAAGATCGGAAAGCTTTTTCTTGAAGTCACAAAGCATCTTTTGAGTGGCGTCATGATGAAGTCTAAGATCACGATGGATACTATCGATCTTAGTATCTATGGTCTTGAAGGCTTCATTTTGGGCCAAAAGAGCGTCAGTCTGCCAATTCAAAACTGCTTCAGCTGCAGCAGGTTTTCTTGGTTTTCCATACTCATCCACTTCAACGGGTGTGACAATTTTGGGCATGTGATGATATCTGCAGTTTATATCTGTAAATTCCTGTGGTTCAGGGAATTTGAGTCAAGTGTTTCCTCTAGTATCTAGAGGAGGAAAATCTTCAGGGCTTGGATTAAACATGCAGATACTAGGAAGGGACTGAGTAAGAGATTGGCCTTTTGTAGCTTCAACAGAACAGGCAGTAGGGAGTACCAATGGGTATGAATGTTTTTTGACCCATTTTTTAATCGGCTTATAAAAAGGTGAAACAACAGGTTTGGAAGGTGGAGGTGTTGGTGGTGGTAAAGTAAATGATTCAGCTTGCGGTTGGGTTATGGATGAGGAAGAGGCATAAGAAACCAGAAACTGGTACCCCTTTTCGTCACCAAGTGGACCGATATGAGGGTCTTTGTCAAGATACTTCTGGAAAAAAGGATCTTTCCTTTTGGGCTTCCGACGAGTCTTCGCTATTGGATCAACTTCAACAGGAGAGTTGAGGCAGTACGAACACTGACACCATGGATCCCAAAAGCAATTACTGGAAGGATCTTTATAATGGTGGACTGGATGTCCATCTGATTTAAAAAACTCAACGAGTTTCTTTGGATCAGGTTCTTCAGGAACTGGATCTGGAACACAAGGCTCGATCATGAAGAGAGTTGGGAAAATAAGAGAAGGGGCTTCTTCTTTTCCCTTGGCAAACTTTATTTGGACCGTGCCATCTTTTTTCCGAAGAAATTCGGAATCTGTGGAATGAACAGGCTTATTGCTTTGATGAAGCTGCTCATATTTAGTTATCCAAGTTTCAGGTAGAAGCTTGGTTAACTTTTCCTTCGAGATTTGGCGAGGAACATGGATGCAAGAGGCTTGGTCATTTTCGAGAGAGATAAACAAAGCATCTTCGTTGCCATGGAAGTTTAAATCAAGAGCATGATTCTGAACTCGGTAAACCATTTGGTAATGAAGTGTGACTACTACTGAGTCAGAAGTCTGGGGTGCTCCTGTGAGCTGGAGTTGAACTTTCAAAAAGGAAAGCAACTGAGGATCAGAAAGAGCAACGTTGAAATTTGGATAAAAGGGTTACAAAGACTGTCCCAGCATTTAGGGTAGTTTGAACCGTCCCGATATAAGCATGCTGGTATTCTAAGAACCGTGTATCCAAAAGAGCCATACGAGCAACTACAGGAAGGCCTTTTCTGCCATGAAAAGTAAGGGCTAAATGGACTGCACCATAATGGATATGGGTATAACCCTGTTGAGTCCATTGGCGCGGAAATTCAGGAGATATCTGAAGGGTAACAAAATATTCCTGATCAGTAGCAGGAATAGGGTGCTGGTCGAATTTTGAAGACTGGATATATTCTTTAACTTGGGGTGGGGTATGACGGATAAGTTGTTTAATGGAGCGGATAGGAGAAAATGATGTGGATGGTTTGGCGAAAGCAGAATAAGGGTTCATGAGAGGAAGATGAGTTTTAGAGATTTTGGTTTCCTCCGTTTAGGTAACTTCATAGAGGAAATCAATTTTGGAGACATTTGAAATTCGAAACTCAGAAAGAGATGAGGAAGAAGGTGATGGTAAAAGGGAAATTGGAGCATTGAGAACAATTGGAGAATCACTCATAGTAGAAATTTTCTTCTTCTTCGCACTGGACAGTTCCAATTAGGAACACCTGTTAGGCGCACGAATCAATCACATAATGTACGACGATCGACCTTGATTATACTCTTCACCAATCACGTAACATAGGATTGAATTGACAATTTGTCAAAAAGTTCATAACTGCATTGACATAATTGAAAGGTTTAGTACGAAAATTGACCTATGTACAATAGTTTGAACTTTTAAGATAATTTTTTTTTGAAAATCTATCTAATAAATGTATATGGATTTTCACCATAGTTTTTAACAATAATTCAAGCTTAAAACTCTCCCTCGGATTTTCTTTCCATGCCGTGAAGATAGTCGGATTGAAAATAAATCTTAAGTAAGATCCGGAAAGGTTATAATTGATTTTGGCCTACACGGGTTGGTTTAGAAGGTAGGCGCAATCAAAAGTAGGGCTCGATTTTTGACAAATTCTTTTTCCAAATGATCAACTCCCGTTTCTTCTAATCTTTTACATTTTTTTCCTCTTATTCCTTTTGGAGTGTCCATTGGGCCAATCTACCAAGGGATTCGTGATATCCTAATCTTCCTTTAAAGAGAAAAAAATCTACAAGAATAGTCCACGCTTTCTGAATCGAATAAGAGAGTATCGGTGGTACATCCGTCCCTTCAAATGCATTCAAATCAATCTTGGAGTGTCAAGTATTACCATCTTTCCTTTGACAACATTCATTGTTGCATAGACATTGGTGCACGAGACAAGACACTGATGCACGTCCCACAGTGCTTGGAGCCCTGAATTTTCCGGCAAAAATGTATATTCATGCCGTGTCAACAGAAGCCCGTGATTGCAAAAGTATTCTCGAGCTATAATCAGTGCGTAAATTATAGAGAGAGAGAGAGAGAGAGAGAGAGAGAGAGAGAGAGAGAGAGAGAGAGAAGTGGCTCTGCTGTGGTGTAGGGTTTGAGAAGAGCAGATTGTAAATCACACAGTCGGACCAATTTGGGCCTAGTGATTCACAGTGGTAGAATATTAACTAAGAAAATTAATATTCTGGAAAGCATCTTCCAGAAGGCTGTTGGGATATGGAATGGCCTACTTGCTAGAATTCTAACGAATAAGTTTTAATGATATTTATTAAATTAATCGATTTGTAGAACAGTGTTTTGAAAATTTGAAGTCATTTGCATATGTACGCTAGACCAATTGTTGATAAGACCCTTCTTATATTGCAAATGAAAGAACCACAAATAATTCGACCTTTAGGTCAATTCATTCATGAGGATAAAATGCCTTATGAATGCCTCAAAACAATTAAAAGTAGCTCAGTCTAGCCATGCCATTTCAAACATACTTTTGTCTTTCCCCTGTAGAAGTCAAAACAAAAGCTGATCAGATGCAAAATGATGTAAAGATCGATAGAATTGGCCAATGTGTGGCGGCTCCAACAGTTATCATCCATTTTCAACGTTGAGTTTCATTTCGTAATCTTCGTTGGACCATAATAACATAGAAGTATATGGTGCTCCTATCTCCCCACCTCAGCCAGTTTACTCGGGATCTCATACTTCAATACATATCTTCTTCCGTAGTCTTCTTGATGCACTTTAAAAGCTCATATTAGCTTGCCGAGGCACACACTTACAATATATGTGATTCTTATTATATATACCAGCTATTAAATAACTTTAATTCACATGGTACGGTTTGTAAAACATTGATAGGATCCACTAGGACCATTAATTCAATGGCTCACGTTCAGCTTAATAAGTAATCCACACTAATACAATAATTTCTCCCCGATTCCACATATTACTCATGGCAAGTCATGACATGATAGCAGTGCTTGAACACTACATCAATTTATTGAGAAAGATCTGAATGCAATGTGACACGTTTTAACTTAGATTGACCTCAATTGAGTACGTCTTCAACCATTTTGAATGACAACATTAAAATATTTTTGTAAAGGCAGGGATGGCACGAATAATCACCAAGAACATAACATGGGAAGTCGAATTGACAATCCACCAATTTACACTCTACTAATTTATCACAGCAAGAGCAAAAGGTTCGCGGCAACTCAGGTATAACAAGCACAGGGGACTTGAGAACATAGCAAACTTGAATATTTACTTCCGAGAGCTTCTAAAGCATGTGACTAGAACGCATTTGCATTTCCGAATAATTTTCTTAATTTCTTTTCTAGAATGCAAATTCTCACTGGATCTAATCAAGTTGTAAATCTCTTATAGTAGATCGCGGGAATAATGGTAAAAATAGTTCATAAAGTTTAGTCTAATATGTAATGTAGTTCATAAACTTTCAATTTGTTCTATATAGTCCCCGAACTTTCAATACATGTTCAAATAGTTCTTGAACTATATGAAATTGTTCAATATAGCCATTCCATTAATTTAAGGTTAGGGATCACATCAAATATTTTCATATAAATTGGGAACTAGTTTGACCATGTACAAAAAATTTAAGGATCACATTGAACAAATTGAAAGTTCTAAAGACTATATTACACATTAGGCCAATGTTCAGGGATTATATTAAAAAAAATTGAAAGTTCATGGAACAAATTATACATTTAGTCAAAGATTAAATATCATTTGTGTCATTTTTGCTAGATTGGGAGGATATTGTTGTTTGGGAATTCCTTATTAACTAATAAATGCGGACAGCTTGTCTTTGATCAACACAAAAAGTGGAAAAGTAGTGGACTAGCAAACAAGGCCAATACACAACCACACCTAAAGCCCAGAAAATAGAAAGTAAAGAATTCTGGGGAAGTATATGAAGTGCAATATCCCATAACGTATTTAGGGGATTCTGCCGTATCTTCTAATGTCATATAAGTTGGGGATCCATTGAAAACCTTTCCAAGTTACGTGAAAAACTTATCCAACGGGAGCAATTTATATGGAAATAATTGTATGCCCTCAAGGAATTTTTCTGTCAAGCTTATATGGTAGATACAATTTGACATAAGATAGAATCTAAAAATCTACATATAATATATGGCAATTGACGGTACAATTTCAATGCCATATATGTGAAGTGGCTGTTATTGTGTTGCTAAAGAGAAGTGAGAATTTCCATATATATGGACTCTATAAATCTATATATAATATATGGCAATTGACGATACAATTTCAATTTCCATATATGGCAATTTCCATATATAGGATGGGATTCTGTGTAATCTAAATGATCAATTATACAACCATAACCTAAAGAGAATTGAGAAGAGGAGAAGGTCGTCAAAATGGCTTCAGGAAGAGTTTGTATGTTCATAGGCTTACTTTGCCTCATGTCCCTTTGCTTCGCAAGTAATGCTAGCTTTGGTTTCACAAATGTCCACTGAGTTCGTTCTGTTTCAATTTGGACCATGTGCGAGACCCATATCTGATAGGACATGAGGGCATTGAGATAATATCCCAAAATATTCTAAATTGAATATTAATTTAGTCATCATATCGTTCAATTTATATAATGTCTTCGATAGATTGCTGAAGCTTCTTGAATTCTCGTGTATCCTAGAAACAATCAGTCGCGAGGGAGGTCAAGAAAGAAACGATCTGGATAGCAGACATTGGGCCGTGTTCAAAGTTCCCCGACTGCAACAAGGCTTTCATCGAGTTTAAGTTTCCAATGGGAGGGTCTTGCGAGAAGGTCGGTGGAGTCGGATCCAATGAGTGCTATTGCAAATATACGTAAACGAACGAGTGTTATTGAGCCAAGGCAAAATGTTTTATCTCATGGGTTAGATTGTTGCCAATACTAAGGGCATCAAATGAGTGGGTCGGGTCGAGTTTGTGTCGGGTCAAATATGGATTGGACCATATTTGATCGATTTAATCCGTTTTGACCCATATTCATGTAGTGTAAATATAATAACTCATACTCGACTCGATCTATACTCGACCCGACCTATATTGATAAAATATTTACATATTTAACCAAGTTCAAGAAAACTTGCTTGGTGATTTCTTTTAAATGTATTGTTAAAATAATTTTATGTAACACGATTATTTGATAAATTTTTTAAATTTTTTTTCGAAATTTTAATTATTTTTATTTAAAATATATATACTTTCATTTTTTTTTTTGCTTTTTCCTCTTCCAGACACCGGAGTCTAGTGAACTCATTCCTTGCCTCTTGGCCAACGACCAACTTAAAAATAGGGAAAAAGGAGAAAATTAAGGAAAATTAAGGGAAAATAAAAATAATCAATTTTTTATTTTTTAAAAATAAAATAATTAGAATAACAGAATTTTAATAGTAAAAAAATGACTTGTTAATAATACTTAAAATTATTTATTAATAATACTTAAAATTAATTAGGTAATCCATTTATGACCCGTTTAGAACTTATTTAAGACCCATGAGATTGTGAAGTGACTCATTTAAGACCCATTTAACATTTTAAGATGACCCATATTATCAAATATGGGTTAAAATATGGGTTTTTGACCCATTTTGCCACCTCTAGCCAATACAAATGACTATTTGGTGCAACTTCACTCACCCGATCTCATATTTGCACTACTGTTTTTACGTTTCTTCTGTTTTTTATTAATTGATGAACATTATTCAGTAGCCACAGCAGATTCGTTACTTTTCTTCATCGCGGTTTCGTAAATCAGGTTGAGAAGGAACGGAATCTTCACGTATTAATTCAAATACTTTCCAAGTGACATAATAAACTTAACCAAATGGAACATTTATATGACAATAATTTTTTGACCTCAAAGATGTCTGTCAAGCTTATATTGTAGAGATTAGTATACGGATATTGATATCCACACAAAATCTGCTAGAGTTAGACATTTATGGCCTTAATTTCCATATATTTAGGGTTGCTTTTAATGTGATGCTCGAATTTCTTATATAGAGTTTGGGATTCTGTATAATTTTCACAACCAGCCGTACCACGAAAACCTAAAGATAAGTGAGAAAAGGTTATCAAGATGGCTTCAGGAAGAGTTTGTTTGTTAATCGGCATTCTTTGCGTCATCTCTCTTTGCTTCGCAGGTATTGTTAGCTTTTGTTTCATCTCTATCGAGTTCGCTCTATTTCAGCATAGACCAATATGCGACTTGAGAGCTTGAAGGGACACATCTATCTGTTCGATCAAATTACTTGAGAGCTCGAAGGGACGCATCTATCGGTTCGATCAAATTAACGATACACCATGTCCATATAATCTGAATTATGTCTTACATTGATTGCTAAACTTTCTTAAATTTTGGTGCATCTCAGAAACATCAATTGCGGAAGAAACGAATTGGACATTGGACATGGGGCCGTGCTCTCTATTCCCAGACTGCAACAAGGCTTGCATGGAATTGGGGACAGGCGTGAGAGGGGCCTGCCGGGCCAAAGGACCCGGAAATTTGCATTGTTTCTGCACAAATACTTAGATGGAAACATAATTTTGGGCCATGCCAAATTGTTTGTTATCATGGTTTTCATTGTTATGAATAAAAGTCCATCATTGACGCAACTTTTATCAAAAAATGATGGCTGGTGCAAGTTCAATCATCGCCACTAATGTTTATCCTCCTCTTATTTATATTTCTCTTTTTTCTTTCTTTCTTCTTCTACAAATTTCGCATGCTTAAAATATGTAAATCATAATGCTCATATTTGTTTAATTTTTTCAAGATCATATTGAAAATTTGAAAATTTTTTAAGATCTGTGAACTTTAAGAATGTTTCCACCAAAAAAAATTCTGATGATGTAAGTTTTGTGATTGGTAGTGTGTCATCGAATTACAATCATTTACAATAATGGGTGTTCACTGAAGATGGCCAAGTCTACTCTTGTTTAGGCTCACGAACAGGTCCGTTCATGCTTCATGCTGAAATCATTATTCACCTCCTTAACATCAAACATGTTGATGTCTTGTGATTCTACAAGGTTATTAACCTTTTCTCACCGATAGAAAGTGTGGCATATATTTGGCATGAGAAAGAAAGTGAAAAGAATATATAAACACGTAGAGAAAGAGAGATAAGTCAATGTGAGTATTTGATCTATTCTATTGGTAGTGTTGACCGTCCTATATGGTGCATTTAGTGTTGAAATGGACATTTTAACTTTTTAAAACTTTGTTGTTCTTTTTCTATTTCTTTTCTTTTTAAGTTCCAATAAGGGCTCAATCTCCCTTGGCTTTGGACGAGGGTCGGCAACCCCTGCTTGCCCTTGGGCAAGGCCGTCATGGCCCTCGAGGGCCTTAGCGAGGGCTCACGATACCCTTGCAAGATCTGGAGAGATGAGGGCATTGTGGCGCTCACCCAAGGACTCGTTAGCCATAGTAAGGGCATGTGAAGCTTGTGATGCCCCCGTCGGCCACAACGAGGGCTTACGAGCCCTCTACCAAATCTTGTGACGGCTGCAACTCTCATTGGTGGTTGAGGAGGGCTTTGTGATTGTCGCCTAAGGACTGGAGGGTTACTAGTGCTTGCCTTGGGCCAAGCTAAGGTTAGTGGCCCTTGATAAATATTGTTGGCCATTTGAACCATGAAAATAAAAAGAAAGATAAAATAAAAATCCTTGCTGGCCCTTTGCAACCATAAAGAAAAGAAAAATATTTTTTTTTGTTCAAGTGACTGTCAATTACTATAGGGGTGATCTGTTCCTTAGGCGGTTCGGTTCCTTCTCAGAAGCGAAAATCAAACCGGTGATTTCCGTTTCCTAGTCTCTAGAACCAAAAACTGACTAATTGGTCTTGTGACTAGATTGGGCGGTCCGAGCAAGTTCTTGAGCGGTTCAATGGGACTAGGAAAATTCAAACAAAAATTTGAGGTTTTTTTATTACTCTTTTTTGTGTTCTCTTTTGGTAAGGTTGGGTAAGGATTAAATTTTAGAAAGTTAAATTGTTTTTTTACTTTTTATATTTTTATCTTTAACCAAATATAAAAAATTATAAAAAAATTAATCGGTCCGGTTTGATCTGGTTGGTCCGAATTGGATTGGTCCTCTTAGGAACTAAGAAGTGGATCGCTTGGACACTGGTTCCAACTTTTAGGAACCGGTGATTAGATAGATACTTTTGGGAACTAGACGAAACCGATGGCCTTGTGGTTTTTTGTTCAGTTGGTCTAGCTTTCTTAGTCCTAAATCACATAATGTAGGATGGTCAACCTTGATTATACCTTCTCACCAATCACGTAACATATGATTGATTGACAATTTGTCAAAAAGTTTATAACTGTATTGACACAATCAAAAGGTTTAGTACTAAATTGACCCATGCCCAATAATTTTAGAACTTTTTAGACAATTTTTTTTCGAAAATCTATCTAATAAATGTATATGGATTTTCACAATAGTTTTTAACAATAATTCAAGCTCAAAACTCTCCCTCGGATTTTCTTTTCATGTCGTGAAGATTGTATAGTCGGATTGAAAATAAATCTTAAGTCCGGAATGGTTATAATTGATTTTGGCCTAGACGGGTCGGTTTAGAAGGTCGATGCAGTCAAAAAGTAGGGTCAACATCCAGGGCCAATTTTTGACATATTCTTTTTCTAAATGATCATTTCCCGTTTCTTCTGATCTTTTACAATTTTCTTCCTCCTACTCCTTTTATAGTGTCCATTGGGCCAATCTACCAAGGGCTTCGTGATGTCCGAATCTTCCTTTAAAGAGAAAAAAAAATCTACAAGAGTAGTCCACGCTTTGTAAATCGAATGAGAGAAAGTGTCGATGGTACATTCGTCTCTTCAAATGCATTCAGATCAATCTTGGAGTGTCAAGTATTATTATCTTTCCTTTGACAACATTCGTCGTTGCATAGACATTGGCGCACGAGACAAGACACCAATGCACGTCACCGCACGAGACAAGACACTGATGCATCGGAGCCCGGAATTTTCCTGCAAAAATGAATTTTCCTGCTGTATCAACAGAAGCCCGTGATTGCGAAAGTATTCTTGAGCTATAATCAATGCGTAAATTATGGACGGAAGAATGTATCCAGCATGACAGGAGACTTTATCGCACGAGGTCGCAGGAGGAGAGAGAATTGGGGGGTTGGGTGGGTGGGGGGGGGGGGGGGGGGGGGGGAGAGAGAGAGAGGTGGCTCTGCTGCAGTGTAGGGTTTGAGAAGAGCAGATTGCAATTCTCAGAGAGTCGGACCAGTTTGGGCTTAGTGATTCACAGTGGTAGAATAATTATCTGAAAAGCATTTTCCAGAAGGCTGTTGGGATATCGACGCAGAAGGAGTTACGTCTGGAAGGAATTTCAAAAGATAGTGTTTATTTCTGAATAATGAAGTGCAGATTACAATATTAGGTGAATAACAAAATCAAAAGAAAGATATTGATAAAAGGGAAAGTTATCAGAATTCTACTAGACAATCTGCAAAATGTGTCTAAAATCTGTGACATCTCGAAAATTAAGCGAAACGTGTGAATCCAATATTGTAACCCATTTGTAATCTCCAAGATCACGCAATTCCCTTTGATTTGTGGGTCCATCCGCTCTTATGACGCTCTAATGCTTCCATAAAGGCATGTACATGTTGTTCTACATCAGATATAGAATGGCCTACTTGCTAGAATACTAATGATAAATTTCAATGATATTTATTACATTAATGGATTTGTAGAACAATGTTTTAAAAATTTGAAGTCATTTGCATATGTACGCTAGATCAATTGTTGATAAGACCTTCTTAAATTGCAAGAACCACAAATAATTGGATCCTTTAGGTCAATTATTTCATAAGGATAAAATGCCTTATGAATACCTCAAAACGAGTAAAAGTACCTCAGTCTAGCCATGCCATTTCAAACATACTTTTGGTTTTCTCCTGTAGAAGTCAAAACAAAAGCTGATAAGAAGCAAAATGATGTAAAGATTGATAGAATTGGCCAATATGTAGCTTTAGCACATTAGGGTTGTGGTTCCAACAGTTATCATCCATTTTCAGCGTTGATTTTCATTTCGTAATCTTCGTTGGACCATAATGACATAGAAGTATATGGTGCTCCTATCTCCCCACCTCAGCCAGTTTACTTGGGACCTCATACTTCAGTACATATCTTCTTCCGAAGTCTTCTTGATGCATTTTAAAAGCTCATATTAACTTGCCGAGACACATGCTTACAATATATGTGCATCTTCTTATTATTATATACCAGCTATTAAATAACTTTAATTCACATGGTACGGTTTCTGAAACATTGGCAGGATCCACTCGGACCATTAATTCAATGGCTCGCGTTCAGCTGAATAAATGTTCCACACTAATATAATAATATCTCCCCAATTTCACATATTACTCATGGCAAGTCATGACATGAGTGCAGTGCTTGAACACTACATCAATTTATTAAGAAAGAGCTGAATGCAATACGACACGATTTAAACTTAGATTGACCTTAATTGAGAACGTCTTTTTTTTTTTTTTGGTAAAGCTTAACTGAGTACGTCTTCAACCATATTGAATGAAAACCATTAAAACATTTTTGTAAAGGCAGGGATGGCACGAATAATCAACAAGAACATTACATGGGAAGCCGAATTGACAATCCGTCAATTTACACTCTACTAATTTATCATAGCAAGAGCCAAAGGTTCGTGGCAACTCATTTATAACAAGCACGAGGGACTTGAGAACAGACCAAACTTGAATATTTACTTCCGAGAGCTTCTAAAGCATGTGAGTAGGACGCATTTGCATTTCCGAATAATTTTCCTAATTTCTTTTTTAGAATGCAAATTCTCACTAGATCTAATCAAGTTGTAAATCTCTTAGTAGATTGCTGGGATAATGGCAAAAATAGTTCATAAATTTTAGTCTAATATGTAATGTGGTCCATAAATTTTTAATTTGTTCAATGTTGTCCCTCAACTTTCAATACGCGTTCAAAGTGGTTCGTGAACTATATGAAAATGTTTAATATAGCCATTCCATCAATTTAAGGTTAGCGACTACATTGGACATTTTCATATGATTCGGAGACTAGTTTGAATATGTACAAAAAATTTAAGGATTGCATTTGACAAATTGAAAGTTCGAAGGACCATATTACACATTAGGCCAATGTTTAGGGATTATATGGAAAAATTGAAAGTTTTTGGATCAAATCGCACTTTTAGTCAAAGATTAGAGATCATTTGTGTCATTTTTCCTAGATTGGGAGGACGTTGTTGTTTGGGAATTTCTTATTAACTCATAAAAGTAGACAGCTTGTCTTTGATCAACACAAAAAGTGGAAAAGTAGTGGATTAGCAAACAAGTCCAAAACACAACCACACCTAAAGCCCAGAAAAATAGAAAGTAAAGAATTCTGGCGAAGTGTATGAAGTGCAACATATTTAGGGGATTCTGCCATATCTTCTATATGTGGGGCTCCATTGAAAACCTTTCCAAGTGACGTGAAAAACTTATCCAAAGGGAGCAATTTATATGGAAATAATTGTATGCCCACAGGTAATTCTCTGTCAGGCTTATATGGGAGATACAATTTGACTTAAGATGGAATCTATAGATCTACATATAATATATGGCAATTGACGATACAATTTCAATTTCCATATATGTGAGGTGGCCGTTATTATGGTGCTCGAATTGCCTATATATAGGATGTAGTTCTGTCTAATTTTTCACGAACAACTATACAACCATAACCTAAATAGAAGTGAGAAAAGGAGAAGGTCATCAAAATGGCTTCAGGAAGAGTTTGAATGTTCATTGGCTTACTTTGCCTCATGTCTCTTTGCTTCACAGGTAACGCTAGCTTTGGTTTCACAAATGTCCATTGAGTCTGTTCTGTTCCAATTTGAACCACGCATGAGACCCATATCTAATATGACACGAGAACATCGAAACTACATCCTTGAATATTCTAAATCGACATCTATTTAGTCATCATAACGATCAATTTATATAATGTCTTCGATTGATTGCTGAAGCTTGTTGAATTCTTGTGTATTCCAGAAACATCAGCTGTGAGGGGGATCAAGGAGGAAACGACCTGGACAGTGCCACTAGGACCGTGTTCAAAGTTTCCCGACTGCATCAAGGCTTGCCTCGAGTATGGGTCGCAGCAGAAAGGGTCTTGCAAGAAGGGCCCTAAAGGAGAAAGTTGGTGCTATTGCATAATTACTTAACCGAATGAGTGCTATTGAGCCAAGGCGATCGGTTTTATCTCATGGGTTAGATTGATGCCAATAAAAAAGACGACTATTTGGTGATGACTATTTGGTGCAACTTCACTCAGCCACTCTCATATTTACACTCTTGTATTTAGGTTTCTTCTTCTTCTTCTTTTCTCTTTTTTAATTGATGGGCATTACTAACTTCACAAGCTTGCAATATGCGCCACGGTCTAAAACTTTCTTGGTCAAGGATGAGCTCGGGCAATGCTTGGTAAGTTGGAACACCAAGATGTTGAAAACCTAACTATTCTAAATTGAACCGTTTCATTAGTTGGTGTAACTATTGATATATCGTATTATCTTAATTGTTAATATTTCTTAAATTTCTGTATATTAGAAAAGTCATCTTTGAGGGACGTCAAGAAAGAAACGATTGGGAATGTGGACATGGGGTCATGTGTGGGATATACTACGAGACCCATATCACCTGACCTGGAGGTACTCCAGGTCATGTGACCTGCATGTGGGAGCCATCCGATTTGAGATCGGACGGCCCCATTAAATAAAGGGGGGAGAGATTTTTTTTTTTCGAAAAATCGCTTTTTGCCTTCAGCCGTCCGATCAGATCGGACGGCTGGGGGCAAAATCCGATCACAGTGACCTAATCCGTATGAGGTCACTAAATCCTAGTTCTATACTACTGGGCTCTATTTGGAGTTCACAGACTACATCGGGTTTTGCATCCAACAAGGTTATCCAAAGGAGGGTACTACAATATGGTAGCCACTTGCATTTGTAAAGTTGCATAGATGAAAACTCCATTTTTTTTCTTAGAAAATCATTTGATTTTATTCTGGGTTAATTGTCATGTGCAAAATTAATGGAAGTTATTCCCAATATCTTTTTTTATTGGAAATTATGATATAAAACTTTGGGAAAGGACTCGGGTATGATACAGGCAACCCTAGTTTGGGTTCCCGGATCTTGTGTTGAGGCTTCCAAGATCATGGTTGAGGACATCGAGACCCAGATGTGGCATGACACTATATTATAGAATCAGTAGAGTTTGCTCGGACCAATTGCTGCGAATGCTGACCGATCTCCCGATTTTTTCGATCAATCTTCGCGGTATTATTCTAAAAGAGAGATCGTCAAAATCACAAATATATCCAGCAATAGATAGTGGTAGTTTGATTAGCAAAGAACGACATAATCAAAACTTTTACGGTTCAAGTCGTGTATTTTTATTCCTTCTATACCAATAGCAAAGATTTCCTTTTTTTTTATGCGCTAGTTCTTAGGTGAAACGGCATGAGAGCAAGAGTCCTCTTGATGCAAAAAGTAGAAGATTATTTGGTGTTAAAATCAAAATATTGTCAATATGGAAATAATTACAAATAAAAATTTTATAAGTATATTATATAGATGCCAATTTAGTCTTAAATTTTTCAATTTGACAACTTAAATCCTATTTTTTTTATAATTTGTCAATATAGTCACTACAGGTAAGCTTGGTCTTCAATTGCCGACTTAAACATTGGTTGTCCTACATTGCACAGGGACGGCTAATACTGACATAGATAATTTTGCAACTTTTAAGTTTTTTTTTCTAATTTTAGATCTTGAAAACTAATTCCAAACCAAAAAAGGAAATTTTTTTGGAAATATTCCTTTTCAAAGTTTTGCCATATAAAACTTCTTATGGCTGAAAATTGTCCGTTGAGGTGCATTCTAATAGCTTGATATTCATGTAATTTCGTGTACACAATATTATTACTCTTGAGAAGTCATGCAAAATCCAAAAAAAAAAAAAAACTCTTGAAAATATTCCTATTGCCAAGCAATATTCAATTTCAATGTTTTACCCTAAACTTACTGTAGCGGGAAAACTGTCAAGTCACGTATGCGCTAATGGCTTGATTTTATGCTAATTTCATATATATGAGATGATTAAACTAGAAAAATCATGCAAAACCAAAAAAGAAAGAAATTTCCCAAGAAGAAATACTCGGGATAAGAATACTACAAATGTCATAAGTTGTATACGGCGCTCATTTTAGTGCCAAAAGTTTAGCCAGGTCACTTAAGTGACAGTTAAAAAAATGATCACTTTAGTGCCAACTCCTATTTCTTTGACCGGAAATCTAACGTTGTCACGGCCCCACCTTCTCTCTCCTCTCTCCTCTCCCATTTCTCCTCTTCACACGCCAACCCTCCCATCACTTTCTTTGACTTTTGACTCCCTCTTTTCTCTTTCCTCTGCACACGCCTCCCCCCTGCAGACTTGACCCCCCATCCCATCTCTCTCTCTCTCTCCCTTTCCCCTTCCCCTCTCAGTCTTCTTCTCCTTCGTCTCCTTCCTTCTTCTTTATTTTTCCTCTGGTTTTCCGTGGCTGGCCGAACGTTGCTGCTTCCCTTCATCCCAGCTTTAGCCGTTGCTGATCCGAAGCGACCTCCACTTCTGCTCCTCCGCCGCCTCACCTCTGTTCGTTGCGCCACCACCTCAACGTCGCCTTCTTAGTCTACTTCTTTGCTCGCCATCTCAGCTGGAGCTCCGCCCCAGCTCAACCGTCCCCAGCGCCACGGGCCGTTCGGCCACGCAACGCCGTTTCGAGCTACCCCCCAACCAACGATAGGCCGCCGTCGCCGTTCAACAGACTTCTCCGGCCCCGACCAGCCAAGTGCAGGCTTGAGTCGAGCTTGGGACCCCTCGCCGGAGTATCACCCGCCTCTGCCACCTCTCCCGTGTGCTTGGCCACGTCAGCGCCGCGAAGAACTGCTACAACCGCCCTCGTCGGACCCTCGCCGGAAAAGTCGCCGGAGTCTCGCCGGTGCCGGCGCCGACGCCGGAGGCCCCTAAGCATGGGCCTCTCTCCAGCAGTGTTGGGCCAAGGTTAATGGGCCCTAGTAAGCCCAACTCGGCCCAAGAAAAAGAAGGGAAGAAAAGAAAAAGGAAAAGGAAAAAAAAAGGAAAAGAAATGAGAAATAGAAAAGGAGAGAATAAAATGAAAGAAAGAAAAAGAGAAGGAAAAGGGAAAGAAAATAGAGAAATTTCGTGGACCGCCGCTAGTTGCTTGAAGACGCAAATTGATGTGAGTGGGCTCTAAACCTTTATTAGGCGCATTTACTGCTTTAGTAGAAAATAGCTAGAATGGCTAGGACTATTAGAATTCCTAGAAATTAGGATTGATTGACTGATTGTTTGATCGATAGATTAGTCGAATAGAACGGTTAGTTTGGTCGATAATAGTTATTATTAATTGGCGTGTTGAGGTGCCAAAGGCACAAGTTTTGTGAAAGTTGAGAAAATTCAACTTTGTTGTGACGGTGGAACAGGTACGAATGAGGAGGCTCGACAGGGTTGGCCACGTACCTCCCGGAAAATGAGTGTATTTAATTAGCCCTGTTGATAATTATTTCCGTGGTACATTTTAATTAAATTCGCAATTTAATTATTAGTTGTGCAATTTATTTATTAATTGCTCTATTTAATTATTAACCGCACAATTTATTTATTAATTGCACTACTTAATTATTAGTTATGCGATCTACTTATTAATATTATTAGTATTATTATTTAATTATTGATTGTGCCATTTATTTATTAGTTCGTGCAATGTAATTATTAATTGCTTAGTACGTGACTTTAATACGACAATCCATTTGATTATTCGTCGTTGATTCAATATTACTACGTATTTAGGAATCACGAGACCGAGTATTCCTATTAGTAGGTCTAGCAAGTGATTAGAAATACCTCGTACTGAGATTTAGAGGCGAGCTAATGGACAATTGTGACACCTTCTAGCTTTGGATTGGATGGATGACGCCAATTATGGCCAGGTCTATCGCGCTGATGATGTGGCAGCTTGGATAGATTAAATGAGGCAATGGGCCTTAATCATTGATGGAACGTCAGACAATTGAGATGGGTGATTGAATGAGGCATGGTGCTAGCGATGTGGGCAGTTGAGAGATTTGGTCAGAATTGAGAAGGCTTAGTTAGGGTTTTAGGCTGGTTGTGGACAACCTTAATTAATTAGTTACGCAATTTATTTATTAGTTACGCAATTTATTTGTTAGTTGTGCAATTTATGTATTTAATTGTGCAATTTACTTATTTAATTATGTAATGTTATCCGTGCATTTATTTACTTGTCGGTTTAGGCATTGCTAGATAGTCTTGACGCGTGGGTAGAAATGTGGAATTGGGGGGATCTTAGATCTGAGCTACAAGGCAAGCATTAGATGACAAGGTTGGATTTTGGATATGAAATAGGTGACAAGTGTCAGGTAAGACAATAGTTATTAGGAGGGACGCGATTTGGGACCCTAGGGTGGTTATGTTCCTAGTTTTGGGTTAGGGTTTATTCACTGGGATATTCAAATATCTCACTACCACCCCCCCCCCAGGTCTTGGCGATGGATTCAGAGGATGAGCCAGTTGATCATAAGCATAAGAGGCGAAGTCGTTCGGGGTAAGGAAGCCTATGAAAGACAAGTCGACGCAAGAGATGGAGGACGTGGCTGCATAAGAGATTTCTAGGATGTCTTCTAGTTCACAAAGCATATTGTGCATTTTGTGGGTATGAGATGGCACATAAACAATGTACTAGTTTGATGGTATCAGATGTGCATTTCTATATCTCAGTCTTGGTCAGGAGAGATATATGCGTGTAATTTGTTTCCGCGTGCGTGTTTCATCCGTTTAATTAAAAAGGTCGGCGATAAGTCATGGGTCATTACGAGGATTGTCCGTCGGAGGTGAACTAAGTTCAGGGACCGCGCGCGCTCGGAATCGGGGCGTGACAGCTTGGTATCAGAGCCAGGTTGTAACCTAGGAAAGGTTACCAGTAGGAGTGATAAGGAGCGATATTCGGGCGTGTTGGAGTAAGACGTCAAGGCACTGGACCCTAGGTAAGCCTGATGGTAACTTAGAGACCAGACTGAGACTAGCTCAAGACCCCCACGTGACCTTAGGGTTGGTGTCACCTGTTAGGGTCTGTCGGCACGGTATGGGACGTGTTTAGCAGAACCGAACATCTGACTAGAGACCATAGGATTTGGTCTACGTCCGACTCAATCTGCACGGTATGGGACGTGCGGGATGAGGTCGGATGTATGACGGGTGACTTAACGGTCTGGTTTAGCTGAGTTGGCACGGTCTAGAACGTGTTCAGCAAAGCCGAACCTGGACTTGTGGTGCCGGAGGGCATGTGGCCGTTGATCGGCGTTGCGAGGCTGAGCCTCTCCTGTCGTGACACTGACCGCCTTATGGGAGGGTGTGGGTCCTGTCACCGCCTGCGTGGCGAGAGTGCGTGGTACCGAGAGGGGTAGCCACTGATGCACTGTGGTCGATGACCTGACGAGGTATCGACGGAGGACCCGTGGGGTCAAGTATTGTTATGCTTTATTTGGTGCTGAGTTGCACATATAATGTGTTGAGTAACACAGGTGATTAGTGTATTGTCGAGCATGACACACTAATAATAGCATAACTAAGCACCGCATGTTATCCTTTGCTGTGGACAAATATTATTTCGTAATGATATCCTAGCTATGAATAGTGTGATATTCTGGATGGATGTTGAGATATCTTGCTAGCGGTGATAATGTTGCGATATTGAAACCAAAGTTGGTTGTTTGAGAATGGATAGAGGTTAGAGACCTCCGTGGTTAGAGTGACTGTGAGTCACTTTGGTTGGAGGTGACACTCAAGGAGACCGAGGATTGAGAGTATCCTCCAGTTCTCGAGGACCTCCGTGGCATGATCGCCTAAAAGGCCTAGAGTCAAGAGGTCGTGTTTGCAGTTGATACTGCTGCAGCAAGTGCCGTTGTGACACAGCATTAAGGGCTGCCACTATTTTCGACACCTCTTGTGAGTGTCGCAGCTGAGGGTATTGTGAGCCCTGCCCTTAATCCAATCTAGCCACAAAAGCCAAGGTTAAGGAAAAAGGTGGCGTAGAGTTGGGTGGAGTGATTTTCTAAAATTGAGACCTCCACAGACCTTTGGAAGGTGTGATCCGGTAGTTGCCAGGTTTTGGCTCCGGAGGGATGATAAGCTATGTTCCGATGATGATGTGCATCGTCATGATAAGGTGGTCTTGGCAATTCATCATCTAGGAGATGAGGACAATTGAAAGGTCTGAGACAACTCGAAAGGTACTTGATTATAATGAGCTTTGTAAGCTTACTTGGGTCTTGAGCATGACCACTGGTGGTAGGCCACCAAGGGGACGAATTTTCCCTAAGAGAATAGAATTGATCTGTGACACTGTTGTGAGAGCGTTAGACAAGAAATAATTCTTGAGTACTGCTGAGAGAGTAGAAGGTGGCCGAGATTTTAAGACTCCACCCGAGTTACCTGTCAGTGAAAGAGTTTGTGGCGAGGTTCGCCAAGTTGCCTAGGTACGGCAAGAGGATCGAGGAAGATCCAGTGGATCAAACATTTAGATCCGGTGATAAACCAAAGACTTGATGTTGAACACTAGTCCGCACCACTGGTAGTCCACACCTATGTTGAGGTGAGTTGTAAAGTCTTGAAAATTGAAAGGGACATGGAAAGGATTGATGTCACTTTTGAACCTCGAATTGTCATGAGTTGAGACAATCGCTGACAAGAGTTGATGTCTGGAATTGAGTATGCTACCTCTCCCAGTAAAAGAGATGGTATTGCGAAGTTGATGATATGCTTGAATATTTAGTGCCGCCACTGCAAAAGGTGCCATAAAATTTAGACGGGATTCTATGAGCCCTCTGTTGCTAGGCTTTCAAACGGACTTAATTGGACTGGTTGCGAAACCATTGATCGTAGTCCTCAAGGTTGCAACCCCCTAACATATTAATATGTTGTTGACTAGTGGGTAAAGAATCTGCGAATAGAAGTGGCAAACAAAAGGCAAACCATTTTGTCTTGGCAAGGTACTTAGAGATAGACCTAGCCAGTGAGGCAGGTCCAGCTCCGTAACCAGTTGTGGTGCAACTTGCTACGCGAGCGCCTCAGCATGATGTTAGTTTTTGGCTGGCCTTGGACTGGAGTCATAACCAACATTCTTGTTGACAAAAGTAGTGGGAAAGAACTTGCAGATAATGCATATTGACTAACCAAGTTTGCCAAGTACAAACCTCTGGAAGTCCACATGTTTTGGAATGGAGATGGTCGCTCAGCAAAAGCTGTAGTGAGGTTTAATGATGTTTGGCATGGATGTATTAATGCAACGGAGTTGAGAAAGAATTTGAAACTGAGAATCATGGGAAGAAAGGGCTGGAATGCACAGAAGACATGGCTTGAATCGAGTGCACGTGGTTGGTGTGCACGGTCAAAGGACTATCATGCAGATGGGCCAGTCAGAGGCTACCTCTGCCAGACTAAGAAGTCGCGAACAACCTCTGACATTATTCGTAAAGCAACTTAAAGTAGACATAGAATTGTCGCGCATCTAGCCAATAAGATTGAGTTGACAAATGAAACCTTGGAGAGATTATAGTCCAAGTACAATGAGAAGACTTTGCCGCTAGAAACAAGCTTCACTCTAATTGTGTGGAAGGAACAAGGATGATGCAACACCTTCAACATGACAAAATACAAAGGATATTGCTAGAGCAACAGAAGCTTAGCGATGAGTGGGAAAAAGAAGGAAATATCAGTCTCTCTTTATTGTTCAGACAATAAAAGCCTGATAGAAAAGGGCAACATAATGTTTGAATATTGGAAGTGCTTACCTTCATGTACTCCCCAAGGCAAGACAATTGGTTTGAAAACTTAGCAGTCGATAGGTTTTGGTAGTCCGGTGACAGATGTATGCTGAGTTCTTAAATTGTCATTTTGGAGCGATGTGTAAAACAATTCCCTCCAATTGGCATTAATAGAGCATAAAAGAGCTGATGAAAAGGTTCTTATGCTGTTGAAGGACAAACGAGGGAGAAAGAGGAGGCCCTAAGTAAGATCCTTGAGTTGGAAAGGCAGCTTGACGCGAAACAGAAATTGGAAATGGAAATTGAAGAGTTGAAAGGGAAAGTAGAAGTCATGAAACACCTTAAAGATCAAGATAATAGAACTCTTCAAAAGAAGATGGATGAGTTGACTAACTCGGAGGATTTCAATAGGGCCATCGTTAGTAAAAAGCACCAGAACAATGATGCACTGCAAGAAGCTCGTAAAAAATTAATCTAGAACTTGATTGACCTGCTAGGTGCACGCCCAATTATTGGGATCTAAAGAATAAGGGGAGCTTGATGATAAGATGTTTCTGACTGCTTGCAAGAAAAGATCAACAGATCAGGAAGCACCATTGCAGGCCATTACATAATGCTCTTTGTGGCAGTCGTGAGTGAATTCGTAGTGGTAACCATTCAAGACCGTTGAAATCAACGAGAAAACCTATATTAAAAACTGCAAAAGCTTAAGGAAGAGTGAAGCAAGGAAGTCCACTCAGCAGTCGTCTTAGCTTTAGAAGAGATGAACAAATGTAATCCGAGCAGACGGAGCTAGAAGAGGGTTGACTAACGCTTCAGCATCAGCGATTTGGTCAGGTCAAATTGATACGTTGTCCCTAGTATTGCATTGTACAAAGGACTAGGATGGATCTTAGTGTAGCCTGATCGAATCGAAGGACACGCGTCAGAATAGTTGAAGCTTCATGAGCAAATGATGCGACCATGTAACTTGAAGTTTGCTACAATCCTCTATACGCGAAGATTTGAGGCACAAATTGTGCAGGAATGAGTTCACGATCTTCACGGATCATTAGAATCTCAAATACTTATCATCACAAGAAGGAATTGATCATGAGACCACACTATTAATGGAACGACCTAAGGGTCGATGTGGCAAGACAAATAACTAAGATGCCTGATCATTAACTAGTGAAGGCTTAGCTTGGTAAGCTAGGAGGCCTACTAAAATCTCTAGAGATTCCCGAATGGAAATGAGAATACGTCACTACGGATTTTGTGACAGATCTGCCTAGGAGCTCAAGAAGTCATAATACAAGTTGGGTCATATCAAATGGACTGACCAAACCGATTCATTTTTGGGATTAGTGTACAGAGTCTTACGGACAAGAAATATAAAGCTTTGAACATTGCAAATTGGGAAGCCACATTGTCTTCAAGGTGTCGTCTATGATAGGAACACCTCGTCTAGAGAAGATAAAACAAGTGTTAAGACTGAGGGATTATGGATAGAAGTTGTCCCTTGGATAAGGTTCTAAGGAATATGAGATTGATGACTAAGTGTCATAATCAGGAGAGACTATCCTGGGGTAAATCCTCATGATGTGAGAATCTTCAGACATATTTTATCAGAGTGGCGCAGAGGAAGCATGATGGACTCTAGATGTTGTTAGTTTTTCCTTCGAGGTAGGATGACTACTAGAGGAAGGTTGCCAAAATCTCCTAGCAACAGTGATAGTGTGTTAGTAGAGGGACCAACTGGGAAGAAACCCTCGACAAAGGAATCCTTAGAGATGTTGCGAGGGAGAGTCATGGCTACACCTAAGAAGCTAAGACTGCAAAGTGGGGGCTAGGTTTGTCCTCGATGTTGAATTTTGAGGAATTCGAGGAGGACGACTTAGCGTCGTCAGTTGGGGAGACCGATCCAGGTGATGATTCGATAAGTTAGATCATCAGATATTAAATTAGATGAATTTCGAGGACGAAATTCTTTTAAGGGGGGAAGATTGTCACGGCCCCACCTTCTCTCTCCTCTCTCCTCTCCCATTTCTCCTCTTCACACGCCAACCCTCCCATCACTTTCTTTGACTTTTGACTCCCTCTTTTCTCTTTCCTCTGCACACGCCTCCCCCCTGCAGACTTGACCCCCCATCCCATCTCTCTCTCTCTCTCTCCTTTCCCTTTCCCCTTCCCCTCTCAGTCTTCTTCTCCTTCGTCTCCTTCCTTATTCTTTATTTTTCCTCTGGTTTTCCGCGGCTGGCCGAACGTTGCTGCTTCCCTTCATCCCAGCTTTAGCCGTTGCTGCTCCGAAGCGACCTCCGCGTCTGCTCCTCCGCCGCCTCGCCTCTGCTCGTTGCGCCACCACCTTAACGTCGCCTTCTTAGCCTACTTCTTTGCTCGCCATCTCAGCTGGAGCTCCGCCCCAGCTCAGCCGTCCCCAGCGCCACGGGCCGTTCGGCCACGCAACGCCGTTTCGAGCTACCCCCCAACCAACGATAAGCCGCCGTCGCCGTTCAACCGACGTCTCCGGCCCCGACCAGCCAAGTGCAGGCTTGAGTCGAGCTTGGGACCCCTCGCCGGAGTATCACCCGCCTCTGCCACCTCTCCCGTGTGCTTGGCCACGTCAGCGCCGCGAAGAACTGCTACAACCGCCCTCGTCGGACCCTCGCCGGAAAAGTCGCCAAAGTCTCGCCGGTGCCGGCGCCGACGCCGGAGGCCCCTAAGCATGGGCCTCTCTCCAGCAGTGTTGGGCCAAGGTTAATGGGCCCTAGTAAGCCCAACTCGGCCCAAGAAAAAGAAGGAAAGAAAAGAAAAAGGAAAAGGAAAAAAAAAGGAAAAGAAATGAGAAATAGAAAAGGAGAGAATAAAATGAAAGAAAGAAAAAGAGAAGGAAAAGGGAAAGAAAATAGAGAAATTTCGTGGACCGCCGCTAGTTGCTTGAAGACGCTAATTGATGTGAGTGGGCTCTAAACCTTTATTAGGCGCATTTACTGCTTTACTAGAAAATAGCTAGAATGGCTAGGACTATTAGAATTCCTAGAAATTAGGATTGATTGACTGATTGTTTGATCGATAGATTAGTCGAATAGAACGGTTAGTTTGGTCAATAATAGTTATTATTAATTGGCGTGTTGAGGTGCCAAAGGCACAAGTTTTGTGAAAGTTGAGAAAATTCAACTTTGTTGTGACGGTGGAACAGGTACGAATGAGGAGGCTCGACAGGGTCGGCCACGTACCTCCCGGAAAATGAGTGTATTTAATTAGCCCTGTTGATAATTATTTCCGTGGTACATTTTAATTAAATTCGCAATTTAATTATTAGTTGTGTAATTTATTTATTAATTGCGCTACTTAATTATTAGTTATGCGATCTACTTATTAATATTATTAGTATTATTATTTAATTATTGATTGTGCCATTTATTTATTAATTCGTGCAATTTAATTATTAATTGCTTAGTACGTGACTTTAATACGACAATCCATTTGATTATTCATCGTTGATTCAATATTACTACGTATTTAGGAATCACAAGACCGAGTATTCCTATTAGTAGGTCTAGCAAGTGATTAGAAATACCTCGTATTGAGATTTAGAGGCGAGCTAATGGACAATTGTGACACCTTCTAGCCCTGGATTGGATGGATGACGCCAATTATGGCCAGGTCTATCGCGCTGATGATGTGGCAGCTTGGATAGATTAAATGAGGCAATGGGCCTTAATCATTGATGGAACGTCAGACAATTGAGATGGGTGATTGAATGAGGCATGGTGCTAGCGATGTGGGCAGTTGAGAGATTTGGTCAGAATTGAGAAGGCTTAGTTAGGGTTTTAGGCTGGTTGTGGACAACCTTAATTAATTAGTTACGCAATTTATTTATTAGTTACGCAATTTATTTGTTAGCAATTTATGTATTTAATTATGCAATTTACTTATTTAATTATGTAATGTTATCCGTGCATTTATTTACTTGTCGGTTTAGGCATTGCTAGATAGTCTTGACGCGTGGGTAGAAATGTGGAATTGGGGGGATCTTAGATCTGAGCTACAAGGCAAGCATTAGATGACAAGGTTGGATTTTGGATATGAAATAGGTGACAAGTGTCAGGTAAAGACAATAGTTATTAGGAGGGACGCGATTTGGGACCCTAGGGTGGTTATGTTCCTAGTTTTGGGTTAGGGTTTATTCACTGGGATATTCAAATATCTCACTACCACCCCCCCAGGTCTTGGCGATGGATTCAGAGGATGAGCCAGTTGATCATAAGCATAAGAGGCGAAGTCGTTCGGGGTAAGGAAGCCTATGAAAGACAAGTCGACGCAAGAGATGGAGGACGTGGCTGCATAAGAGATTTCTAGGATGTCTTCTAGTTCACGAAGCATATTGTGCATTTTGTGGGTATAAGATGGCACGTAAACAATGTACTAGTTTGATGGTATCAGATGTGCATTTCTATATCTCAGTCTTGGTCAGGAGAGATATATGCGTGTAATTTGTTTCCGCGTGCGTGTTTCATCCGTTTAATTAAAAAGGTCGGCGATAAGTCATGGGTCATTACGAGGATTGTCCGTCGGAGGTGAACTAAGTTCAGGGACCGCGCGCGCTCGGAATCGGGGCGTGACAAACGTGATATTTTTTTATCAATGATTTGAGCCCCGTGACTTGCTGGAAGTCTAGTCGTCATTTGAAATAAAAAAAATTCAAATTCCAAAAAAAAAAGAAGGGGTCTAATTGTGAAGGTGACAAGCCCTCGCACAAAGGCCCCATGGTCAATCGACTATAGAGGCCCCATGGCCGATTGATCTATTTTCCCCGATGGAGGCAAAGAAGCGGTAAGTGCGGCCGAGGCTTGACTGCCAGAATGCTACACAATGGTGGGCACAGTAGCCCCTAGCCATAGGCCGGTGACCCTCGCCCTACTCAAGGAGGGCCACAACTCTCTTCCAAATTTGGCTAAAGGCCTGTAGGGGCCCTCACCGGCCGTTGGCAAGGGTCGCTGACCCATGACTGGGGGCTAGTGACCCCCATCGACCGTGCCCAACCTCCTCGGCGAGGGTAGTGGCGAGGCGCCGTCACCTTTGCCTTTTTTTATATAAAGAATAAGTAATGTTTAATTTAATTGAAAAGCTACATGGAATATATTTTTTAAGTTTTTTATTGTTTTAAGCGTTGATTTGGCACTTCCAGCAATCACATCTTTTTTGGCCGGAGTTGGCATTTAAGTGGTCATTTTCTCCGATTTTGTACTTAAGTGATCCAACGGAAACTTTTGGCATTAAAGTGAGCATTGTACACAACTTATGGCATTTGTAGTGTCCCCATCCTAGAAATACTATGTTTCATCCAATAAAACTTCTCTAGTAAGAAAACAATCAAGTCGTTTATGGTCTATTTACTTGATTTTTATGTAATTTCGTGTCTACCAGGCGACAACTCTGGAAAAGTCATGGGAAACCAGAAAAAAGAAAAACAAAGAAAACAAAGAAAAAAAATTCCCAAATATACTCCTGAGGCGACCAGCAAACCTCTCGTCGTCGTGTCTCTCGCCGCCAACGTTGCCACCGGCCAGGTGCCACATTGTTGTGTCCGCTCACGGCGGCGTCCAACCAAGGCAGCGCTTGAAAGGCGATGCCAATGGCCATGGAAAATGGGCAGATTTGGAGGTGAAATTTAGGGGCCTGCAACCTCCGAGCATGCATAAGATGATGAATAGTGAAAAGATAAGAAAAAGAAACAAAAGATAGAAATGTTTATGGGCAAAAATGCCGCTGCTAACATTGCTAGCCAGACCGGCGAAGATTTGGCCGGCCAAAACCCTCATATGAGACTATAAGATTATGTCAAAATTTTATTTGACGTTAAATTAGAAACTTTAACTATTTCTTTAAGAAAACGTTTACTCTAAACCCTCTTTTGAGGTAATGCATTTATAATGAGCTCTTGTTTAAAATTTTACCAAACATTTGTGTTGCGATTCATCGCGACATTGTCAAGACATCAAATTACAATAGTTTGTAGTAGTTGATGTGGCAATGAAGTAACCTGGGATGAATCGAAATTTGGATAAATTAGGACAAGTATAATGTTGTATAGGATCACGGATTAGTGAAAATCTCTCACTACCTTACATTGAAAAGATCAGTTTGCCCAATTTTTCCTCCTGCCGAGCTGCTCAAACATTTCTATGTCCCTTCTCTATGTGGGCCTAGCAATGCATTAGACTTGATCCAGTCTGGCTTTAGCTCACTCTTTTTTATTTGTGCCTTATGGTTCTAACTTTTCGTTTTTTGAATATATGCTAATTGTCACTAAGATATTACTTGGGACTCTTATTTAAGGGTGAACTAAAATCACATGTAATATTTAATAACTTTATAGAAATTAATATAAAATTTTCAGAAAGTTGACAATATACATGCAAAAAACATCCACATCAGTGCTAATTATGCAACATTTAACAAGTGCCAGCCAAAATTTGTTCAAATGATTATATTGATAAACAGTCAAAAGACTTAATTTTAAATTTGTCATATTGAAGTTTGAGACAAATTTGATATTTATATGATATATTTACGGCTTTATTAGTGATTTTGTTTTCAGCATTCATGTTATCCCTCTCTCTATCTTCTCTCCCTCTCTCACAACAATCCCGACTAACTCAATTTGCCAGGGCAGCAATTAGCATCTCATGGAGGAGACATTTAATGTGGGCTAACATTACAGTGTTGCAGGAAGTACCTACCTTTGTATCTATATAAAAGGAAAAAGAGGAGGTTTATCGTGAGAAAGATTAAACCTTGAAGTATGATTTACCTAATTGAGTAATACTATTTATCTAAGGCAAAAAAAATGGGGTAAGGATCAAGCATGAATCCAATGACTACATGTCATAAGAGAAAAAAACAAATGATGAAAGTTTATTTTATGATTGCGCGTTCAAACATTACTTTCATTGATGTGACAATTGATTCGTTTTTTATCATATGATGGAGTGAAGTGTGAAAGGGTGCTTCTTCATCGTGTTTGATTTTGCTTTTGCTACCTCCAGGGAATAATGCCGTATCTACCAAAACTATCAAAAATTAAAAACAATAAGATGGATTGATAATCTACAAAGATATGTGGACCTGAATATACTCAAACCGATGGATAGACTCCAATATAAGTGGACCTGATTATTCTTCTGCATGGGGTTGGAGGATAATAGGAAAGGTCTTCTCCCTAATAAGTTTAAAATTAGTACAGTTAAAAATCCCAAAACAATAGTATCGAGATCCACTTATCTCAAACTCATTAAAGTCTCATAAAACGTTCTGTTCAAAAAATGTGTCAACACATGTGGAGCATTTAGGTCGGATCTGTCATCCTCCACATCAGATCTGTCTTACAATGCTTAAAAGGATTGTTGAAATGCATGCCTTTCTAATGTGGCATTGAACAAAATATTAAAGGAGAGTGCATGTGGATGAAGAGTACCGATTCAAGATTTCTTCTTATTAGATGAAAATTAGTTTAGGACAAAATTACCGTGGCTATAATCCAAAATTCAATGTAAGTTTAAGTCACCAAATCAATTACATTGCCCACTTATGACTGCAGCAGTTTCTTTGAAAGCTTCTTAATCGGGCCAAGTTTCTAGAAATTAATGTGACCTTCTTAAATCGCAAAACGGCCTTCCTAATTAGCAGAAAGTTGCGACCTTTTGGTCTTCCACTTCATTTTGTCCGGGAGGCTCTGTCGACCACTGGGCTGACGAAGAAAGTATAATTATCATTCTTGTTGAACGTTTGAACTGTAGGAGCATTTTGGTACGTGAGCTTGAATCTCATTCCTTCAAATTATGGTAAGATGGCGAAGGCACCATTTTTTCTCCCTCTTCTTTAAATGTCTTCGCAATATATAAACATGAAATCTGATTGAAACCTGAGTCAACACAACCCGCGCATGTCATCAGCAGTCCCAATCTCTCCTCCCATTCGCAAGCATGTCACTGACACACAAATCCTTCCGCTCTCTCTTTCTTTTTCTCCTCTTCGTCTTCGCTGAATCCACCCTCTCGTCATCTTCCTCCTTTAACTCCATCCAAAACCTCCTCCAAAGCCAAGGCTTGCCCGTAGGGCTCTTTCCACACGATGTCAAGTCGTTCACACTCCACCTAGATGGCCTCCTTGAGGTCCTCTTGGACCGTCCATGCCTGGCCAAGTTCGACACCAGAGTATACTTCGACAGCGTTGTGAGAGCCAACCTCACTTACGGTAGCGACAGAAAAACCATATTTAGCATAAAAATCGTCTCTTTCTTGAGGTGTTTCCCTGTTCTGATATTTTTGGCTTTCGGGTTTTGATTGGTGTTAGGTAAGCTTATGGGAATGGAGGGCCTGTCTCAGAAGGAGCTGTTTTTGTGGCTTCCAGTGAAGGATATCATAGTGGACGATCCGTCTTCTGGTGTCATAGTGTTTAATATTGGGTTGGCTTATAAGCAGCTCTCTCTTTCCCTCTTTGAAGACCCTCCCGTGTGTAAGCCTCCAGGTCTGTCTGTCTGTCCGTCTGTCTGTCTGTCTGTCTGTCTCTCTCTCTCTCTCTCTCTCTCTCTCTCTCATCCTTTGTTGTTACGGCAGAAAAAAATAACGTCGGAATTTGTTTAGTTTCTCGTGCTCTGTTTGAGAGCCTGAAACAGATTGTCATTAATTTATTTCTTTTCTGTTTTGTACTGGTGTTGCAGATTCGGAGGTTCTGCAGCCAAATATTGTGAGGAAGAAAATTGGATTTGAAGCTCTGAGATGATGAGTTGGTTCCCTTTTCTTTTCTTTTTTGCGGTTAGAGAATTTACAGTTCATACAGCATATTTTGGGAGTTTTGGGTGTTTGCTTTCACTTTTTTTCTTTCCCTTCTGAGGTATGCTTGTAAAATCCACAAGGAAATGAAGTTCGTAATTTAGAAAGATGAAAATTGCAAACAGAGTTATGGAAATTGTGTTTTGTGGATGAGTTTGTGAATCAAAGTTGGTGAAACCCCCAAGCCATTTGGTTCAAGTTCGCTCATCCCTCTCGTGTTTATACTCCTGCTGTTCACATTTCTTTTTCCTTTTCACTTCTCAATCGATGGATATTACAAGCTTCGTAGGCTTGCAATGCGTACGGGACGTTGGCACGATCTGATCTATAGTTGCAGAAGTTGTCTCAAATTTTGGGATCCTACAAGCTTTCCTTCCCAGAAAGTAGAATTCGTGAAAGGAAAAACTTTTGTTACGATTTTTACCACAATTTCAAATTTGATATAACTTCCAATCACATAACAGTTCGCAAACTATGAAGGTGTACCTGTCGTGATGCGTCAGTTGCCATTTTTTACATCGGCCTGACGGCAAATTCCAAGCGTTTGTAATGGTTTGATAAGCTAGGACAAGTTTAATGATGTATCAGATCATGGATTAGTGAATCTTTGTTGATTTGTCCGCGTCATCTCTCCCACTCGAGGGAGAATATCTTACGTTGTACGTGTTTTTTGTGGGTTTAGCAATGGATCATGTCTGATAATTAGGTCGAGATTAGCCTTGGCACGCGCAACCATACCAAATACTTTATCATTTTTAACTTGTTATGGAAATTCAATGATGAACACTATGATTTGACTTGTGACTTCTGTTTAAGACAATATACATGAGACATCTCGAAATATATCATTATGAATGTACCAAATCATCGCAAGGTTTTTCTATTATTCTTTTTTTAAGTTTAACGCATATATACTTGCAATTACAGAAAAAAAAAAACTAAGATAAAAGTCATTAACTCCAACTAAGAAATTACACACGTTTCTTGCCACTAGATTACGACCAAGTATGATCTACCTAATTGCATAAAATTACAACATTGGACTAGGGTTAAAGAACGAGTCTAATGACTATGGATCTATTTATTTCGTGAAAAATATTTTTCTCATTTTCCGGCTTTTGAATCGTTTAGGAAAATGAGTCAACTTGAAGTCTATATTTAATTTCAAACAAATGATTTCCTCTCTAAAAAAATAGAAATCATTATTTCCAAAATATGGCTAAATTTCAGCATTTGGACAAAAAATTATATGTTGGGGGACAAGAACCCCAATGCTTATTCTCGAGTCCTTTGATAGCGACCTTGGGCGGGGAACGAGCCCGTTGGGGTTCATTGAGGCCAAGCTCAAGCTCAAGCTCAAAGAGACCAACTCGAAACCTCGATGCTCAGGCCTGGGTTCATAGAGATTGGACTCAGTATACCAATGCCCATGGCCAGGCCTAATATTTCAGTACCTTTGCTTGATTCTCTAGCGCATGGGCCCAAGTCCATCGAGGCTAGGTTAGGGATGTCGATGCGGCCCTAGAGGCTAGGCTTGAGACCCTAACATTCACGTCCAAGCCTATCAAGGCTAGACTTGTGTCCTTCAAGGTCACCCCCAAGTCCTCCACACTTGCCCTGAGTTCATTAAGACTAGGATTGGGGGGATTGAGACCCTGAAGCCCATGCCCTAATCCTTAGTGCCTGGGTCCATCAAGGCCAATCCTAGGTCCTTAGCGCTTGAGTCGGGAGGCTAGTCTTGGGACTTTGGTGCTTATACTTCAGCCGCCTATGCACAAGTTATTAATGCCGGAATAACATATATCCATTTAGAAATTTCGAAATCAGATTTTTCTTAACAAAATGATGAAAAATATTTTTCTGTTCATTTTTAGTTTCAATGAAATACTGAAAAATATTATCATTTTTCTGAATTTTCTTCAGAAATATCATATATTCTGTCAAAAATAAAGGGAGCCTACATGTCACAAGATGTTGCCTCAAAGAGCCGAAGAATTTATGAGACAAAAAAAGATTAATAATTGAAGTTTACGTTATGATTAGGCGTTCCATCGTTTCCGGCATTTATGTGGGCTTCGATTCGTCGTTTGTTCTATGACAAAAATATGTGGTACCTCCGGAGAAAGGATGTCCTACAGCTCATAGAAGAAGCAAGTATCTGCCTAACAATGACAAAAGAGAAACTATAAAAATCGATTTGATAAACTACAACATATGTGGACCTGAATATTATTTCACTTGCAATTGGAGGACAATAAGGAAACGGCTCCTCTGTAATAAATTTAAAGATTGATACCATTAAAAATCTCCCGTCGATATCCTCAAGACACATTTATTTCAAATTGAATCCGGTCTCAACAAGAATCTAAAATCGCTACCTCGAATCCAAATTTACCGTCCGTCGGTATCCTACCAAATATTTCGATAATAGAGATACATATCTATGCATGTGAATTTTCCAATTCCAGTCCGTCATTCTCCACATTAAATCAATCCCATAGCCATCTTTCAAATGTGTTGAATCGGACGGAACGCCAACGGAACATAATTCGTTGAAGATAAACGTATTGCGGTATACTACTTCGAGAAAATTTTAACCATATTAACCCAAAATTTAATGCTATGTCCAAGTCACCAAATCATTTACATCGATTTACCTATGACTTTACCGCTTCCTGATTTTGACCGTAACAGCTCATTTGAAAAAGCTCTTCAAATGGGACCCGAGTTCCCGGTAATCAATGTGGCTTTTCGTAAAGGGCAAACAAGTGGCGACCTTTAAGGACTTCCACTTCATTTTGTAGGGAATGCTCTGTCGAGCACTAGGCTGACCAAGGAAATGTAATTTTATTCGATTTCTCTTGTTGAACATTTGAATTTTAGGAGCATTTTTGTACATGAGAAAATAAAATAAAGTATATATTTACCAGCCGAACATTTGAATTAAAAATTTAATTCTTAGAATCTCATTCCTATATATATATATATATTAGGAGCATTTTTATACATGAAAAAATAAAATAAAGTATATAATTGCCAGCCGATTATATGAATTAAAAATTCAATTCTTGAATCTCATTCCTATATATATATAATTTAGGAGCATTTTTTATACATGAGAAAATAAAATAAAGTATATATTTGCCAGCCCGTCATTTGAATTAAAAAGTCAATCGCATTCCTATATATATTTATATAATTTAGGAGCATTTTTTATACATAAGAAAATAAAATAAAGTATATATTTTCCAGCTGATCGTTTGAATTAAAAATTCAATTCTTGAATCTCATTCCTAATATAATTATTTATATTCCCTCGGTTCTTAATTCATTTGCAATATATCAACACTGAAAGCTGGGTCAACACACAGCACGCCCATGTCATCAGCAGCCCCAAGCTCTCCTCCCAATCCAATCACAAGAATGTCACTGACACGCGAATCTTTCCGCTTTCTCTTTCTCTCCCTCCTCTCCGTCTTCCCTGTATCCACCCTCTCGGCGTCTTCCTCCTCCAGCTCCATCCAGGACCTCCTCCAAAGCCAAGGCTTGCCCGGAGGGCTCTTCCCACAGGATGTCAAGTCGTTCACGCTCCACCCAGATGGCCTCCTCGAAGTCCTCCTGGAGCGCCCGTGCCTGGCCAAGTTCGACACCGGAGTCTACTTCGACAGCGTTGTGAGAGCCAACCTTACTTATGGTAGCGACAGAACAACCAGAAATTTGGCGTAAAGTTCGTCTCTTTCTTGGGGTCTTTCTCTGTTCTGATGTCTTTGGCTTTTGGGTTTTGATTGGTGTTAGGTAAGCTTATGGGAATGGAGGGCCTGTCTCAGAAAGAGCTGTTTTTGTGGCTTCCAGTGAAGGATATTATAGTGGACGATCCGTCTTCTGGTGTCATAGTGTTTGATATTGGAGTTGCCTATAAGCAGCTCTCTCTTTCGCTCTTTGAAGACCCTCCTGTTTGTAAGCCTCCAGGTCTCTCTCTCTCTCTCTCTCTCTCTCTCTCTCTCTCTCATCCTTCTTTGTTAAGGCAGAAAGAAAAAGTTGGAATTTTTTAGATTATTGTGCTCTGTTGAGAGCCTGAAACAGATTGTCATTGATTTAGTTCTTCTATGTGTTGTACTAATGTTGCAGATTTGGAGGTTATACAGCCAAATATTGGGAGGAAGAAGATTGGATTTGAAGCTCTGAGATAAAAGTTTCTTTTCTGTTTCTTGGAGAATTTATAGTTCGTAACAGCATCTTTTGGGAGTTTTGGGTGTGTGCTTTCACTTTTTTTCTTTTCCCTTCTGAGGTTTGCTTGTAAAAATCCACAAGGAAATGAAGTTCGTAAATTAGATAGAAGAAAATTGCAAACAGAGATATAGAAACTGTATGTTGTGGATAGTCTGCGAATCATAGTTGGTGAAGCCCTCGAGCCATTCGGAAGATCATACTATTCAATCTTTTGATCCTGGTTGCTTGTTCTTAACTTTCTTTTATAAAGCATAAGAAAAAGAGAGAAAGAAATGTCACAAATTGATCTCACTTACCTTCGTCTATTGGTCGAGCCATTTTATGGAATATGACTGAAGATTAATTTCATGCAGGCATAGACCCTGTTCTCTCCTGAGCACGAGAAACCTCATTATATTGTATCACAATTATGCTTCTTTTGTTCTCTGCTGCCACAGTTTAATAGGTAACTTTTGTTATTTCATACAAATGCCGATGAAGACTCATGACAAATTGTGCGGACATATGAGGCAGCATATATGAAATTAACAGCAACAATGTAAGGGGTCTACGAAATCATCGAAAAGCTGGATATAATTATGGAATCAAGACTGAGTTGAACTTGAAGATCATACTTGAAGAATAAGTCATCCCTATTAATCTGTCATATGCAGGAAGATGAGTCTATACAGTGTGTCGGAATTGTCAATTGCTTCATAAGCTCCAACTTCCGAAGAAAAGATGTAACTCGCATATGCTTTTCCAGGATAACATTTCACACTAATTCAAATCTTTTGGCATGAATAGGCGAGACAATTAAATCAACTTCCAGTGCGGTTATTCAACCTACAATGCATACTTTACAGCGCATGCATGATCATGGAGTTTCCAAAAAGTTGGATTTTCAAGACTATTGATTACGGCAATCGCAACTGGAGAAATCTTGGTCTTCAGTGGGACTTGGGCGGCCTAAGTGTGAACGGTGTCTAGTCAAAACAAGGGACAAAACAAAATAAACGAAAGCTTTTTAATTTGAAAACACGGGCTCTGCTTTGCCATATGTCTGCATCGCTACATTATATTAGTATGACCTCTCTCTTCGCCAGAGCTCTACTTTAATTTTGTATCATTCTTAAAAAATTTTAATCTCCGGCAACCTGCAGTTGTTTCTTTTAGCTATTTGCTCACTACTTTACTCAAACCACACTTCAATGGTAAGATTTTATTTTGATACTGTTTTCAGGTACCTTAACTTGTGTTGCGTATTAGCTACAACTTCTTTGCTTTCCTTTCTTTTTTCTTTGTTTTGTGTGCTTACTCAGGCCAAAGGTGTTTTAGGTGCACTTAAAGCAGGGATACTTCCAACCTCCCTCATCTTCTCCACTGGATCTGTTTGTAGTGTACCAGTTGATTGGATACTTCCACAGTTGGATTACCAAGTAGATAGCATGGTTAAAAAGTACTGCACAAAACTTTCTGGAATAGTTTTGGCTATAACTGAAGTTCATCGACTGCGATATTGTTTCTCAAGTAAGTTTGAACTGCATCCTATATGGTGAAAAGATTTAGGTTGTTACAAATGATTTACCTAATATCCTACTGGAACAATCTGTTGGTGCATATATGAGTTGTGATTATCTGTAATGCCTGACCAAGGCAACAGACTAATTGCTTGTCAAAAATCAGTCTGCACTTAAGAACAGGGGAGAAAATTATCAAACTACCTCACCTCATGAGTATACCACGTAAGAGATCGATACAGTCTTAGCATCATGGAGTCATTACTCAATGTGATCATTCTAAAATAAGCCCTCAACCAATATCACATACAAATTGCCCGTTTTCTATTTGCAAATGCACTAAAATTACCTCTATTACATGATGCACTAATCCCTGCAGAGACCTGATGCCCATTTCGTGTGCCATTCACAATGGCTGGTCTATTTTGTTCTTGACATCTGGAATAAACGTGAGATGTGAATGACTCGAAACTTTTGAGATTCTCAGACATGATCAGTCTCTTTTCTCTTTCTTGTAACCCGTAGGTAGCACAAAACTACTACGACCAATACCATCACAAATCCTCCAAGGATCACATCCCCACCGGCTGCCCCGGAGGAATGATGCCTCTGTACTCTTCTCGTGGCTCTCATCACTGGAGCTTCTGCCATCACGCTTGATCCAATCCCACCTTCAGATGGAGTGGGGCTCAGAGCAGGTGTATATAAACTTCTCTCCACCGGTAATCCTGACATGCCTAAATTGTCATTTGCCCTTGTCTTGGCCACGAACATGGAAAACATGGCTAATGCAATATACATGACTTGATGCAGCCGAGCCATGTAATTGCTGCCTTGAAGGTTTTTTGGGCCAAGATGTAGAGAAATGCAAATATATGAGACATGAGAGGTTTATTTATAAGGGAACAGGTAGAATTGAATTGATCCCTTCTTTGTAAAGTAATCTCGAAAAAGTTGGTAAGACCACGGTCTGAAGACAGAAAATCAAGGACAGCGTGTGGAAAAACAGGCGACAAGATTTAGGCAGATGGTTTAGCATTTAACATGGGGAGGTTGTGTTTGGATAGGTTTGATCTGAGGAAACATCTTAGGAGTATGTATCAATACTGAAGTTATAATTTTATATGCACGGCCAGTGAAGAGGATGGATTGTCAGATTACAAAAGACAAGCCAGAACACTGTTGTCTCTCTGACACAGTCTCAGGATCGTTCAGCATTCTTGTGAAGAAGAATTTTATTAAATTAGAATCTTTTTTCCCTTTTGCGGGGAATATCTCTCTGTCTTGCTGGATATGTCAAGCTTTATTACGAAGGGACAACCTTGTGCTGACTGTAAACAAGTCGGTGAATCGGAATATATGAAGTATCATCTGGAAAATCAGTCATGTGGAATTGAAAAGATTGCGAAGTTTGTACCTTGATGTAAAATGTGAGGAGTTTTTAGTGAATCTGTCTTGAGGCAAGAGTCAGATCACATTATAAAACTCTGAAGGGTATCCCGTGTTCCTGATTTTTTTATTGCCTCTCCAGACAGGCATGATTAACTGAAGACAGCTTATTACTTCAGTGTCTCACTTCGAGGGTCACTTATTATCACACAGGATGCACTAAAAATGAATTATTTGTTTAATTTATTCTGCCCATTCAGAGAGATCTTTAATTCTACATTACATCCATCACCTTGTCGTTACTTGTCGAAAATGTAACTCAAATTCTTATGCAAGGACTTCAAGCTTTAATCTGACTTTCCAAAGGCTAAATTCAAGGAGTTAATTCCCTACTCTTTACATAAATCATAAATGCATAGGATAATGTACTTCGGGCAAAAGAACAGAACATAGAACATGTTTCCCTCCTTTTATTATGCCTGGAAATGCTTCCTGGTTATCAAACTTTATGGCTGATTAATGCCTTTGATGATCTCTTGGAGCAAGTCTTTGGTCCGTGAAGCCTTAAGCATTTCGCCAGATGCCCCCTGAAAACAAACCACAAAAAACCTAATCACATATCATTGATCAACCATGTTCAATTGCCAAAGAAGGTTATTTACTCTTATTGACCTACCTCCATACAAGACAATATGAGCATCACGCCTTTAAATGTGGTGACGCTGGTATCTGTCAGTTCGAAACCACAAATGCTCAGCGTCTCCAAGAACTTGGTGAATCGGCTGCTTCTCTTTGGGATTATGATCTTAACCCACAACTTATATTCGTCGATGCTGGTCACCTGAACATCTGGCTGTGCACCCACCAACAAAGTGTTAAACCAATCAGTTTTAAAAGTCAGCATAAAAAGACGATGCAGCGTCGAATTTCTAAACCTTAATCCCGTTTGCTTCCATATCTTGTGCTGCGTCTATCCCATGGACCAATGCCTGTGGCCCGTCTTCACAGGGTGCCTCCGTTTCGAGAAGTTGGTCGCTCAGGGCCTCCACATTCTTCTGCAGCTCCACTATGTAACTCACTGCGTCATCTAAAATTGTTGCCATGTTCATCTGACAGACAGAAAAAGCACACAAAAATCGCGGGGTCAGAATCTACACTCGTTTGTTCTGCACAAAAAATGATAAGTAGGTTTGTGGGTATTTGCATTTGTAATTTTGGGGACTAATGAGCGTAGCGTCAGGAGCCTCTGGCTCAGCTTTAATCGCCTCCGCCTCTCAGCTTCCAGATTCTTGGACGTGTACCGAGTGTCATCGTCATTTTCCTCAAGCTGCGCTTGGCCGATCCTTCCGTTTTCACATCCTGCAATTTCACTTAAGCACAGGCCGTCCATGGCACAAATCAAGGATGGACTGAACTTCGAGTGAGTGGCCAATTGGGATAAAAATCTTGCTGAGGCGGTGACTTTGAGAATGAGAACTACTTGAGCCGGGAGCTTGGTCTTGGATTGGTTATATAAAGCTTAACCTCACAAGAGTAACATGCCATGTGGGAGAGAAATTCTGTTGCTTGCTGTGAGTTCTCATCCTGCTGCAAATCTGTTGGGTAGTTCAGTCCAGTTGTTAAACTCCTTGCTGTTGAACAATCTCATTTATGACAAAACCCCAAAAGTAAAAGAGAGAGAAAAATCATTCACATGTGCTTGTAAGGTAACCAAGGATAAGTAATTTACTCAGAAAATGATGGGAATCATGCTAAATTCCTGCAGAGAAACGAGGGTTTTCATTGATCATTGTCCACAAAAGGATTCATTGATCAGTATGGGGAAGTGTGGTCAATATTAGATTTTATATGAGCAGTTTCGATAGTTGGACTGAGAAAGAACGAATGAGCCGGAGTGGTGGACGCCAAGTGTATTGGCTCTCCAAGACGCGAGGCAATGGAAAAGTTGTGTACTTGACTTACCAGAACAGTAACAGAATGCATCACCATCCTTTTGGAGCTTGGAAACCCCTTGTTTCAAAATAAAAATGTAAAAATATACACATACATAACTACAAGTTTATATACACCGAAATATATATACACGGTCCTAATGAATGAAGGCCCGGTTATTACTCTAAATCTTCCTTGACTATAGTGAAATCTATTAGAAGTTTCAAAAATAAGGATATAATTTAGACATAGAACTTCAAACAACTTAATATACATTGAGCCGTAATTCGGAAACCATATTGAATAAATTTATAGTTCAACGACTACATATATATTCTGTCAAAATTCACACTGTTTGTGTCATTTTCTCTTATATATATATTTAACTCTTTTATACCCCTTAATCATCGGATACTTCTTTTTCTAATATATATTATCGGCAAGCTCTTTCCTAATTCTATATTTGATCAGTTTCCCTTTCCCCATACACATTTTTAAGCCTTTGGGATTTTATACTCTTATTGCATATAGTAATAATAATTCCACCACAGCGTAATTTCTATATGACCAACTATTTGTTTTCCCTTTTTCCTTTTGATAAATACTGTTGGTTGGTTTAAAAATCTATCATTTTTGTATTAAATTTGGTGGAAAATTGGGGATCAAGGGGAAAATACGAAAATTCTGAATTTTTTGCTCTTGAAAAAACACTCGCCTTGGTATTTCGTCAAAACAATAATACAAGTTTGATGAGCATAGTGAGCTACTAATCGAATTAAGTGTTAACGAATTCAAACTCCGATAATCAAATAACTTGAGTTCGAACTAAATAACTTATACTTAATAAACATGTCGACTTCACGGATCCGAATCACCTACCTCTGGGACAGGTGACCAGCCTTAGAAGCTGTCCAATTCGAGATCGGACGGCTGTAATTGAAGCTGGTCAATTGTGCCCTGAAAAGTACTAGGATAGAGAATCCAAGTCCCGAGCTCACAGCTCACACAACCATCTATTGGGAATAGGTGCAATGCAAACTTTGTTATTGCCACTGTTTGCAACTATTTAAACCGTTCTAAAACACTTCCTCTGAAGTTCCCGACCATTGGTGGAAGGGAGCACATCCCATGTCTTCAGTACTTCGTCGCATCCGTGGCGTCTTCGCCAAACCACCGCCCCGCACTGGCACAGACCATCTCAGCGGGCGACCAGACCTCGTGAAGCTGGTCACCAAGTTCAAGAAACTCTCCCAGTCGAACCACTTTCGTCGCAACCAAATCCCGTACGAGAAGACCGTCCAACGCCTCGCGTATCACCAGCAGTTCGCTTTGATCGAAGACCTCCTTGAACACCAGAAGCAGTACGTGGCAAGCTCCAGCGACAAATTCGCGGTCCGCCTGATCGGCCTTTATGGGAAAGCGGGCATGTTCGAGCACGCCCGGAAGCTGTTCGACGAAATGCCTAGCCTGACACGCAAGCCCTCGCTGGTACACCTTAATGCCCTTTTGGCCGCCTCTATTGATTCTAAGAAGTTCGATAAGGTTGACGAGATGTTCCGGCTGTTGCCGGAGAAACTGTCCCTGGACGTTGATGTTTGCACTTACAATACAGTTATTAAGGGCTATTGCCTGATGGGTGATCTTGATTCTGCTCTTTCGTTGCTTGACGAGATGGAGAAGAAAGGGATTAAGCCTAATTTGATATCGTGGAATACTCTGCTTGAGGCTTCGTATGGAAACGGCAGATTATCAGAGGGAGAGAAGATATGGGATTTAATGTTGAGCAAGAATGTTACTCCTGGCATCAGGAGCTACAATCCAAGACTTCGCGGAGTACTTTTGCAGAACGGAGTTGCGGATGCTGCCTTGCTGTTAGATGAAATGCGGGACAAGGGAATCGTGGCTGATACATACAGCTACAATGCCTTTATAGTTGGGTGTTGTCGAAATGGAGACTTGGAAGGAGCCAAGAATTGGTATCGGCAGCTCGTGGAGAGTAAGTGCAATATTGATCGGGTGACGGTATCTGCTCTCGTTCCTTTGCTTTGTGAAAAGGGTGAATATGAATTTGCCCATAGGCTTTGCATCGAGGCCATAGATCAGAAGTTACTTCGTGGAACAGATACTCTGCAGATTGCTGTAGATTTCTTGGTTCGTGAATCGAAGGTTGAACTGGCAACAGAGATTGTGGAACATAGCAAGGCCAAGAAGACAGCGTACAATCTAAAACTGCCTCAAGCAGCGTAATCACTTCTCTTGCGTAATGTAACAATCTACTGTTGTGGTTACTACCGGTCAGACTTCATTTCCTTGATGTTCTTTGCTAAGCTCAACCCTGGTGTATGATGTTGGGGATGACAATTTATCAATCAACTAGGCCACGGTGTACGAGGGGAAAGCATTAAAACAGGTTCCTATATTTGGAGAAATGCCTTTTACGTTCATCGTTTCCCCTGTTTGTTTGGTTGTGTAGCTACTAATCAGTATTGACGCTGCTTGTAAGACTGTAGAGTCTTGGCTTCCTGGGTTTTGAACTCTTCGGCCTAACTGTAACTGAAGCATCTTTAGGTGTTTAGTCCAAATCAAACGGAATTATAACCATTTTGTCATTTGGTTTTCTATGTGCGTAAGGCATGCTGCAATGCATGGAGTTTTGCGGTACCGCTTCTCTCAAGTTCCTTGCATCGACAAAGCCGAGTGCTACTCACTTTTCGCATTACGGTTCTTGATTTTTCCTGGCGGAGGCGAGCTGGGGACCCTGATTCACGGGCTCATTCATACTCAGTCTGCGCCTGAGCAAGGAGCTTCTAACGTTAGGTGCAAAGTGTTTGTTCTCTTTACTCTTTGCCCTTTTGGATTATTGCGTTGCATTGCTCTTCTCATATCTATGGGCTTCGAATGAAACAAGAAGTGCTTGTGTTGCCATGCTGCATGCAAGCCTTTTGATTTTCTGACAAATCTTTATTTCTTGTGATATTTTTGCATAATTTTCACTCTTTTTGACTTCTATCTTTTCAAATTTTGTAATAGGGATTTGTTGTTCTGTCCGTTTACTGTCGCTTTTCTCATATGACTCAAAATTCTGTTCTACCTATTGTGCTTTTATTAAAATATTGTCTTCCATAGATAAGAGCACGACAGAAGACGAATCCATATTCTCATTTAGACAACATTGTGGATTTATTACCCAACAGGTCCTTCGATAAGTTCAAGGTGATATTCGAAATGTCACCTTCAGTCTGTCAACTAGTAAGCTTTGATTGAGGGGCTTCGTATAGCAAACTTAGCATTTTTTTTTTAAATCAGAATGCAATAGTTGAATTATTGCATGAGTACTTTCAATTAATTTTGTGAAATTCCTTTTACAAAAGTTAAGGTAGGACCTCAAAGAATTGAATAAAGATACCCAATTGTAAGAACCGATTTTTTTTTTTTTAACGAGAACACAAATTTAAGTTACTCTCTATGATTAGACCCTCCCCCCAGTTATTTCGTTTACTCGGAATTTGAATGTTCAAAATTAACAAGCTTGTCGCTTTAATTGTCGGTGTGTTAAGAATCAGGAAGCCAATCCATAGAAGATGGTGAATGCGTAACATATAAGTTGGTCAAAGGTTTGCTCGTGACATAACTTAAACTTGTGATCTCATATAAGATGGTATAATTTTTTTTTATCAGTAGAGGTTATCAGATTTCGTGAAAATAAAAAACAAAGAGGACAATAAAGAGATGTAGATCGAAACAACTGCGATGTCCTTGTGGCCTCAAGCCTTATTACTAAAGTATTCCAAAGCACAGTATAAGAATTTACAGTTTTTATAAGATTAGCTTTCACGTGTTCCGAGTTACAATTTTTCCATCCACATAAATCAATCCTCGAATGCTAAATATTATGATTTTCCGATATGTTTTCCGAATTGATGACACTAAATGCTGATAGATCAATTTGTATGAATGCTAATATACCTAAGAACCTTTTGTTACGTATCGATACTATTAGAAATTTTAGTAATCGTTGGTCAATTTACAATGACACATGACAAAGTAGTAGGGATGATTGTAGCTGGACTCTTGAAACTCGTATCGATCTTGGCACTAGTTATATGACTTTCATTTCGTATATTTAAATCTTAAAACTTCTCATCATCTTTTTAAGTCTCTCCATTAGCTTCGTTAGCTTTAGCGGACAATGATTGTATTACATGGTGCTTTTCGATCTATGTGAGCGTTATCAAGCTGAAAATTCAAAAGAAATTTATTTGTGGTAAAAATAAGCAGAAAAAAGAAATATTTTGTCGCCAGTGAGACTTGCTGAACCTCGCTAGGGTCGTTGCGAGGGCACCCCCCCTTCTTTTCTTGCCCTCCCCTTTTGACGAAGTTTCTTTGTTTTTGATCTCTCTCTTTTTTTCTTTAATCTTAGTTTATTATAATTTTTTGGAATAAGTGCATTCGAAGTCCTTAAATTATTTGTCATAAAATTTCAATTAAAACCTAAAATTTTCAAAAAAGTGCAATAACTTTTAAAATTCATCAAAAAATGCAATTGATTTTTAAAATTTTCAAAGAGTACAATGAACTTTTAAGACTTGATACGATAATTGCATTTTCCTCACAAGTTTTAGAACTTCTGGTAACGTTTATCAATGTTTTTCATAATTTTTCCTGACACGACACTTATTTGATATCACATAAGTGCCACTTATATGAAAAATGATAGAAAAATTAATAAAAGGATGTCACATAGATTTTCCATCCATGTTAAATTAAAAAGGACGATACAAATTTTAGAATTTAAATGCATGAATTAAATGTTATAGGATTCAAATGCCAGATTGTCGCAAGTTTTAGGACCCCTGACATAGTTTTCCTCGGTGAAATGCAAAAACACAGAGAAAAAATCTGACTAAGACATCTTGAGACAAATTTGCTTACTCAGGTACTAACAAAAATGTATCTAATTTTCATCATAATCAAATTGTGAAATGAGAATCCATTGAGCTTTATTATTAATGTGAATCTCAATCAAGGCCCTTCTAAATTCGGGATCAGATCTCATGTTGGATCGATTCAACAAGAATTCACATTCTTGCCTATGTCTACATTAGAGGTAAACATGTTATTCATAACCAAAAACTTCCCAATTTTTAGATGTCAAGGAATTTGGTAAATGCAAGACCATGCAACATTGACGTTTGTATTTAGGAATCTAATTCTGTCGTTGTCTACGAATTCATAGGGAGACCAAAGATGTAAGAGAAGAGATGGGGTCCATGTGGTTGTGGAGCTTAACAAATCGTCATTGGTGCTGATACAAGGCAGTACAGCTCGGCTTCCTGGGTTTCCAATTCTTGGATGTAAGCGAAGCATCTACGATTTACATGTTAGAACATAATATATCTATGATTGAGTTATAAACCACAACCCAATCGGATCACACATGCCAAATCATTAAGAATCATAAACTGATTAGCGGAAGCGTACCTGAATCCATAGCTTTCAGTAGATTTGTAGAGACGTGGTTTGGTCTTTCAGATCTACGCGTTCTCCCTTGTGAGAATCATTTTACTTCTTAGGGATCTCTCTTTCTCTAGTAACGGGATGCCAGAGAAAACAAACGTTGTGTTCTGTGAGACGCGTGATCTGAGGACCATACCGCCTTATATAGATAATGTAATAGTTATCTACTTCTTTATTTCTATTTCAACCCATCATTAAAATAGAAATTGCCCTTACTTCCCTACACATTAAAGGCCACACCCTATTAGATACATTAATGCCAAATTACCTTATTAGATCACTTTCACGAGCATAAATCCATATGACAGTCTGTAACACATAATTATTTCATATAAGCCCATAGTTAGATTAAAGATCTAACAATCTCCCACTTGGGCTATATGTAATACCTTATAATTATGTTTTGCCAAAATAACCATATGAGCTCAACTATCTGTCATTACTATAATGTATCTATAACCTAACCAATCCGATCCAATAATCATATCAACATCGGATCAAAGCGGCCTTCGTCACAATTATCGTAACTTGACTCATCAATGGTCACATACACTGATACAAAAACAACACGGATTATGATGTGGATGTGTAATGTGGAAATTTCATGTAACGTGATCTTAACATGCCTATTTCCAATTGGTCCTCCTTAAACCTTGGTGAGATCAACTTTAATAAGAAACAGAGTGTGGATAAATCAAAACTTTATTTCTGCAGAAAATAACCTTATAATATCGGTAAACTGAAATTACCGAAAATATATTTATCAAAAGAAAACATCTAAATGTACAAACTCCCACTAAAACTAAGTATCCTCAATTGACATAACACATATACGAGCAGTGTGTTCATGAAACCTTTTGGGTGGTATTCCCTTAGCAAGCGGATCCGCAACCATGGAGTTTGTACTTATGTGTTCTATAGATAACTGTCCACTCTGAATTCTTTCTTTAACAACCAAGAACTGGTTGTCTACATGCTTAAACTTAGACGAGCTCTTGTTGTTATTAGAATATAGAACTGTTGAGTTATTGTCACATAGTTTTCTGAGTGGTCTTTCAATACCATCTACTATGCGCAGTCTCATGACAAAATTTCACAACTATATTCCGTAATTGAATGCCTCATAACACTCTACATATTCCGCTTCTTTGGTAAAAGAGGCTGTAAATGATTGTTCAGCACTATTCCATGAGATGGCACCACCAGCTAGCAGATAGATAAAGCCCGACGTAGATTTCAAACTATCTAGACATCTAGCTCAATCGGAGTCAGTATACCCAATGATCTCAAGCTGATCTAACCTTCGATATGTGAGCATGTACCCTTTTGTTTTCTGTAAATACTGCAAGACTAGTTTGGCTGCCTTCCAATGGTCTACTCATGGATTACTTAAGTATCTGCCTAACACTCTAGTAATGTACGCAATATCCGGATGCGTACAGACCTGAGTATACATTAGACTTCATCCTGTTCATGCATAAGGAATCTTCTGCATTTCCCTTTTCTCAAAATTATTCTTAGGGCACTGGTTGAGACTGAATTTATCTCCCTTAAATATATGGGTATCACCTAATTTGCAATCTTGCATGATATACCTTTTAGGAACCTTTACGATATAGCTCTTTTGTGATAATCCAAAATACCCCGAAAGCGATCACAATGTATCTGTATGCCTAATACAAAAGAGGCATCACCAAGATCTTTCATATCAAAATTCTTAAATAGAATTCTCTTGGTTTCGTGCAAGATCCTTATATCGTTGCTAACAAGCAAAATATTATCGACATATAATACCAAAAAAATATACTTGCTCTCACAGAACTTGTAATATATACAATCATCAATTAGATTCACCTCAAAGCCAAACGAGATAATAACTTGATGAAATTTGTAATACCATTGTCGAGATACCTGCTTGACCTACAGATGGATTTCTTAAGTTTGCAAACCATATTCTTCGGGTCTCCCGACACAAAGTTTTCTAATTGCACCATATAAATTGTCTCATCAATGTTACCGTTTAGAAACCCTGTATTTACATCCATCTAATGTAGTTCAATGTTAAAATGCACCACTAGTGCCATTATAGTCTTGAAAGAATCTTTCGAAGAAACCGGAGAGAAAGTCTCTTTATACCTTCTTAATGGCATAGGTTCTTGAGGTGGTGGAGTTTGTTCTTCTGGAGTAGTTTCTTGAGGGGAAGGTTCTGTCACATTGTCCATAACTGTTGTGCCTTGAGCAAGATCGGGAATGAGATCCTGATCAATGCTAACGGCACTTATAGGAGCAATATTGATAGTAGATGTGGGAATATCAACATATTCCTCTTCAAAATCAAAATCCTTAACTATATCTCCCCCCGCAAGCTTAGCATCCTCAAAGAACCGAGCAATTCTCGACTCAAAAATCGACTTAGCTGTGGGATCATAAAACTGGTACCCTCTTGATCTTTCAGAGTATCCAATAAAATAACTATTCACCGTCCTTGAATCCAGTTTCTTTTCATTAGGCTTATAAGGCCTTGCCTCGGCTAAATATCCCTAAATGTGTAGGTGCTTTAGACTAGGCTTTTACCCTGTCCAAAGTTCATAAGGGGTTTTGGTGGTCGCTTTAGTTGGAACTCTATTTAGGATATATGCTGCAGTCTTAGGAGTTTCTCCCCAGAGTGATTCTGGTGAAGAAGAATGACAAATCATACTCATCATCATATCTTTAAGCGTTTTGTTTCGTCTTTCAGCAACACCATTCATAGTGGGCGAACCCAGCATAGTGTACTATGGGATGATACCGCATTCCTCCAGGAATTCGGCAAATGGTCATGGACATTGTTCACCTGAACCGTCATATCTACCATAGTACTCACCACCACGGTCAGATCTGACGCTTTTAATCCTTTTGCCGAGTTAATTTTCAACTTCAACTTTATAAGATCTGAACACATCCTTTTCTTTAATGAGATATATGTAGCCATATCTTGAAAAATCGTCTATGGAAACGGCCCACAAATGTCCGTATGTATAAGTTCTAAGACATCTAAAGACCTATTGGCTTCAAATCTCCTTTTCTTGGTTTGTTTGCCTTTAATGCAATTAACACAGTTATCGAAATCTGTGTAATTTAAGGAATTTAGAATTTCGTCTGACACGAGTCTCTCTATTCTCCGTTTGGAGATATGAGCTAATCTCTTATGCCATAACGTAGCTGAATTCTCATCAGTTAATTTTCTCTTTACACCTCGAGTACTTAAATGCAATGATTCATTATATGAAGCAATTGTATCCAATAAATAAGGATTATCATAACTTGATAAAGAACCAGAACTAACCAATATTGAATCATAAGACAAACTAAATTTTCCATTCGCAAATGAACAAGAATAACCTAATTTATCCAAAGCAAAAATAGAAACCAAATTTCGTCTAAAAGACGGTACTATAAAAGTCTCATTAAGATCCAAATATAACCTAGTCCTTAACAATAATCTGAATTTCCCTATTGCTTCAACTTTAACTGTATTACCGTCGCCCACATAGATGTATCTTTCACCATCACTTGACTTTTAACAATTTAGGCAACCCTACATAGATACACTGATGTGACTTGTTGCACTAGAATTTATCCACCATGTGTGTCTTGGTATTTAAGTTAAATTAACCTTAGAACAAACCAAAATCTGAAACGCTTTATTCACAGCTTCTTTATCCTTAATTTTTTTGTGTTCATTATCCTTAGAGATTGAGGCCAGGTGAACAAATTCTGTCTTATCTTGCTTTAGCTTGTCCTCTTCTCTTCTTGAACACAGTGCAATATGAGTTCATTCAGAGACCAAGTCTCTTTCTGATAGTTATAGCTTACCTTAAATTGATTAAACTGTGTCGGAAGAGATATTAAAACTAGATGCACCAACAAGTCCTCAGAGAGGTCTAATTTAAGTGCTTTCAATTTAGAAGCAAGATGAGACATCTCCATGATGTACTCCCTGATATTGCCTTTCCCCTTATTACAGATCAAAATCAGACTCATCAAGATCGTACCAATTTCAGCATTTTCGTTCTTGACAAATCCTTTTTCAATGTCTGCAAGGAACTCCTTAGCTGTAGTGATTTTTCCAGACATTGTGCCCATGAATGCTTCTAGAATGGCCTTTTTATAATCATCATACACATGCGATTCGATCTCTCCCACCTTTCCATATCCCTCGTTTCATCAAAGGTACTCTTATCAGTAAGTGGTGGAGGAGACTTAGTCCTTAATGCAAGGTCGAGATCCATGATTCCAAGAACTATCAGTAGGTTCTCTTGCCACAACTTAAAGTCTGTGCCATTTAGCATAGGAATGGAATTGATGTTGGCAGTAATTTTAGTTGGAGTAGTAGCTGAATCCATAAAACAATAAACAAACAAAAAAACATGCTCATCACATAAGTTTCTTGATAAAACTGAATTCAAATTAAGGTAAATCCCATCTCAAGATACCAGGCACTCCATTAATATCTTATCTTTGGACAACAATATTAACTTGTAATTGGTATCTTGGTGTATAATGACATGTCAAACAGTAAACCTTCATTTGGGCCGATTCACTGTTCACATGCGAAAACTGAATAATCATCACATGTTTATTACCACAGATGTATGTAAAACTCTGTTGAACATCAATTTTCCTTTGGGCCGATCAACATTCACAGAAAATTAGACATACGCATCCATTTATATTCTAAGACAAACTAATTTCCACAAAAGAAGTCACTTTAGCAACATTTTGTTTCAATCAATTCATCTCAAAATATATATCCTTAACCATACCAAAATTTGAATTTCATTGGACAAAAGTGGAAATTAACTTAACTGATGGCAAAACTATAAATTCAACATGATAAGAAGGGCAGCTTTGAAATAGGGGAAATCTGTAAAATTTTCATTTTTTTTAAATCCTTTTTTTATTTAAAAATAATAATTAATTTAATTAAAACCGCTTGGGCATGTGCATTGCACGTGCCCAAGCCCCCTTTCACCCGCGGGAGCGTGCAATGCACGCCCCACGGGTCCCACCCGCGTGCGTGCATGCACCCGTCATTCCCCACTGCACGCGCCCATGGATTTCCTTCAGGCGTGTGTAGTGCACGCGCTTGCCTCTCCTTGAGGCGCGTGGATCCCACGCGCACGCGTGGGCTCCACACACCTTCTTCCTCGCGTGAGCAGAACCAGAAAAAATCCTAATTTTCTGGTTTCTTTTTTTTCTCCACCCCACCGCGCCTCCTCCGCCCGATCGAACATGGACAACCCACTTTTGACCAAAAAATTATATATGGGTTTTAATATACACATAAATTCAACCACACATGTCCTTGAATCATCGAAAACGGCCAAGAAATTGGCCCTGAATCAAGCAAAAAAAAACAGAAAAATTCAAACTTTAACACCCGTGACTTCAACCGCTCAATTAGCCTCCAGCGAAAAAGGCAATCGTCGAATTACCTTAGGGTTATTGTTACCCATAGCAGTGTGAATGTCTCAGTACAAAATCAGATCATGGGTCACCGGAATTTAGCCAAAATCGAAGTTTTGCTCCGCCACCAAATTAGCCCTAATTTGCATAATAGCTCAAAAAATCCCACGAAAATTCATAAAAAATTCAACAAATCAATTCCTAATGATCCAGCATGATAGCTCTGATACCACTTGTTAGAACATAATATATCTATGATTGAGTTATAAACCACAACCCAATCGGATCATACATGTCAAACCATTAAAAATTATAAACTGATTAGCAGAAGCGTACCTAAATCCATAGCTTTCAGTAGATTTGTGGAGACGTGGTTTGGTCTTTCAGATCTACGCGTTCTCCCTTGTGAGAATCTTTTTACTTCTCAGGGATCTCTCTTTCTCTAATGACGGGATGCCAGAGAAAACAAACGTTGTGTTCTGTGAGACGCGTGATCTGGGGACCATAACCGCCTTATATAGATAACGTAATAGTTATCTACTTCTTTATTTATATTTCAGCCCATCATTAAAATAGAAATTACCCTTACGTCCCTACACATTATTAGATACATTAATGCCCAATTACCTTATTAAATCACTTTCACGGGCATAAATCCATATGACAGTCCGCAACACATAATTATTTCATATAAGCCCATAGTTAGATTAAAGATCTAACATTACAGACTTTCGAACATATATCTTAGGTTTTATTCTTATCAAGGACTGAGAGTTGAGTGGGGCACAAAATACTATGTGAAATGAGTTCGTAATTGCCAATCCAGGTTATTATGCAAGAGTGGGTGTTATTTCCTCTTGGCCACCAAGATTTAAGTATAGATATAAATGAATGACATCATGTATTGTGGTCATACCAAGTCCATCAAATCTATATAAACGAGTGACTTTTATATCAAATACATCTCCTCACTGATTTCATCCACTATGCTTAAATAATTTTTTTAATAGGCCTATTTATAACAGACCGATGGTTCATCAAGTGTTCTTTGAAAAAAAGTACACGACATTAATAGGACCCAGTAAAACAAAATATAATTAGACATTGCGCTAATATCTCAGCAGAGAGCGAGAGGGTCGATCACTGTGGATAGAATTTGCCGCTTAATGTCGCTGTCCTGGATGCCGAAACCATCTCCGAATTGGTAAAGCATATGCGCAGCTCGAGCTGCATTCACAGTGACATCAATAAAGGTTCGGAGGGACGGCATCACATCATTGCCAAAGCAATGAGCATTAATGTTCTTCCACGCTTGATTAATCAATCCCTTGATGTGCTCCCGAGCCACGTCTTCTGATACGTTTGTTTCTCGCATATAACAGACCACTGACGATGGAGCATCTCCTCTGTTGATCTCGGCCTTGTCATAAAAGTAAATTAATATAATGTGCTAATGAGATTAGATCTCCTTGATTCAGCTATGCTGTATGTCGTGTTAGTAAAAGATTTTTCCAAGAAAAGAATATATATATGTCTTGTCAAATTTAATGGATATATAGCTTTTGCAAAGAAGTTAGATAATTACCTTGGACGTTCTTAGGTCATTGCAAAGTCGAATCACCATGGATACATTGTAAATTAGATCCTTGTTTCTCTCTAGCAAATCTGCTGCCTCCTCCAATTTCGTGTGTCCCACAAAGAAATAAGCGTGAGACAAGAGCAATGGCCCTGAAGATGATGTCCAAGCATTGCTCAAGTACTCTTCCAAGGATGGTGTGTAGCCCAGCTTGTCCCACTTTGCTTCAATTAGTAGTGCTTTGCAAAAATCTAACCACTGTGAAGAATATGAAAAGAATGATTATTGAAGATGATTAATTAAGGAGACATATATATATATATATATATATATGTATAATCACCACAATTTTTTTTTCACTTACGGCTTTTGTGAGATGTGGTAGCACTTGATGCCAATCTTCATCCTTGCCGACATCAGAAGCGATCTCGTATGTAATATCGCGAAGCGCTTGGAAACAGGCCTTCATGCACTCGGGAAGCTGTTTAATCTGCTCCAAGTCCCACCTGAAAGCATTGGGTTTTCCACTTAGTGAAAATGAACGAACAAAGACGGAAGGAAACATTTGGAAGGCATCGCCTCCAACCTGGCAATGGCGCCGGTAAAGCATTCCAATTCCTCCAATGAACCATAAAGGTCATAGACATCGTCGATCACCAGTATAAAGTTGACAACTTTTGTGAGAGATTTTCGGAGTGAGCTGAACCGTGGCTCCTGAGAGAGTCCAAGGGCATACAAGAAACTTTCGACCGGCCGATCCCTCGTGAAGTCCACACGTTCGATAAGGCCCAGATCCCTCCACCACCTGAAATTACCGTAGCAACTAATCAAGATCAAAAGCAACGACAATCACGTCATGTCTCATTCACATATTTTCAAAAAAGGCACATTCCTAGAATGAATTTAGACCACATATGTCGTGAGCGAGTTTGTGGTGTTTTAATCTTGACATGGAGGGAACACACGGATGTGACATCCTTTAAAAGAACGTGAAATCGCTACCATTTCTACGTGATTTATGAGTACTTTTAATATTACCTGGATATCTCCCCAAGATCACTTCGGTGAGTGGCTAGGGCTATGTTGAAATTGAGCTTGGCGAGCTCCAGCAGATTACTCCGCTTGTCCTCCTGTTGCTCGTACAAGTCGATTTGCCATTTAATGTCGAACCACTGGACCCTCCAGTGCATCGGAAGCTCCAAAGCGTGGACGGCGCGTTTGGAGAGCAAACCGTCCAAACCGGAGACTCTCTCGCGGAGAATCCCAGCTGAGAAGGCTTTTGCTTCATCCAAAACGTTTTCACCTTCTAAAGCCAGATGTGATGCCTCAAGAAGCTGTATCATAGCTTCAATATCATCGCGATTGCTTCTGTTGAATATGTCGCTTCCTTCTTTGAAGCTCTTCAACTCATCTGAAGAAATCGAAAGTCGAAGATTTACGGCTGGATCAGAATTGGGAATAATTGCTAAAACTACTTGCTATATTCCATTTTACTAAAGATTCGGACGTATGACAACCAATGACTCAGAAGATACTATTGTAAAACAGTGAATGGTGACAAATGAACTTTTGTCAGATGGCATAACTTTCATATTGTAGGCCTCTATGCGGACCAAACTTTCTTAACCGTTTAGTCAGTCCACTTAAATCTAAGAATGGCCTATGCTCTAGACTAAAAGTAGTGATAGAAATATTGAATGACTGGAATGGCAGAATCCAACTTTTATATAGTATTCTTTAGTATCTCTAGCATTGCTCATGGAACTTAACCATGTGATTTTGATAGTGACATCTCAGATGAATGAATTCATACAGGTCTACATTTAGAACTTACTTTGTGAAACAACATAACCATGCTGTCGAAGGAGTCTAAATCGAAGGGCACTAGCATAGAGATGATCTTCCATGGTGAATATATCAGTGTTGATGGATGCAACGGTTTCAAGAGCTTCTTTCATCTCATTGTCAAAAAGGTTGGACAACCCCATTTTTCTCATGCTGTCAATCAACTCTAACTTGGCAAGTGAATCCACTTCTTCCGCGAACATCGACTTTAGATCCTCCACGAGCCATTCCACCCGTTCTTTATTTCCTTCTTCCTGCGAAATAGAGTAAAATCATCTAGATTGCCAAGATATTTTCGTTTTATACATGCATATAGATAGCCATATGTATTGGTATTTGTAGATTCTATGTCATCTAAAATCAAGTGTAGATGTGATGGCAGATATGTATGATAATATTGCCCAACACTTGAACATTTGTAGCTACATTTATAGGTAATGACATATACTTATATATGCATGCGGTGTTATAAATGAATTTGGAGCGAAATACTACCGTGCTCAATTTCCAAAGACATCAATATACGTATCATGTGTAAAGAATTGCATCACTACATACCAATGTCTGGCCGCTTATGGGAGGAAGAGATCACTAAAGCTAAGGACAACAACCAAAAGAGAACAATGTCGACAATAAATGATCGAATTAGCTCGAACTCATAAACACTTAAGGAACAAATTAGAATCTTACGAGGTTGTATCTGTTGCTAACCGATTGGAGGAAATCGTGATACCAAATGTTCGGTTTATAATTGGCAGATCTTCTTTGATGCATCTTCTCCATGGCTTGCAGTGAAGTCGCTTGGCATGGTTGGAAATGGACTCGTTTTATTTTGTATGCTAGGGTTATTCCCCACAAGTTGTGGAATGGGCTAGTGGTGACTTTAGAAGTGCAAGAGAAAGTCTCACCGTTTGAAGTAGGGGTGAGAGAGGCCCAAACGCAACTGATATTGTATGCCATGATGAGTGAGTGAAAGTTGAGAAGATTGGTGAGATCACGAATTCATACAAGTTTAGTGATGGAACCGGTGTGATTTATGTTGAGTGCAACGCTTTGATTTATACCATCGAGTTTGAGCATCGATGTTGTACGACAAGACCCTTTCATCAATCTCGTCCTCGGTCAGTCTCGTCCAGAACCACGCGTGGTAATCACTGATCACGTGAACATGACACAACATCAAGTGGCACGTGCTTCACAAGGGCAAACTAGCAAATATTTATGCATGTTTCACATCCCTCATGCTCAACAAAACAAGATGAATAGGCAACTGCCTAGCTAGCAAAACGTGAGCCACATTTAATTGTTTTCATCTTTTCTCTCCTCTATCCTCTCCCTGCTGCGCCGATCCATTCCATCTTCCCTTATCCCTTTCTATTTTTCCCCTCATTCTCCTTTTCCCCTCTCCCCCTTTTTATCCTTCTTTGCCGTTGCTTTTTCCGCCAACCTATGTTTACTTTTGACTTGAGACTTCACATCTCTCTTCCTCTGTCCTCCGGTTGGCGTGCAACAGCACGAAAGGGCCCACCATCTGCCCCCCATCTCTCTCTCTCTTCTCTCTCTCGCTCTCTCTCACACACACACGAGGACGCGAGGTCTTCTTCTTCTTCCCCCTTCCTCTTCGTTGTTCCTCCTCCCTCGCCGGCGACTTGACTGCTCCTTTACGCCGTGTCCGCTTCTTCGTCCACCTCCACGACACCGCGTCTGCCGCGCGTAGCTTCGCCTCAGCTCAACCGCGACGCCGCCTCCTTACTTTCCTTCCTCGCCGTTCTTCCTCTTTTGTGGGTGAGCAAACGTTGCTACTTCTTTATGTGAAGTTTTGTATGACTACTGTTAACTGTTTTTAAAAACTTAAATCGTTGGGTAAAAACTATGAAAGTACTTGAAATATAAATCAATGCATTCACCTAACGGCTTAAGCTTATTGCCAAGATATGAGAATAGGAGGTTATGAGTTCAAATCTTTCCAGGTCCCTATTCTGCTTCCCCGCAAAAAAATCATATTAAACGTGCGGGAGAGTGTGAAAGTACTTGAAATAAAAATACATGCATTCATCTAACGCCTTAAGCTTTTATGACAGTTGGTAGTGGTCCTACAAAAACTTTACAAATGCGTTGTTTAATATTTAAGTACTTTCACACTCCTCTTCATGCTTAGTATGGTTTTTTGCTAGTACTAAACGTGGAAATATTTTTCTTAAAGCAGAATAGGAGCTTAGGAAGATTTGAACTCAAGACCTCCTACTCTAATACCATGTTAAATTTTTGTAGGACCACTGCCAACCGTCCTAAAAATTTAAGCCATTAAGTGAAAGCGTGGATTTATATTTAAGTACTTTCACACTTCTCCTCACACTTAGTCTAGTCTTTTTGCTAGTACTAAATGTAGAAATAATTTTTTGGGAAGCAAAATAGGAGCTTGGGAAGATTTGAACTCAGGACCTCCTGCTCTGATATCATGTGAAATTTTTGTAGGACCACTGCCAACTATCCTAAAAGCTTAAGCCGTTAGCTGAAGACGTTAATGTATATTTAAGTACTTTCACACCTTACGTCTTTACCTCCAAGCTTCGCTTTTGTCCTGCATCTGCCGACGACGTTGTTCCTAAGCTCCGCCTCAACTTGCCGTGATCAGTCACCGTCGCTACATCGCTTCAGCTCGTCTCTTGCCGTAGCTCCGACGCAACTCGAAGTCACGGCTGCTCTTGCTAGATTTTCACGTCGCCACCATCTCCCTGCCATCGCTCGTTGTCGTGGGACCCAACCGGCCACCTCGTCGTCACCAAAACCAATCGTCAGAAAAGTCACCGAAGCCTCGCCAGATTAGTGCTCACTCGAACAGTAACTAGCTGGAAAAGTGTCGCCACCAAATTTTTAGAAAGCTTAGACTAGGGAGTGGGTTAGCGTTCTAACTCTCAATTAAGGTAGTGAGCCACTTTAGTAGCTTATTATATGTTGATTGGAATGATCGGGTGATTAAATGAATGATAGGTGCAAATTTGGTAATTTTTAGAACGCTTAGACTAGAGAGTGGGTTAGCGTTCTAACTCTCAATTAAGGTAGTGAGCCACTTTAGTAGCTTATTACATGTTATTTGGACTGATCGGGTGATTAAATGAATGATAGGTGCAAATTTGGTAATTTTAACCAGTTGGGGGTATATTGGTAAAACTGAATAACTATCGGTGGTTTGGAAAAAAAAAACATTAGCGTTGGCTAATTTATTAATTAGCTGTTGGGGAAGTAAATTAGTAATTTTTGGAATATTGGACTTGAATTGCTAATTTTGGTTAATTAGGGCTTGATTAGAGCTTTTACGGGCACAGTGATAAATTTGAAAATTTAGGAGCAATTAGATAAAATATTGGCTATAGTTATTTTGATAATCATTTGGGTAAGAACGGATTGATAATTTGGGCAAATAGGATCGATTCACTTAGCTTTTGCTTAAATAGGGGTGAATTATTAATTTTAAGTATTTTGAGGTATTTTAATAAATTTTGTGGACTCGTGCCCCAGTGGTAATGGAGTAGAAAATATGCTTCTCTTTCTACTACCCATGTTAGCCGAATTCTTTGAGTCATTACTATAGCTTTAATTTATAATCTTTCAATTTTGACTTGATGAAATTACAATGCTTGCTAATAAGTCTAGTCCTAATGATAAATCTTTCGTCTAATCTTGTAATCACATGATTTCTTTCAAGGCTTCCGTAATCACCATGTACTCCGCTTTTTCTACTGACAGAGCTTCCACTTTATGTAGTTGAGATACTCAATTCATTGTTGCACTTGCAACTATAAAGACATGCCCATCGGTACTTTTATCACTATCTTGATCACTGGAGTAACTGCATCCAAGTAACCTTGCAATTCTAAAGATTAACCTTCATAACAAAGATAGTAATTTGATTTATTTGCTAGATATCTCAATATCCAAATTTAATGTACCTAGTAGATATCTCAATATTTTTTTAGGGCATTCCAATGCCCTTTGTCTGGGTTTCGTAAGTATCGACTCCCATCTCCACTACTTGTGCAATGTTTGGTCTCATGCTTATCATGACATAGGTCAAATTTCTCACTATTGATGCATGTGAGACTACTGCTATATCATCTTTCAAAGCCCAAGCACTCAATGCATATCTTTGGAATGTTTGAAGTTACTTGCCAGAGGAATCACAATTATGTTTGCCTTATCAATGTTGATTCTCTTTATTTCTCTTGTTCACATGGTCTCTTATGATAGTTATAATTTCTTTTCTTTTCTTCTCTTTTTTCTGTCCCTAGTGATTTATATGTCTAAGGTCTTCTTGGCATCTCCCGAGTCTTTCATAGGAAGTTGGGATGTTAATATCTTCTTCACTTCTATAATTCACTTCATATTGAAGCTAACCATTAGCATGTCATCCACATATAAATAGAGATACACAATATCATCATTGGCATACTTGCGAAAATAAAACAAATGGAGTAGCTTCTCACTATGCAAATCCTTTTCTTTCCACGATACTATCAAACTTGAAATACTATTACCACAATTTTTATTATTTAATTATTTATTTTTCAACAATTAACGCTTCCTCTGTCGTTAATATGTTGATGAGGTTCAACGAGAAAAGTGAAGCACCATATGAGATTGAAAAAAATTCAGTTTCTTTCTTCTTCTTCTTTTTGATTTACCGTATGATAATGCACTACTCATTAAGTGGGTGCTCATCCCTCTCGTCTTGTCCTGGCAGGGAGAGCTAGACAACATGATCTTGATGGAACTAAAAGCACGAGTCACGTGAATATCACTTGTCTTGTCTTGTACAATAACTACTAATGTTTGTGGGCCGTAGTCCCACGTGAATTTCATCGGTACGTTTACACGTGAAGAGTTGTGTATAATCATTGCTGTTCTCTCCTCGTACCAGCAATAAAAGTCCCACATCCATTGGAGACTTTTCATTGGATGGAGATTTTTCATTATATGAATGGTAATTTGCACTGACGACAATGGGTTGGCCATATTTGCATGTCTTATGAAGGAGACATCGGAAACCTATGCGATGGCTCCAATTCCTAAGGAGCCCAGAGTTCGTGGACTCTCAAAGACGATTATTCAATAAAAGTCCCACATCCATTGGAGATTTTTCATTGCATGAATGGTAATTTGCACTGACGACAATGGGTTGGCCATATTTGCACTTCTTATGAAGGAGACATCGGAAACCTATGCGATGGCTCCAATTCCTAAGGAGCCCAGAGTTCGTGGACTCTCAAAGACGATTATTCAATAAAAGTCCCACATCCATTGGAGATTTTTCATTGCATGAATGGCAATTTGCATTGACGACAATGGGTTGGCCATATTTGCATGTCTTATGAAGGAGACATCGAAAATCTATGCGATGGCTCCAATTCCTATGGAGCCCATAGTTCGTGGACTCTCAAAGACGATTATTCAATAAAAGTCCCACATCCATTGGAGATTTTTCATTGGATGGAGATTTTTCATTCCATGAATGTCAATTTGCACTGACGACAATGGGTTGGCCATAGTTGCACGTCTTATGAAGAGACATCGGAAATCTATGCGATGACTCCAATTCCTAAGGAGCCCAGAGTTCGTGGACTCTTAAAGTCGATTATTCCACAGTTATATAAGACAAAGCATTGATTGTTCTTTTCTCTCCAAGAGGACAACCGTTTTAAAGCAATGGTAATGCTGCCGACAAAACGTGCGTTCAAGCAACAAAATGAGCAGAACCAGGAAATAAATCGATCAGAAGATTTATGTAATTTGATTAATGTGACATTCTCAAAGGAGAGTAATGGAAACAGTGAATATTAATGACATATGAACTTTGAGCGGATTGTATGTATTCAATTCAAAACAAATTAGTGAGATGAATCACGATTGCCTTTATCTGGCTAAAGTGGGGACAAAATACTCCTGACGATAATTCTACCAGTGTGGCCTTTAGCATGACTCCAATCACATGAGACCACGCTGAAGCGTTGATCTCTGCGTGAACCTATATTTATCTTTATCAAATGTATGCACATGAAACGTGTCTCGATTAGTAAATACTAATGTTATGGATAATTGTCCAAAAAGTTATAAATCTGTTGCACTTTTACTAATTCAATCCTAAACATTTATGTTTTGCCAATTTAGTCCTAAACCATTTAAAATCTTGCCAATTCAGTCATTTCGACAAATTTGTCTCTGAAAATGCTTAGATGGATGTCCAAAAAATGCTTACATGTTCAAGACAATTTTGCTAGAATGACTGAATTGGCAAGATTTTAAAAGATTTAAAACTGAATTGACAAGATGTTAAAAATTTTATGACTAAATTGGCAAAATTTATAAGTTCAGGACTGAATTGACAAACATGCAATAAGTTTAAGATCATTTATACCATTTTCTCATTAATGCTGGTTGGGACTTAGTCCCGCGTGAATAGCATTTGCATATGCACAAGCGAGAAGCAATATATAGTCATATAAGCAATAAAAGTCATATGTGGATAGCGATTTTCATTTGGTATATAGAAGCAGATATTCGACCATGAACATACCTTGTACCATATTTACACGTTGCACACAGTGGATAACGAATGTATTTGTGTCGGTTTTTATCCCTAAGGAGCCTAGAGCTTCTAGATAATAAAGGATAATTATAACACTATCTAGCTCCAAACAAGTGATAAATATATAACTTTCCTAGTTATATAACTTTCTTCAAAATGACTTCACTCATATTTTTGAGATGATTTTTCGGGAACAAAACTCTTAATATGCACTTTTAAATTCAAATGCCATTAGCTAGGAACCAGTAAGTTTCTGTAGCGAAGTTATACGAAGGAAATTTATTTCACATCTATATTGGATTATAAAGTAGATATATACACTTTCCTTAACCACAAATTAGCTTCTTTTTTCTGAAAATAGTAGATGAGGTAAATTATCTATCTAATTAGGCAACTCTCTGAAGCGGATTGAGAAAGAGATGAACAGTCGCGATGGTTTCTAGCAAGCATCTCAATTTCATTTCTCTAGCTATTACGTAATTTTCCTTAAAGAAATTTTGATTATTGGGCTCTCATTTCTTGCGAAGCAGCAAGGCCGAGACTATAGTGGCATAACTCTTGAATGCAATCCTGCGAAAAGAGTTGTTGTGCTGGTCAAATCCCTTGATATGTGTCGACCATTCTGTGGTAAGGACTTTGCACGACATGTATGTTGTCTTTTTCTATTCTTAATTGTTGAGAATATAATTTGAGTTAAGTCTATAAAAAACAACACGATCCAAGTATATTTGTTTAAAAGATATTTTCCATTCTAGATTTAAACCTTACATATATAAATAGGAACTTAGTTTATGCCAATTAGAGAGACGAGTAGTTTTTGGCATTTACAATCAATCGTGCACATGCTCGTGTATTACATCATGAAGAAATTGCAAGTAGAGTTGATTGGTTCAAGGACGTATAAGTTCCAAACTTGGATTGTATCTTGTCATGACCGGTTTTCAAAATTTGGATCTTCAATTTACCTTGTAGACCTTGGAACCTACCTTAAAACAAAACGATACACGTCAGTCTAGTTCGATTTCAAGATCTACTCAAGAACTGTCCAATTCCTTTATTTTGTTTCTTTTTTTTTTTGAATTTCTTGAAAAGACCAACTTGTCCAATTAGCTTATTAAACGCAACAAGCATCCCTTTTTTCACAATCAAGACAAATATCGGTTATAACAAAAAGTAGTGTAACCAAATGTTAAGAAGTAAAATACCAAAACAAGTTGAAATATAAAGCAATTGGGAAATATCCAACTCATCCCTTACATAAGCGAAAGTGAAAGTTAAGGCAACAATAGAAATTTTCATCCACTAAAAGCAATAATCCATATAAGGAAAGATTGCTAAAAAAATTCATAAATCTATTTTTAAACAACTAGTTCAGTCCTAAATATTTTAATTTTTTCAATTCATTCTTAAATATTTTGACAACTTGCTAATTAAATCATACCTCTTTCAATTATACCAATTTAGTCTAAGTATTTTAACAATTTAGCAAACTAATCATACTCATTTTAATGATTTGTCAATTTAGTCCTTTCAGCTAATTTTAACAAAATAATGTTGGCATGGCCTTGTAGTCACCTTTGGCCATTCTAATGGGTTAATTTTTAATTATTTAAAATTTTAAAATTATTTTATTTATTTATTTATTTATTTATCCTTTTTTATTATTCTTTTTACAAAGGGCTGCGGACCACCGGCCACTCAACAAGGGTCTTTGAACACATTGGGCCCTAGACAAAGACCAATGACCCTTACTGTGGCCCTTGATAGCTTGGACGAGGGCTCGCAACTTCTTCATTGGTCACAGTGAGGCCTTGTGAGAACTAGCCAGCTCCCATGAGCACTATGATGTCCTTGCCAAATTTTAAAAAAATTATTCATGGTTCGATTTCGTACCTTGGACCGATTGTTAGTCGGTTCCAAAAACTTGGAATGAGGAACCAATTACCCATTATATCTTGAAACTAGTATATCTTGTGCTAAGTACTGTAAATTCACTTTTGTAGGAAAGATTGTTCCACGTGGAACTATAAGTACTAAACATTGTATACCTTTTTATTAGAGTTATTAGAGATTGGAAATACTAAAAGTATTTAAGTGACTCGCGTATTGTTACAGTGTCTATTGTATTACTTTATTTATAGCAAAATCCTATTTGTTTTCGCCATGCAGTAAGTTATATTGACCAAACCACGTAATTTCTTACACTCTTAATAGTAAGTGATTTTTTCTATATACTTAGGTCTGTCGAATGTTCAGATATTTAGAGGCATACCACGTGAGAAGAAATTACTCTGTTCATGAAACAATAAACCATGTCATATGTGATTAAGTTACCCCACAATTTTTTTTTTTTTGATGGAGCACGATACACATCATACATGAAAATACGCTCTTTCTCTTAAAAACAATTTATTTATGTTATCTCTGATTTGTTACCATTTATCTTTATTTTTTACCTAAACTTTCCAAAATAATGTAATGACGAAATCCAAAGCTTGCGTTCATGACTTCTATTAATTTCAATTGCTACTTACCAATGACAAATTGGAGATTCTGGGACCGCCACTCAACTATTCGAAAAAAATTTAAGCTTATAAATGAAGGCTTGATTTAATATTTGAATACTCTGCAATCAAAATTGTAGCATTAGGTTTGTTCCCATGTGTCTGGCCTTATCTTACAATCTTGATCAAGCACTGTAATCGAAGTAACAATTAAAGATGTTCATTTTTAGATTCTGTTAGAGAGTATTTTTGGGAAAATCGTTAAGCGAACAAATAAGGATACATTGCAAGATCCAAATGAATTGATTTTCCTCATACATGTGTGTGTAAATCGAATCTTTTTTATTTAGCATACTTAATGATGATCATTTTTCTGATGACAACATCTGAGTCCACGAAGAGTTAAGGAAGTAATGACTCTGTGATTTCCCATCAGCTGCATGATACTACTAGTCTCGTTCTTTAATGACTACTAGAGCTCTCAGCTAGCTTTGCTAAGTTACAAAATATACTAACATATTACATTTTCGTATTTTGTGATCAGTGTTTTAAAAGTTGAAAATTTTCCATATTGGATTAAAGACAGGCATTGAGTTCTTGAGAGAATCGAAGGGGGCAATGGTCATGCAACAAACCCTAATCTGCCTCGAGAGAAAGCTTTCTTGACTTTACCATTCATTAAATGCTTTCGCCTTCCAACAAGCGTTGAAGACTTGAAAAATCACAGGGACCAAAGATTTTTTTTTTTCCTTGTGTACTTTGAAGTTTGGGACAGCCTAAGAAAATGTGCACTCTTCAAATATCAATGATGTCTGTCCACGAGTTTGAGAATTGAGGCTGCTGCTATTAGATCCAAAACTTGCATTAAATACTCACATTCACCGGTGAATGTTGTCTTGATTTCCTTCTTGTATCGCATGAATATGTTACACTTTTGTGAATACTTTCTACAACTATTTCTTTTACTAGCTCATTACAATTTATTCCAAGCGTCAATGATGAGACATGTCATTAAACTGATTACACGACAATTTCTTTTTTAATATTAAAAAAATTACCATATAAAGAAAGCTGACACTTCTCAAGTCAATGTTGATTTTGTTTAATAGGTGCAATCAGTTTAAAAAAAAAATTGGAAACCTTTCTCAATAATTTTTCATAATAACGATGCAATTTGGGGACCAAGCTCATAAAGTGAACTTGTAACCAAGCAGGGCATTATGTAGTGAGATGTTATTAGCATATTATACTGCACAAAGGATCGAGCTTTTACATGCCATCTTCCTTGGATGAAAAGAGATCGCACGATCGCCAAAAATTGATCTAGTAAAAAAAGTTCTCATCTTTTTTTTTTAAATGTCATGTGAGGTAATTTTCTTTTTATGAGAGGAATGTGCTTAATTCACTCTCTGAAGCAAGATAAATATTTCGAGGAAAAATAATTATATATATAAATATATCAACATGGATAATAGTATAGAATAAATATTGGCTAGGTTAGTAGTCTTCTGGTCAAAATGAAGCAAAATAAGTATTGAATAAAGAACACCACTCCTCTATAAGAGCCAAAACTTGACATAGGCCCAAAGCATATGTTCTGTCTCGAGAATGACAAAAAGAAAAGAGGGGTGACATAGTTTTGTATTATGGCCATCACTCGAAATTGTGGGTCAATCTTATAACAATCAATAAACTCTAAAAAAAACATTCATGAACTCAGAAAGTCCGAAATCCTTCGGTTTCTGGGACTTGTCTTCTTGTTACGAGCCCCTAAACGAGCGTATCGTTCTCCGCAGTCGGCGACGAGCAGGAACTCGTAAATCTTTACGAATATTCTTTAGAAACATCCATTCATTATATTAATAAATTGTCCCGTTAATCATGGTATTGGGTTGATTGAAGGACATGGGTCGTCAGATTTTGTCATCGATAAGTGAATTGACAAATTAATTGTGCTCTTAGGAAGTGTCTTGTCCTCTTGAATTTCACAATCTCCCTTCGAGTTTCTTTCTTCAATTTGAATCTGAGTAATTGGAATCAAATCAACGAACTAAGTCATCTTTGTAAAACATTCAAATTGATTGCACACTCGCATTTAACATTGTATCAGAGTCGGAACGCTTATGATTTTGGTTAAGGCGTACAGCCAATCTGTCATATTGTAGAGTCCAAGTCATTTTTTTGCTGGAGATGATATTATATAGGCCGTGCTCGGATAATTTCAGATGAACTCTGATTCTACATATCACAAAAGGATTGTGGTTCTTCAAGAATATTACTTGATCCTCCTTAATAATTATCACTGGCATAAATATGTCGTATCGGTTAAACTATTTAGTGAATTCCGAGATGTATATAAATCATCTCAGAACAATAGAAAACAGAGGTGGAAGAAGATAAAGGGCAACTTTACTATTCTAGAATGACTAGCCCAAAAGCATAGAAAAATGGAAGGACAAAGCCCCTAACTCTGAACACAATCATAGGCGACTGAGAATCCGACATTGCACTGACTAGACAATCGAGTTCGCCAAGTTTGCAGTTCCCGACCGCAACGACTTATAAACTCCCTCTAACACCAACTATTGTGCGATTTTCGCTTTCCCTTGACCTTGTGGCTGGCATTCGTTTGTGTGCCTGGGACCAGGTTCTTGAGGTTATGTTGCAGGATAAGCAGAGCTTTAACAGTGATTTTGGGTGGAAAAGTGGCGTTGTAAGCTAAGTCTCCTAGAGCTCCTGCAGAGAGCTTGTCGTGATTGACTACATCACATATTCTCAGCCTTTCCAGTGGACATAGTTGTTGATGGACCTGCAAACAAATTCTCTCCTGATAAACATTATACAGTAAACGCTCGAGCATTTAGATAAAATTTATCAGACTAAGCAAGAAATAGAAACAGAAAATGATGTTTCAGCCATGAAAATTAAGTGAACTAGATTAAGTACTTAGCGGTAAGCAACTTCGTCTAATGTTCTACTAAACCTGCAGCTTTGAGGACTTGCTGTGCAAGTATGGTACCTCGAGGTAGATGTCTATGGCTCTGTATAGGCTGTCATGAGAGTCTCTTGCAGCCTCTGGCAAGATTGAGACCAGCTCATCGAACGTCGCAGGCTTGACATGCAAGTCCGCAGCCACTTCTCCTATGTAGGAGTCAATCAAGTGGCCGACCCTCTTGAGCCGATTCGCAGGTAATTGATCACCTTTGTGCAAGAATGCTTTAATAATCCTGATGATCAAATGGATATGATATGCATGCTTGTTCCCTCTAGGCGGTTGAATGAGCAGATGATCGACTGTGGCTTGGTCAAATCGCAAGCTGATCAAGCTCTCCAAGAGTTCTTTGTGACCATTGCTTATGTTCCATCTCAACCCGAGGCATAGTAGCTCAAAGAGGCATTTGCAAGGGATGGTGCTTGAGTCCCGATCCACCAAACACAGCAGACTGATCGAGGCCTCTAAAATCCTGCGTTTCGTGATGACAGTGGCACCGATGGATTTTGACCTTTGATAATAGAGGAGGAATCTACTAATGGAAAAATGGTCAAGTTCTTTTGATACCATTGCTTTCACTATTTTGCCTAGCCAATCGATTTCCAAGAAAATAAGATCTTCAAACCACCATGCCATGTGAGAGCAATTGCTTTTGACACTATCCATGCTCGAACGAGGATAACACGAACTGTCCGATGAAGATGTGCACGAGCTCGCAACAGTAGGCAAAGCTAACCTTTCTGTTACGCAGTCCACGATCTTCTGTACTAAAAAAGATGAATCTTTAGCAGGTAATAAGTCCTGGCATTGTTTCAAAGATGCTAGCAGTTCAGACCAAGACCAGTATCGAATCCCTTTGAGCGCATTCTCTATTCGTTCCTTCAAATTTTGATTGCTCGGTGCTTGATCGTGGTACATTTCCATAAAACGCGCCACGCAGTTCAATAGGACAATGTTGTGAGGGTTTATCTCGACTTTGCCATTGTTGTAGCAGAATCTTGACATGAGCTCAAAACCCTTTGAGCCTCCTGGAAAATCATGAAAGATCACTTTCAGCTTCCCATTTGCTGCTCCAGATTTTTTAACAAACAATCTGTTAAGCCTACTTGAAAACGATGCCATAATTTTCTGCAAAAGAAACAAAAACAGAGAGAGGGTTAACAAAGTGGGGAAGGAAAGGAAAAAAAATGCTAAAGTGAATTCAGGATGGTCTAAAGCTTGAACACCATTACAGGGATTCCCTGAAAAACTTAAAAAAGTATGACAGGCTTCTCAATTTAGGAGAGAGATTTTGTTTTTGAAGAAATAGAATTTCCTTTCCATTTGATCAGTTCCAGAAAACCAAAGCCCAATTACCAATAGTAAAAGTTATACAAAGCACCACCACAAGAATCTGAACTGAAGCAGGTCATAAAACAGAGAGGTGATTAACTGAAAATTGAGAGGGTAACCAGAAGAAGTTATTACCTTGTCCACCAGGAAAGTCTCAAGGCCATTGATATCTACTTCAAGAATGCAGCATATTTCCATTGTTGGAGAAGAAGACTGCAAGTTAGAAATAGAAACCCCTTCACAGACGATACTTTACCGCTTCATGAACGAAGTTCCGCATATGAGAAAGCTGGAAATCTTGGGATCTTTTCCACAAGGGAACCAAGTGAAGAGTTAGACTGAAGTACTCGATACGGGAAGGTCAGGGGGAACTGAGAAAGAGGCTAGAGAATCTGATTTTTAAATCTTTCTGGCAATTGTGGCTCGTAACCTATAAATAGACAATGGAGGGAACATGAAGCAAGGTAATGTCGTGTGTGCGCGTGTCTTATTTATAGGAATATATGAAATCTCTTATCTGAGGAGCTTTCTGGTCTCATCCACGCTAAAAAATATGTTTATCAAGCCCTTACAATGGTTTGTGACAATAAACATGTTATGCGTATTTACATATCATGTGTTTGCCAATAGCATCACTTCAGATATTAGACATAAAATTTGAGTAAAATATCTGTCATCAATGTGAAGCAAAACGCCACCACCTTGTGATTTTGAGTTGTGGATTTGAGTTAGGGACAAAGACCCAAGACACACATTCATTAATTTCTTTTCCAAGAAAGATGAAACTACAGTTCTGACTAAGTTCAGTCAAGTCGACAAGGTTTATCATCTGATCTCAAGTTGAATATATCGGATAGGATACTCTTTTTAATCAATTCCAGCTTGATGGAGGTTGATTTTGTATATGTTTACTTCAATCAAACTTGACCCTACAAATCAATCGCAACTTGTGCGTGTCGAGAATTCTGATCCCCTTTCATTGTTTTGACTGCGCTAAGTCAATACAACATCAAATCCATATCTACTAACTTGAAGAAGCCTCTTCCGGCAACTGAGACCTGATGACAAAACTTTCAAGTCAGACCAGAATCAAAATTTCAAACCAAGAAGTGGTTTATGGTTTTGAAAGTCAAATAGTTTGACACAATTTAACCTTTTTTGCGTTTCCAATGCCACCGATGAATGCACTGGCATTTGTCTCTGAGGCCACTTGTTAGCAGACGATGGATCCCATCAATTAACCTCATAAATCATCTCATAAGAACAGGAGAAAGTAATCTATGATCTAATATAGTCAGCCAATACAGTGGGCTGAAGTAATAACACCGCATAAAATATGAGAAACACATTCGTATTCCCAAATCCAGAGTGGTCCAATTATTTGTGATTGACTTGATTCAGTAGAACGAATCTCATCATGATTTTGATGCTATTAAGAAAATAATATACCGCCATCGGCCAGTACAACATTCAACTCTCGCGGAGGGGATTGGTCAAATTATTGCAATCCAGAATATCCTATTTTGAGAGTGTAATTCACATGGATCAGATGAATTAGGCATGGTTACTTTGTGCGATGCCTATATATATGATAACATTCACCAAAACTTAAATATTGCTAGCTACATTTACTAGGTTAAGACATAGATTAATAGGGGAAATAACCAAGAACATCCAAAATATATTATATGTGTGCTAATTCATTCTTAAACCCTTCAATTGATCAATTGAGTCCCAAATATTTTGACGATTTATCAATGTAGCCCACCCAATTAATTTTGACTTGATATCACTAATGTAGATACCGACTATCCTACGTGGTATAATGAATGCTAATGTTTACAATTTATTTTAAAATTCTTTTTCATTTTTTTTACTTTCTTTGTCTTTTTGCCGGAGGCCAGTTGCTAGCCATGGGCTACAAGCGAGGGTCACCCTCCCCCACCAAAGGTGAGGGCATGGGCCTCCTTGCCAAATCTGGCCAAGCCAACCCTTGCTAGGCGTTGCTTGAGCAAGGGCAAGGGATTAGAGGTGAGCAACGGTCCAGGGTCGACCATGGATTGGCCCAACCAGGCCAATCCTGGTTGGGTTTTTAAGACGAATGAGTCGATCATCGGTCCTGAAATCTCTAACTTGATACTGTACGGGTTGGTCCTCGATCCTAGAGTGTCGAGTTGATCCAACCCAAACCAACCTGACAATATAAAATATAAATAATAAATATTGTTATTTTTTTACAGGCCCATTTTTATAAGTATCAGCGAACATTGGACAGCTGCTCAGCATTCCTCAATTCCTCATTCACATCAATTCTTTTCGAGCCCAAACCAAGAAAAAACCATAACCCATAGGGCCAACATATGTTACATCTCTTTAGTTCTTTCAAGTTCCAACCCAGGTATTCTTCACTTCTTCGTCGAGCTCAGTCACTTACAATTTCACAAGCCCTAATTTCTTGAGGTCACGTCTGCTGCTCGCTCGCTGCTTGCTCGCCATTTGCTCTCTTGCCTATCGCCCGTCGCACACCTGTCGCTCACACGCCCGTCGCACGCACTCCCGTCGCTCGCACTCTACTCGCTCACCACCTCGCAACTCTTCATCGACCTCCCTGGTCACGCCCCGAACTCGAGCACATGACAGTCCCCGAAGATAGACTTCACTAGTTCTTAAATTTCTGATAATCCCAGGTGTTATCGATCACCATTTATATTAACCAAGAATACAAAATTAATAAATAAAGAAATGCAGCGGAATACATTAAATAAAACCCCTATTTCAAATCCTGAGGTAATTCATTTATTACAATAACTCCAATAAATTAATTAAATATCTAAAACGAATCCACAAATTATCAACATTATTTATTTGTTCAACTAAAAGGATAAATGCAGAAAAATAATTTCCTCACAATTAAAAATCTCCTAATTAAAATTAAATCGACTGTAATCATCTGGTTGCGCCTCCTGCTTCACCTAGTCGTCGAGGAGGAGCGGCAATAATAGGACCTGAACAAATAATTTTAAGATGAGATAACTCATCGAGTTTGCCCCTTACTTCTTAATTAGGTTGATATTCACTCTAGAGTCCCTAACCAGATAATTAATTTAATCCTCACTTCTCACAACCCATGATCATGTCAAGTCACTAAACCCTATTGACAGATTATTCTCCATATAATTCAATATAAATGTCACGATATCAATTTCTAAGATAATCTAACATAGAGTCAATTATAATGAGCACCAAGAATTAAATAAATAAATCAAATTATGAAACAATCAATATCCACTTGCAATTAATAAATCAATCTCAATCAATCGAACAATCAAAAACATTAAATAGACATCCACAACTAAGACATAAGCAGATTGAGATAATTTCTCAAAGTAACCAAAATCGATTGCCTGGACCTACCAATTAGGGATTCGTCCGGGTCCCTAAATCGAATCCAGAGTGTTCGATTCGATCAATTACGGGTGACATCACCTTAATTAGTAGCCACTTAGCCAATCACGCAATTTCTGGAGTTTATTCCAGAATATTGCAAATTACCTAAAATCATGTAATTTAATCCTAACTAAGTAAAACAGAATAAATACTCGTAATTACCCGAATATCAATCCAATCCATCACTAATAATGATTTGATACCATCGCAGCCAATATTTCTCACATCTTTCTCTAAACTGCCAAATTTACACTTTTGCCCTCAAATTTCCAAAATTACATTTTCGCCCCTAAAAACCCTAATTAGGCTATAACAGAACAAAAATTAACATATCATCCTCAACCATTCCGACTTTCCAAATTAACAACCCGCCAAATTGATATATACTGAAACCAATTTAAATTTCCAATTTCATTCCTAACCAACCATGAACGTCAATATATCCCTAAATCCCTAATTGGACCAAAATTAATAAAATGTCCTTAATTTCTCGTAATTACCAACTTGGCCCTCAATAACCGATAATCCAATTAACTAAACTTAATAACTTGTCAATTAATTCTCTAATTATTCAATTTTACAGTTCAACCCCTAGATAATTTAATTTACAAAATTACCCATATTTCAATAAATATCTCTAAACAAGCTCTAATCTCAAATTTAATCATCAATCAAATCCAATCATCACAACTTATAGCTACTAGAGCAATTAACAGCCCTAATTAGGAGTTAGAGAGCAAACTCGCCTTAAATCCTCATTTAACGGCGATTGCAACTTTTCCGGCGAAACTCCGGCGAGGGTCTGATGCTAATCGGACTGCTGATGAGTGGGTCAAGCTTTCGGATTGGCCTGAACTTGTTGGACCAAGGCCCATTATGGCCTACTCGGCCCACGGAAGCTCGGCCCACAGAAGCTACCCACAGCTTCAAGCTTCTGTTCATTGATTCTGTGAGCTGGGGGAAAGCACAGCGAGCTGCGGGTTTCCCTCCTGAGAGCTGTGGCGTGAGCTGAGGGCGGCGTGAGGCACGGCGAGGCGGCTGGATGGCTTTGGTGGCGGCGTGGACGGTGCGACGGCGTGGTTCGACGATGTTGGACTCTCGATTTCGTCGCAAACTCAACTCGCACGCAGCAAGGAGCTCTCGGGAGGTTTCTTAAGCGACGGCTGCGGCTGGAGGAGCTTGGGTGGCCCACGGCGCCAGCGAGCAAAAGCTCTGTCCAAAAATAGAGAGGCGGGTCCGTGGCCTTGGGTGTTGCCTGGCGAGACCCAATCACAGCTCGTCCGTGTCACACACAGATCGGACTTTGTCACGGCAGCAAGGAAACTGCTTGGGTCACGGCTTCGAGGGAAGATGTGACAGCTAGGGTTTCGGCTTGTGCGTGTAGGTGAGATTATGAAGAAGACCCTCCTCCGTGTTAATTTTCCTTGAAGATATAGAGGGGGAGGTGCGAGATTCATGGCTGAATCGGTTGAGGAAGAGGCGATTGTGTGATGACCGTTGGCGTCGACGTGAGAAGATCGTGTTGGTTGGTTGGCGACGGCTAGGGTTTCCAGGTGCATCTCACGCGAGGAAGAAGATGATGAATAGTGGTGGAGCGGGTCGGGCCAAGCAGCTGCTCGCGCGGCCCAGAAGAGAGGAGCTTGGGGAGATGGGCCGAGCCAAGCCCACACGCGAAGAAAAAGAGGAAAATAGAGAAAAGAGAAGGAAAATTTGTGGGGAAAGAAATTGAGGAAATTTTCTATTATTCCTTCAAATAATAACAAAAATTTTGGCTGTTACATCCCTCCTCCATTGCCCTAATTGGAGGTATGGGTAATGCTTAATTACAATTTAGTCTGGACTTGTGCATTTCTTTTTGCACAGGTTATTCCACAGCCGCTCTTTTGCACATGGTGTTTCATAGAATTTCTTGTACGAATAATTTAGCGGTCACGGGTTAACCTTGGGATTGGACCAGACTGACCGGACCAGACCGATTCCGGTCCTTGGTCCCAAGCTTGACGGGTTGGTCCACGGTCCCAAAAATTGAGAACCGACACTGTGCGAGTTAGTCCTCGGGTTGAGCACGGGACCGGCCCAACCCGAACCATGCTCACTCCTACAAGGAATGGTGAGTGATGCCTTCACCCTACAAGGCCCAATAAGGCCAACCTAGCCCAAGCCAAGGTGGCTTCATTGGGCCTTGCCCTCGCCATATCTAGCATTGAGGGCCCTCACTAGTGCTCCTCCTTGCCCTGGTGAGGCACGCCAAAGCTGACCCTCACTTATGGTTGGTAGCTGTTGACCTATCATTGACAAAAAGAAAAAGGAAAGAAAACAAGAAAATATATAGAAATATTTTTTAAATTTGTTCACATCAACAATTGATGATAAAAACTGGCCAAATAGATTAAAAAATCAGCCAAAAGTTTAGGACTAAATCGGCCAAATTAAAAAATTTACACTTGAATTAGTATAAAAGCAATAGGTTTAAAACTCAAAATAATTTTTCCTATACTAAATCATGCATTTGATATTACAAATGAATTTGAGCAAAATACTAACATGCTCAATTTCGAAAGAAAATATTAGGGTGTATCTCATGGGCAAATACTTGCATGATTACATGTCAATGCCCGTTCACTCGTGTGAGGAAGAGATTACTAGAACTAAGGATGACACATGTTGACACCTAATTTTTGCTAATTTGACGATTCATTTTTTACTTACTTTTTAAATTAAACTGTTATTAACTAGAAATAAAAATTGTAAAAGAAAGAGATTTGAATGATTACAGTTAAGAGTTTTCTTTTAAAAGAGCAAAAAATCAATTAATTAATAAATTAAGATTCAAAAAAATCAAAAGAAATTGCCTGCAAATGACCAGTCAACCTTCGCGGATTTCCGACGATTGGAAGCAGAAGGAGGCATAAAAAAGGAGGCCTGCACGTAGAAGAAAAAGTAAGAGGATAGGGGACAGAAAGGCTTTCTTCGGCCAAAAAGTAGAGAAAAGACAAAAGACAAAAGAAGAAGGAGAACCAAAAATCAATAAAAAATGAAAATTCTAAAGGGAGAAGCAGGAGGGGCAGCAGAAAAACGCAGCATAGGAGCAGCGGTCCAAACAAAAGGGGCGAAGCATTTCAGCAAAAAGAAAAAGGAGGGCGACAGAGGGGTTTCGTCAGAGGGGGGGCTCTTTCAGCTCCGCTGGCCTGGAGCTCGTTCGGTGGCTGCCTCGCCTACGCCCCTCAGCTCGCGGTTCTCTCTCCCTGGTTCTCTCTCAGCTCCACCGCCCACGCTTCAGTCCCTCTCTCTCAGCTCGTCTCCCAGGCCTTCAGCTCATCTTTGCAGCTTGCAGCCCCCGCGTCCCTCAGCTCGCGTCTTTCTTGGCCTCACACCATCTCCCAGCTCGCCGACGTTCTCTCTAACAGGAACCCCGAGCTCACCCCCCTTTTGCTGCCTCCCACGGCGTCGATCAAGCACATTTGGCCTCTCGGTTGACTCGTTGCTCTTCTCAACTGACTCATCGCATTCAATCAGATTGGCTTCTCTCGGCTAAAATCGTGAGATATCCTCAAGCGTTCCTTGGCGCTCGAAACAATCGAAGTTTGGTCACGGTGTTTGCTCAGCGAATCACCTCTCAGCCGCGAACTATTTCGGCTTCAAACACGCATCAAGAATCGGGAGTTCTATTAAAGCGTCACAAGTAAGTTTTCTCTCAAATCACATATCATTTCATTTTTTTTTTTTGTATTCATGAGTTTTGATGCTTTGATTTAATCTTGGTTTCTCTCGACTATGCTTCCGTATCTGTGATTTTGCTGATTTGGTGCTGATGATGTGGTTTGATTTTCGAGCTGCTGTGATGTATATTTTCGATTGTAGGTACTAGTTGCTCATTGATACATAATAGATTTAAATCCAAGTTAATTCATGCGTTAAAGTTTACTTTTTTAGTGACGAACTCTACACGTCCGATGAAATACCGATATGGAAATGCTGAGTTGTTCTCTTTGATTTCTATGTTTATTGCATGAGGAATTTTTTTAATTGTGCGATGTTGATTAGAAGTCATAGAATCGCCGTCAGTGATAGATGTTAGTCTCGATTAGTGTTGAATGCGGACATAGGTAAAATGAAGAAGTTGCATAGGTTAGTTTGGTTATTTTGTTAGAGAAGATGTTAAATCAAAGTAAAAAATGGGGGCCGAAGAAGTAGGAAAATGGGCCGGCGAATAGGAAATTCAAATGGGCTGCGAAATTAATAAAGGAAAATGGGCCAAAATAAAAGAAAGAAAGGGAAATGGTTTGGGCCCACAATATACTAAAAATTCATTTAAAAAGAAAAGGAAGAAGAATGGGCCAGGCGGAGCCCAGCCCATTCTCGAATTTTACCCGGACCATTAAGGTCCGAATCCATTTAATAAATATAAAAATAAAATAAATGGATAAATCGAAATAAAAATAAAAATAATAAAAATCTGAAACTAAATAATGAATAATAGAAAATCCATTAAAAATAATAGAAAATTAGAAAATCAATAAAAATGATAGAAAATTAGAAAATCATTAAAAATCATAGAAAACTAGAAAATCATTAAAAAAATAGAAAATCATTAGAAAATCATAGAAAATTAGAAAATCACTAGAAAATTTAGAAAGTCATTAAAAAAATCATAGAAAAGCCAATAAAAATAAAAATAAAATAGAAAATAGAAAATTTCTAAAATGGATCCTATTGAATAAATTACTAGAGCTTGACATCAAAACACTAGTGGACTAACCTTTTAGATGATGTAAGCATGCATGCAAACATGTAGATTAACCAACCATTCAATCAATTTTAGGTACCGAAAGGGCGTTATCTAAATAGTTAACGTAATCAAGTCCCCGTACTCTAGGAATCTCTGGTTACGTAGAAAATGAGGCATTTCTCCCAATGCTTTCATTGGTTTCTAGCCAACCTTAATAGGCTAGTGGCGGCTCCTTTTAAATAAAAAAAACATTTTAGACTATAAGAGAATTCTTAAAATGAAAACGCCAAATGTCACGCGAGGTATGGATTTGGGAGAATCCGAGCTCGAGATTGTGGAATCAAAGAGCAGGTACCCCTAAACCTATCTTTCTTCCTCGAAGGGCGGAATTTAGGTCGCGACAACACCCAAAAGGAACAATGTCAATACTAACAACCATATGAACTCGAATGCATTATTGCAGAAGGTGCAATTATAAACCTACGATATGTGTCTGCTGTTTAGCGGTTGGAGGAAATCGTATTTCCAAATGCTAGGCTTACAATTGGCGGATCTTCTTTGATGAATCTTGTCTCCTACTTACAGCGAACTCGCTTGGCATGGTTGGAACTGGACTTCATCAAATTGATACTCCATGGCGAGTGAGTAAATGTTGAGGAGTTGAAGAACCTTTGAGCTCAACGGAGGATATATCCAAAAGGAAATGTCGTTATTTCGATATAGTTTTGCGTAAGCCAACACCATCGATGGCGTTACGTCCACATAAATGGAATCTTATGTAATATTTTCCCATCTCCGGAGGGTCGTCGATGATGTTGCTTGTCTGGTGAAAGCTCAGCCAAATGGAATGCATCGGGAGTCACGTTCTCGCCTGGCTTCTTATGCAGGTGCGGTCTTAGAAACAAAGCAGTTGAATATTATGCCGTTCACACGTTACGTTTTACGATAACCAAATCGAAACACTGTGCTCAACAAAACTCGCCCTCATTCCATAAAAAAATCCATGCAAATTCGTCAATTTGGGGACTTTTCCATTATGATGAATAAAAAATTCTATCTCAATCTCAAGGAATGACATCAAAGTTGATGGGTGTAAATTTCAACAATCTCTCAAAAAAGAATTTCAGGAACTTTAGGTCTTAGGTGAGGTTTGTCATCACAATAATAAGGAGTTGGAAAATCACGTCAAGTTTTGTTGATACATAATTGGAGCTGTTAACGTCTATAATTTTAGATTAATTGCTTATGCAATCTTTCCATTAACTAATTAATTGTTAATTCTAAGGATGTTAGCTCTGGTATGGAAACAAACTTTTGTATAATTATCTTTCGTATCTATGGGATTATTTATTGTTTTATTTGATTTCTATTGTGATTTGATAGTAACATCTCTCACCAACGAATTCACACAGGTCCATATTATGAAATTACCTTGAGAAACGACATGGCCATGCTGTCTAAGGAGTCTAAACCAAAGTGCCATGGCATGGAGATGATCTTCCATGGTGAAGAAGCCATTGTTGATGGATGCAACTGTTTCTAGAGCTTCTTTCATTTCGGTTTCAAAAGGGTTGGACAACCCCAGCTTTGTCATGCTGTCAATTAACTCTAACTTGGTGAGTGAATCGACTGCTTCCAATAACATGAGCCTTACTTCCTCCACAAGCCGTTCTACTCGTTCTTTAGTTCTCTCTTTCTGCATAATTGACTTGAATTAGTTAGATCAAGATCTACCTTGAAATTCTATCTATAGAGCAATGCCAAGATGTTTTGATTTTAGTACAAGCATACGTAGAACTACTTGAATTGGTTTTATGCATTATAACTTAGTAATAAATCAAGTATGGATGTGATGGGTGATATTTATGACAATATTGACCGAAAATATAACATTGCTGGCTTCATTAAACAGGTCATATCATGCATTGTAATGTTACAAATGAATTTGGAGCAAAGGTACTATTTCAAACATGAACGGATGTCTCATGTGCAAATACTTGCTAGATTGCATGCCAATGTCCATTCGTTCGTGTGAGAAAGAGATGACTGGTGCTAGAGAGGACGATAAAAAACAAGAGCAATGTCACTAATTACCAACCAAATTAGCTCAAACTCTTTAGTGCAGAAGGTACAAATTATAATCTCACGAGGTTGTATTTGCCGTTAAGTGACTCCAGGAAATCGTATTTCCAACTGTTAGGCTTATAGTTGTGGATCTTCTTTGATGCATCTTGCCCCCGACTGCGGCGAACTCGCTTGGCATGGTTAGAACTGGACTTGTTCTAATTTATACTCCATGACGGGTGAGTGAATGCTGAGAAGATTTGGCGAGATCACGAATTTGCAGAAGTGTCCGGAAGTACGGCTCACATTCGAGCTAGCATAGGTCGCATCCTCAAGGGTAGTCGGACTAGGAAAATGCAGATCTCCAAAATCCAAGTTCATACTATTTGGGGTCTCAAGGGATTAATGTTATCTTTCTATTTTGGGTATTCTTTCCTTTTTTTTAACTTTGTGCCTTTGTGTGTGCCAAGAATATACAGATAAACTCTCTTCCTGATTTTTGTTGACCTTGCACCCAATCTTAAAAGCGCTTTCGTCATATCTACTTCATGTATTCTTTTGTAAGATTGATAGAATTGCTTCGCAAAGAATTGTGAGGGCTAAAGATAATATGAGCTATTTGACATAATAAGAGCTGCGAAATGCTACGATTATTTGAATGATTCGAATGTGATTGTAATATTCAGTATATCGCCTCATTTATAGAAGAATCTTATGCTACTCTCCTAGGAGTAAAGTATATCTATCGAATCATGTGAATCTAGTATTTGGTTTACTCATATGCCGGTTTATTAGTGTATAGTTGCAAGTTCTTTCTTAATACTTTGCACTCGTTCATGATTAATTTAGTGGTGTGATTCAATGGGAGACTAGTAGAGCATCCATGCATTACATAATATTTGAAATTGCTGTTTCCATGCCTTAGTCAATGATATTATAGATCAAAATTTTTATAATCTTTTCCCTTAGTCAAAAAATTCAATTTCTTTAACCTAACTTCGTTTTTTCTAAAAATAACTGGAGTATATAATTCAATTTATCTTTCACATCAATTTATTTTCCGCAGAACAAATAAAGTTAGAATAGAATCATTTTCAAAGCAATAGTTACGTAAACTTAATTCCTCAGCATTGATCCTAGGAGCGGTCAGAGATCCATCGTCCTTAAAGGAAATCAAAGCATTAAGAAACCTAAATATGATCGCCGCCTCAAGTCTTTAAGCTTTTTCAACCATGAGTTGTAAGCTTTTTCATTGGACACACCCTAACACGGCATCAGTGTCGTATTCCGCCCAAAGTCTATTTCGCATGTACGACTCCTCGTGCGTCAATTCGCATGCCGTTTTCATTACGGTTCTCACGTGAAGGGACGCGTAGATTCCCCCTTCTCCTCGTACTCTCGTTTCTCCATCAGTTTAGGATTTGAGATATCACATCGAGATCTCTAGAGAAAGCAAAAGGTGAGATCCTTTCTGCCCTTAAATCTGGACGGACAACAAGAAGTAATATCTTAAGTGATGAAAGCGAACGCCCTTGTTACGAGAACAAATGGTCTAGCAATCAATCTCAACTCTCATCAAGTACCCTCGCAACAAAAGTTGAGTGAGTCCGCGTGTCAACGGTGAGCATCAGCACTGTCGCAGAGAAGTCTTCCCAGGATTGTGATAGAGACTTGCCACTGACTTCCACGTGCGCATCGATCCAACGTTGGACCGGAGTACGTGCGTGTTCATCTGGAATTGGGGAAGGCGTCCAATGCATGTCGGCTGGTGGCTATCGTAAAACGCTAACGAGTGAACGGCATAAAATTCATCTCTCTCTGTTTCTAGGACCGCACCTGCATAAGAAGCCAGACGAGAACGTGATGCCCGATGCATTCTGAGCTTTCGCCGGACAAGCAACATCATTGGCGACCCACCGGACAAGTGAAGATATTACATAAGACTCCATTTATGTGGACGTAACGCCATCGATAGTACTGGCTTATGCAAAGCTATATCGAAATGACAACTTTTCCTTTTAGATCCATCCTCGGTTGAGCTCGAAAGCTCTTGCACGTCCCCTCAATAGTTTTTGGTCTCTACTAGCACAAGAAGGAGACATGAGCGTGTAAACGAGCTTCATTGATTGAGTCGCACGAACATGAAAAGAAGATTCGCACTCCTCCTTCGGATATCATCCTCCGTCGAGCTCAATAGCGTTTCAAGTCTCCACATTATTTAGTCCAAGTTGTAAGAATTTTTTCGATGTGGGCTAAATTAATTTAGATTGTAACTTACCATTTTATGAAATTAGTCTAATAATGTCAAATACAAAGATTATCAATTAATTTAATATGAGATTGGCTTGTACGGGCTAAGTAAAACCCAACTTGTGATAAGAGAGATTATGGCTAAAATCCGATAGATATTACTTAAGTCTCTCCTCTAACCTTGATGCACAAACAACCCCATTGAAGACGTGAAAGTGATACTGAGGGTCATAAAGAAGAAGTAATTGAGCTCTATATCATCGACGTTCCACATCAACAACGATGGATTTGCAAATTCCTTTCTCTCTCTCTCTCTTTTCCTCCATTATTGTGTCCTATATCATTTCTATGGTGATCTCAAGGTACAGGTTCCGTTAATTGAGTTGCAGGCAAAAGAAGACTCGAATTATTCCTTCAAAGTATCCCCCATCGAGCTCAAAGGCTTTTCAAGGTCCTTTATTCTTCAGTCTAATACGGACATAAGAAAGAGACATGAAAATGTAGGTCAGTCTCATCAACCGAGTCGTAAGAAAAAGAAAATTCGACCTTTTCCTTCAGAATTGTGGTTTCGTCGAGCTCATCAAGAGGCTTTTCAAGCCGCCTCGTTTTTGGCTTTCTATTTGACCACGATAGGGACATAATGTGGGCACGAGCCTTTCAATGATTAAGTCGTCACGAAGTGAAGAGCCCAACATTTTTCCTTCAGAAATGATCTCCGTCGCGCTAGGCTTCTCAAATCCCCACTCTATTGGTTCTCTACTTAGAGAAGAAAGAGACATGGAGGTCTATCTCGATAAAATTAAGAATTTAGTCGCATGAAAAGAAGATTCGAATCTAACTTCGTTAAACTTCAAAACTCTGGTTTCCATACTCGGTAGGTCCTAATAAAAACCTAAATTTGCGTTCATCTGCCTCGACGATTTCGATTACAAAGCATATAATAAGTTGCGATGTCCCATAAAGGGGTTTTGTATAAGTGAGTTAGGAGATTGAATCTCTAAATTGTATATCTAAATTGGGAATATACATTTTCGGAAGAAGGACTTTAATTCGTCTAGCCATATCATGATCTTGTACGATCTACTCTAATATCGAAGATCTTGAAGATATGGTATCAATCAATTGATGGAAATTTTGTTTAAAAAGTCACAAATCTACCGTATAAGGGCCAACTCAGTCCTAACTCTTCAATTTGATCGATTTAATCTTAAGTCTTCTGATGAATTTCCAACATAAATCAATTCCAGCTCAACAGAGGTTGATTTTGTATGTACTTGGTTGACGCAGGTTGCGATTCTAATTCATGTATGTGGTTTTCACCGTGTCAGTAAAACATAAAATCCAAATCTACTAATTTGAAGAAGCATTTTCTAGCAACAGAGACCTGATGACAAACTTTCCAGGGAGACCCCAAAATCAAAGTTTCGGACCGAGGCCTTCTCTACGGTTTTGGAGATCAAATAGCAAGATATGCTCGCGAATTTAACCCTTTGTTTTTCTTTTGTTACCGTTTCTTATGCCGCCAATAAATGCACTGGCATTTGACTCTAAGGCTGCGTGCTAGTGGATTATCCCACTAATAAAACCTCACTCGCAAATCATCCTATATCAAGTGGAGATAGCATTAGAAACGCATTCATTTTCCCAAACCCAATGTGGTCCAATTCCTTTTATGCACGATTGACTTGATCCAATAAAATAAGTTTCATCCTGATTTTGATTCTACTGAAAAAATAATGTACCACCGCCGGCCGTTTATGATATTCAATGTCACATCAGATGGCAATGTTCAAATATTACAATCTCAAGTATTTCCTATGAGAGCGCAATTCATGTGGATCAAGTTGAACAGGCACATATTTATTTTGTACAATACCGTAAGATAGACATCTTGTAGAAATTTGACCATTGTAAGACCCAAGCATGAAATTATACGGCCTAGGATATAATTTTCCTATAGTACCCAATCTTTTGACTAGCAGCAGCTAATCTAGCTTTTGCACTTGCTACGTGATCACACGTGCGCTCGTATCTCTGTCGAGAGCAAGAGGCTCGACCAGGGTAGATAGAATTTGTCGCCGAGTATTGCCGTCCTGGACGCCGAAACCATCTCCAAATGAGTAGAGCATATGCGCAACACGAGCCGCGTTCACGGTGACATCAATGAAGGGTTGGACAAACATTGTCCCGGCATTGCGGAAACAATGAGCATTAATGCTTTTCCATGCTTGGTTTATCAATTCTTTGACGTGCAGCCTGGCGACGTCTTCCATAACATTTGCTTCTCGCATGTAACACACCACTGACGAAGGTGCATCTCCCCTGTCCCTTTCGGCCTGAGTGAATAAGTAAATCAATTCAATGGGCTTATCAAATTCAATCTCCTTGATAACATTGCACCATACGTTGTGTTAGTGCAAGAGTTTTCCACAAAGAAGTTGTAAAATAATGTCAAATTCAATTGGTTTATGACTTCATCGCAGAAGTTTGATAATTACCCTTGACGTTGCAAGGTCGTTGCAGAGTCGAATTATCATGGACACATTGTAAACCAGATCCTTGTTTCTCTCCAGCATATCTTCTACATCCTCCAATTTCTTATGTCCCACAAAGAAATAAGCGTGAGACAAGATCAGTGGTCCTGAGGATGATGTCCATGCGTTGCTCAAATACTCTTCCAGCGATGGTGTGTAGCCCACATTGTCCCACGTCGCTTCAGTAAGTAATGCTTTGCAAAAGTCTGCCCACTGTGGAAAAATAAGGAAAAAAATAATTAATCGGAGATGATCAGATCAGTATGGGAGAACAAACATTAGTTAGGATGACATATGCATGCATATGCAATCATCCACAGGTGTTTTGCTTACGGCTTTCGTCAGATGCGGGAGCACTCGATGCCAATCTTTATCTTTGCCAATATCATAAGCGATCTCGTGATTAACATCGCAAAGCGATTGGAAACAGACCTTCATGCAATCGGGAAGCTGTTGAATCTGCTCCGAGTCCCGTCTAGGACCATCAGATATTCCAGTTAGCGAAAATGAACTTTACAGAGACGAAAGGAAGAGATTGGGAAGCATCGTGGCCAACCTGGTAATGGCGTCGGTAAAGCATTCCAGCTCCTCCAACGAGCCATAAAGGTCGTAGACATCGTCGATCACTAATATCAAGACGATGACTTTGGTGAGAGATTTTCGGAGCGAGCTTAACCGGGGTTCCTGAGAGAGTCCAAGGGCACACAAGAAGCTCTCGACCAGCCGATCCCTCGTGAAGTCCACATGCTCGATAAGTCCCAGCTCCTTCCACCACCTAAGTTTACCAAAGCAACTAATCAGAATCAAAAGCTAGGAAAATCACATCATTTCTGGTAAAGATTATCTTCAATATAGGCACATTCCCAGGATGAATTTAGACCATATACATCATGACTGAGTTTTTCAGTCTTTTAATCCTGACATGAATCGAAGATAGAACATGACATCCTTTAAACAAATGATATCGGTCGAATGAGTCACCACATTTTCTCCGTCATTTGTGAATACATTGAAGATTACCTGGATATATCTCTAAGATCTCTCTGGTGTGTGGCTTGGACAGTGTTGAAATTGAGCTTGGCAAGCTCAAGCAGATTACTTTGCTTGTCCCCCTGTTGCTCATACAAGTCGATTTGCCATTTGACGTCGAACCACTCAACCCTCCAGTGCATCGAAAGCTCCAAAGCGTGGACAGTGCGTCTGAAGAACCGACTGTCCGACCCGGAGATTTTCTCCTGGAGAATCCCAGTTGCCAAGGCTTTGGCTTCATCCAAAATGTCTTCCCCTTCCATAGCCAGATGTGAAGCCTCAAGAAGCTCTATCATAGCTTTAACATCTTCGCTGTTGCTTCCGTTCACTGTGTTCCTTCCTTCCTTGAAGCTCCTTAATTCATCTAATCACAAAGTGTAAGTCGAAGATTTATGACCAGACAGAACCGGGAATAATTCCTTGTGATACTAACTATACTCGCTATTATTCAATATTAGAACTACGATGACCGATGACTCAGAAGATATTATTGTAAATCAGTAAATATTGACATAGGAACTTTAAGTGGCTTGCATGCATTCAATTTCCTAGTACCTCTCAGGGGATCAAACTTTCTTCACCGTCTAGTCGACATTTGCCTTTTCTTTAAAGATATAAAGTGTTTTTTAGTAGATTAAGTCCAGATAGGGACATCGATTGCGGGACTTTTCTAGTATGATGAATAAAAAATTCAATTTCAATCTCAAGGAGTGACATCGAAGCCGATGGGTGTAAATTTTCAATAATCTCTCTAAAAAGAATTTCAGGAATCTCAGATTTTAGGTGAGCCTTTTCATCACAATAATAAGGAGTCGGAAAATCACTTCAAGTTTTGTTCGTACATAATTGGAGCTGTCGAAGTCTATGATTTTAGATAAATTGCTCATGCAATCTCTCCATTAACTGATTAATAGTTAATTCCAAGAACGTTAGGACTGCTATGGAAGGAACAACCTTTTGTTTAACAATCTTTTGTATCTATAGGATTATTTATTGTTTTTGATTGATATTGTGATTTCATAGTAACATCTCTGACCAACGAATTCACGCAGGTCCATGTCATGAACTTACCTTGAGAAACGACATGGCCATGCTGTCTCAGGAGTCTAAAACAAAGTGCCATGGCATAGAGATGATCTTCCATGGTGATGAAGCCATTGTCGATGGATGCAACTGTTTCTAGAGCTTCTTTCATTTCAGTTTCAAAAAGGTTGGACAACCCCAGCTTTGTCATGCTGTCAATTAACTGCAACTTGGTGAGTGAATCAACTGCTTCCGATAACATGGGCTTTATTTCCTCCACAAGTCGTTCCACTCGTTCTTTATTTCCTTTTTTCTGCAGAATTGAGTTGAATTTGTTAGATCAAGAAATCTACCTCAAAAAGGCCTTGGATAGTTCGATCTATAGAGCAATGCCAAGATGTTTTTATTTTAGTACATGCATTGGTAGAGCTATGTGAATTGGCTTTATGCATAATAAGTTACTTATAAATCAAGTATGGATGTGATGGCCAAATATATATGATAATATCGACCAAAAATTTAACATTGTTAGCTTCATTTAACAGGTCATATCATGAATCGTGATGTTACAAATGAATTTGAAGTGAAATACTAACTCAAATATGAACGTGTGTCTCACGTGCATATTCTTACAAGATTGCATATGCCAATGGCTAGCGCTAAAGAGGATGATAAAAAAAAAACAAGAGCAATGTTGATAATCACAGACCAGATTAAATCAAACTCTTTAGTGCGGAAGGTACAAATTATAATCTTACGAGGTCATGTTTGCCGTTAAGTGACTGTAGGAAATCGTATTTCCAAATGTTAGGCTTATAATTTGCGGATCTTCTTTGATGCATCTTGTCCACGGTTTCTGGGGAATTCGCTCGGCATTGTTGGAGCTGGACTTGTTGACGATCACAACGGTGACTCTCGGCACTCGCTCCTTCCCTTGCGTACTCCATGACGACTGAGTGGACGGTGAGAAGATTGGTGGGATCACGAATGGCACAAGTTTATGATGAAAGGAGGACTTGTTACGAGGGACAGAGATGTGGAGCACAATGCTTCGATTTATATAAGCCGAGTACGTACGGCGTTGGGGGCTGCTGGGGCTTGTCTCCGTCCGCATGCAGTTGTCATGTTCGACACGACCTCATTAAACCAAGACTTAGAAGGCTTGTTAGGGTTGCGCCAAACAAGACTAGATGAATCTATCAATGCGTAGCCAGCAAAACGCAAGCCACGTTCCTCCAGCCAGAAGATCAGATACGAGGGATCGACGAGGAATACAGTGCGTACGCGATCCACTTCTCTAGATAGTAGGGGTATTGGTTGGTAGCGGTAGAGTTTTACACTCCATGATCGAACTCTAAGAATAATTATGACCCGCGTGCATGACATTACTAGTGATTTAGTACTTATTGAAACGCTAAATAATGTATTAATTATGAAAAGTTACAACTTTTATCATGATAGAATATGAGAAGTTGCAATTTTTATGAAAATGGAATACTTTATGTGCTCCGATAGAAGATGCTATTAATAAGGTATGTGTCTTCATTCCTTTTTTTCATGAATAAATCATGAAAATCCAGGATTTTTTCTAATTATGAATTTTCCCATTTCACTACCGCAAATGTCTCGAGATTAAAACCCGACGGGAATTGTAGTGCATGGAAGTACAGTCCATATCAAGGGAACATAGGTCGCATCCTCAAGGACAGTCGAACTAGGATTTTAAGCTACTGATTTTAAAGACCGCCTAAAGCTATGAAATTTAAGATTTTCCTAAATCCAGGTTCATATTAGAGTCGGACTCAATTAAAAAAATTAAAGTATATTATTAGAAGATGATCGATAGGAATCAAATGCTTGTCTTTTTCAAGAACAGATCTGTGAATACATCCAAGCAAAAGGATTGACAGTCAATTACTAGATCACCAGCAGCCGCACGTTGCCAAATCACCGGTCCACCAACAGTCTTCATCATCAGACACAAGCATGTCACACGCACAAAACTCCATCATGCAGGAGGTTGCCTTAGAGATACTTAGGACATTTTCCATGGTTTTGCATGAAAAGACAAGGAGGATGTTAGTGATCGAAAACCAGAATGAGGAGATGCGAAATTAGCTTCGGGAGCGCGCTTGCATCTGGTGTGAAACAAAAATGTGAAAGCTATATATATTAAAATGTGTTATCCTAAAAGGACATGCGCCTTGTCACGCCTCGGTCCTGAGCTCGCGACAGTCCCCGAAGATGGTCCTCACCGATCAATAAATTCGCGACATTCCCAGGATTAATCGTCGATCAATTAAAAATTCATTAATTAAATAATTAAATAAATAAACACGCAGCGGAAACAAATAAATAATCCGGACAAATACTGAGGTGTCTGAAAATTCCTTAATTTAAACAAACTAATTCAGTAATTACAGACAAGCCAAACGACGGTTAAACCCATTAATAATACAATCAAAAATCATGGGTAAGGGGTTAATTAAGTGTCTCTCAAAAATACCCCTAACTGATTAAAATAAAATAAACTAACTTCTCGGCATCCCTAGGCTCCTCCAGCCTCACTTGGCCCTCGAGGAGAGACTCCACGATCTGGACCTATAAAAAAGGGTTAACAACAACAATAAGATAAATATCAATGAGTCTACCACCTAATCCTCGATTAGGAGAGCCCTCACTCTAGGGTCCCTATCCAATTAGGAAACTTAACTCTCGTGTCAAGGTTGCTTGGTCCAAATATCTAATTAGATCACTAGCCCTCACTCATCACCAGTCCCAACCAATAAATTAATCAATTAAGTCAACAATCAATAAATTAATCAATTGACTTAAATAAATATCAATCACAATTAATTAGCAACCACAACCCATTAACAACCACAATCAAATGTCAACCAGAGTCAATTGTCAATCACAATCAATTATTAATCACATCCAATTGCGCAATCAATTATATTAAATAACCAATATAACAATATAATTAAATTTCCAGAATAAATCTCAATTTAGATCATCCATCCCTAATTAGGCAAAATTGCAGTAAATAAATTCTAATTGCATAAATTACCAATCTAATCTCACCCAACTAATTATCAAAATTAGCCAAAGCCATTAAATTACCAAATTTTCATTAAGTTCTATAATTCAGCAAAATACCCCTTAAAATCCTAATTAGGCTATAAATAGCCGAAATTAGGAAAACCAACGGTAATTCTAGAAATTTCTAAATCAACTCCAATAACTAATAAACCAAATAACTAGAACTATCAAATTACCAATTTGTCCTCTAGCTAACCAATTTTACTAAATCACCCTTAATTGGCTAAAATTACCAAATTTCCCCTAAATCCTCCAAAGTCACTAAATTAATTCTTAATCGATTAGTTGACCCCCTAATCATCCAATTGGCTAACAATTTTACTCAATTAAGCCAATAATTAACTACTAGAGCGTGTAACCGCCCTAATTGGGGATTAGGAGGCAACTCACCTCCAATCCAAGCTTTTCAAGTTCAAATTGGCAACGACGGTCTACGACAAGCCTAATTAGTCTTCAATTTCGCGATCTGGATGCACAATTGGGCTCAAAACCCCACGGTACGACTTGGCATGATGCGGCGGTGACGACGGATTTTCCGGCGAGATTCCGGCGGGTCGCCGGCGAGAATTTCCGGCGAGCAGATTTGGAATCCGACGAGGTGACTTTGGCTGCTGGATGAGCTAGCTGGGACGGCGAAATGGCTTGACGGCTCGGTTGGCTGGATGGGCAGCGTCGTTCGTGGCCGGAATCGCCGAGGGAAGACTCCGGCGATCTGAAAGCTGAGCAGGGGAGGTTCGGCGAGTTGAGTCTCAGCTTTGGCTGCGGTTTTCACGGCGAGCAGAAACAGGACCTCGGCGAGCTCGGGTTCGTGGCCGAGGCAAGCTAAGGGATGGAGCTGAGCGCGACGGAGGCGAAGGCGAGGCTGCAGTCGACGTGGGGAGCTCCACGGCGTCGATTAGGGTCACGGAGAGGCTCGGCGAGGGAGTTGCAAGCGGCGGCTGAGCAGGGGAGATTAGGGCTCAGGAATGGGGGCGAGAGAGGCCATGGCGAGCTCCACGGTGGCGGGGATGGACTCCGGTGACCTAGGCGCAGCTTCACAAGCAATTAATTGAGTTATCCAACTCAAACGGCGATGTAGGAGGAGATGAACGGCGGCTAGGGTTTCTGCAATTTGGGATGGATAGCATGAGGGAGAGAGGAAGGAGAAGACGCTGACAAGACGAGGCGAGGCCAACTGGCACGTGCGCGGCTGCCGTGTGGCCAGGCCTTGCCTCGCTGGCAGTCCGCGTGGCTAAGTCAATACGTGGGAGAGAGAAGAAAATAGGAAGAAAAATCAAGAAAAATGATAGAAAATCGGGAAAAATTAGGAAAAATCCCAAATTCGAAGGGAAAAATGAAATGATTTGCCGTAAGTCCAAATTAATTATCCCTAGTCAAATTGAGTAAAATTTTTCCCGATTTAATTTCCAAAAACCCCCAAACAGGCCGTCACACGCCTATATATGGGGTTTATTAGAATACTATCTAAGTTAATGCAATAATAAGATATAGATCAAAATTAATCATAGATATGCATAATTACAAGAGATATATACCCAATCAATGGAAATGTCATAAAACCATATAGCAATATAAATTGTTGTCTTCCTCCAGCTAAAAGTTTTTAAGCTTTTAAATTGGATGCACTCTAATATGATATCGGAGTCATATTTCGCTTAAATTTCTTACGTATTAACTATAATTTTCATCATGGTTTCAACTTAAAAGCAGGCTCGTTGATTGTCCCATCCATCTCATACTTCTCGTCCCCATCATTTTAGCAGTTGAGATATGACATCCAAACATTTCTAGAACACAAAACGTGGAATCATCTTCAATACTTTCAATATACTTCAAAGTTTTCTCTTCTTAAATTTTGACGTAAAATAAAATGTTTCTGTGACGAAAGCAACGGTTACGCAATCAATCTTGATATCACCAATAAGCTGGCAACAACAGTGGAATGAGTCCGCCCATCGCGTGAATGGATGAGCACCGGCCACGCATCGTGCGCCACGCGTTACGGCCTCGCGAGGGAGAGTTTAGCCCTTCTACTGGTATTCTTCTCACTTCACCAAGCTCATTCCACGCTCCTCTGACTTCACGGATAATAAGCCAAATGCGAACGTGATGCCCATGGGAACACGTTGGCTGATCTTTTTATTGAACAAGCAACGTTGTCAGCTACCCTGCGTAATATATCCAATGATCGTGACGGTATTTGTCTACATAAACTAAGTCTACATGGTGAGTTATCATTCGGGAATATCCTCTTAGCTCAAAGACATTTCAGGTCCCACGCGATTAAGCCTTAAGCAAGACAAGAAAGAGACGTAAGGTTGAGTACGAGTTCAATAAGTTGTACCACACGAAAAGAAGATTCGAATTTCACTGTATACAAATTCAGAACTCTTGTTTTTTTGTGTTTGACAGGATGTGCCTGTTGGGGACTTAGTGCCCAAATCCCGTAAAATAAGCGTATGAGAAGTGAGGGATAATGAGTCCCACATTAGACAAAAGACAACAAAGTGATGGTATATATTTAGAAACCTCACAAATGGGGTTGGTCGATACCCCACTTTTGTGGAAGAGAGAAGACCTAAGCTAAGCCTAGGTGACTACCACACACGCCCGGCCAGGGTCTCAATATTATAATATTATTTTCCTCTCTTAACTTATTTTATTTTTTGCTCAATGCAGAAGCAAACCATTGTCACAAATGGGGTTGGGGGATACCCCACTTTTGTGGAAGAGAGATGACCTAAGCTAAGCCTAGGTGACTACCACACACGCCCGGCCAGGGTCTCATTATTATAATATTATTTTCCTCTCTTAACTTATTTTATTTTTTGCTCAATGCAGAAGCAAACCATTGTGACTCTTCCTTAATCATTTTCTTATTTGGTCTTAGTGACCATTCCATTAAACAGAAACCATTCGTACATGTTCGAATTAAAAAAAAAAAAAACAAATTTCATATCCTACATGTTCGGGTCATGTGCAATATTCTGAATATACAAGTTGAGTTCGACGATTAAGCCTAGGTGACCACCACACGTGAGCGTCCGTCCAGCCGGCCCGGGTCCGATTATTATAATATTATTTTCATCTCTCAGCTCATTTTATTTTTTTGCTCAATGCAAAAACAAACCATTGTAATTCTCCATTAATCATTTTCTTATTTGGTCTTGATGACCATTCAATTAAACAGAAACCATTCATACATGTTTGAGTAAAACAAACGAACTTCATATCATGAATAGGCGTCGTTCATACATGTTCGGGTCATGTGCGATATTTTGAATATACAAGTTGAGTTCGACGATTAAGCCTAGGTGGTGCGCGCGCTCGGCTGGCCCGGGTCCAATTATTATAATATTCCTTTTTCCTCTCAGCTTATTTTATTTTTTGCTCAATGCAGAAGCAAACCATTGTGACTCTTTGTTAATCATTTTCTTATTTGGTCTTGGTGACCAGTCAATTAAACATACACCATTCATACATGTTCGAGTAAACAAACCGAACATCATATCATGAAAAGGCACCATTAATACATGTTTAGGTCATGTGCGATATTCTGAATATTCAAGTTGAGATTGACGATTAAGCCTAGGTGACAACCACACGTGCACGCCCGCCTGTCCAATCCAGGTCCGATTATTATAATATTATTTTACTCTCTCAGCTTATTTTTTTTTTGTTCAATGTAGAAACAAACATGTGCAACTCTTCGTTAATCATTTTCTTATTTGGTCTTGGTGACCATTCAATTAAACAGGCACTATTCATACATGTTCAAGTAAAAAAATTGAACTTCATATCATGAAATGGCGCATTCATACATGTTCTAGTCATGTGCGATATTCTGAATATACAAGTTGAGTTTGACGATTTCTTCTTGTAGTACCACAAAAGAGAAATAGAGATTCGTTCTATCATGGGAGTCATTTTGTCCAAAAGCCTTGGTACGCATTTGAGGGGGCAAAAATTGTCTTAAGGAGGCAACGTGAGGCAATGTGCATTCGTTGGGCCCGAATCTACACTGAAGCTTTCGGATTAATCAACAATTTGTTCAGGTTTCGTTCACTTTACTTTGTTGTTGAAGAACATTGTCCAATTGCTATTTTTCAACAATTTGAACACTGTCCAATTCATTTTTTAAACAGTGCCAAGAATCGATGCTTGTGCTCAGCGTCTGAACAATTCAATTACGGCCTATTTAACAATTCAGTTACACCTTAGTTAGTGAGTTGTATGGTCACATAGAGGGTTTTGTCTAGACGTAAGTGAGTTGTCAATGAATTGATCTCGATTTTGATTGTAAATTGGGATTGTATGCATTCCGAAAAGGTCTTTAATGAGTAGAGCCATGTCTAAGCCTTATACGGAGCAGGTTAATCTTGAAGATCTTGAAGATATGTTGTCAACTAATTGAGGGTAGCTCTCCATATCTGTTGTCACACTTAGGGTCCACTTCGGAAGAGATTTGAGTTTGAGGGAATGACTTTGCATTTAGACAAGGACTTTGGTCTTCACAAGTGAGCTTATGCCTCCCCTGTAACTCTTTTGCACAGCTAAAAGCACGAGTGCTGTGAAGAAGACGACTCCAGCCAGCAGCCGCACTATGCACGACTGCCAGCCGACCGCTAGCACCGACCGTCGGACACGAGCATCCCTAGCCAACCCTCCACCTCGACATGTACTTGTGACTACACAACAAACGTCGCCAAGCCCAACCGCAACCCCCACCCCCCTCCCCTCGGCGTGTGTCCTTCTATCTACATTCGGAGTCGACTTTGGTGCAGAGCACCACCGCTGCTCAAGCTCGAATTGAGTCTGACTCAAGCCGTGCACCTCATATAGATGAAGATCCAAGCTGAGCCAATCCCTTAAGGCCGGCAATGCGCAAGCTATGCAAGTCTGGACGTCTGGTCTGGTAAAGGCGATAAAGAGAAGGGAGAAACCAAGGGGTGGAACATAAATATTAACATACTAATGAGTGCAAGATTGAACAATTAATCCCTAAACTGGCATTGCTAAAATGCTAGCAACCTAAAGCAGGGTATAAGTGTTGGAGTTGGCAAATACTTTGGAGACTCTTGTTTCTCATAACAGGCATATGCCCACATGAGTTTGGGAAAATCAAAGTATGAACCAATGATTAGTAAACCCTATACAAAAATAAGATTTATATTTATGTTTCCTATTTTAGTATGGAAATAAAATATATATTTATGTTTTCTATTTCTGTTTTATGAGAGATTCTTGCAACCTTTTTGAGCTATCGCAAATATAGTGAAACTCTTTGCAAGACGCAACCCTAATGGGTAACTGTACAAATAAAATCTACACAAGCGGTGTAGTTAACATTTGATTTGAGGATTCAAAGTTTAGTAACACCATTTGTGTAAGGTTTTCTTTAAATCGATGATGTATCATCTAACTCTTTAATTTATAACACGTTCAAGGTAAGATATGGGATTCCTACTAATACTATCCTAAAATTGGGCCAAAAGATGGTGCATGGCCAGCTGGGTCCCGGCACTAGAAACTTGATGTAGAGTTTCCCTTTTAGCACGCAGGCAATGTATGCGTCTCCCGATCTATAATATTAGGTCATGGAAATTATTTAAAAAATCTTTAATTTATTACACTTATATCAATTCAGTCTTAATCCTTTTAATTTGACCAATTTAATCATAACTTTTGAATGACTTACCAATGTAGTCCTTCTAGATAATTATGATCGAAAATCGTTAATTTAGAGCTCTAGATGTCAAGCTTCTATAGTTTAAGGAGCTCATCGCCCACCGAGCTCCTTGCCATAACTGTCAACTAGTTCCACATGACGACAACGATGGGCAAGTAGATTTAATACAGAACCAATCGATGACAATATTTGATTCTCTATTGCACGCTTTCCTCTATTTTCTACATAAACTTTCACACCACCAAATTTGTGGAAGAAAAAAGTAATTGCACAAGAATTGACAAACGGGATGCATGGCACCATGCTTGAGTATCCCTACAGAATGTCCCATCCCTACACAAATGATAGAAGTCATTCACTATTCTAAGAAAGATTTTATCGGGCCTAGACAAGCTGAAGTGGGTAGAGCCTGATTGGTGAATGGAATTTTCAGCCCAACCCCACTCATATTACCCTTTTAGTTGATTGTGCATGACTAGGCCAGTGCATGTAGCCAAGCCATGGCCTTCATAGATTTCTTCTGTAATTTTAGTTTATTCATTTATATCGATGGTGTTGAAAATATAATGTCATTTTACCCTATCATTTATATGGTTTGCACTTGTGGGAAGACCTATTATGCTTTTTAGAAGCCTAGCTTTCGAACAAATCTTATCTAATTACAATGTGTAAATCACAATCATTGATTTAGGCAAGTCTCTAGCAGCCCCACATCATTCCCTTGGTTTTTGTGTTTTTGTTAATATACTAGTAGGGAGACTAGAAACTGCAATAATATCTAGAGCCCCACATCATTCCCTCTGTGGCTGCTTGTGGTTGGCCCAAAACCCAAAAGCTGGGCTTCATAAGAACATCATTGGTCATCTTCATGGGCTCCCTCTGTTCTTGTGGACTATTCTATCCCACAACGGCCCTCCCCAAACTTCAAAAGATTGCAATGTCACTTTTAGCACTAACGAAAGAAGTTGAATCCAACATTCTAGTTAGGATTTAGATGGCATTGTATCTCGTAAAAGAGTGAAATGAGCTCGGATTGTCCGAAGCCTTTTTCCAAACTATATAGATAGATGCAAAAAAAAGGTGATTAATTTTATGAATCTCAGGAAGGGATGCACAGAAAGGAAGGGCCTATGCAATTGACAGAGCTGGATTGTTACGTGGATCTCTTTTGGTGCCTTTATGCATATGCAACCCGAACTTGGAACTTGGAGCTAGCAATACATCAGCTTGCTAGCCGCTCATTCATCCCTTTTGCGAGATAATTGAGGGTTCAGGAGTTAGCTTCAAATTTATTAGGCCTGCTTATTCTAATAGAGATGCTATTGCAAATACAATCTTACTCAATCGTTCTTAAGAGGGATTTTCTATAATTTCACATGAGATCTATTTCATTTCATACCGTGTCTCCTCTAGTTTAAACTGGTTTTATTCGCACTTCATTGTGTTTGATCTTCAGAGGTTATTCACTAAGTTCTCAATCCGGATGCATATTTTAGTGTGCCTCACTCTTATCGTGTCATAATCAATCACCGCAAAAGATAAAGTGAAACTGAGCACATGGATGCACTAAAGATAAATCCACTTCTCTTCCAGAACCGACAGATCCAATACATTTAGTAAGAGTCCCATCTTAAAACGTTGTGGCATCATCTATTAAGTTCTCGGCCACTAAAGCAAACATTCGGGGATAACTGAGATGACTCGTCGCAATCTCCCCTGGTTCATGGTTTAAGAAAGATGCAAGAGCTACACTCTTCGATTCCCATCTATGCATCATTCTATTAGATCAGGCTAACTGATAGATCTCAATGACCTGTTATTCTTTCACCATCTTCCTGGTCAAGCATTGATCCAGTTTCTGCCGAACCACAATGCCGCAGAAATGATTACACCTGCAACAGGCCCTTTTCCTTGAAGTATTCGACAGATTGATCATAGATATCCTCCATGCTGTACTTGAAGGTGAAGCCCTCCTTGATTAGCTTCTCTGAAGAGATTATCAACTTGGCTTTGGATGGGAAATCCCCGAATCTGCATGTGGCAATCAGCCAAAAATCAGAACGACCGCCAGCGACCGCCAGATTGGATCATTGGATATTCAGAAGCTGTGCATAGAAATATACCAGAAAGTTTTGGTCAAAATTGGTAGTGACTTACTCTGTTGGGGCTTTGTATTGGGGGTATCTTTTGCTCAGGAATTTTGCTAGTTCTGGAACACTGGTGTTAGCAGCGCAGCAGATGTATCGTCCAGAAGCAGATTTCTTCTCAGCCAAGAAAATGTGGGCACGGCAGACGTCCTCAACATGCGCGATGGAAATAGAGCCTGACAGCATTTGCATGCCCTTCAGGCCATTCATCAAGAACTCATTTCCTGCAGAAAGAAATATCAGAGGCATTCAGACAAGCAAGCTTCTCTTTTGCTTTTCTGTGATTAGTTTTGTTCCAGCAGGGGATCAGTTCTGTCCAGCCTCCCAAGTTAGTGAACTTATAGTACTGTGGATGGTTTCGGACCTGTTAGCAGGGACATTGCGAGACAGACGCTGCTGGGGACATCCAGAGTGAGAGAACGGCCAGCCATGAGGGAGGGGATGACAGTTACAAGTTCGATACCATTTTCCTCTGCGAATTTCCACGCTGCCTTCTCCGCCAGCATCTTGGAAGCAGGGTATCCCTGAAAATAGTGAAACAGAAAAGCCCATCTATTTGAATTTGTCTTCTTTAACAGCTCAAAAATCAAATCTGCATCCTATGGCCATCTGATTTTACCCAGGTAGGTGGCTTCACAGAGGTTAAGAACTCCACGTCAGTCCAGTTTTTCTCGTCCATGACCAAACCGGTTCCCTGGAGATTGTTGATTGAAACTGCGGCTGCTGATGAAGTCAACACAGCACGTTTCACTGTCTTCGCTTTAGCACAGGCTTTGAGAACATTCAGGACTCCCTGGATTGCCGGCTTGATCATGTCATTCTGTAAATCAGAGCAGAAGCGATATCAAAACCAATAAAATGTCTCTTCAAAAAATTACAGTAGGCCCCAAATGATGCACTTGTTAAATACCTCGGGGTCTTCGGAAGCAAAGTTGACCGGGGTTGCGACATGGAAGACAAAGTCACAGCTGGCTATAGGAGCATCGAAGCTCGACTCATCGGTGAGATCCGCCCTGAAAATCTTGAGGTCACCCAAGTTCTTGAGCTCATTGAGATGAGACACCTTCTTTTGATTATCTGCAGCATAATCAGCTAGCAAATCAACCAACAGTTCCAACTGAGCGCCTAATTCATTAGTTCCGCAGCTTCCACGCAATCAAGCCATGTCATGTTGCTGGAGTATGAGATTAATTCAGAAGCGTGTAAGCACTACCAAATTAGCGGCCTTTGAAGTCGGAACTACGTCGCTTCCAATTTTACTATGTTTGCCGTCCCCGTTGATCATGCGAAATGCACACTATAGTACTGATAACATGAGACGGGCTGTTCATATTAAGCTAATTGGAAGAAGTTGGTTTCACCTAGGGGCGAATTGGTTTCGGAGGGCAAATGGGCATTTTCCCAAACAAATGGAGGTCTAACTGAAAGGAACTAAGCAGCAATCAATAAAGGAATATGCCGCAAAAACAGAGCATTCCCCTGTACCGTCGAGACCCAACACACGAGGGAAACAATTATTTTTATATCCTTTCCAGAGAGAAAGTAAGAGAGAGATCGACCTGGATCCCTGACAGTGGTATTCACAGCATAGCCCTTCTCAAGCAAAAGCTTGATCAGCAAAGAAGCCACAAAACCAGTCCCTCCAATAACACAAGCCTTCTTGTTCCCTACAATCTCTGTATCCATCTCTGTCCCTCTCTCTGTGGACTTTTCGATGCCGTTGAAGGAAAAACAAGCAGCAGCAGCAGCAGCAGCAGCAGAAGAAGAAGAAGAAGAAGAAGAACCTTGTGATGGGTATTGTGCAGGAAATCTTGGGTGGAGAGGCAGATTAGTTTTCTTAAATAGACGTTCGGGTTCTCCTCTTTTATGTTCTTCCCCCATCTAACCCGAGGGAAGAAGGTGAGCACGTGACCCTTCTCTCGCACGTTTACCTACGACTCAAAGGAGCTGCAGCGCATCCGGATTGAAACCTCAATCAATTGAACTCCCCTTCTGCTGACAATAAAAATCCGAAAAGGCCCCTCCGAATTTGTCTACATCAAAGTGACGTCACTGTTTGATGCTTTTCGATTGGACTGCAACGAGGAATACATGAAGACGGACCGAGGGCAAGGCCTCTCCACCGAACTATCGAGGTTGGGTAGTGCAGAACCTGAATCGTACCCAAGTCAAGCTGTGCAAGCGATCGTAGGAGTCCAGCTTTCAATATGGTTTGACTGGATCATCGAGCATCATATTCAACAACAACCATAAGATAGAGACAGAGCTGAAATCGGGTATTAGATTAGTCATTCGGCTAGACTCGATTGTATTGAAATTTCCTCATCCATTTGACAGATTATTAGTTGCGGAACACTTTCTTTTTAAAGTGATTCTGTCAACACTAGAACGCGACAATCTTTTTATTATTATCGATAAGAGACATACTTAGTGGATGAGAGGGTGGGCAAAAAGCAGAATAAATAAAATCAATTGACAACATACGGCGTGAAGATTATGGACCAAAGCATTCATAAAGACTTAGGAAATTGATCGGCAAAGTCATTGACGGCGAACAATCGGCACAATAACATAAATGTTGGATCTGTTATAATTATTACCGCTATTTTGGGATTTATATGTCTTAATGTTGTGGGATAATAGGATATTTTGTTAGTTCTTGCAACTGCCAATAGGTAGGATGTTATTTCTTTATCTAAATTTAGTAAAACTAGTATGTAATCATGTAGGCGATCGTAAATACCCTAGTGTACTCGTTGTAAACCCTCGGTCCATCAGACAACTCAATAGTTTTCTACAATTTTACCCTTTATCTAAAACGTTCTTGCATTTTACATCACCCTTTAATACCCTTTAAATCCCCCCTCATTTAGCTTTAATAGTCATGGCTCAAATCAATAAGGAATCATTCACGATTCATACCGATCCATCCATCCACATTCTTAAAGAGATATTTCGTCACCCTTTTGGCAAAACATATTCCCATGATAATTATACCGTACAATCCAAATTTTCCCTACTTAGTAAGTGCATACATGAGTTCCGGAGATGACTTTGGTACCATCCATCTAATTACTGTCAAGTTATCGTAAATACACGAATCATACGTCGACGGGGCGGTCAACTGAGGTCTAGAGCATGCGAAATGGGGAATCAAATGGTGGGTGCTGGGGTGGTAGCTGCCGGCTCGTCGGGGTAGAGGAGCATCACGTGAACAACCTTCTGGTTAGGTGAGCTTTTCCAGCAGGAAGAAAAAGAAGATTTTCTTGCTGGTCTCTCGTCACACAATGCGCTTTCATGCAGCATTTGAGATAATATTCTGAAGGAAAACAAAAGATTAGAATCAAATTATTGAGTAAAATAGATTGACGGTCCTATAATTTTGTACTTTGGGATAAAAAAAGTCCGACATATGAATTCAATAATTACTAGTTTGCTGGCGTTATTATACAGTTTTCTATGTTCATATCAGAATGGACAAAGGGAAATGAGAGTGTGAATAAACGAAAGCCAAGATGTTGACCCAGCGTGGTCCTCGGGAGTTTCTTTCTTTTTGGGGCCCCCATATTTGTCCAGATTTCTTTCTCCTGAGATTTTTTTTTCTTTCCTGTTTTTTTCCTCTCAAACCTTTACCCTTTTTCTTTTTTGGTTTGCTTCTGATGAGTAATTTATATCTGCGACATAATGTGACGTTTCGAAAACTTCGAATTAGTTTTCGAAATGTCCTTCACACATCTCTTGAATTCCACTTAACTTATTATACATGTGAGAACAATAAAACTCGACGTAAAGTCTCCTTATCGCATTGCTATCAAATGCAAAAAAGATATAAAAACAAAGACTCATATATTTTTAGATTGCATTTCAATTAGCATACAAGGTCAATGAGATATTTCATAAGTTTGAAATCAGGCTGTGAAGTGAGGTTGCCAGCCCAAATATCCAGATGAACAAGATGCAAATATTCTAGAAGTAACCATTTGTTCTCATATTATGGTCTCTGCCATAGTGAGAAAATTTGTCGAAACAGTCCCCATCATATATTCTTTTATCAATTCAATCTCTTTTTTTTTAATTATGTCCATTGAATATTAAACATTTTCACGTTTTATCAATTCAGTCCATTCGACTAATTTTAACCAGAAACCAATAACGTAGATGTTAATCACCCTAACAAAGCAAATGCTAACTAGACAATTTTTAATAATATTTTAAGAATTTATTACTTTTTATCCTTTTCTTCTATATTCCTTCTTTACTTTTTCTCTTTTTCTCTTTTTTCCTTTTCTCTCTTTTTTTCTTTATTCTCTTTTTTATATTCCCTTTTTCCCCGCCGATCGCAAGCCATTGCCAAGCCTCATCGATGATCGACAAAGGTTTCCAACCTTTCGGGCCTGGGCTAGCAAGGGTAGCCCATGCCAAGGGTTTGCCTTTTCCAACCTTGGCAATGGCGACCCTAGCCTAAGGCTAACAAGGGTGGCCTTTGCCTAGTGCCAACTATGTTGCATCGTATAGGCAAATTTTAATATGACGGTAATGTTTTGTTTAGAAACTACAATGCTAAGCATGCTTAGGTTGAAGCGCCTCTAGGGTGGATAGTCTTCTTGAAAGGTGTCTTCCTATACATCAAAAGATAAAACCGTGAAGTTTGGAATGGGATGACTCAAAGCAAACAATATCTTAATGAGTTAATCTAGGATGCCACACCAATGCTCTTTGCTGATCAATGATAAGGACCAATAGAGGAAAAAACTAAAAAAGGAAATTGAAGAGAAAAGGAAAAAATAAAATAAGAAAATAAGAAAAGAGAAGAATAATAAATATAATATATCTTGCCCTTTCGCTTTCTCAGATTTTGGTTATAAAAATATATATATCTTGACCAAAAAATAAATAAATATAATATAGTAATTAAAAAAATTATTAAAAACTATTCCAATCAAGGCTTACCATGCAACATAGGACACCAATGATTTCCAACCAAAATTGATCAATTTGTCAAAATGTGAAAAAACCTTTAAAATTCAATTGGTATAATTAAAATTCAAGATTGAATTAGCAAAAATGTAATATATATATATATAGGAATTTTTGGATAATATATATATAGAATAATAAGTCCTAAACCTTTTGCTACTTTGCCGATTCAATCATAAACCTTTTTTTTTTATGCCAAATAAGTTCTAAATCTTTTGCAACTTTGCTGGTTAAGTCCTTCCAATGGATTTTGGCTGGAAAATACTTACGTGGCGATGACGTGACGCACTTGACCTCGTCGGTGATGACGAAACCCCCAAAAAATTTTCCTTGTTTTTCTTAAAAATACCTACATGGCCGGCGATCCAGAGGGCGGCCTCACTCTCGTCGACCGCGAGTAAGGGCGGGGGAGGCCGCCGCCGCCCTCGCCCCTGGCTAGTGAGGGTCGGCCTAGCCTGGGCGAGCTCAGCCCTCGCCGGCCACAGGCAAAGGCCTCCCCTGCCACCCTTGCCCGTGGCCGAGGGTCGGCCTGGGCGGGGCGAGCTCGCCCTTGCAGTTTGCATGGCGAGGCGAGCCTCGCCCAAATCTGGGCGGAGCTTGCCAACCAAATAGGTATTTTAAAGAAAAATAAGGAAAAAAAATTTGGGTCCGATCATTGTCACGTCATCACCGATGAGGTCCGGCGCACCACGTCATCACCACATAGGCATTTTCTGGCCAAAATCCGTTAGATAAACTTAACCGACAAAATTACAAAATGTTTAAGACTTATTTGGCTTAAAAAAAGGTTTGACTGAATCAGCAAAATAGCAAAATGTTTAGGATTTATTTGACAATTGTCCAAAATTACATACATATATAAATAAAATCCCTTGGCCTCAATAGGCAGTAGCTCCAAATTTTTTTTTGTCATTTGCGTCCTTTTAACGCCTTTAATGATGTGATCTTGACAATCTACAATAATAGCGATTTTATCACCAATACATCCAACATGAACATTCTGCTGAGAGTGTTCAAGAGAAAATGAAACTGAAGCCCGTTTGATTCCAAGCAGGCCCAAAAACAAAGTCGCAAAAAAAATCACCACTTGGTTAATTTTCAGTTCACTTCAAGTTTTGGATAAGTATAGGTGAAATACATGTCGATTTTGTATAGTTTTGCCAACTAAAACCTAACAAGAAAACCAGATGTTCATTATAACTGCATTGTTAGGTTGCAATTGCTGTAATTGACGTAATGTGAAATAGCAAGATGGTATTAGCAATCGATCGAGATATCAAACTGTCATTTTCTTTTGAGAATTTCAAAGTCTTGTCGTTATGATCCGGTAGATATTTCAATATGTATCATTTTGATTGGCATCAGCATATTTATATTGAGCCACTCACTAAAGTGATCTGACATTTTGTAGGAGGCAAAGATAGTTAAATGAGGGAAAGCCGTTTTTCTTTAGTAAAAAGTAACAAAAAGCTGTCTTTATTCATACATATTTTATAGTTTCTAATGCACTGTTTTCCTTTTTTTTTAATAAATATTTTGAAAATCGACATTTTTTTTTGGTTAGTTAATTATAGAGCTTGGAAGTTTGAGCTGTATTATTCTAAATGATAACTATCCATAGTTCCCCAACTTTTGCATTCTCCAAAGGCCCAATCATCAGGTCTTCATATTCGAAGGGTAACATGCAACGAAATAGAGCTCTTCATCACTGTTTAGAAACCAAAGGGTAACAAGGAGATAGAAACTCAGACAGATGACATGAAAATGACAGCACGAGTATGAGGCAAGGAATTCACAGTTGGCACAATGAGAGAGAGAGAGAGAGAGAGAGAGAGAGAGATAGGTGTTGCCATTAAAATTCCGACTTGCTCTTGCTTCTCTTGAGAGAGAGAGAGAGAGAGAGAGAGAGATGGGTGTTGCCATTAAAGTTCCGACTTGCTCTTGCTTCTCTTCTCCTTACTAGCTCATACATCAGAATAAAGATGGTCCCTGCCCTCTTATCCTTCAGCATTTGCGGAAATGGAGGGCACATGCCGAGCAGGGACACTGAAAGGCACCATCATTAAATGCATTCACAACCTCTTGTGAGTTTTCCCTCCCTTACAGTCCTTGGTGATCAGCATTTTCCGTCAAGATGAATGGCCAGTTGAACTCTTTTAAGTACACACTCACTGATAAGTCGGTTTTAGTTAGGGCTTGTTCGCTAATTTTGAAGCCGCCGCCGATGCAGTCAACACAAGTCACTGCACGACCTGCTGAAGTTCGCGTGATCTATCTTAACCATTGACGATGCTGCAGTGACATAACTTGCCGAGCATGTTCTTTGCCATGTAAGTGTAATTTATCTTTCGCCAGTGTATCGAAAGGTAAGTAGCTAGGCATCATAGGCAGAGAGAGAGGAGATTTCGATGATATAAATGAATGCTTCACCTAAAGGAGGAGGTCAACATTCTCCACACTGGACAAAAAGGCTCCTCTGCAACCAGAGCTACGACAATAAATGCAAGAAACATAACTCCGTATCAACTCAGGACATTACACCCTCTGTACCCGACAGTTATTTCACGATAGCCATAAGAGCTTTACGCTCTGATTTTTGTACGAAAACGTTCAAGCTGACAAAACTTTTGCCTTTTCTTTTATTCTCCTAATAAAAGACTGACTCAATCTAAGAGTCTTTGGTTATACTCAACAATACTAGGCACCTGGCGATTCGAAGACAACTTCTTAAGTATAGAAGAACAGCAAAAGTGAAGAAACTGTTCAGTGTTGATGGACATGATAAGCATTGAATCGATATTATTATTGCGTTTATAAGAAGAAGAATAACAAATGTTGCAGAAGAACTCTATATGACTGGAAACTGGAAGAATTTTCTTTTAGAGCCCCCACTTCAACCCCGTTTCAGGGTTTGCAAATTACCACAAAGCAAGGTAAGAGAGCTTTTGGATTCCATAAATAAAGTTCTTCGATGCTTGAATACTGACCCACTTTCCCAGCCAACGAGTCAAACCCGGACTGGCTCGCCATTTCATGAATGTTTTCGAGAGGCTTGTGGACTCTCCCAGCAATCACTCTGCAAACCACCAAAGCCTTCCTGAGCCCCTCATCTTCCCCACCTAATTTAATCGATTCGAAGGCTCTTCCGCTCGTGGAAGAAGTAAATATCCCCACACCACCGGCCAATTCCTTCTTCGAAGGAAACCCAAGTCTCAAAATCCGACAAACACCGCAATTGTTGAGATTACATAGGCCGGAAGAATCGACCCCGAGCGAACAAGCCACGATTGTGCCGTGGAATCTTAGGAGCTCGTTCCCATCAGCCAAACAACGGGGGTGCTTCTTGGACAACTTGCTGGCTCTGATCTTAACCATCTCCCGATATTCTTCAAACCGGGCGAGCGTCTTCTGCATGTTGTGGACTTTCAAGACCCTCTCAATCTGTCCACAACTGCTGTACTCAGACTTCGACCAGCTGGTTTGGCAAATTATTTCCACTATCCTTTTGGATGAATCTCCATCACTTAGTTCAGTTACTGGAGAAAGAAAAAGTGGCAATGACATTAATAAATTGACAGTTCAGGTTAAAAGACTCCTCACCATATTAACACCGACGCCCAATTCTCTCATTAGCTGATTTTCCATCCTCAGACAATTAAAAAACCAGAAGTTCAATCCAGAGTTCGTTCAGATGACTCCAAAATTAAATAATTATGTATTAATCTACCAGAGAACGAGAAACTGAAAAGGCAGTACAGAAACAGATATGATCATGTGGTTCAAGGTAAAATGTTATTTTACCAGCATGTTTGGAAAGATGATGAGCTTCAACGGCATCCAACTTCTTGAATTGCTCCCCGCACTTGTGGCACTTGAGAACCGAAGATCTCGCATGAGCATCGGGGCCTATGATAGTACTGGACTTTGGGAAACCGCCGCTTCTGCAACGGGCAGACATGGCTGAACTGCCACCAGTCTTTCTCGATGGAGTGCTTATAGACCTTGGGGAACTGTAATTGCTTGGAACCATGTGCTGGCCTCTAGGACCTGGTGTTCCAGGCTGAAGAGTCCCAAGGAAAGTCGATGAATTGGAAGCGCTCCTGCTGTGATTCCCGCCGGCCTTGCCTCCAACGCCCATGATCTTAATTTCGCATTTCGAGTTATTGAAGACCACCTCATGGGTTATGGGGTTCATGAACTCACTGCTGGCAATGGATCTTGGGCTACAGCTAGGTGGCTTCTGAGCGTGCCTCTTGCTTCCATGAACAACATCTCTGAGATGCGATATGGACTTCGAGCAACCACACCTCGGCCTTCTTGTGATGATGGTGTTGAGGCTTCTCGACGCTGGTTCGTGAACACCTGACCGATGATCTGACTTGCAGTCCAGTGATCTCTTCAGGGCAAACCAAACTGCAGGCATCTTGTCGGTCCCTCACTCCTCGCTCTTTTGTTCTCCTTTTGTGTGTTTCTTTCACAACTTCAGTTCCAAATCTTGAAATACAGAAAGGGTTGAGCAAGGAAGAGTGAGAGGGTGCTGGCTTGCCATCACCCGGTACACAAGTTGAAGCGATACAAAGATATGACTGGGGCGACGAGAAAAATTAACGCCTTGATTTCGTCAGGACCAGCGAGCATTCAGGGACGTCCTTCCATTATATAGAAAGCCTTCGAGAGAGAGACGAGTCCCTCGTTATAGAAAATCTTTAAGGACAGAAATGTCATGATCGTTTGTGATTATAAATGGCACTGTTCAGTATGGAAGATTTGGTGTGAATTGAGAGTGGCCTGCTCATCCTTCCGATTGAATTGATTAACTTGCTAGATCCGGTGTATGCACACGGTCCATACCGGAGTAGATGGTGTCAAACTTACTCGATTTTGCAATTGAGTTTAGCGCAATGCGTACTTCCTTGAATTCCAAATCCTCGGGGAAATATTCACTTTACTAATCGGTTATCGTTCCAATTCTCCGACCATAAGGTAGGCTTAGCGATTGAGAAGTGGATGTGCGTACACAGCGACAATCGAATAGAAATGACTATGGTTGCCTAAGACTCTTAGATTAATATACGAATAGAATGCGTGTCGAGTTTGAACTCATAAAGAAAATCCAATTTAAATATATTAATTAGTTTGAGCGCTTTCCTACTTGGAGTAGATATCCTAAGAAGGGTTTCTTAACTTGGATCCAATCAATAATATATAAAAGGGAGATTTTCAGTAGTATATAAGTTCGAGAATACAATCTTACGTATTCCTTTACGAGATTGATAAATTATTTCATAATAAGTTATGAGGGCTATACACTATAGTAATTATCAAAGATAATTACAGGTTAGAAAATGCTGAGAGTGCTCGGATGACTTGAGCATTGATTTAACATCCCTAGTATCGCTTGATCTATAACGGAATCCTATGTCGCCCTCCCCATGGAGCAAATTCCGCCGACCGAGCAATATAAAACTAAGGTCCCGTTTTATTTGCTTGTTACTCGCGACAATATAGACACGAAACTCAATTGCGGCCGCATTCTCATCAAGTTGATTGTCCGACGTGCATATACATCGCTGATTATGCACTTACTTGGGACCCAACACCCCATGAGGAGCGATGGAGTTTGCTATTCCATTACATGTGATGAAGTGACGGAATTCTAAATAAACGTCGAGGGGGGTAGCAACTGGCGTAGACCCAAAGGATATCAACCACTTGCTGGTCAGCATCTCTCGGACAGACCCTCAATAAAGCCAAAACAGCCGCTAGGATCACTTGGCTACGCCATTACTGCATTGGAGCCGAGTTTTGTTTTCTTGTGTTACTTAATCGTTGTATAGTCCCGCTTGGTCTGCCAAACGTTTTTGTTTGTATCTTGCGGATTGATTGATGTTATTGTCTGTCTATCTGGAAAACTTGGTCAGCTCGCTCGACGTTTCAACGCCCTTAAGACTCGATTCTTATATTACTCGATCGAACTTGAAATGCGACTCTTTCACGCATGACACAGAAGCTCGCAGAATCTTGTCTCCGCGCGACAAACGGCACTGATCAGGAGCAGACTAGGGCCTACTTTGTTAGTTGATATGCAATTCTAAGGATTGTAGTTATTTAAGAGATATTATCTAAACAGCAAGAGAAGTAGAGTATAAGAAACCAGGCCCAGGTCAATCAGCAGTTGCGAGCAATTGAACTGACTTCTGATGCCATCAAGAATTAGATGGAGCAAGTGTCCATATTCCTCCACTTCTTCTTCATAGGGAGAAAGTCGAATTGTCATGTTCTTCGTCTACTTCATCAGCAACAATACATTCCTGCATGCACGACCCGCTAGCACGGTCCACCCAATCATTGTACTCAAGAAGGAAGCAGCTCATCAAAGCCGAAGATAGTTTTCCGATGTTAAGGATTGCTGGATCAATCTAAATTGCTAGACATTGTGCCAACCCAATTGTTCTTCTAGCGCAAAGGCAGCCAGTGATAATTCCTGATCTAAATCATGGTAGGCATCAACTGCAGAAGCAGGAAAGGTGGAAGGAACAAGCGGCTCCTTACGAATGAAACTAGTGTTGTAGGAGAACAGACACTATCGAGTGGAACAACTATACTGGTCAAACACAAGAACAAAAGCTATCTGACCAATCATGCTATGCTTTTAGAATTGCACATGCAGACGTTTGTGAACGGATGCGTTTACGAGTGACATAAGTCTGCAAATGCGTCTGATTATATGACAAAACGCATGAAACGTGAACAAGTGTGGGCTAAAAACTATGGCAGAGAACTAACTCAAAATTTTTTGTTCTTTCTTGTGGATGGCGCATATGATATTTCATGAAAGGGATGACTAGTAGCTCCTTCACTTGACTTTGGAATTCTGGGAATGACCGCCCTTCGTACAATGGAAAACCCCATTAACAGAGAAAAGGGCTGGTTTACTTACAGCCAAAGAGAGACTTGGTGACTGACATCGTCTCTGATGGCCCCGGGTGATCTTTAAAATTGTGCTTTCCTTCTTCCATATCGATCGACAAACTTATCAATTACTTTTGCAGTTCCGATTGCCGAACATAGTGAAGCCATGAACATTAGTTATTAGACACATGTAGGACAACTTATGTTGGAAACAAGGCACCATGTTCACAGACCATAGGATGGACAAGTAAAAGCACAAGCGATTTTGAGACAGTTGTTTCCCACATCCTTCACTTGCTCCCCCTTCACTAGTTTCCCATTACAAAAGATGTGGTTTCAGATGGACCAACTCTTCATACTTCAACGTTTTAGCCATGAGATTTCAAAAGGGACGAAATTTAAGGTCTGCGAATCAAGAATTCACCAGACAAGATTTAACAAATCCGACCGCATTGTGTAAACAGTATTGACAATCCAAAAACAAAGAACCCGGCTGTAACCCCAATAAATACAAGAAGATGAAAGAGCAATGCCATTGAGAGTTTTTACTAATTAAGAAAAAATATTTTACACTCTGATCATATTTGTTGCCTCACAGCCAATAGTACATGCACAGAACAGCAGCATACCGTCAAAGAAGAAAGTTTCCAACAAGGTACACATATCATTACAATCTCCTATTCAGAATAGAAAGTAGGAGGATCCAAGAACTGATGAATGGTTTTTACCCAGCTTGCGCCCTCTGAGACACTCCAAATCCATGACTTGAGAGTGATCAACAAAAAGATTAACCTGAAAATATTGCGTGTGAGAAACACGGTAATCATCAAAGAAATGAAAGTGATCCAAAAGCACAGTTTTAATCCTGAACATACATACCCTGGGTCCATAGCGTTGGACGAACCACTCCGAGGTTCTAGCATTCGATGCTTCAAACATGGTTTTCTCAAGACCTAGACGTCCTATAATCTTCGCAATAATGTCTGCCCGGACAGCATCAGCATTGCAGACGTCATCAGGATCTATCATTATCATGTCTGCCCCAGCTTCCAAGCATCTCTCTGCCCTTCTGATCAAGAGATCAACATCCTCGATGAATTCTACAGATGCAGAACCCACAAAAGCAAGCAGATGTGAAAAATCTTATTCAACATCCAAACAAAGTGTCACTTCTCCACAAGCAATAGAAAATTTAAAGAAGTTCTCTAGTTACGATTTCCGCGGTGTGTGCAGACTATTTAAACCTTCCCTTGAAACTTAATAGTCTATAATAAAAAAGTTCACACCATTAGGTGAAACAAACTTGGCTATCTATTACAGGACAAATAATGGGGGAATTACTAGACAAATGGATTCAAATGCTGATTCAGAAAAGAACAATACATGGAACAAATAATTTCGAAGTTCTAGAGCTCATATTCATATATACTAAGTTTAGGCAAAAATTGAGCTTAAACCCATGAAACCCACAGTCAAACATATAAACAAGAAGCACCAACTAATCAACCAACTTAAAAAGACAAGCAAACTCAGCTAAAGTTCTCCCATGATATTAAAGGTACATGTCGATACCATCACAAAGGATTTTCATTACATGAAACTGTTAGGCACAAAAATGAGAGACGAATGGCTGTCAAAGTTAGTTTTCACAGGTACGACCATCCAGTTAAGATGTTAATTTCATCGAGACATTAGCAAGAATACTGAGACAGGACTTCACATCCTCTCCAAATCATTCCAGTGATCACATTGGTTGCTCATTTCACAACTATAATCGCCAGTATGCTTCACCATCTACATAAGAAAATGTGCATCTACATGTCACTGATATAAAGTTTATACACCATAAATAAACAATTTGGTACTGAGTAAACCATGTAGATTTAAATAAGTTGCTCCTTACCAGAACTTCGAGGCTCTGGAACTACATATGCCCCAAAAGCTCTGTCGCCAGCTCTAGGGATGTCAGATTTGTTAAACTTCACCGCAAACTGTGGCTTGGCTCTGAGACCACCACTCTTAACAGTTCGCACGAATCTCAGAAGAGCATCCTCTGGAATTTCCAGAGTCCCAACGTTTAGCTCAACTGTATCAAATCCCAACTGCTTACACTCCTGATTAATATCCATGAACAGCGAACCGCATCAGCAATGCATACAAAACCTCATAAAGGAAAAACGAGGAAAGAATCTCTCCCGTGCATCTCACCTGAACATATTCTTTGAAAGCTGATGGACCCTGGCGCAGCAAATGCTCAGCCCAATCCCCAGTGCTCACATACACGTTATGCTCATGAGCTATATCAGTGATCTCTTTGATAAAGGACTTGGGCATTAGGCTGTGTGAACCCCCAGAGAACTTCAATCCATCAACAAATGGCCCCATCGATTCAAAAATATCCTGCATTGCAGGACACATTACTTACTAACAGGAAAGGCGAGCAGTGAACTCACTCCACAATTCATAGATTAGCTCAACTACATTCTCTAATACAATAAATAAATCCGACAATGAGGTGCTTTTCTTGAAGTAAAACTGCAGCTTGCTCTGCGCAGTTAAGTATCGCCAATTTCTTTCTCATTTGGCCAACACAATCCTCCCTCTGCCAAAAGACTACTCCCCAACTTTGCAGCAGGAGAGGTAAGTCACTTCGGCACAGTTAAAACGTGTTCCTTCTCTCTTGTGCTGCTCAATCGAAACCAAATAGGCACGCTAATCCGCTCCCACTGCAGCGAAACTCTACATGAATCATAATCCAACTAATAACAGCTTCTACAACTAGTCGGCAGCGCGTGTCGACCCCTACAGATCTTCTCAACACTCAACCTCAGATCATGTATCAACCGTTCCTAACCAAAAATAAGTTCCACTCATGCAGATGCCGATTCGCTCATCCGCACTGTCCAGACGCTCTCGTCCGGAATCATCATGAAATCTACGACGGATTGCACAGTTTCCCGGATTACCATCGCACGAAACCGACTCGACTCGACTCGTACCTGGAGGAGGTTCTGGTTGAAGAAGGAGTAGTGAGGGCCCCTGATCTCCGTCACGCCGTACCGCCGCGGCTTCTCGGGGCGGTCCTCGTCCTCCTCGAAGCTCTTCCATCGATAAGCCGACATTCTCCCCCGTCCTCCTCCGATTATCTCCGCGAACGAACCGTGCGCTTCTGGATCCCAGCTCTCTTCGAACTCGGGGAAAGACGGGAAGGAAGTCGGGAGGTGATTCTAGAAATGCATCGTCAACGTTCGCACCTCAGGGGAAACAGTTTTTGCCCGCCACGTGGCGCGCGGGCCATGCATGCTCAAAGCCGCTCCATCTTTACGCTGCTGTCCTTAGAGAACTCTCAATTTGCACGAGACAAGGTGTGCGTTCAAATTCTAGCATGAAATTAGTGAAAATAATATTTGTTTATTGAAAAGAAACTTATGTTTTTATTAATGACAATAAATTGATAAATAATTATCCGATTTCATCATTTCGATATATTTTCAATACGTCTCATTGATCAAACTAATTATATAAATAGACAATATTATTATGAATTTGCATATCGATCGGTTATAACTTATATTTGGTCATCAATTTGCCATGAAAAGATTAATTAACAAGGGTTTTGTTAAAAAAATTATATTAAATTTAAGTCGATATCTCCTTTTGAGTTTATCTAAATTTGGAGCAGAGGCATTAACCAAATAATGCAAGATCCTATGAGATTCAAGAATATTAGAAACAATTTCATTTTCATTTCTGTCTCACAAAAAAAAAAACACTTCACAACACCTAAATATGATCTCAAAATTAAATAGCTACTCCACCAGACTACAACTAAAAATCACATAATGAACATCTTGAAAACTTGAAAGTCATTTATAAAGGGGATAATCAAGTACTACTGAGTCCCATAATTTTTAAAAAGTACAATCAGGTCCTAAATCTCTTATCACCTAAATGCAATCAAAATTAAAAAAAAAATCAATCGAATTCTAAAATTTTTTGAAAAATAAAATCAGAAAAAACACTGGATTGAACTAATCAAACACACATTTTTGTGTTTTTTGAAAGTCTAAACCCTTAATTGCATTTTTTTAATAAGTTTTAAGATTTAATTAAATATTTTTTAAGATTCAATTATATATATATTTTGATAAATTTTAATAATTCTAATGAACTTATCTTTTATTATTATTACTAAATAAGATGCTAATTTGTTATAATAATAAAAAAAGAGCATTTTTTTCCCCTTTTTGGCCCTTTCTGCCCGTTCTTAGGTAGCCGCTTGCGTATATATACAAGCACCGTCTCCGACTCCCTCAATATTCGCCTCCTCCGTCTCTCTCTAATCGGCGGAACGCTAAACCCTTGAGCTCCCTCTCCTTTCCTCTCCGTTGCTCATGGCTCCGAAGCGTCCGCTTCCGTCGGAGGATCCGCCGCCTGCTTCCTCCGACGAGGAGGAGGAGTCGTCCGGGGCCTCTGATGACGAAGAAACAGAGGAGGAGGAGAAACAAGAAGGGCAAGAATCTGGGGAGTCGGAGTCCAAGTCTGAATCCGACGAGGAGGACAACAAGGGGAGGCAGGAAAAGCCGTCGCAGCCGAAGCCCTCTTCGACGCCTCCGCCGCCACCGCCGCAGCAGCAGCAGCAGAAATCTCAGGGAGGGTCTTCATCGACCGAGTCCGAGTCGGAATCCGAGTCCGAGGCGGAGTCCGAGTCCGAGTCGCGCCGCTACACCGTCAAGCCCATAGCTTCGAAGCCCATGGAGAAAATGGAGACCCCGCCCGCGAAGAAGCAGAAGCCGGAGCCTTCCTCCACCTCGAAGCAGCCGTCGGCGAAGCGGAAGGTCGAACTGGAGGGTTCGAAGGAACCCAAGGAGTCGAAGAGAGGGAAGAAGAAGGACGTGGCCGAGAATGGGTCGCTGCAGAAGTCTGGGGAGGAGTCGAAGAAGCCCATGTTCCAGAGGATATGGGGCGACAATGACGAGATAGCGCTGTTGCAGGGCATGATTGATTTTCGAGAGAAGAAAGGTATGGACCCTTTTGCCAATACCGGCGCATTTCATCATTACGTTAAGAAACTGCTCGGGCAAGAATTTACAGATAGTCAGTTGGCGAACAAGATCCGTGTTCTGAAGAAAAAGTACAATACCAATGAAGGGAAGGGCAAGGACGGTGAGGATAGGGCTTTCTCGAAGCCCCATGAGCAGAAAGTTTTCGAATTGTCTAAAAAAATTTGGGGTGTTAATAAGAACGGCGATGCGGGTGGAACCGGCGAACAGACGCCAATGTCGAAAGCCAATGGTACTGCTAAGAGGGGTAAGACCGCTGCTACTAGCAAGGATGTCTCTGCGCCCAAGCCAAAGTCGGAGACATCGCTGGAGAGGCCTAAGGAGAATGGTGAACTAATACCGTCTGAGCATAGTGATAGAGTGAGCATGTTGTCCTGTGATCAAATGTTGCGAATTTCTGGGATTGGCTTGGATCAGGACTTTATGAAGAAAGGGTGGGAGATGGTGGATGAGTCGAGGAAGGAGGAGTTGAAGGAGAGATGGAGGAAACTGCAGTTGACTGAAATGCGAGTATTGGCGGAGAGAGCCACATTGATTAGAGATCAAACCAATCTTGTTTTGGAGGCTTATGAGCGGGCTATTGGAAAGTAGGACTGGAGTGCTGGTACTTTTTGATGGATCATAGTGTGCAAAAAATGGGTAGCTGATATATTTTGTTTACTTTGGTTTAGGGTTCATCGAGTTACTCTTTCTTAGTCATTTTGTAAGTTCTCCATGTGTACCTTGGAACTTTGCATGTCCTCTTAACTGTGATGCTATTCTCTAAATGCTTTGGCTTGTTGCCAGTGCCTGCTATTGCTATCTGCTGGTTCTCAGTGATGAGCGAGCTATTTTGTTGTCATCCTTTCTCTTGACACTGATGTCGTGGTCGCTTGTGTTGGCTTCTGAAGCAAGTTATGTTGCTGATGCATTACTTCGTCTCCGGTAGATTAGGGTGGTTTGTTCCGTTTATTATTTTCATTGGCAAACATTTCTATCGTGTTGTTCTATCAGAAAACACCTTGGGCTTGGAAGAAGCGTGGAGATGTCTTAACATCATAGTCCTATTTTATTCACGTCGTTTAAAGATGTGAGTGCGTTGACCACTGCTAGATTCACAGTCGATTAGAATGAGAAAAGCCAGGACATATAGTTTAACAAGTACACAGAATATGAAACAAATACTGGTTGCTTAATTGAGGTTGAGGCTGCTTTGCCACTGCTAGATTCGTAGTTGATTAGCTTGAGGAAAGCCCATAGTGCAACAAGGACACAAATCCCTGTTAACACCTGTTAGTATGAGTATGAAGATTTTTTTAATCTCAGGATCTGAAAACAATGCTGCTGGTTGCTCTCTGGAGATTGCTTAATTTCTCTCGAGATTTACCTCCTTTTCAATGCAAACTGCATTTAACGAGCAGTAGGGAAACACTCAGACTCTCCTATGATATCAACTTGCATACAGCTTCTGAGTTATCCTTTTTGTTACAGGCTGTAAATGTCTGTTGATCTCTCCTTGCTTGAGCGTATACCTCATTAGAGTCATCCTTGACTTGGTTCATATCTCAGCGACTACTTGTTCTTTTCAGCACAAATTGCACTTTTTGGTATCCGAAATCCAAGTTATCATCATTCAGTTTTTCACCCTTGTTCAAGTCAGTTATACCATTCTTTGTTGGAGCTATGATTAGTTATCAAAGAAGGAGATATTACAGTTAATGCTCAGCACGACACGTTATTTGGTGCGGAATTGCTAAGTTCAGTCATCAACTTAACTACATTGTATAGAATTCTTAGTTTCCCCAAAGAAACTCCCACTGAATTAAGCACCTCCAATATGGACACAGCATGCCAAACCATTTATATATTAACAATATAATGCTTGTTTACATTATCTAGAACATGTTACATCGAAGTAAAAACGTGAGATTTTCACAATCACAAAACAAAATAAACAAAGGAATTATTCAGGTGCTATCGATCAACTAGTATCCGTCGTCGCCTCGAGCACCCTAAAGCGTAGTGTGTCTTTTGACTGCTATTATTTCGGAGTTTAATTGAATTGAAATCGAAAATGAGTGGGACCCTCTAGTTTCGAATTCCCTTTTAGTTTCGAATTCAACTCTTCATAATAGATTGCATGGATAAGCAGTGATTGCATCCACCGTCCCATCAAAACGGTCGACGCTGAAACCATCTCACACTTTCTTCAACCAGTGTCTTGGGGCATCAAGCAATGCATTCAACAAGATTACTTCTTTGTGAAAGTAATCATTGCCTCCATTTTTCTCGCATTCTTGGAAGAGATAGATACCTCAGAAAATTTAGCATGCCATACAAAACGTCATTCGGACCAATTTTACAGATTTTATAGCAGAATATATCCGTGCAACATAATAGAATACAGAAATACAGAAACTGCAATACACGAATACTTGGAGGGGTGGGACAGGACGTTTTGAATGACGCTGTCTTTTGTTCATTTATGTTATCGGTTCATGGACTCTGGTACTGTGGCACTGTGGCACATTGCTAGCGGAGAAATGTCTGAGGATGTAGAGTATGATCAGAGCCTTCTACTGGCACGTTGCTATGGAGTTCTGCTATAACATGGACGAACAATCACATACCAATGATGGTGACATGACATTCAGCAAGACATTGCCCGATCATCTGGCATGCCTCTTGCTTATGCGACTGACCACAATGTCTGCCATGGCTATGACTGGAAAAATCAGGTCAACGGACAAGCATGCCAAACTTGTCAACTTCATCCAAAGACAGGAGGTTGTGAAGGACTGCAGAGCCGATCTGTTTGAATGCCGATTTAAAATCTTGATGGTCGATATGAAGGTACACCCGTTGGTGTGAAAGTAGAAGCAACAAGCAAATCGGTGTTGTTCTATGCGTGCTTGCTGGTCAAAGAATTGATGACGATCCTAAGTGAACAGAAGTGGAAGGTGAGCAGCAGGGTGCGGGTGTGGAAATGCTGTCTTATGCAGCATGCCGTTGCAGAGCAGATGCACATTCCCAGGAACTCGGTAAAGGTGTGCGCTTGTCAATAGTTTGGCTCTTGATGGTTCCCCGGTTCTTTGCGGAGCAACTCCAGGCAAATGAAAAGCCAATTAGGACAAGACTTATTGCGGATTGGTGAATCTTATTAGAACTGGATATAGCGAGATATCTTCAGGCTGAGATTTAAAGATTCATAGCGAATATAGTGATGAGACACCTAAGATAACACAATGAAGGCACGAGTTAATGCAAATTGTTATATTTTGGCTCATGAATATGCGCATTTCCTGCTGCTTCACGTTCAACCATGTGAGCCACGGCAATGCCACAATCCTCACTGCTTGAAAAGGCTTGCATCGGGATGCTTTCTAATCATGCGCCTTACAATAGTCTATGAATTGGTTGCACAAAAAGAGTTGATAGGATTTAAGTTTCAGCATGATGCTAATTTTTGTGTTAATTTTGAATGAATGGGTTTGTTCTCCATGTTGATATGAAATGCTTTACAAATGAAAGCTGGTCTCCCTAATACAACTCTCTCCCTTCCTCTCTCTCTGAGCAAGAAGTACAGGAGTTCTCAAATTCATGTTTGAGACAAAGAAACCGTAGCAATAGTGCAGTAGAAGAAACTATCCAGATAGGAAAGAGATCCCTTCAAATAGCCTCAAAGGGTCTTATAGTGTGACAAGTACACAAACTTGCATTAGCCAAGCTTGGCAAGAACATCATTAAGGGTAGATACAGTCTCAGCATAGTATTTCTCTGCTTCTGGGGTGCTCTTGATCTTTGCCGCATGGTCCAACTGCTCAAAAAGCACACAGCGTGAAAATCGCATCAGTCAGATATTTTCATAGGCGAATCGAATGAGCAAGACATGTTTTGAGATTTTTTTTTCTGTCGACTCACATTGCTGATGGTCTGGAAGAGCTTGCCAGTGAGTTCCTTGAGTGACTTCTTCTCATCCTTGGGTTTCGCAGCGATGACAGTGTTGAGGTCGAAGCGGAGGTACTCAGCCCTGAGCCGGAGATCATTCTGGACGTATGGCCAGGCCTTCTTGTCTATGAATGACTTCACGTTAACAATTTCCTTGGCTGACTCCTTTGCCCTGGCTGCCGCCTGTGTTGGAGACAATGGCTGAAGGAAGAATCTGTCCTTCAATGGAAGCTTGAGATCTCTTGGCTCATCAGAGTTCAGGGTTCCAGCTACATAAAGAGTAGAGATTTGACTGCCGTTATTCATTAAGCCACAACTTTGAATACTGCAATTCTTCCTTATATTTGCATATTGTTGTCCTCAAGGTAAACGAGAAGACGAAATCTCGCTGAACGATGCAAGAACACGAGCACTAATTGAGTCGCTAGTCTAATACCAGGTAGATGTGGTGTAACGAACATGGATAGAGCCGAGTTGAATTTCAATTTGCTGAATTTTGGCCTAAAATTAGGGATATCTCTAAAAGCAACAATTTTATCAAGCAGGAACTCAATGCTTCAAAGCAATATGCCAAATATCCATATCAGACACATATCTAGACCTAATCGCAGTATGCCAAATATCCATATCAGATACATCTCTAGACCTAATTGCACATGAAGTTACAGCAATAGGATAATCACATAATCAAGTTGGCATTATTCTCTCAAAAACAACCGGGTATGTGAACAATGCGTATCTAGGTAGCTGTTATTTTGTCTGTCAACACTGGTTGCATTCCCTTTCACCAGAGAAACAATTGTAAGGAAAAATCTGCAGCGCAATGCAACATTTTTGTGTAGGTCTCCATCAAGATTTATCAGCAATGCTCGCATATGAATACCGAGAGAAAAAGGCAGGGGACTTACGCAGTCCGCCGGATGGTGGGGGAGGCCCGCCTACCTTGATCGACCTGGCTTCGGCCAACACTGCTTGGACGAAAGAACCAGAAGTCAAAGCGGTAGCAACCAGACCGAGAGCTGCCCTCCGGCTAGTCTCGGCCTCGGTGGAGCCTTGTTGAGCTCTAATGCTGAAGCCAGGTCTGGCCAAGCCGACCCGGTTTCCACCACCAACGCTCAGGCGGGTTGAGCCGCTAAGCTGGAGGCTGCCTTCCAGCACTGCCTGAGAGGAGCCACGTAAGCCAGCCATTGAAGCCATAGCTTGGGCCATGTTCGCCTTCAATGTCAATTCTCAAGTGCTGTTGCTCAGCAAGTTTTGAATGAAGAGGGTCAAATGAGGAAATATATTTCTGTGAGTCGGATGAAGTTTCTTGAATAGGCCACGAGGTTATGTGGTGTGAAGTGATCTGGGACACAACCTTATCTGCCATTTTCCTGCTTGGATAACTTGGATATGGTCCTGACCACTCCCCCGCTGCCACGTAGATTATTAGGGTATTTTAATTTGACAGGTAGGATTGGGTTGGGACAATGGGCTGCTTGTATTTTGACACGTGGACTGGGATTCATTTTGGATCAGGACATCAAACAGTTACAACTGGGAATTTTCCTTTCCTGAGCTCTTATGCCGATTGTTTCACCATCAACAGTCTCTCTCCATGTTCTTTCACTTGCCATATGATTTTCTTGATTTTTTTTTTTATTCAGGAGATATCTACTCATAAATGAAATTGGGTTCCTGGGTCTGAATCAGAAATTGCTTTTGGTACAAAGTTCCTGTAAGATCAAAATCCAAAGCAGAGGAGCCAAGAACGTCTGCAAATTTACATTATGAATTGGGAAACTGCAAGGCCACAAAAGTCTAATGTTATAGTTTTTAAACTATCTCACATTTGCCATCTTGTCAATGCTCCTGGCCAGGAAAAGAAAGAACAGGCATCCAGTCTACCCTGCAAGTTTTTTTAGGACTTTTCAAGAAGACACCAAGTGTGCAAACCCACCTTAAGCATCAACAAGGGGATTAATCTTGCTTGATTAGCAGCAGCTCAAAGAGTGAAGAGATGATGAAGATGACTCGGTAATGACTGAGCCATTGACAAACAAGAAGCGAGACCCATCTTTTGTTCTTTTCCATCTTTCTCTTTAGGAAACCGAACTTGGAGCTGGGTAAGGTTGGCTTCAACAAAGAATTAATTGGGCTGTCAGATCTTAAGCAGAATCAGGCCAATTAACTGATGGGCCTGCCCCAATGCTTTTTGCCGCCCGCCGTCATCTTCGTCATCTTACTAGATAAGAGAGATGAAAACTGCATTATGGTACAGCTGCAATCCAGAGCGAATTTGATTTTCTAGGTAGTCTATGTGGTCTGCCCAGCCTTCATCAAGATGCTCCTTTCAAGTGATTTAAAAGATCTCAAAGCATAAAAACAGTTGCTTTACAAATATTTTAAAGTCCATCTGTCTAGAAAACTTAACACGTCACGCTTAGAACATTATATAATCAATTATCAGTGGGCCTTAAAAAATTATATGATAGTCAATGCCTAATAAAAATCTAGGACATTACTTGATGCACACATTTAATAAGGATGCGTTTGTTTCGCCGAAATTAAATAATGTAGAAGATATTTTTTTGTTGCTTACAAATGAATGAACAGATGAGAAAAATGTTCATTGTCAATGTAAATATTTAGACGTAAGCCATTATCAATAATGAAATATTATTTATTATTTAATTATTTTAAACAATACAAGCAATCGATTTCATGATTTTTTTTCAAATCGTCCATTTTATGTGAAATAAATGGAGCATAATATTTATTTTATTATATTTATTCTCGCTTGATACGCAATTTGGATTTGCTTTGTTTGACTTTAGTATACCGGAGCGAATCAATCGCAATCATTGATTATGTAAACCCTACATGTGAGATCCACACGGAATGCTTATAAGAAACTTGCCTTGGAAGAGGGAAAACATGGAACTCTTTTCCATTTATTGTTTAACGAATGTTTCTCGTTTTCACAGAGAGAGAGAGAGAGAGAGAGAGAGAGAGAGAGAGAGAGAGAGAGATGGACCAATGCCAGGACAATCACAGCTGCAAACGATGGTCACTGGAGAACAGCTGTAGCTTCAGTTGTAGAACAAAATTGTAATCAAATGGCTGCTCCTACCTAATAAGAATACTATCCCTAAAACAACATAATTGATTGAAATACTTTCAACTCTCCTTGCTTGCAAGTAACAGGGGCAACGCTGCTTAATTCATCGACATAGAATTCAACTGCGAAATGGCCGGGGCAAAGCTCAAAATGCACATCGATAAAATTTTGTCAACACCTCCGAGCGAGATTTCGATATGCCCCGACGGAACCATCAACCGAATGACATTTTTACACATTTATTATATCAGTCCAAAATCGAAGATTTCGGAAGCTAGACAATTGGTATATCCAATTCCCTTTGGAAAGTCGAGCCGTGGATCGGCTGCTGAACGCTTGACCATTGATTTATCGACTGTGTAGACACCCAGTTACAGCATGATAGCTTGCGGATCACGTTCATGATCTGAGTGATGGTTTCATTAGCCTTCATCATTCAAGAATGATTGAGGATCGACATGCAAGCAAAGAAGGTGAAGTGGGCCATGGGCCTCTAAAGGACAATAATGTGGGCGCCCCCAGGTTGATGATGATGCTGAAGTCAAAATTACCTTCCCAAATCCCCCATGCATATCCAAAAGTGGGTCCCTCCACTTCCTTCTCCAGTTAAACTAAAAAGGACATGCCTTGCTTGGAATAAAATGACTCCTCTTGAAGATTCAGGAGGAGGCAGGAGAAGTAGACAAAGGGAAAGCACCAGCAGTAACCATCTCTTCGGAGCGGCAAGAATGGAAGGTCAGGAGCATCAGAACAAGTTCCGCGTCTTGAAAGTCGAGTCGCCCGAGTCGTGGGATTCCTACTTGACTCAGGCCACCACTCAAGCCTGCCCTGTATGGTGTTTTTCCTGCTTCTTCTCGTACTGTTGCATCTTGTCTGTCGTAATGAAGGAATGTTTCGGTTTGGGTGTTTTCAATTTTTTGCCTCCAAATGTCTTCCCACATGCTCCAATCTCTGTTTCTTTCTTTGAGTTGCGGTTTAATTTGATCGATTTAAAGTTGGGATTTTTTTTCCTGGGCAATGAATTTCGAAGACGACTTGCGTTGGGTCGAGGTGTTTTATGTGGGTTTGTGTGATGGGTGTTTATACAGGTGGTGGTGCACTTCACTGCTTCTTGGTGCATGCCTTCGGTGGCCATGAACCCGTTCTTTGAGGAGCTGGCCTCGACGTTTCCAGATGCTCTGTTCCTCACTGTTGATGTTGACGATGTTAAGGTAACAGTCAATTTTCTCAATTCTCAGAGCAATTGCGTGAGAGAATTTGAGTGCTAGCTTGTTACATTAAAATGGAATCCGTTTTTAGCAGTTGGAAAAATACAATTTATAAGGAAGTGCGATATATGAGATTTGTTCATGTGGAGCAAGATTAGAAAATGTTTGTAGCATAAGGATATGATTTTCATCAAAGCAGCATGCAATTTCTCTGACGTTTTTGAGGGTTTGATCCTATTCGATAATTATCTGCTTTGTACTGCAACTTTAATCTGCTTTGGTGTTTGTCTCCTGGGTGTTTGGTTTAGTAGTACGACAACTAGTACTTGGTAGTTCATTCTTGATCTGTGGTGGAACTGTTTCAACTTCTTTGGAAAGCAAGTGAAACTTCCAACGCCAGGATGCATAGTTGCTGAAATACCTCACAGGCGTGATTATCTTTTCCCGTTTATGATTTAGAGTGTCTGCTGTCCGGGATGGTTTTGCGGTTCTGAAAGTAACTTAGGCTTTTGATGCTGCACTCTAAGCTTTTAAGATCACGTATTGACGTGTCTTTTGATGTATATTTGGGGGGACAAAAATATAAGGGTTTTGTTGCGTTGCAAAGCTTGTGGTCTTAATCTTCCATTGATGAGCAGATGAAGCTTAGTAGACATGATAAGTCTGTAATGATATGCTTACAAAAGATCTTGTCACTTTTTCCCCTGGCTAACCAATATGTTTATCCCAAGCCTTGCCTGTAAGGAAACATCATTCTCAAGGTTTGGTTTTTGTAGGAGGTAGCGACTAGAATGGAGGTAAAAGCCATGCCGACGTTTATACTGATAAAGGATAAAACTCAGGTCGACAAGCTGGTGGGTGCGAATCCTGAAGAAATAAGGAAAAGGATAGATGGTTTTGTGCAGTCCTTTCGCACGAGTGTTGCCTAGTAACAGCTTCTTGCCCAGGCAGGGCTGAGACTGTACATTTTGGTCTTTGCAAGTTTTCTGGCCTGAGTCTGTCGTGGCATTGGTATTTGCAAGCATGTTGTTTGTAAATACGATTTGTGGTATATTGATCTGGTAAGTGTCATGGTGGGTTGCCACACGTTCAGTGATCTTTTACCTTTGTTTTTGAAGTTTCATCTTGTCCTGCTGTTCGAGTTTTTAGAACATCATCTCTTGATAAATTGTCGATATCAAAGTGTTTCATCCATTGTTAATTTACGTAAATATTATGGAACAGTGTTATGTATACAAATTTCATGAATGGTACTATCGCTAGACATTTCAAAGTATACTAACTCCATGGATGATACAGCCACTTGAATGGCAAAGCTGCATAATTACTGATACTTTCTGGAGAATGTAATGCATCAACCTTCACAATGTATTGAACTTTGAATTGCATAGTGTGTAGAAATCAACTCTCCAGTGTGTCCCAATGTCTGTCTTATGTTACGATAGAGCTAAGCTGTCTTGTCTTTTGTGCATTCCTTGAATCTCCTTAACAAGGAACCTCCATTTATTTCTGAAATCGGGTACTACTCTTGAATCACATAAATAAAAAAAAAAAAATACTTGGGGATGAGTCATATCCAAAATAAAAATTTCATCTAAGCAAGTCGAAGAATAGATGGCTGAATCAAATGATTCCCTTTACAGTTCTATTTCTTTCTAGGCATCATCAATATCTGATGTTGAGTCATTACCACAAAAAAAATATCTGATGTTGAGTGACATATGATCTAATGTTGACTGATGTGATACCTCATAGAACATGTTAAAGATTGTCATACTTGTCTCACAAGGTTGTACAAAAGAGCATCTTTCCAGGTCAAGAAATCCCCATGTGCCGCACTTCTTCTCCTGTGATTACGTAAGAAAATAGACATCGCATAACTAATCCGTTGAGCCAATCTCTAGTAGGCAGACATGGTCGAGTACGTTGGCCTTATCTCACGAATGGGATTGAACAACAGGTGAGTTCACCATGAGTACGCCTAACTCTCCTTCTCGCGTATTAGTCGTAGAGAAACGAGCTGTTTCTAACTTTTACAGCGTGCATTTGAAGTTACCATGCGCAAAAATAGTGTCGTCTAACAAGAAGGTTTCAATCCGATATACTTGCCTGAAACATACTCATTGCAGATCTCAACAACTCCGAACCCAGTGATGAGAACCGTGCTTGAAGCCATCACAATGCTCACAGAGAACATGCTTAGCGAGTCCCTCCCATATAATCTTATGGCCTTCTCAACTGTGATTACTCCCAGAAGTGACGCGGCGAAGCAGAGGAAGGAAAATATCAGGGCAATCTCTGTGTGCTCCATCCCCAGTAGGACATGCTAGAGTGCCGACATTGTGGATGCGGAGAAAACCATGAACGAGCAAGTTGCTGCTGTAACCTGCAAGACGAACCACAGGCTATGGCTAACAGAATTTAAATTAGGCTCAGCCTCACAGATTCGGACTTTCAGAAATGGTATGATCCGTCATCTGGTACGCATAATACAAGACACGGACCTGGCTGGTTTTCTACGATTTGCTTTGTCTATGATGCCAGACATTACATTAACTTTACCTCATAATCTCTCCCAGCTCAAGCGACGAAAAGGTAGAGTCGCAAATGATATGTGACCAAGTAAAGTTACCTCAGTTGCGATTCCCACTTGCAGTGGCTTATAAGCATTCCACTGCCTATTCCGAAAATTCCGCCCAGAAGTCCAGATAACACTGCCATTACTGGAAAAATAAGTATGTTGGTTGGTCCATCTCTGTTAAGAGCATCGATGTCCTTATGAAAAGAAATACCCAATCTTAATAAGCGTCTAGTTCATTCAAGTTAAGATAATCTATTACATTAACTTTTACGGTTCTCATTAATCTTTTTTCTGTATATAACCTAACACCTGCTGGCTCGAAACCTGATGTTGGATGCTTTCTTTCTTGATAAAGAGTCCACGAGGTAAAGGCCACAGCTAGTGGAATCTGAACGGATGGGAGCATCCAATATTCTGGAGCACTGGGCTCAAATAGGATAATACTCTGCACATAATTTTAAAAAACAAGCACACTAGATATGTAGTAAGAAGTTGGAGGAACAGATAATATTGCAGGACAGTCATGTGAAGGATCTTTGCAAGGAGTTACTCAGGAACACCACCCCCCCCCCCCCCCCGCCAAAAAAAAAAAAAAAACGGAGAGAGAGAGAGAGGGGAGGGGAGGGGGGGGGGGAACGAAATTCTAGCAGGAAGATAGTGCAATGTGAATTTTAAGCAAGAAATGGTGTAGCGGACCTAAGACGAGTGGTATCATCATCATCATCATAAGCTGCCATTTCCGGCAAGTGTAATATGAACACGAGACAAGAAAGGCGGCCCATGGGTTCAATATAGTGATTACATGGTTCGAGATTGCGAACCTTGAGCTTATTCATCAGTTCCTTCCTAGGTTTGGTTTGCTAGCACAAAGTCCATCAGTTGTTACTTTAAATTTGACTTGGAGCAAGCTAAAAGTCATCATCCATAAAATGGTAGTCTGTCTGAATGGAGTGAAAAATGTCAAGTTCAATTTTGGAAGATTATCACACTATTACCAGATTTCACAAAGGATAATATTTCCAGGTCAAGAAGTCTCCATGCACGGCCCTTCCACTCCCATCTTTACACTAGAAATATAACCGATGTCATAAAACTAATCTGTAGGAAAGAGATGTACAAACATGTTGGCCTTATCGCACAAGTGGGATGGGATGGGCCAAAAAGCGAATTTGCTGAGGTTATGCCTAACTCTCCCTGTTCCGGTTGAAGAGAAACGAGTTGTTTCTGCCTTTTACATCGCGTGCACTTGAGGAGAATTCCATGCGCCGGTGTCGTCAACAGGGAGGTTTGAATCCCATAGACTTGCCTGAATTGTAGTCGTTCCAGACCTCAGCAGCTCCGAAACCAGTGATGAGAACCGTACTCAAAGCCATCACAATGCTGACAGAGAACACAATGAGCGATGCCCTCCCATATTCTCTTATGGCCCTCTGAACCACGATTATTCCTAGAAGTGATGCGACAAAGCAGATAAAGGAAAATATCAGGGCGATCTCTGTGTGATCCATCCCCAATAGGACATGCTGGAGAGCCGACATTGTCGACGAGAAGAAAACCATGAACGAGCAAGTCGCTGCCGTAACCTGCAAGATGTAATGCAGGTCATGGCTAACAAAATATGAATTGGGTTCGGCCTTTCAGAAATGGTATGATCTGAAGTGGGCGGGAGCCATAATATAGGATAGGGACCTCACAGGTTTTCTACGATTGGCTTTGTCTATGATGCTAAACATTAAAGTGACTTCACCAGATAATTTCTCCCAGCTCGTGCAAGGAACAGGTAGAGTCACAAATGATATTTTGACCAAGAAGTTACCTCAGGGGCAATTCCCACTTGCAGGAAGAGTGGGCTTATAAGCATTCCACCGCCGATTCCAAAAATTCCACCCAGAAGTCCGGCTAACAGTGCCATTACTGGAAAAATAAGCCTATTGGCTGGTCCCTGTCTGTTCTGGTCATCAATGTCCTTTAGAAGGGAACCACATCTCAATGAGCTTCTAGCGATTGAGCTAATTTATTACAATAACTTTTACAGTTCTTACTAGTCTTTTTTCTATATATAAACAACCACCTGCTGGCTTGAAACATGATGTTGGATGCTTTCTTTCCCGAAAAGAATCCAAGAAGTAAAGGCCACGGCTAGTGGAATCTGAACGGATGAGAGTAGCCAATATCCTGGACCACAGGGCTTAATTGGGATGATACTCTGCACATAATTTCAAAAATCATGCACATGAAATCTTTAGTATGAAGTTTAAGGAAAGATGATATCACAGCACAGTCATATGAAGAATTTTTGCAAGGATTGACTCAGGAACATGGGAAAATATAAGAAAGCAAATTTAGCGGTAAGTTACCGTGTTGTAAATGTTAAGCAGGGGTGGTGCGGTGGACCAAAGTGAGTGGTACCATCATCATAAAGCGCTCCCTTTCTGGGTAGTCTTATGTGAAGACAAGACAAGAAAGGAGGGCCATGCTATCAGGATAGTAATTTCATGGCAACTTCCGAGATTGTGATACTGGAGCTTATTTGTTGGTTTCTTCCTAGGCTTGATTTGCTAGTCCAAAGCATCTTCCAATGTCCATTCACCGAAAGCAACACTCAAACTGAATATTGAAGTCTATGTAGTTTACTTTGATTAGTTGACACTTACAAATTGATTTGTAGCAAGCTAAGGAGTCACCATCCACAGACATGTATTCGAGTGAAATGAGATACTTCAGTTTGAAAAAAGAAAAGAACAAAGAAAAAGCTTTCAATATAGCACCAGAATGAATGACAAACGATCTGATAAAAAGGACCCTTTCAAGGAAACAAAAACTAGGAGTAATGGACCTAATTTCTTCATCTTCTTTGGATATCTCTGTGGAGCTTTCGATTCTTAATTCTCAGCTTTGTTTTGTAGTAAATTTTTTTATCTTAAGCCTCGAGTCTATGAATCTTCTTTTGCTCATCCCGACATGATCAAACATAAACTTCCAGTGATCTGTTTAAAAAGCCAAAATAAAATAAAAAATGTATATTTATATCGAAAATAATTGAAATTTTTCTAGACTTCTGACACGGAGAGCCATCTATTACCTGAGTTCAGAGGATCTGCTTGAGTCCCACATTTAAGAATCAAGCGAGTCATCCCTGAATAATATAACACAAGTATTGCGGTTCTGTAACATGACTAATTGTCCCCCAGCATGAGAAACAAGTTTTTCTTCAAAATTCTTTTCGAGGCTGAGAAAATACCATTTTCAAGATAGACCCACAAACATCCTAACCATCAGTTACTTAAAAATTCAGTCGAAGGTGACTCACTAGATAAGAACAAGGCAAAAAGATCCAGCATGATGTGCCTCTATATTCTGCATGATCGGTAATTGAATAATAAAGGATGAAATCGAAAATAACATGGATAGATCTTTTGGTATCCTGTATTCATTTACTTAGTTTAGTAGCAGGGACATTATAACAGGGACTCGATAATTCTTTAGCCGTAACTAAGAAGATGATGGAGTCAAAGGAGATTGAAAAAAAAAAAAGGGTAGCAGAGGAAACACACCTGTCCATAGCGGTTTCCACGAAGTATATACACAAAGAAGAATGAAAACCAGACCAGAACCAAAACACCAAATTTCATCCAAGGAAACTTGTCTTGACATTTAGGTTCAACACGCAAAAGAGGCTCTCTTGCAATTTTGGCTTCCTCTGGCCCATCAAAACCCCCCTCTCTCAAGGACCGATCCAGTTGCATCGTCTCTCTCCCTTCCTCTGACTCCAGATTCCAATAAGAGATCCCTTTTTTGCAGGTCTTGAAGGTGGACCAAGCAAGAAAGACCGCAAATAGTATAGTGATGAGCCACTCAGGGAAGATAACATGGCATATGACCCCGATACTCACTCCCAACAACATGCATGGCTCTGAGAGGAGCGCAATGTCATAGTTGATCAGGCACTTGTCACCAAACTTGGGGCTCTTGATGATCAAGTTACAGATGACATTAGCAGTTGACACACCAGTGACCATGAAAGCAGAGATGCTCGAGGCCGTCTTGAGCTCAAGGCCTGCTATTATAACGAGAATTGGTATGAAAAGCCCACCTCCTCCAATTCCACCTGCGCTTGAAATAGCAGATGCCATGAAGCACAAGACGCCTGCTTGCACCATTGGAGGTGAAAAAGGCTTGAACTTGACACGGGTCTCTTGAGATTTCGTCATCTGGGCGTTTCTCCATTGATGAGTTTGGTTGGAAAGGTCACCACTTGTTGTGACTCCTGAGATGGGTTCCCTTCCTTTAGCATGAGGAAGGCTTAGGATCGTGAAGAAGAAGAAGAAGAAGAAGAAGACGGCCGAGAGCAGGAACCGAGCAGAGAGCCGCCTCTGATTCTCCATATTGAGAGAGCCTGGCGAACGAGCGAAAACTGTAACTGCACTCTCCTTATACACGGGGGTTGACAGGGAACTCTGGTCTGCCGCAACCCGCATGGCATTAGTGAGGGAACCGACAAAAGTAAGTAAACAAATAAATGCAAAACTTGATTCTTGTTATTAATAATTACTAGCACCACAACAAGGGAAGTAACCATTCCAGAACGCGCAAGTGGTGAGACTACCATGCGCACCAGGAAAGTGCAGTTCCTCGAACTTCTGTTTACTCTCGACGACTAATGAAAAAGTTGTTTTGTTTTTTTCCTTGCTTTTTTCATTTGTAAGTAGTTAATTAATGAAAAGGTTGTGGAGGACTGCCATTGGTTGTCTTTGAACTGCGAGGGACTGTTGAGGTCTTGTTGAGATGTAGATGGATTTAGAGAGAGAAGGTTGGTAATTAGAAGGTTGCTTTGATTTTGATTTTGACCTTCTTTTCATTAATGTTTTGGCCCTTCTAATTTACTTCAAGGAAGATGTTGCGAGTACGATAAGCATGCTTCAGGCGGTTCGGTTTTAAGCTTGAATCATAAACAAAATTGAGAGATTGATTCTAATATATATATATATATATATATATATATATATATATATAGACTTTGATATCAAATTGGTCTACCCTAGACCTAATTGGGGACAAGGAACTTGTCCCTCATTTTTTAAAAACTTTCAATTTATTAAAAATAATCAATCTTTTTTTAAATATTTCAATTGAAGATTTGTTTTTGGAAGCCTTATTTTTATTATAATTTTGAGATGCTAACTTGTTAATAATGCAATTTATTTTTGTCAAGATATGGTCCTTGGTCAAAGATGATTCAAGATCGCTTTTACTAGGGATCCGACCTAGTCAATTCAGTTCTTGGACAAAGTTGACAAGTACAATAACCAATCGAGGAATTAAACTGAATCTGATCAGTTCACAAGTTCTTGACCACCGAAAGCACTCGATTCTCCAAAGGCCGATTCATTGTATTACTCACCCTCAATTGCCTCACTAGTAGTCCAGTGATTTTTGCTGAAGAACCAACATGTTTTAAACCTCGGAAACTACCCAACTCTCCAGAGGTTGGTTCCTTGAACTTGCACCATCGCTCACCCTTAATTACCACACAAGTAGTCTCAAGATTTGTGCTCAAAAACCGATATTGTTGCTTTTCTTTTTTATTTTAAAATGATTCATGTAATTTTTCAATACTCCATGAGAAGTATGAAGTCGAACGACAAAATCTTTGGTCAAGAGCCAAATATTTATATAAGATTCTTATATATGGGATGCTGATGGAGCTCTTGTGGTGCCAAGTATGCACCAAATTAGTAAGGCAAAAGGAAATCGATTAATAAGAGAAGTAATGGGTCACCATGTTTCTCTCTCCCACCCACCCATATAAACACATTAGAGAAGAGAGAGAGAGAACGAATTGTATGCTCTCGAAGTGCCACATCGGCCATGGTCCAGTGCAGTATTTCATCGCCACGTATCCAAATGGCCCACTTCTCCGATTTTATAGTGCCCACTGCCAACTTTTGGCCCATTCTCTGCGCCCGTCGATGAATGGCCCACGTGGCAACCAATCACTGGACATGATGAGGAGTGAGGTGGCAGTCGCTAACCAGTCGCATAGGGGGTGACTCGGTTGATCTCAAGGTTCTCAGATATCCCATATTGGAATCCTTCGATTATTTTTATGTTTCTTTTCGTGGAAAACTAGGTTTTCCCTTCTTGCACTCCATGAAAACAAATTTTCATTGATATGATCATGGTCTCTTCCCTGAAGGGGGTGACATGGAGCTGTTCGGTCTCAAAAAGCGAAATTCATGTCGACATTTTCCAACGACATTAGATTCACTATTTGGCAAAACCTAAGTTTAAGGACTGACGATAGGACCTTTTATAAAGCAAACAAAGGAAATTTGGGACATGGTTATAAGTTTCGAGCGTTACGTATTTTCCTAAAAAGAGTCAAATAATCAATCGCTTCTCTAGATTACTACATCTTATCGATGTGAAAGGTCTTTTCAAGAGTTGTAATATAAGCTTGATATTGATTAAAAATAATGGAGATCCCACGAGGAGGATCGAATAGGCTCAACATAGACATGCACAGATATCGAATGGGCAACTAAAATCTAGGTGTGGTGATTGTTTTATCGATGTTTTGAGAAATATGAGAGGCCAAGCAATTGTCCCCGATTGGAATGGATTTTTCCTGCCTAGAACGCGATGTTGGGTAGGCTGAGATCAAGAAATTAGGGGTTGATCCTACGGGGAGGATCAAACACTTATCATCTTGCAACTAATCTTTTTATTGTTGTAATTATGTTAATGGATCAACGTATCGTGCAAAACGAGATACGTCACTTCAGTTCATGTATCTTTTCGGTTCATGTATTGTATTTATTAAGATTCATAAACTCTATCCGTTCATGTATCTTCTTGTTCATGTATTTGATTAATGACTGTACTTATTAGATTTGTGAACCCTTTCTCTTCTGAATCTCTATAAATAGAGATACTTCTTCTTAATGGATCAACAAAATTTTTTACTCGAGGAATTCCAAGTGTGCCTGTGGACATACACTACATCAAGATAGGTAGCTTTCGTTTTGAACCTTCTTTAGTGAAAGTCTATCGGACATACTTAACCAGTCGGTGGACATAGCCTTGAACCGCCGGTTGTTAGTGTAAGCCCAGACAATAGACCTCACACAGAGTACCTCCGAATCAAGATTGGTTCTTGATTGCGTTCATTATTTCGGCCCTAAACCTCTCAGGATTCATGCGTGCTTTTAGAAAATCTCACCTTGAAAGATTTTCACAGAGTCGACCAGCTCCACGCATTTAGGTGCATTCCTATTAAAAGTATCCTACCATACCTTACTTGGATATGGAAATCCAAGATATAGGAATCATTAAACGCATAGCGTACCCTAAAAAACGTTGTAGGAAGCACTGTTGCATCCTAGGAATGGGAGACAGTGCTCACCCAAAGGTTAGAGTTTCCAGAATTTACGTTGTCCTATTGAACCTAGTCCATGGGATCTCCAATCGCATAGGTTAGGTTTCCACCCTGGAATCTCTTTATTGTGTTAAGGTTTTTAACCTCATTCCCATTGATGCGCAGTTTAATTGCTCTCTCGACAAACCTTTTGTCAGCGGATCCGCAATATTTTCTTTTGACTTTACAAAGTCCAAAGAAATTATTCCATTCGAGAGCAACTGCCTTATGGTATTATGTCTACGACGAATGTGTCTAGACTTACCATTATATATCTCATTATGTTCCCTTGCAATCGCTGCTTGATTGTCACAGTGAATACTTACTGTAGGCACATGTTTTGGCCACATTGGAACATCCTCTAGAAAATTTCGAAGCCACTCTGCTTCTTCAGTAGCTTTGTCTAAAGCAATGAACTCTGCTTCCATTATGGAGCGCGATATCAGAGTTTGTTTTGAGGATTTCCATGATACTGCGCCACCTCCTAGCGTGAACACATATCCGCTAGTTGATTTCGATTCATTGGAATCTGAAATCCAGTTGGCATCACTATAGCCTTCTAAAACAGCTGGGTAATTGTCGTATTGCAAAACAAGATGTTTGGTCTTTTGCAAATAACCCAATACTCTCAAAAGAGCATTCCAATGCTCATGACCAGGATTACTTGTATACCGGCTCAATTTTCCCACTGAGTGTGCAATATCCGGTCTTGTGCAATACCGATTATTTGAGAGTACTCCAGTTGTCGAATATTGTTTCCAGTATTCTTTCTTAGAATTAGATGTGGAAGAAAAGGATTATTCGCATCTCTGATGCCGAATCCTTTAAATTTCTCAATTACATTTTTAATGTAACGAGATTGTGTTAAACCTAAGCCATCAGAATTCCTTAGAATTTTGATGCCGAGTATAACATCCGCAACACCTAAATCTTTCATCTCAAAATTTTTCTTGAGAATATCCTTGGTGATTTTGATAACTTCAACGTTATCTCCAAAAATCAACAAGTCATCGACATAGAGACAAACAAGTACACATCCAACCGAAGTGGATTTAAAGTACACGCATTTGTCACACTCATTGATTCTAAATCCACTTTGGATCATTACCCGGTCAAACTTCTCATGCCATTGTTTAGGAGCTTGTTTAAGTCCATACAATGATTTAACAAGCTTACACACCTTGTGTTCTTGTCCTTTGATCTTAAACCCTTCAGGTTGTTTCATATAAATCTCCTCATTGAGATCACCATTTAAGAATGCAGTTTTTACATCCATTTGATGTATCTGCAAATTGTATAGCGAAGCTATAGCAATCAACATCCTAACATATGTTATTCTTGTTACAGGTGAATAAGTATCAAAGTAGTCTAGACCTTCTCTTTGTCTAAACCCTTTGGCAACAAGCCGTGCTTTGTACTTATCTATGGAACCATCAGCTTTTAGCTTCCTTTTAAATATCCATTTACATCCAATTGGTTTATTTCCTGGTGAAAGATCAACCAATTCCCAAGTATGATTACTTAGGATAGAATCAATTTCACTATCAACGGCTTCCTTCCAATAAGGAGCATCTCGAGTTGACATTGCCTCTTGAAAAGTTTGAGGCTCCATTTCTAACATGTATGTTAGAAATTCTGGTCCAAAAGATTTTTCAATTCGCGACCTCTTGCTTCGTCGAAGTTCAGCTTCTTCGACATCAATTTCATTGTTCTCAGATTCCGATATTCTAGATCTCTTTTGAGAAGGTTCATCTTAAATTCTTTTCGCAGGAAATATATCCTCAAAGAACTCAGCATCCCTTGATTCTAGGATCGCGTTGGCATGGACTTCTGCATTTTCAGATTTATAAACCAGAAATCTGTATGCACTGCTATTTTGAGCATAACCGATGAATATGCAATCCACCGTTTTAGGTCCCAACCGAGTTTGTTTAGGAGGAGGAATTGCCACTTTGGTAAGGCACCCCCTACTTTTAGAAAATTGTAGGATGGTAACCTTTCATTCCATAACTCATATGGTATCTTACCCGTCTTCTTGTGGGGTACTTTATTAAGTATATAATTCGCAGTTAGAATTGCCTCCCCCCACAAGTTCTGAGGTAATCCCGAACTTAAAAGCATGGCATTAGCCATCTCTTTTAGAGTTCTATTCTTCCGTTCAGCAATTCCATTTTGCTGTGGAGTATAGGGTGCAGTCGTTTGGAGAATTATTCCCAAACTAGCACATAGCTCTTTTAAATTGGAAGAACTATATTCTCCTCCTCTGTCAGACCTAAGCACTTTGATTCGTTTATCAAGTTGATTCTCAACCTCATTCTTATACTTGATAAACATGCTCATGGCCTCATCTTTGCTAGTTAACAGATAAACATAGCAAAATCGAGTACAATCATCCACAAAAGTAAAGAAGTATTTCTTTCCACCTCTACTTTCCATAAATTTCAAATCACAAATATCACTATGGATTAATTGTAGAGGTTCACTCTTTCTTTCAAGCGATTTGAAAGGTTTCTTAGCAAACTTAGCCTCAACACAAGTCTCACACTTGTAACTGGCATCCAACTCAAATTTTGGAATTAGCCCCAAGTTTGCTAACTTTTTCATTGTACTATAGTTTACATGTCCTAATCTACCATGCCATAGATAAGGAGACACAACAATGTAAACTGAAGACTTCTCTTTATTTATACTCTTTGGGTACAAGAATTTAGAATTTTCATCAATAACAGCCACATTGGCTTTAAATAATTCATTATACAGGTACCCTTTCCCCACATACATTCCCCCCTTGAAAATTACAAACTTGCCAGATTCAAATACAATTTTGAAGCCTTTCCTGACAAGTGTGGGGCCAGAAATGAGATTCTTTTGGATCTCAGGTACATGTAGCACATTTTGCAAGATAACTTCCTTGCTAGAGGTGAACTTCAAAATCACCTTTCCTCTCCTGGCAATTGCTGCTGGTGTAGAGTTAACCATATAAATCAGTTCATCTTCAACCTTCTCGTAGGACGAGAACAAGTGTTTATCTACACAGATGTGATTTGTGGCACCCGTGTCCAACCACCAATCAGTGTTATTTGACACTAAACATATCTCTGACACCACCACAGCACTCAGTCTCTCTTCATCTGCTCGCTTTGTCAGATTCAGCTATTTTGTTGCACCACCGCTTTTGCCTTTGCTTGGCCGCTTCTTGCAATCCTTAGCTCGATGGCCAGGCTTATTGCAAATAAAGCACGTTCCTTGAAATTTCTGGAACACTTCCTTCTGCTTGCCTTTTCCTTGAAAGGGCGACTTCCTCTTCTTATTGCAATATTCGACAGTATTGGCCTTCGGCTCCATAGAAGGATTTGCATTCCTCCTATTGTCTTCCTCGATTCTGAGGCGCAGAATGAGATCTTCAAGGCTCATCTCTTTTCGTTTGTGCTTCAAATAATTTTTGAAGTCTGACAAACCCGGAGGCAGTTTCTCAACAATCGCTGCGACTTGGAATGATTCACTCAACATCATTCCTTCAGCAAAGATGTCGTTCAAAATTACCTGCAATTCTTGAACCTGATTTATGACAGATTTGGAATATATCATCTTAAAATCCAGAAATTTGGCAACCACAAATTTCTTGGTGCCAGCATCCTCGATTTTGTATTTCTTTTCCAAGGATTCCCACAACTGTTTGGCAGTTTCAACATTACAATAAATACCATATAAGGAATTTACCAAACAGTTAAGGATATAATTCCGGCATAGGAAGTCCTCGTGCTTCCAAGCCTCCAACGCCCCAAGCGTTGTGACATCTTGCTCATCTGGATTAATTATCAGGCACACCTCCGATAAGTATTTGACCAGATTCAGCGTGGTCAGATAAAAGAACATCTTCTTTTGCCACTGCTTGAAGCCCACACCGGAGAATTTCTCTGGTTTCTCATTCGGTGTTACTGGAGTGGGTACCATCAAACTAGGCAACGCCTGTTGAACCATTCCTCCAAAAACTGAACCAAATGCCATTTGGCCTGTACTGTTATGAAAACCAGTACCGGGTATATCAGTCAAATGACTTGTACCCACACCACCAAAATTGGCGTTAGCTCGAAGGCTCGCAGCTTTAGTTGCTCCAATACTGGGCATTGAGGTCAGAACCTCGCCGATCGAAACGATCATAGGAGTGTCACCAGCAATATCAAGAACGTTGAAAGGTGCTTGAGTGTTATCAGCCATCTCAACTTTAACTGAAAAAATGAACAAACAATAATTAATCATCTTAAGATTGTTGGAAGAAGAATAGGAAAAATAACACGTATTGGGAGAAAATACGTTACGCTGTTTGTTCAATCAGAAAGAAAACAAGAGAGATGAAGAATTAGAAAACACAAGGAGGTGAGGTACGGCAAGCCGAATTTCCTTAAGACGATTAGTCCCTGCCCACGGTGCTAAGCAGCTTCACGAACTTCGCCTCCCAAGATACAACACCTCGAACCCGTTTGGAATAGCACTTTGCAAACAGGACTCTATCGAACACTTCTTGAAACCAACACACTTGGAGAGAATTTGATGAGAGGAGTGATGTGAGTTACAAGTGAATGAAAGAAGAAGAAGAAGTATCTCTATTTATAGAGATTCAGAAGAGAAAGGGTTCACGAATCTAATAAGTACAGTCATTAATCAAATACATGAACAAAAAGATACATGAACGGATAGAGTTCATGAATCTTAATAAATACAATACATGAACCGATAAGATACATGAACTGAAGTGACGTATCTCGTTTTGCACGATACGTTGATCCATTAACATAATTACAACACTTATAGCACATGGTACACTTGCCGTGTGAATTTTAGAATGTCTAGTACCATATGTAACAAATTGAGTTAAGATTTTAGATATTAAGAGGTGATTCCGTGCGAGGATCAACTAGGTTGAAGATACACATGCTGATGATGTTGGCTAGAAGTCAAATGACCATATGGCTCTTTGCATGATCCTCGATGTTGAATACGACTCATGATGAGTCGACTTGTAAAACTTTGAACCTAGAAATTTTGTCAGCACGGAAACAGAAAGAGAAAAATTGGACATATATGCACTTTGATTTCTTTGTTCTATTATATGTCTTAGATACTTGCCTTTACTTCTGTGTGATGCTGTTCTTGTCCCCCTGTGTCATGGCTCTCTCATTTTTCTTCAACTCTTCTCAGCAACAGGTAACAGCTTCTTGCCCTAAGAGGGCTGACGCCGTGCGTTCTGGTCTTTGTAAAGTTTGGGATCTGAGTTTGCCATGGTGTTGGTACTCTCGAGCATGTTGTTTGTAAACCAAAATTCGCTTTCCACCATCATCGATCTTGTTAGGGTCACGTTTTAATAATGAGTTACCACAAGTTCAGCTATCTTTTATCTTTGTCCCTGGAGAGTTTTATCGACAACATTCATCCCGTGCTGATCCCGTTACCCCGCAGTTCGAGTTTTTAGAACATCTATTATCGATAAATTAGCGACATCGAAGTGTTTCATCCATTGTTAGCTAACAAGAACTTTTAGAGAACATGGCACATATATGAATTCCACAGATAGTACAATCACTTGAAATTTCTACCGTACTAAATGGATGATACGGCCGCTCGAATTGTAAAGCTGCATAATTACTGATAATTTCTGGAGGATGCCGCTTATGAATCTTCACAATGTATTGATCTTTTAACTGCATCCTATCTAGAAATTAAAGTCTCCCCTCTACGTGCAAATGAAGTTATCTCTGAAGATGGAAGTCTCGTATCAATGTCTTGTGTCTCTCGTCATCAGTGACCTAAATTGCCTGTCGTCTGTGCATTCCTATGATTTCTGGAACCGCTTACTACTCTTGCATCGCATAAAAGAGATCAAAATAACTGGGGAACTATGTGATTACTCAGTATCCAACTCATTATCTTCAACTAAAGAAATCGAAAACTAGATGTTTGATATCAAAATGTTCCTCTTTATTTATTGGTCTAATTCTCCATGCACGGCCCTTCCGCTCCCATCTTTACACAAGAAAATACCGGATACCGTAAAACTAGACTGTTAGAACAATCTCCTGTAGAGAGACATGATCAAACATGCTGGCCTGATCCCAGAAATGGGATAGGCCAATACGTGAGTTCGCTGAGAGTACGCCTTACTCTCCCTATTCCATATTAGTTGAAGAGAAACAAGGCGTTCCTAAAATTTACTGCGCGTGTGCTTAGCAAAAGTTCCATGCGCTGGAGTCGTCAACAGGGAGGTTTGAATCCCATATACCTGCCCGAAATGTAGTCATTCCAGACCTCAACTGCTCCGAACCCGGTGATGAGAACTGTACTCAAAGCCATCACAATGCTGACGGAGAACACTATGAGCGAGGCCCTCCCAAATTCTCTTATGACCCTTTGAACAACTATTATTCCCAGAAGTGACGCAACAAAGCAGATAAAGGAAAATATCAGGGCAATCTCTGTGTGCTCCATCCCCAATAGGATATACTGGAGCGCCGACATTGTGGACGAGAAGAAAACCATGAACGAGCAAGTCGCTGCTGTAACCTGCAAGATGAGGTCCATGTTATGGCTGACAATATATGAATTGGGCTCAGCCATTCAGAAACAGTACGATCCAAAGTTGCCAGGAGCCATAATAAATAATCCGGTCCTCACAGGTATTCTAAGATTGGCCTTGTTTATGATGTTAAACATTAAAGTGAATTCACCTATTGATTTCTCCCAGCTCAAGCAAGGAACAGGTGGAGTTGCAAACGACATTTTGACCAAGCAGTTACCTCAGGGGCAATTCCCACTTGCAGGAGGAGTGGGCTTATAAGCATTCCACCGCCTATTCCGAAAATTCCACCCAGAAGTCCAGCTAGCAGTGCCATTACTGGAAAAATTAGCCTGTTGGTGGGTCCTTGACCGTTCTGGTCATCAATGTCCTTTACAAAAGAACACGTTAATGAGCTTGAAGCATTTGAGCTACTTTATTACAATAACTTTTACAGTTTTTAATGATCATTTTTTCTATGCATAACCAACCACTTGCTGGCTCGAGACTTGATGTTGAATACTTTCTTTCCCGAAAAGAATCCATGAAGTGAAGGCCACAGCTAGTGGAATTTGCACGGATGACAGTATCCAATATCCTGGACCACAGGGCTCAATTGGGATGATGCTCTGCACATTATTTCAACAATCATGCATATCAAATCTGTAGGATAAAGTTGTAGGAGAAGATAATATTACAGGACAGTCATATGAAGAATCTTTGCAAGGATATACTCAGGAAAGCGGAAAAAGAAAAGAAAATTTTGCGGCAAGTTAGTGTGATATAAAGTTTAAGCAAGAAATGGTGCAGTGGACAAAGATGAGTTGTACCATCATCCTAAAGCGGCCATTTCCGGTCAGTGTTATGAGAATACAAGACAAGAAAGGAGGACCATGCTATCAGAATAGGGATCTTATGGCAACATCCGAGATTGCGATACCGGGGCTTATCTGTTGGTTTCTCCCTAGGTTGGATTTGCTAGCACATAGCATCTCCCAAGTTGCATTCCCCGAAAGCAACTCAAACTGAATATTGAAGTCTATGTAGGACCCTTAAAAATTGATTTAGAGCTTGCTAACGAGTCACCATCCATAGACCTGTACTCTATATGAGTGGAGTGAGATACCTCAATTTTGGCAAAGTAAAAAGAAAACAGAAAAAGCTTTCAAATCTTACACCAGAATGAATGACATAAGATCTGTTAAAAGGACCCTTTTAAGTAGACAAAAACAGGAATAATGGATCTAATCTCTTCATCTTCTTTGGATACTTCTTTGGAGCTTTTGATTCTTAATACTTGGCTTTGTTTTGGAGTCGAAATTTTTCAACTCTCAAGTCTATCAATCCTCATTTGCTCATCCCAATGTGATAAAAAATTAAGTAATCTGTTTAAAAAGCCGAACAAAAAGAAGAGAAAAAGGATGTATATTTAATATCTAAAATAATCAAGTAACGTTGTATTACCTGAGTTCACAGGATTACACGGTGAATTAGACTATTTAAAATCTAGACCCACATGAGTCCCACATATAAGAATCACGTAAGTCATCCCTCAATTATGCAACAAGAAGCAGACAAATTTGCCGTTCTGTAACGTGATTAAGTGTCCCCGGCAAGAGCAACAAGTTTTTCTACAAAGTTCTTGTCACGTCTGATAAAATATTAATTTTAGAATTAATGCCATAAACATTCTTATCATCAGTTACTTAAAAAAATCATTTGAAGGTGACTCACTAGATAAGAACAAGGCAAAAAGATCCAGCATGATGTGCCTCTATATTCTGCATGATCGGTAATCGAATAATAATGATGAAAATGAAAATATTATAAATAGATCATTTGACACATTGTATTCATTTACATAATTCAGTCACAGGGACATGATAGTTCTTTAGCCTTATCCGAGATGATGACGAAGCTAAAGGAGATAGAAACAAAACAACAAAGGAAAGGGTGACGGAAGAAACACACCTGTCCATATCGGTTTCCCCGAAGTATGTACACAAAGAAGAATGAAAACCAGACCAGAACCAAAACCCCCAACTTCATCCATGGAAACTTTTCTTGACATATTGGTTCAACACGCAAAAGAGGCTTTCTTGCAATTTTGGCTTCCTCTGACCCATCAAGACCCCCTTCTCTCACAGACCCATTTGTCATGTGTACTATGTCTCTCCCTTCCTCTGACTCCAATTTCCAATACGAGACCCCATTTTTGCAAGTCTTAATGGTGGACCAAGCAAGAAAGACTGCAAACAGTATCGTGATGAGCCACTCAGGGAAGATGACATTGCATATGACCCCTATACTGACTCCCAACAACATGCATGGCTCTGAGAGGAGTGCAATGTCATAGTCAATCAGGCATCTGCCACCAAACTTGGGGCTCTTGATGACCAAATTGCAGATGACGTTCGCAATAGATCCACCAGTGACCATGAAAGCGGAGAAGGTTGAGGCTGCCTTGAGCTCAAGGCCTGCAACTATAGCGAGAATTGGTATGAAAAGCCCACCTCCACCAATCCCACCTGCGCTTGAAATAGCAGCTGCTATGAAGCACAAGACCCCTGCTTGCACCATGGGAGGTGAAATCGACTTGAACTTGACATGGGTCTCTTGAGATTTCGTCATCTGGGTGGGTCTCCATTGATGTGTTTGGTTGGAAAGATCATGAGCTTTTGTAGTTCTTGAGACGGGTTCCGTTCCTTGTGCATGTGAACCGCTTCGGATTGTGAATAAGAAGAAGACGACCGAGAGTAGAAATTGATTGCTCATATTGAGGTACTTTGATGAAGGACGGAAAAAGGAAGATGCACTCGCTTTATACACAGGGGTTGGGAAGGACCTTTGGTCTTTTGCCTGGCATTAGTGAAGAAACCGACGAAAAGCAAATAAGAAGTGATTTGATTGCTCTACAGCACGAGCAGAAAGTGAAATAATTACTAAAGAATGTGACTGTGGGGAGGATACCATCTGCGGTGAGATTGTCAAGTTAGGCGAGGAAAAGAAGCAAATCATGCAATTCGTCGATGCTGAAATGTAGAAACGATTGGTTCCCCCCATATGGTCCAATGAAAAATGAACGAGGCCTATGCATTTTAGATTCATTCAATTTCAGATATTAAATTTTTCGTTTCAAAATTCATTGGTACATTTCACTCTGCAATTATTACTTTTTTGTCTTGATGACACAACCATATATTTAATTGGAAGTGCGGCCCTAATTATGTCCCCTCATTTGACAACGATATGATAACTTTGCGGATGAGTAGGACTCCATGAGAAATAGTGGGGTAATTTTTCCGGACTTATCTTATTAGATGAAGTAAATCATCACACATCACAAAAGTAAGTCTCTCCAAAGTACTAACTTTCCAATAAACTTTCTCCATTGTGATTGATTAGGTAATCAATGTAACTTATTTTAAAATACCTATACCATGCATTATTGCAAAATCAACTCAAAATGATCGTCCTTTTTCCAAAAAGCATGCACTTTTAGAAAGTTCCACGAAATACCAGACAAAATAACTTATTTTACTCTCTCTAAGTCTCTAAAAAATTAAATTATTTCTCACTTTCCGTATACTTTTGAAAACTTGCCCTCGTTCCATTGCCAGAACATGCGAAAATTATTCTTTTCTGGGACCCCTTTATGGTCCACTAGGGATTTATGTTCTATTTGTCGCTGGTCATGATCTAATCACATGTATTTTTGGCGTAATTCTTGTCTTGGGCGTTATTATTCGCACAAAAGTTTTTGCAAGTTTGCCATCAACGGTTGAGATTTTCTCTCACACAATTCGATTGCCATCATGTACTTAAATTAGATTTTCGTGATTAAGGAAACTATTTTCTTTGGAAAATGATTAAGTCGAATGACCTTTGCATAGAGAACAAAACATACCTAACTCCCCGCACTTTCCTTCCTTTTTTACCCTGAGTGCTTCGAAACATTTGGCACGTGAAGTTTGACTTCATGAGAATGTCTTTCAAAAAATGTAAAGGATTTCGAGTTAAAAGGGTTTTTTTTTAAACAAACTGAAAAGTAACTTTAACCTAAATGTCGTTTAATAAAAACTATAATTTGTAAAGCATTTTTGCTAACCTTTTTCCAATAAAGGATCTCAAACTATTTGCCAGTGAAATTTAGCCGCCACCAATGAGTCGTTGGTTGGTCTAGTTGCTTGTATGTGGCCGAGGCGGAGTTATGGTTTTCAATGACGTCTTTAGAATTATGAAATTATAAGTGTGGGTAAAGTTGTAAAGAAGAAAAAGTATATTTGCAGTTAGAAAGTGCATCGTTTCAAAATACCTTCAGATTCATCTTAGACTAAAGGGATTTCGAAGTATCTAAAATATTTTGCCTAATAGCATTTGCATTTTGTCCAAGAAACTTTATAACCCCAAAAATTTTTATAAGCTGAACCAAAATTGACCTATATTTTCGTGCAAGCATGAGATTGGACCACATACGGGAACGGGTCTTTATCTGGTCTGCGTCATCATCCATTACTTTATGACAGGCACTTTCTATATGCTCGTTTTGTCTTGATCCTTAGTTGCATCGTGCGTTGGACCCACTTCGTGTTCAAGAAAAGAAGCATGATAGAGCTGCGACCTCACTAATTTTATCATCTGGACTCGCATGTTATGTCACAAGAAATTCTGCTACAAAAATCCAGCCCGTCACATTAGGTCGAGGAGGTGTATATACATGTACAGGATAATCAAATCTCACGGCCTCTAACAGGCAAAATGTTGCTACTTGCTGAAATAATGGCTGTCTCAACGAAACGACACTCTGAAGTTCTTCTAGGAAGGCTTCGTCGGTAATATCGGGCAGCTATCACTTAGATGCACTTGTAGAAGACATATCAGAAGAGAGGCATCCGGTGCCTGTGCCGGTGGAAGATTGATCCGACATGAAAGATCCGCCTATAGGGAAGGGAGGCGATTTCGGGTGAGGGAGGTCCGATTCGCCCCCGAGCATCAGGATGACCGTCGACATAGTAGGCCTGAAATTCGGATCCCCTTGAACACATAGCAGCGATACATGGATCAATCTTAGAGCTTCGTTTTTCGGACACGAACTGAGCAAGTCTGCATCTATTGGCTCTAGCCGTTTCCCTTCGTTCCATAGGAGCCATGCCTGTCAAAATCTTATCTTCTCTCAGATTTAACAGAGGAAGGAAACAGAGACATTACACATTCAATATGGCCAAATGGTGAAAGACACAGGAAATATGTAGCTCACGTTTGATACAAGGCTCTGGCCATGCTCAAAGTTGTTAAAAGCGGAGGTGCACTTTCGTCCACTGAGGATTTCAAGCAGTAAGACCCCAAAGCTATAGACATCGGATTTCACTGAAAATTGTCCCTCCATAGCATATTCCGGTGCCATGTACCCACTGTTGACAATCAAGATTCATATGGAAGAAACAACAAGATTTGAGCCAAGGGGAAGAAAGCAAATTAAAAGGAAATATAGTAGGAGATTAAATCAGCTTGGCTCATCTTTTTTCTCTGCTCCAATTATGTGAGAAAATTATGTGATCAGGTTTCAATATAGTAATGAACTCATGGGAAATCATAGTTTGAGTGTCTCACTATGTCCCGACAATCCTGTTAGTGTTAGCTTCGATTTGATTGCCTCCGAAGATTCTAGCAGTGCCAAAGTCTGATATCTTCGGGTTCATCTCATTGTCCAACAGCACGTTGCTCGCTTTCAAATCTCGATGGATGATCTTGAGCCGAGAATCCTCATGCAGATACAGAAGGCCCCTCGCTATTCCCTTGATGATGTGCGCACGCTTTGTCCAGTCTAATTCGCTCCTTTTCACCGGATCTGCCTTGGGAAGATTGGAAATTTTTTTTGTTACAAAGTGAGCGGTGCTTCATAGAGAACGCAAAGGCTAAACAGGAGGTAGGAGACCGAACCGAACAGGAAGGCATCGAGACCACGGTTCGCCAGGTATTCGTATACAAGAAGCTTTTCGCCTCCCTCTAAGCAGCACCCCAATAGCCTCACTAGATTTCGGTGTTGAAGCTTAATAATGAGCATCACTTCGTTCTTGAACTCTTCAATGCCTTGGCTTGATCTCATCGAAAGCCTCTTGACTGCAATTTCTTTCCCATCAGGTAGCTTTCCCTGCATTCAGGAGTCATGTCATTCACGTGACATGAAAGTAGACATCGGTATGAACTTTATCAGTCCATCATGGAAATTAAGTTTCCTGACCTTGTAGACTGACCCAAAGCCGCCTTCTCCAAGCTTGTTGGCATCGGCAAAATTGTTTGTAGCTGTTACTATGGTAGGCAGGTCGAAATAGCATATCTCGCCGCTTTTGTCTTGAAATCCATTATCCGCGCCTCTCTCCTTCAAGCTCGTCCTTCGCGAAGAATGCTCCATGCTTCCTAAAAGTATTTCTTCACTTGTTTCTCCATCTGTATAATCACTTTTTGTTAGAATAAGACTAAACTAGTGTTACCCATCAATGTTTTTGTCCATTAAATGTACCTCCTTGCTGACTCTTTCTACGCCTGGATAAGAAGTAACAAGACACGAGAAGGGCTGCCACCGCTGAAATCAACGACAGAGTGATGGCTATGATCTTCGTCGTGTTTTTTCCTCCCTTTCCTGCTTTCAATTAGTGCATCAAATTGGGTATTCGGGAACAGTGCTAACACTCACGTGACTACAGTCCTAATTGTTGATGAACTTCAATAACAGAGCGAGACTGAAGGAAGTGACTCTCTAAGCGCTACCCTTGGAGTTCAGCAGAAACAAATTTATAGCAACTGAAAGGCCTATCTTTACTTGCAGTTGATGCTTGAATTTTCCATATACCCGAACACACTAGTGACCAGAATTAAATCTACCATATTTATGAAAAACTAAATTACTGACGTTGACTTTGTCTAAGGTTCTACATGGGCAACCCACAAACTTCGCTGCCCAGCAAGACATCATTCCCTGAACTTGTTCGATAGACTCAACCAATACTGCTTTGAACACCGGGAGTGCTTTATCAGAGCCAACTGTTAGGGCAGAGGTAGCATATACGGAATGTCCATGACCACGTAAACAGGACAAATCGTACACTATCTAAGCGTCAAAATTGGTAATTTTAGGGCTAATTGCTTGTGCTCCAAATCATCATATACTTTTCCAATCCCAGGAAAGAGCCTGCTTTATATTGCAAATGCTTCTGCAAGTACTGACCTTTATCTGTAGATGATGGCGGGGTCGCACTTGGAACTGGTTGAGGTGAAGTCGCCTGCTGCCGATAGAAAAGGTCATCCTCGTAGCGGAGATTACAGCTTGGGCTCAGAATTCGCCAACCCTTTTTCCCTTCACAGCACCGCTTGATATCCTCCGTCAGCTGAGCCAAACAAGAGTAGCACTGAGTACTATTGATGTCTCTACTACACTGCACAAGTCCATATCTTTTCTGTGAGCCATCGCCCCCATCAGATTCCTGCACTCCATACATCGTAGCAGTTTTTGGAACACTATCCACGAGACTGTATATTAAAGCTAGAGCGCTGATATCCGGCTGATCGGGAGACGTGTTGTTCTGGACATTCCACATGAAGACCCTCGGGTACGTGGCCATCGCTTCAAAGAAGTCTGCATCTGAGTACCGCAGCATGCACTCGTCGTACCATATGATCGCTGTCCGGTTGGATGGGCATTCTTGGGGGAGCCTCTGAGTTGCGTTCTTAACGCAGGACTGGCAGGAGCTGCTCAGAACATCGCCTCGGCAAAGGAAAAGGGCAAAGATGCCACTCGAGCTGTCATTGTAGAAGTTGTGATTCAAGGATGCTTTAACGGATAAAGAATCTAAAAGTGAGGCAAGATTGGAACTGAAAGTAGAGTTTGCTGTGGCATTAGATGAGCCTGAACAGAAATGGTAATTGTAGGTTGGTTGGCCAGTGATGGGTCTGAATTTGATGAGCAAAAACGCCAGGACAGCAAGAAACGGCATAGATTTCTTCAGCGAAGGCATTGTTTTAACACACAAATTCATTGGAAATGATATGCATGAAGATGCGAGGCTTAGAAGGGAAATAAGGAACAGAAAAATTTGCCCAGTTCCGAGTTTGATCACTTCAGAGACTCATTCTAGTTTCATCGCATCAGATCGATCACTCTAGCCGGTGGTGGTAGATATGACATCGATTAATTTAACGCTATCGAAAGAAACATCTTGACCGGTTTCACTCGGAAAATACATAGAACTTAGGTGTTTCTACGGCTTAAGTAAGCATCTGTCTCTGGACACGTGCCTTTTGGGGTTGGAATAGGGTTGGCGATCTTGACAATTGATGTTGGAAAAGTTCAACGTCGATGAAAGAACGTCTAGATGTAGTTTAGCAATTGCCATAGCTTCGTTGAGGCGAAAATATATAAATAATCATAAACCTATTACACGTTTGTCAATTTAATTCTAAATTTTTAAAAAATTGACTCAAAAAATACTTACATGAATATCCGAATAATGCTTACGTGTTCGAGATAAATTTATCAGAAGAACTGAATTAGTGATATTTGATTTAGGACTAAATTGATAAAAATACAATAAATTTAAAACTTTTTCAATAATTTTTCCCTTCATCGAGTGATGTAGCAGACGAAATCCATCATAGGGCATAAATCGTAAGAAAATTTTTATATTTAGCGAAGAGTCTTGAATTCATTTCATAAATTCTTGAAAGGTCATTGATTTAGTCTAAAGACAAATTGCTGTCTCCATGGTCCGAAAATCCCAAACAGTGCAGTCTTATCGTTGCTAAAGTCCAGTAAACTTTGTACAGGTCAATAGAAACTAGATTATCAAGTTGACCCATTCATACTTATACGGCAATGAGAAAGATCTGCAATATCCCAGTCAAATCAGAGAAAATCAAAGAAAAAAGTGGACGAGATTTCAACATCTCGAAATGGCATTTTCGTAGTCATATGATGGGCGATTATTGTTCACTTTTGAAATGGGATCTTGTTCTATTCACTCCCCCCTGCCCCATTTCCTCTCCATCCGAACAAGGTCAAGAGAAAAATATTACGCCACCTACTATTTTTCTGCCTGTTCATTCGCTCAATTTCATGTCTTTGCTTACCTTTTCTCCAGACGAAGGGCAAGCGTCTGCGGACTAGGAAAAAATGCAGGTTTTCTAACATCAGAGAGTAATTTCACATCATTAATTTATCCAATCTTGAAGATTGTTACATCTATTTTACTTTAAGATTGGACGACGAGGGTTTCCTTTTCCTTTCTTGTTTTTCGGCTCTTCGTTTCCGCTCTTTCCTTATGACTTTGCACGGAGTCGGGCATACCTCCAGCCACCGCCGCAGACTTTGGCCCCTTCAAGCAACCTGCGTCGACGCCTCCCTCCTTACCTCCCTCTTGGGTCAAAGTGGAAGAGGGCATAGGACAGGCCTGCGAGCACTTGGATGGAAATGTCTGCTGGTGAAGCTCGCCTAGGCTTGAACTCTCCAGCCGCCTTACATTTGATCATGACCAATAAAATCTTGGCCAGCTCCATTTTAGACAGGCCCCTTTTCTTGTTGTTGCCAAAGCTACTTTTTTTTTTTTCTTTTCTTTTCATGTTTTCAGCTAGGGCTTTCCTTCTATGCCTCATCCAATTTGGTTGGGTCTCGTGCACAGACTCAAATTCGAGATATAATTCTACAACTTTGAAATATGATAACTGGAGAATTATTCTTATATGCCAATAAATTGTCCAGTTATTCTTTAATGCAACTGAAATGTGCCCCCTAATCAGTTCTTCCTCATACTTTCAATGTTATGTTCCATTCTCTTCCTCCTTTTTTTCTGCAGAGTTTGAAGGGACAGAACTAAGTGACTCGGGAGTTACTTAGCGTCCCGCAATTTTATCAGTAATAGACTTGTTAGCTCTCTCCTGTTAGCAAAATGAAGGAGCATGATTAGCCTGGTGATACCCGTTAATTAGGACTTGATTGTGGATGATTCTCCGGGCTCGCCGAAATAGAATTCACCCGATTGTTTAATCTATGGGCTTTATAGTTTGATAAGGTTGAGTTACTTGGTCCATTATGTCAGTTTAGAGCCCTCCATCTAAGCTAATTCGAGGTCGTGAAATCTGTTTATCATTGTGGGTTTCAAGGGTTATATGTTTGATCCCACTTATTGCTCCCATTGAAGACCGGATTTATTTGCCTTTGTTAATGCATAGCTACAGGTATCATAGGGATTCCCTACGAGTTGCATCATATTCTATTTGCCATGCTCTTTGGCTAAGGCGGCCATACTCAGTCTTTTCGTAAAGAAAGCGTGCGTACATACACAAGTTTACTCTCACGCACTTCATTTCGGTACGTCATCAGTTCAGTAAAGAACTCGATTTTACTTACGATATGTTCTCATTTTCTTCTTTACGAAGGGCTTGACTACATTGAAACTTGCACTATCTCGATGTCTAGATGATGGTTTCCATTGTCTCGATCGCTATAGATAGTACTAGTTCCGGGACAGGACAAGGTGCATTGCATTGGGGGCAAGCGAACCACGTCGTTTTGATCTTTTGACTCCATCGGTTTATCGCTCCAATGAAATTGCGTAGGTCATGTAGCTAAATCTTGTAATAGCCCACTTTTGTTGACTTTTCCAACCTTCTCTGCAATGCCGCAACTTCCTTTCCCCATTATACTTTTCTCTCTTGAAATTTTCTCTTACTTTTCCCTTGTCTTTTTCGTATTTTGCCCCCTCCCCAGTCTTAGTCAACTCCTTTATTTTGTTGACTCCATCACAGCTTTTTCTTCCCTCTCTGGCGCACAGCTTTTTCTTCCCTCTCTGGCGCACGTACTCGCAAAAGGGGCCCACCACAAGGCCCTCCTCTCGCCAGCTCACTCTTCTTCTCTCCCCTTCTTCTCCTTTTCCCCTCCTCTTTCCCCGATATTATCCCTCCTTGGTACTATTCATCGTCTTCAACCTCCAACCGCCCCTCCTACCCAAACGTTACCCGCTCCCTTTAATTTTCTAGACGCCGCTGACTGGAGAACGGCGCGAGAAAGATCGTGAGGTTCGTCTGGTCGTCATCGTCGCCGTTGGAGCTCACCCCAGCCGCTGTGTCGTCCAACGCCGAGCCAAGGCCAGCTCCCCTGCTCCCTCGTCGCTGGACTCGCCTGCTCGGAAGGGCTGTGGGTCTCGCCGTCACCCACGACGCTTCCCCTCGTCGTCGTTGCCGTCAACCAGTTCACTGGACGTTCTTCAAATTGCTCGGATCTGCAGCAGCTTTGCTCGGGTTGGTCATCATGAACCCGAGACCCGTCGTGGCTTAAACCCGTTGCCTCCGTCGAGCCACCAGCCACGCCGTCGACGCCTGCTGCTTCAGCTCGCTCAGCCATCACGTCCAGCCGCTTAGCCGTCGCCCCACACCGCCTTCAGCTCACGCCGCCCTTCAGCTTGTGCCCTCAGCTCGCGGCAGAGGAGTCCCGCAGCTCACCTGTGCCTTCCCCATTTCAGAACCAAAGAACAGAAGCCTCTGTGGGCTTGGGTCAAGCTACGGTGGGCCTTGGCCAGCCTATCCAGCCCATTCGAACATCTGACCCACTCACTCCAGCTCCAGTCAGCCCACCAATTAGTTTGCCGGACCGTCGCCGGACTATTCGCGGGACAACTCGCTTTCGTCGTTAAATTCGACGCCAAAGCTTGGAATTAGGTGAGTTTGCTCCCTAACTCCTAATTAGGGCGGTTAATTGCCATAGTAGTATAATTTTTGGGTGATTGAACTTGTTGGTTGGTTTATTTGGTGATTAGGGCCTAATTAGAGACTTTTATTCAGGTAAGGGTAATTTCGTAAATTTGATTACTGAAGGGTAGAATTGTGAAATTGGATAGTAGCAGGATCAAATGGCAAATTGATAAATTCATATATGTGAATTAACGGTTAATGAGATGCAAGTTGGTAATTTTGAGGAATTAGAGACAAATTACTAATTTTGGTCCAATTAGGCCTAAGTTAGGGATTTAAGAGTAAAATGATAGATTTGGTTGATTGAGAGAATAATTGCCAATTTAATTAGTTTCGGAAATTATTGAATTAGCGGATGGTAGAGAAATTGTAAATTTGGAATATTTTAGGGGTAACATATTGATTTTGTCCTATTATAGCATAATTCGAGTTTTTAAGAGCAAGAATGTAATTTTGAAATTTGAGGGCAAAAGTGTAATTTTGGCTGTTTAGAGGAATATGTGAGAAATATTGGCTGCGATGGTATCAAATCATGGTTAGTGAAGGATTGGATTGATATTCGAATAATTACGAGTATTTACTCTATTTTGCTTGATTAGGGTTAAATTACATAATTTTAGGTAATTTGTAATATTTTGGAATAAATTCCAGAAATTGCGTGATTGGCTAAATGGCTGCCAATTAAGGTGATGTCACTCGTAGTTATTCGAATCGAACATTCTGGATTCGATATAGGGACCCGGGTGAATGCTTAATTGGTAGGTTCAGGCAGTTGATATCGGATAATTTGAGAAATTACCTCAAATTGCTTATGTTTTATTTGAGGATGCATATTTAATATTGTTGATTGTTCGATTGATTGAGAATGATTTATTAACTGCGAGTGGATGTTGATCGTTTTAATAATGAAATTTATTTATTTAATTCTTAGTGTTGCTTATAATTGACGTTACATTGGATTTTCTTGGTGATTGATATTGTGTCAATTAAATTGATTAATTTAGTGAATAAATCTATCATGAGGGGCTAGAGACGTGACAATATCACAGGTTGTGAGACATGAGGACTGAATTAATTGTCAGGATAGGGACCCTAGAGTGAATATCCACCTAATTAAGAAGTAGGAGGCAAACTCGATGAGTTTATCTTATCTTAAAATTATTTGTACAGGTCCTACTATTGCAGCTCCTCCTCGAGGATCAGGTGACGCATGAGGTGCAGCCAGATGATAATAGTTTATTTGTATTATGTTTGATTAGAAGGATTTTGATTACGAGGAAATTGTTTCTTTGAATTATCTTTTAGTTTGTCATTAATAAACAAGGTTGATCTTTTAGATTCTTTTAGATAATTGACTAGTTTATTGGAGTTATTGTAATAAATGAATTACCTCAGGATTTGGTCGGGGTTGTATTTAATACATTCTGTTGCATTTCTTTATGCATTAATTTGGTATTCTTAGTTAATATAATTGGTTATCGATAACACCTGGGATTATCGCAAATTTATCGATCGATGAGGACTATCTTCAGGGACTGTCATGTGCTCGAGTACGGGGCGTGACAAATCTCCTATTGTTAGAGAGGCCCGTTATGATCAAAACTTATCCAAAGTCCTTTTCAGACATTGGACCGTGCAAATATGGCCCCAAATTCTAGCAACAAATCAACCTAATACTTAGGTGATGCTATTTTAATTATTTCTGAGACATTTCAAATAAAAAGCACGTTGTGCTTGCCGATATAAGAAATTTTGAGGTGCTTGGTAGTCACTCAATTTTTGCTTGATGGTTACCCAATCCTTGTGTTGATTCGTTTGGCTAATTCTGGGCATCTGATAGGATGATGAGATTAAGCATTAATACTAATGTTGAGTTTTAGGGACATGTCATAAGTAGTTCGAGTGTGTGAAGTTTTCGTAGGAGCACTGCCAACTGTCCTTAAATCTTAAGCCGTTAGGTGAAGACGTGGTTTTATATTTAAATACTTTCACACTCCCCCTCACGCTTAGTCTGGTCTTTTTTTTTGCTAGTACTAAGCGTGAAATTTTTTTTTTAGATAGAATAGGGGCCCAGGAAGATTTGAACTCAGGACCTCCTACTCTGATACCATGTGAAGTTTTCGTAAGACCACTGGCAACTATCCTAAAAGTTTAAGCCATTAGGTAAATAAGTGGTTTTATATTTAAGTACTTTCATAGAGTGTACTTCGGTGGCCTTTCCTTGAACTCAAATCAACCGAAAATTCAGATTAATACCTGGAATAAGCATTGAGATTCCAAATTTGGGGCGTGAAGGTGGTAATAAAACGAGCAACATTTGAAAGGAGAAAACACTCATATTGATGAAGAAATCTCGATTCTTTCTTCCTTGTAACTCTCACATCTATTGAGAAATCTCAGTTCTCCCTTTCTTGTGATGCATGCTCCGTGATTGATGAAATGCTAATTGTTCTCATTCTGGTTTTGACACATGCGATTAATATATGATCAACAACACATTATCTCTTTCTCGGTGACATCTAAATGAAATAAATTTGTATAAATTATTTGGTGTAATTGGAGGTTGAGACCCACAGAGACTGGTCGAGTGATTTGAATTGTGGTTGCAATATCCTTTGTAGTTGCTTAATTTATGATGAAATCTTTTACTGCTTTTCCTATTGGGTTGGTCCCACCGATCAAATCACGTAAAATTAAGTGTCCGATTTACTCCCTCGGTCTATTTATTATTGCATTAGATCACCTGTTTTTTTTTTTTTAGTAAGGTAAGGAATTAGATCACCTGTCTTTCACAACATATTCGAAAAAAATTTAATCTATAATTCTCCATCCTCAGACGTTTGGTCCCTTTTGGAATTTAGAGGCCGATGACAATGGTCCAAAAAACAGAAGAAGGAACGCTTGAAAGGAGACAAAGGTTCCAGGGGGTGACAAATGAAATCCTGATCGCTCTTTTCATTCTACTTTTGGCTCATGTTGATAATACACCAACAAATTGCATTATCTTATCGGAATTGACCCGAATTAGTCAAGAGTCATAGGATATCCTGGAATTTGCATGAGCTGAACATTGTAGATAATGGGGGAAAATTGTCCAAAAAGTCTTAAATCTATTGTCATTTTGCCAATTTAGTCTTAAACGTTTAAGTTTTGTCAATTCAGTCATAAACCTTTTAAAACTTGCCAATTCAGTCATTCCGGTAAATTTGTTTTGGACACGTAATTATTTTTCGGACAACCACGTAAGCATTTTCCAATGATCGAATTAGTAAGATTTTAAAAGGTTTAGGACTGAATTGACAAACCTTAAAAATTTAGTTGATTGAATTGACAAACGTGCAATAAGTTTAGAACTGTTTGTACTACTTTCCACAGATAATGGTGATAGTTTTTTCGATTATATTTAATGATAATTATTTATTTTATTTCAAAGTGAAAGGCAGGGATGGTTCAAAGGACGGTGGTGAAAGGTTGGCCTTTTCTTCATCCCCACGAACCAAAGAATCGTGACAGATGTTTCCACTAAAGAATCTGATTCTTCCTTATGTAACAGAGTTCCTTATTCATGAACGTGGTCAAATACATTGTTACTATATAGTCCTAAGTCCTCAAAGTCTAATTATTATAATGTTTCCACGCTGGCAAAGCATAGTTCGTAAACCAAGGAGGAAAAAAGAAAGAACTTGTAAACTTTATCCCGGTACTACAAGCCAAATTCAGTTTTGGTCCCTATATTTTCGTTGGTCTCCCATCTTATCTCTGTTTATGATAGAATTAGTCTTTCCGTCAAGATGTACATGGACTGTGTTGAGTCAACACTGGCAAATCGACATGTAGAGTACAAGTATACAGGTTCCTAGAAAAATTACATGTTGATCGACTTGCTCTTAGGAATGTTGAATTTTAATCGATCCTCATCTATGAAAGACTTAGTTTCTTTTTGACACCCCAATCCGAAACCTTTTGGGAGTGTCAAGTTAAGACCAAGTAATTATTGGCACCTTCCGCATTTACAAGTTTGTCCACTCTGATTGAAAGTCCTATCAAGACCAATGCCATCATATGCAGGTCATTTAAATTCAATGTGATGTGAAGACGCTAATGATAATGTAGTTTGATGGTTTGATATAAACTTTATAGAAAATATTTAGCGATAAATTAGTGAGTTCAATCATGGTTTAATTATTAGAAATGATCTTTCTTCCCCTGAAAGTAGCTCTAAATACTTTTGTATGGATCTACACTGAAGTTTTTGTGCATGTTAAGTTATTGCAGTTGGTGAAATTAATCTTAGTTGGGGCTATCAATCAGATTGTGGACACTTGTAAACAGTAGGAATGGCCAACTGATAGTTTGTTTCAAATTGACATTTTTCCTAACATTTCCAATAAAGATGTGATGAAAGAAATAAAGTTCCTACTGAAAAAGAATTGAAGGACTAGTTCCATGACTAGAAAAAAGTACAAGAACTAAAATGGAATGTTCTTTAAAGCACGAGGACAAAATATAAGACTTTTTTTTTTCAAGAGTTGTATAGGTATGAACCACGTGTCGAGTTTTCGGTGCTGACTAAACACATATAGTCCACATTCATAAGGAAGTTGGATTTCTCCTCGAATTGCCACTCGAGACGAGTTAGGGGATTGACCGTGTCAAAATTATGGTAGGGGGACTAGAATTTTATTTGTGTAACAGTATGAGGATGAGTTTTATAATTCACCCCTACAACTTTCGGTCGTGGAACCATCGAAAGTGTGTGACCACTGTCGCTTGTATTAACATGATAAATATTAAGTATCGTGCGTTATTTCAATTGCGGCACTTGACCTCGATTTATTAATGAAAAAGAAGTTAACCCCTTGTTTAGAAAATCTGGCTGGACCTTCTCTGGTTATGGCCTGCAGAAAGCTCCTTTCTCCTCCTTCGTTGACTGACCTCGTTCACGTTAGTCACGTTCGCCATCTCCCTTCGGGTGCCTCTCTTTTCTCATTTCTTTAGTCTCCCATCCTTATCGTTCTTATTCTCTCCTTATTGGCTCACTTAGCCTGCGCTTTACCCCCATAATGGATGCCCTCAATGGCAAAACAGACACGTTTCTATGAGGCCACGAGTTTGATTCATGTCCCGGGCGAGCTTCCGAGCGGCTCGATCGCCCTACCTGGTTACCGTGTATCTCGGGCAGAAAGATTTTCGAACCCTTGACATGTATCTTAGTGAGATTGCGGCGATGATTTTGTCAACTTTTTATGGGTGAGGATCATCCCTTTTTTCGGTCTAGGTTATCAATCAATCCTTGAAATTATGAACAAAGACCTAATTCTAATTGGAGTGTGTCACTAACATTTGGGTAGAGCTCATGATGCATCCTCCAGTGGGGGCTTAAGCAAGAATTCATAAGTTGAGAGAAGTTTGAGCGTAAAACCCTTTTCTAATTTTCTTGCCCTTTCAAAATGACAAAGTGGACGGCGTTTGACCTGTGAGATTTAATTAATTTGAGGAGTTTGATTGGCCATCGAAAAAGTATTTTTATTAATTAATAATTAGGGAGAGATGCTTTAATTATTGAGGAGAAAGTGCTTTGATGAATCCTACACGGCACCAGTCTTATCCCATAAACTTTACTTTAAGTTGGCTGTCTCCTCCCTTTTATGTAGTTCTTAAACCCTAACCTTTGTTTTTTCAGAAGAAAACTATTGCAGTTATTGAATCTAATCGCTTGATGGACATAAAAAGAAGCCGCACTAAGTCTGTCTAAATAATTAGCCAGCCACTGAGCAAAATTTTTTAAATTATACAAAAGAAAAAGATTAACAAAATTTCGTATTTCGGTCTTAATCCACCATGATGGTCTAATTTATAAGATTTATATACTCTTTACATACACGTGACCTTCCTTTAACATCAAGATTTTAGGATGATTTTAACATCTTTAATTATCTTTTGCACGTACTACCAATCTAAATATGACATATCATTTCATCTAATAATTATATGAAAAGATCACTGCATGCCATTAATAAATTACCAAAAGGAGAGATTAAAATAGAGAAATAGTTAAGAAAGATAAAATGACATAGATGGTTCATGAGTTTTGGCCAAATGTGCAATTTGATCCTGGAACTTTTCATTTGTTCAATATGATCCTTAAACTTTTGATACTTGTTTAAACTAGTCCCTGAACTTTATGAAAATCTTCAATACGGTCATTCCATTAATTTAAGTTCAGGGACCACATTGAATATTTTCATAGTATGAATATTACCACAAGTTTATAGATTATATTAAACAAATTGAAAGTTCAGAGATTTGATTGCACAGTGAGCTAGAATTCTGGAATTACATTGAATAAATTGAAAGTTCATGGATTACATTTTACATTAAATCTATATTAAAGTTCATAGATCATTTGTGTCATTATCCCTTAAGCAAACAACCTTTTATAGCGACTATACAATGTTTATTTCTCTTTCTTAATCATTCGAATGTGATTTGCGTCAGCATTTTCACATGATGATTAACGAATCCATCTTGAACAGGACTTTGTTAGACCTAGTTGCCCGCTATTGTTTGAGTTACTTATTAAGGCTTTCTGATTTTTTTTATGTTTATTATCTTTTCTATTGATTTACTGAATTTTAATCTCACTTATAAAGTTTTGACTTACAAACTCTTTGTGAAATTATCACTTTCTTAGATTAAAGTACCATATAGTATGTATCATGTTATGAACTTTCATTCAATTTAGTTCTCCACTTAAAGCTTTTCATGCTCACTGACTCTTGAAATCTGCCGACTCGTACTTGGAATTACCTTCTTCTAATTTGATGGAGTAATAAACTTTTCTACATTTAACTGATGAGCTAAATGATATTTAAGCGTTACCAACTTCTATCGCCTCTTTTTGAAATTAGCAATGTTAGGGATATATTATCGACTTGTATTTGCATTGTTCATCATCATTTTGAATTTAGCAACTCTTAAACGAATCAATATCTTTTATCTGACCGAACTACCAACCCTCGTCTGATTAAGTAATGAACTAACCTTCATCTGATTAAAAAATATTGCAAATATTATTAAGACATTTCAACTTTGAAGTTCATTGTGCTTGCTGATAATAATGAGGTTGAGCTACTTTAGAGTTATTCACACTTGGTGTGATGGTTACCCAACCTTGTCGTGATTCTCTTGTTTAATTCTAAGCATCTGACCGATTGATGAGATCAATCACTAATACTAATTTAAGTTTAGATGCATGTCATAAGTAGTTTGAGTACTTCATGGACCTTCCCTTGAACTAAAATCAACCAAAAAGCTCAATGTCTGAATAAGCATCGAGCTTCCGATTTTGGAGTCATGAAGTGAAGCCTAAAATGGCAGCATAGGTGCTTTGTGCTGAATTGACAACTTTGTAACATTATGCCTCTATGTAATATCCCCTTCTAACCAGAATTCCTGGCTCCACTTCTGTACTTTTATAATGCATGAGATTCGATTTCATTCACAATCTTCCATACTGGAAATTAGTTTTATTCGTTATGTAACATAGACATATGACAACGGTCCTAGAAAAAGGGAACATTTGAAAGCAGACATTCTTATATCTATTTGAGAAATCTCACTTCTACCGTTGTGGTAAGACGTGCTCTGTGATATTCGACATGTCACTAACTGTCCTTTCAATTCTAATATTGTCGCATGTTGATAAATTGTCAAAACTACATTGGAAATAGTCGCGAAGGAAAGGAGGCCCCAGCATTGTCCTTGCAGCATATATATAACAATTTTTTCCCAAAATAATCTATGGTATTATCCTTTATTCAATTGAAAGGCAGGCATGTTTCCAAAGCCGGTGGCGAATAAGGTTGGCGTTTTGTTCATTCCCCCGAATCAAAGAATCATGACAGACCCTACCACCAAAGGATCGCATTATTCCGATATATATATTTGAGTTTCTTAATCAAGAATGTGGTCAACACATTGTTGCTAGTCAGTCCTAAGTTCTCAAAAGTTCAATTATTCCACTTTCGTAAAGTAATGTTTGTTGACCTGGTAAACTTGAGATGAGATTGCAAAAATCGACCCCCTACAATTAGTCTAGTTTAATTTTGGTCTCCATACTATATTTTGTTCTGATTTCATTTCCCAACTTATCTCCGGCAACAATTACAGGATTAAACTGAATTTCCTATCGAAATATGGGTGGAATATGCCGAGTCATCACTGACAAATCGACATGTGGCGCGTAATATGCATGCTTCTATAGAAAAAAGAAACTACACTTCAGATCCACGTGCCTTTAGAATTGTTGAAATTTAGTGTTTTTTTTTTGTTACCAGAACTAGTCCTCATATTATTATTCAACAAAAACTTAACTTGTTTTTTCACATCTTAACCCAAAATATTATGGGAATGTCAAATCAGAAAAAATTATTAATTAAAAAATGCTATATCTACAAGTTTACCTAATATGATCGAAAGTCTCATTAAGACAAATATAATTTCCGTAACTCAAATTAGAGGAAGTTAATGATTGTACAATTTGGAGAAGTAACGTTTTAGCACTTAATTTCGCTATTTAAAAGTTTTATGGATTTCATTGTACTTTGCAGTACAAATTCTAAGTCATTTGGTACACATATTATTCATTTATCTTTTCATTAACCCTAGTTTTCTGTTGTTTTAGCACTTTACTCTTTTTCATTTTTTTCCAATTTTTTTTCCTTTTTTTGCGTTGATTACCAACATCTTGAATCAACTAACAGTTTTGACAAGGTTCCAGTCATAATTGGAGCAGTAAATCAGACAAATGAAACGCAAATAAAACTTCGTAAATTCGTATAAGAAAACCAGTTCCATCAAGGACAATGGAGAAACTCTCGTTGAACAGTAGAGCTCCCTCTCAATGTGTGGTGGTCGTCCACGAGCCCACTTGGCGACAACTCACATGGGGACAACCTTTTTCTCTTTCGAGAACACCGCGGTCGAAGGTGGCTGATGTAAAGTAAAGTAAGTCGCGTAGAATCTTGGCCCTCCGACATGTTTAAAATCGATGCTGTGGCCTCACAATTGAATGCAGAGAACGAGCCTTACTCGTTCATCATAAACCGTGCGTGCGCACAGCAGAAGAGAGAGGAGATGGCGATGATACCTTTTCTACTTCTTTGCGCGCTCAGCTTTGCCACCACCAATTTTGCTGAATCCACCCTCACCATGAGCGAACATTACTGCTCAAACTCGAGCACCTTCGCTCCCAATAGCACCTACCAAGCCGACCTCAATCGTGTTCTTGCCAACCTCGTTTCCAACGCCTCTTCGGATGCAGATAAAAGGTTCTTCTTCACTTCGAGCGAGGCCGTCTACGGCAGCTTTATGTGCATAGGCGATGTCTCGAAGAAAGACTGCGTGGAATGCGTCAAGAACGCAAGCCAGGAGATAACGCGCAGATGCCGGATGACTAAAGTCTCTTTCCTGTGGTACGATCAGTGCATGTTGCGTTACTCCGACGCGAATTTCTACTCGACCATGGAGATGAAACCGCTGTTGGGAGGATACAATGGAGAGAACATAGATTCGCCTGACAAACTAGCGAAGCTACTGAACAACACGATGAATTCTGCGATAAGCGAGGCTGTTCAGCATCCTTATAGGATGTATGGCCATCACAATGCCCAATTTACTCCGGGAAAACCGTTGTACACTTTTGCACAGTGCGCGCCTTATCTTTCCACAAAAGATTGTTGGAAGTGCCTTCGCAACGCAACATCAAGCCTCTTAAACCTGCAAATGGGGAAAATCGGGGGCAGAGTGTTGCTTCCGAGTTGCTTTGTCCGGTTCGAGATTTACCCATTTTACGATATCAGCTCACAAGGTGATTTTTCATAAGCTCATCATCATGCTGGTTACTGCTTCTCAGCTTATAACAGAATTTATGTTGTCCGCTTAAGTTGTCTTTGTTGCTCTTCGAGATGTCATCAGAGTTTTTAAGCTGGCAAAAAGAAGAAAAAAAGAAATCTTGTCAATTTGGACGACTGTTAAAATCTGTATAGTTAAGATCACTCATAACTCGTTTCAGTTAAGTCGAGTCAATTTGACTGCCTGAAACAGCTTTCGCATGGACTTGGGGAATGCCCTGTTCTTATGAATGTGTTGAAAGATGAAATTTATTTTACTAGATGGACCCATGCTTGCATGTATGTCGATGAAACTATTAACTCCGGCTACAAATGCAGGGAAAGTGCGCTTTCTATTGAAAAGGTTCGCTGCAATTCTCGCTGCGGTTATTGGATCAACGCTACTCTTTTCCATGATAGTCTGGCTTGTACTAAGGGGAAGAGGGAAAACAGATCTAAAAAGGGACAGTGAAAGTTGCATAGAAGAAGATCCGATCGGTAACTTGATGAAACAATGCTCTTCCATGCGTAAGGTTAGAATGATTCCGTTTCACTGGAGTCTAAATATCTTAAGTGTTTTGACTGCCAGTTAGAAGGCCAATTTCTGAATTCCACTCCCTGCAATTTGATCTGCAAACGATAGAAGCCGCCACAGATAAGTTCTCGACCGACAACAAGTTAGGCGAAGGTGGATTTGGTCTGGTTTACAAGGTAATTATTAGATTTTCAATCAGATCATTCAGCCTTTTGAGTAATTATTCTTTTGTGTTTTACAATGAAGCTTTCTGGAAGCTCCATGGTATTTTTCTAATTAACATTAGTTGAATAGGAGAAACTCCGAGATTATGCATTTGGTTCTCCTATTTTGATGCCCCTTTAGCATCATATAAGTGAAAAATCAGAAGTATAATTAAATGAAGAAGCAATAAGATGCGTCTGTTTTGGGCATATTTCAAGCTTTTATATCAATTCTGTTACCAGGGCACACTACCAGGTGGTCAAGAAATTGCAGCAAAGAGGCTATCTAGGAGCTCTGGACAGGGAGTCGAGGAATTCAAGACCGAGGTTGAATTAGTGGCCAAGCTTCAACACAGAAACCTAGTGAGGCTACTGGGATTCTCCATGGAAAGAGACGAAACAATTCTAGTCTATGAATACGTGTCCAACGGGAGCCTTGATCGCTTGCTATTTGGTTTGCCTCTCTTTTATCTCCTTTTCATCAAGTTAACACACCAGCATCTCAGTCTAAATGATATATTTCACTCAGAGAAATGAGAATCAGATACTATTGTATCTAAATGAAGACAAACCAGAGATGTTAGCGATAGCAGGACGATGTAAAACAAGCAAATATCCTATTATTATTATGCTGATTTTCTCCGTCCCTTTGTATCTACTTTCACGAATGCAACTTTGGAGTTAGAAAACTAGTGAAGAAGTAGATAGGGAAAAGGAATTGCATGATAATGGGAACACTGATCCAAAGTTGAGGGAAGCAACTATATGTGATGATCATGGCACGAGTGTTATGCCAGTATGAATTGATGTTACTTACAGAATTTTTTTTTTAAACTGATGTACAGATCCCGAGCTCAGTGGACAACTGGATTGGTCAGCACGTTACAAGGTCATGGTAGGGGTGGCGCGTGGACTGCTATACCTTCATGAAGATTCTCGGCTTCGAATAATTCATCGTGATCTCAAAGCCAGCAATATTCTACTAGATGCTGATATGAACCCAAAAATCTCAGATTTTGGTGCGGCCCGCATCTTCAGTACTGATCAGACTCTAGCGAGCACTAAAAGAATTGTTGGTACATAGTAAGTTCAACTTCCGCTACTCTGACTTGTTATTGGCGATACAGATTGTGCCATTAGCATTGAACTTGAAGCATTTTCTTGACAAGCAGAAAAAGCAGACTCGTCCTAATTTGTGTCAAGCAATTTATTTCTGTCACTAAACATTCTCTCATTTCTGTGTTGATGTATTGCGCTCGATGTAGTGGCTACATGTCTCCTGAGTATCTGATGTTTGGAAACTTCTCCATAAAATCCGACGTCTTCAGCTACGGTGTATTAATGCTGGAGATTATAACTGGCAAAAAGAGCAGCCAATTCTTCACACTGGACAGCGATGAGGACCTGCTAGGCTATGTGAGTATCTTAATAAGGCCCTCTTTTTTGGATCATCACTTTTAATAAAAGTAAGATGATAATTTGAACAAAAATTACTAATATGACTGTTCTTTTAGGTGTGGAAGCACTATAGCAACAGCATGCCGTCGGAAGTAGTGGACCCAGCTTTAAGTAGTGCTTATTCCATGAACGAAGTGATCAAATGCATGCACATTGGGTTGCTCTGTGTGCAGGACGACACGGAAGATCGACCTACCATGGAGTCGGTCATTCTCATGTTAAACAGCGATTCTATTAGCATCCTAGTGCCTCAAAGACCTTCGTTCTTCTTTCCTGGTAAGAAGAACAGACAGGCACCTTGTGTCCTTAGCTTAGATCACTCTAACAGCAAAGTGGATCCCATCTACTAGCAAGATAGCGTCGCTGTGGTCTATGACTGACAGTGATTGTGCTGATCCAGGTCCATGGTAGCCGGGTTATCAAGGCTATCATTGAGATCCATTCACTGTACAACGAAGAGCAACACACACGATTTATCTGGTAATCTAAACAGTCCACCTAAAATTTTTCCCGTAGTACATCTTCATTGCCATGATTCTGTCAGAGGATTGCAATAGTGGATATCTTTGATGAAAAGTAGACACCACTTTTGCAAATGCCATTAGTGATGGTAGCCTGTGAAAGGTTTCCCAGAGCAATCGGTGAACATTGATATCTGTCGCCAATACTGAATCTATTAAAGAAAGATAATTGAGGCAATGAAGCGTTCCTTTTTATTGATACATTGTACACTATATATAGAAATGTCATCACATATAACTTCAATGGAACTTAAAGATAAGAATTTTATCTATATGGAAATTGAGTAAAAGATAAATTAGAAAGATCTTCAAAATAATCAACCATGCGCATACTTTACTTGATTTGTTATCTTCCTGCAAATTTGTAGAAATTCTATTTTGCAATGATTCTAATTTTTTGCCTTTTGATTTGTTACTTCAATACTCCCCTTCAAACCGGTCAATGGAGAAGACCAGAGATCGAGTTTGATTCGAAAACCGACAAACCTATCTTGAGTCAATAGTTTGGTGAAAACATTATTAATTTCTGAGAAAGACGGAACATAACAAGTGAGAATGGAACCGAGAGCAACATTTTTCCGTACAAAATGATAATCGATATCAATATGCTTTGTCCGAGTATGAAAAATCGAATTAGTTGTGAGGTGTAATGCTGACATATTGTAAGAGGAAAGTAATGAAGGTTGACGTTGATAGATTCCAATATCACGTAATATGTATGAAATGCAAGTGAGTTAAGCAATTGTGGAAGCAACAGCTCTATATTTAGTTTCAGCTATGAGTGGGCCACAATAATGTGTTTCTTAGCATACCATGAAATACAATTTTGAGCTGCGAAAAGTATAATATCTAGTGATAGAACGTCGGGTGAGTTTGCAGCTAGCCCAATTTGCATCAGCAAAGCCAAATAAAGGGAGAGAACTATGAGACAAAATACGAAGACTAGGGTGTAAAGTACCACGAACATATCGCAAAATACATTTTACCATTTGATAATGAGCAACAACTGGGGCATGCATATGTTGGCAAACCATGTTGACTGCAAGCAAGAGATCTGGACAAGTGAGGGTAAGATGCTGAAAAGTACCTACAATGTTTTGGAAATGGGATGGATCGCTGTAGGACTTATTACCATATTTGAGTGGCGTTGGCTTGGTAGCTATTAAAGTAGCAATCAACTTGCATTGCATCACTGATGCTCGACGCATCAGATCTGAGGCATATTTTGCTATGAGAGAAATAGTCCATCAGTAGAGCGACTGACTTCAATACCCAAGAATTAATGAAGAGTGCCAAGATCTTTCATGGAGAACACTTTGATCAAGTGTATGCACAAGATGATCCAATAATTTTGGAGAATTGCCAGAGACAATTATATCATCCACGTAGAGTAATAGAATAATAGTATGATCACTATGACGATAAAAAAATCATGATGGATCGGTAGTGTTGTAGAAGAAACCAAACTCGAAAAAAAAATCACTAAATTTGTCGAACCATGCCTGATGACCTTGTTTGAGGCCATATAGCACGCGCCAAAGTAAGCAGATATGGTCAAGATGAAGGGAATTATGAAAACCCGATGGTTGTTCCATATAGATAGGAACATCAAATCGCCATGTGGGAAGGCATTCTCGACATCTAAATGGCGAAGTTTACAATTTGTAACAGTAGCGATAGATAAGACAACGCGAATTGTGGCCTATTTGACTACCAAACGAAAAGTTTTAAGGAAATCAACACCCTCCTCTTAATGAAATCCTTTTGTAATAAGTCGGGCTTTTAATTGATCAAGTGAATCATATCCACGCAACTTTTCTTGGTACACCCATTTGAAGCCAGCCACATTCATTGAGCGCTTAGGGTAACAAGAATCCATGTTTTGTTGAGTGCAAGTGCATCCAACTCTTCAAGCATAGTAGCTTTCCAATTAGGGTGTTTCAAGGTTGAATGGACAATGCGTGGCTCGGGATAGATAGATGATATCGCTATATTAGCATACATGGTGTCTGGCTTTGAGATGCTAGCCTTCGAACATGTAACCACAGGATGCACAGCGGATGTGAAAGCTTCAAATTGAAATTGAACTAAAGATTCGCTCTCCAATGGTTGTGGCACATAAGTCGAGAGACTCGTAGATGAAGCATTTGAGTTTGGTTCTATTTCATTATGTGCTCGTTTGCTTGCAGAGTTGAGTGAACAATCATTTTTAGCAACTTCTGAAATAGATTGGGGCATATCACAATGATTATCGAAAGCTTTTGTTTGTGATGAGCTTAAAGTTGAACATGATTGCAATATCTCCCTCTCAAATATCATAGCTGTAATCTAAGAAGAAGATCAAAAGGAAAACATTGCTCACAAAAAGCAACATATTGAGATATATAAACACGACTAGTAGAGTGATCAAGATAACAATGTCCTTTGTGCTTTTCACTATATCCCAAAAATACATACAGCAAAGAATGCTTGTCAAATTCGTTCATTGTGTAGTTTTGTAAATATGGATAACAACGAGAGCCAAACTAGAATAATGAGTAATTGCGGTCCTTTTGAATTAGGCCAGATATGGGCTGATTGCCCAAAGCAGTTGAAGGAAGCTAATTTATAAAATAATTCGTTGTTGTAAATGCTTCCACCCAATAGTAGAGTGGCATAGATGCCTCAAATAATGTAATAAGACAAGTTCAATAATGTGTCGATGTTCCCTCTCAACAACACTATTTTACTCAGGCATAGCTGAGCAAAAGAGTTGTCGTATGTTGCATTCCCAGATATGAGTGAGAAAATAATTGCCTATGAATTCACCTCCTCCATCAAATTGAAAAACTTTAAGTTTCCTATCAATCTGATTTTCAACTAATTTCTAGAAAGATAGGAAATTTTCAAAGAAATTCGATTTTCGCTTTAATGAATACAACCAACATTATTGAAAGAAATTATTAATAAATACCGCATAATAGCGAAAATTTTGTGTAGAATTAATTGGGCTCAGTCCCCAAAAATCACAATATATATTCCCCAATGGATGGGACCCAAGAATCATATAAATAAAATGGTAATCTTGAACTTTTACTAATCTGGCAACTTGTACATAAAGTACTAGTGGACTTATTTACTGAAATCAAATCACCCGACTGAAAAGAGCTGTAAAATATGACTATTTAGATGACCAAATCGGTGATGCCACGTAGGTTCATCCGCAACCTTGTTTCTCTTAGAAAAGAATGTCATGCAATGTAGGCTCTTATTGATATATAATCCTCAATGATTAGTTCCCATTAGTAATACCAGGTGTGTCCTCAAGCCCTTGGTAGAAAAGCCAAATGCATCAAACTCAAAATAGCAAGGATACTATCTCCTCAATTGACAGACTAATAATTGATTTTTCTTAATTTGTGGAACAATCAAAACATTGACCAATCTCATTACCAAATTGACCGGTCCCAACATGAGTAATTGGCAGTGATGTGGTATTCCCAACTATTACATTCTCATGGCCATGATATGGGATGACGTTCATAAGATTACCCGGATTATCGGTCATATGAGTATTAGCACCAATATCCAATTACAATTCTTCATCTTGTGAGTTTGAGATACGAGGGAGAATGACACTACAAGTTTCAAAACTTATGGACAACGCACTTTAGTGTCCAAAGTTTTATCCAAATTACTTAAGTGCTAATTTTTCAAAAAGACGATTACTTCAGTGCCAATTCCTATTTCTTTGGCCGAAAATTTGATGTGACACTTTTTTATCAATATTTTGAGCTCACGTGGCTTATTGGTAATCTAGTTGGCATTTAAAATAATAAAAAATTTAAAATTCCAAAAAATTAACAAAAGCATAAAATTAATTAGATTAAAAGTTAAAAAAAACGGTCAAAGGGGAGGGCGGCGAGGGCCACCCTACCCTCGCTAATGAGGGAAGAGACAGCCGGCGGGGGTTGCCTGCCCCCGCCCATGCCAACCATGGATCGACGACCCTCACTGACAACTGGCGAAGGCTCGCCAATAGAGAGAAATCAAATAGGGAGAGATGACCAACCATTCCATCAGATTATTTAGTATATTAGAAGAGCATGACTCATACAAATGTTGTTTATTTTCCTCAATCAAATCTGTGGTTGGATACGATGAAAGACAAGATGTAGTCTATCAAATATAATTATGTATGTGAACCTGTTAAATTTGCCTGGAGGATAAAAACCCATCGGCTGTAAATGGGTGTATAAGACCAAAAGGGAATTCACATGAAAGATTGGGAAGTTTAAAGCCAGACTTATAGCCAAGGGTTTCACTCAAAAAGAAGGAATAGACTATGAAGCAACATTTTCTTTAGTGTCTTTTAAGGACTCTTTCAGAGTGCTAACGACACTCATTTTAATATGGAGTTATACTAGATTAATGTTAAAACCGTTTTTCTGAATGGAAACCTTGATGAGGAGGTCTATATGATACCCTGAAGGTTTTACAGCAGATGACACAAGTAAGCTTATATATAAACTGAAAAAGTCTATGACCTTAAAAAAGTTTTCAGACAATGGTATTTAAAATTTCACATTGTTGACACACTATTCAATCTTATTGAGAACATAGTAAACCAATGTATATATCGCAAGGTCAGTGGAAGAAAACTTATTTTTCTTGTACTCTATGTCTACGATATCTTACTTGCAAGTAGTGATCTTGCATTACCACATATATCTAATAATAGATTCATATGCGTAGATTAATTTAGTGCTAACATTTATATATTTTGTTAATCAAATATATCTGGCCAATGTTGGCCAATAATCGCTTATATGGATACCGGTCATTTTAAATAGTGTAGTCAACATTAACATGTCTGCTCTGCGCATTCTTTTTTCGGGAAAAGCTAACCGGTGGCCATAACAGTGAAAAGGCTATCTATAGATATAGGACAAGTCAATCGAGAATTTAAGAATGAAGTCCTCTTGATTGTGAGGCTTTGTCACCGGAATTTGGTTAGACTCTTAGGTCTTTGCCTAGAGGGGAAGGAAGGCTTCTTACATATGAATTTGTACCAAACTAAAGTCTGGACCTCTTTATATGTGGTGACGTGGTGTGGTCATGCCATTTCTTCCATCATCATCCGATTCAAATTATCTTGTTATGTTATGAACATGCAATTGGGCCTCATCCTCAATGGACCTTTGATTGGGCACTGATGACTTGGGTGTGGGAGCCAAGTATCTAAGTACGGCTGATAGGGATCCAAGTACAAGTATTGGGGTCTCGTGCCCAATTGTTGAGAGAATCATATCCAACTTTGATGGACCCAGACTGGGATGTTGATGTCTCAAGCATAGGAGCTAAGTGCCCGAGCATGGCCCCTTGGACCTAAGCACGGGTATTGGGGTCATTGGCTCGATCTCAAGGGATTAAAGCCCGCCATTATGGACCTAGCCTGCCTACTGAAGAACCTGGTGCAACCTCAATGGACCAAGGCCTAGGTAGCATCAACTTGGGCATGAGTTCCTAGTATCTTAGCAGGTCTTTAGGACATGGGCTTTGGCACCTCTTAGGCCTACCTTTAGGGCTCGAGCCTAACCACTGAGGACTTGGGCGTGATTGTGATGGACCCAAGTTCAAGTGTTTGTCCCTTAAGCATAGGGTGGTACAGCCATGATACAGTTGTCTCGGCCCTAACATCGGGAGACCTAGGCTCAACCTTTGTGGATTGAGCTTAGCCCCCGATGATCGAAGCACGAACATTACAACTTCGTTACCCAAGCACCAAAGTCTTTGATTCACACACGCCTTACTCAATCGTATTTTGGAAAATCGGTTTTAGTTATGAAGAGGAAAAAAAATTATTTTCCCGAATCTCTAGGAATAGGTTTTCCGTTGCCCATGAAATTTTTTTCCATGAGCTTATTTCTTAACCGGTCCAAAAGCCGAAAAATGTTTCTCGACAGGAAAATTTCCATGAATCCATTGAAAAGCTAGCCACTTTCTTCAAAAAGATGTATGCAGAAAATATTATCCTCTATGAACAAATTTTTTCTCGAAATAGACAGAGACGTTGACTTTGACCCCAGTGAATGCAAAACAAAGAAAAAAGAAATGCAGACGCGTTGAATAAAGCAACGGCAACAGTCCCGTCACAATCGATTTGTTGTCAAGATCCTAATTTTCCCAGCGATTTGCGTGTTCTTCCTTCTTCTACCGGTCAAAGTCAACAGTCAAGCCAATTAGGTGGTCCGGGCCACTAAACGGGGGCCACCTGGCGAGTGGGCCCCTCTTGATGGAAGTCAAACTTATCGCTGATTGGTTCAAATGGTTGTACGTTGGCGCAACAAATCCTCTTTCTCTCTCTCTCTCTCCCTGTGACAGAACTGAAACTCAAGAGAGCTTTCGATGATCTCTTTCCCGCGTTTTGTCTTCCTCCTCCTCCTCCACCTCCTCGCTCTCGCCGCCTCCGCTCATGGCGCCGACCCTCTGTACAACTTCTGCGGGACCACCGGCAACTTCACCGCCAACGGCACCTACGGGGCCAACCTCAAGACCCTCCTCACCTCCGTCGTCGCCGCCGCCGCAAACGCGAGCGCTGGTCGCGGCTTCTACGACCTATCCGCTGGCCGGAGCCCCGACGCCGTCAACGCCATCGCCCTCTGCCGAGGCGACGTCGGGGCAGCAGACTGCCGGAGCTGCCTGAACGACTCCGCCGCCGAGATCCCCCGCCGGTGCCCGGTGCAGAAGGAGGCGAGCCTCGGTTACGACAATTGCATGCTTCGGTACTCGAATCGGTCCATTTTTGGCGTGATGGAGGCTTCGCCTATCTTGTACATGTGGAACCTCAACAATGTCTCCAACAACGTGGATCAGTTCAATCAGGTCCAAGAAGAGAACGAGATGTTCTCTCTCTTCGAAACAAAAGTGAAAATAATACATCATTTCGAAAACGGAAAGTTTTTTCTTTACAAGTTTTAAACTGGTGAACTATGCGCCAGATCAGTTCTCTTGACAAGGTGCCCAACAACTGAATCACTTCAATGGGGTTGCTCACTAGAGTGAATAATTCATCCTGGTTGAAATGCACTTTGTAATGCTTCACCTTTATGTTTCCTTTGAGCCATTATGATCTGCACATAGCTTGTCAGGGAATTATGAGCTCACAGGAGCAGTTGATTCTGGGTATTATTCTTGGATAGCAGCTGACAATTCATATTGCACAGAAGTTAAACAGTCGATTGTGGATTTTATGGTTTGGGTTGCGACTAAGTACTAATTCTTGTTTTCTTCCCCGGAGTAGCTTATAATTTTTGTTCTATTTAACAGGTTTTAAGAGATCTGATGGATGATTTGAGAGACAGAGCAGCAAGTGGCAATTCCACCAGGAAATTTGCCGTCGGAAATGCAACGGCTCCTAACTTCAAAACCCTGTTTGCACTTGTGCAATGCACTCCGGACTTATCGCAGCTACAATGCTACGATTGTTTGGTGAGAGCTATTGGAGACATTCCTCAGTGTTGTAATCAGAAAGAAGGAGGGAGGGTTATTTTCCCCAGTTGCAATATCAGGTTTGAAGTATACCCCTTTTTTGATCCTTCGGCTTATGAGCTGCCAGAGTCACCAACACTGGCACCACGATCGCCAGTTTCTCCTCTTACTCCTCCAACAAATAAAACATCCACTAAAGGTATTTCCTTCTAATGTAAAGTTGCCTATGCCAGTGCATTCTATCTGTGTTTTCATTTGTCTGTAGGATGCGCATGATTAAAAAATGTGAGCGAACATGCTTTTAAGTTCAACGGGCTCCGTCAAACAGGATACTAGGGGCTGTAGTCCTCCTTCCCCTGTTCCTCCCCTGAGGATGGTATTGTTAAGTGGATTTAGGAGCATGATAAAATCCAACCTTCTATTTTGAGCGTAACGAGTTCCTGAGACAAAGGATGTTTGCATAGTACATTTGTGATTCCTCTCAAAAAAATGTAAAGTATGAAATAACTAGCATATGAGAAATTAAAGAAACTTCCAGTGGCATGATTAGTCTTTGTTTGTTTTGATGAAATACTACAATCTGAAGTAATTTCATCTGGAAACTGATAAAATAAAACCAAGGACTGCTTTAAATGTGCAGCCCCACTAAAAACTAATTTCGGTTATTGGGTTTGAACTTTTATGTCTGTGAGGATACTGTCTAACATAAAAGCTCTTCCCTTTTCAGGAAAGGATACTAACTCAGGTCGTATTGCCCTCATTATCACAATCCCAGCTGTTGGATTGTCTCTTTTAATTGCTGGAATGTTATGCATCTGTTTGAGGTCAAGAAGATTGAAGAAAAATTTCGAAGGTAAGTTCTGATTACTTCCACATTACTGATTTTCACAGAATACTGGGTGACTATCATCTATGTGAAACATATTAGCAGCCAATAGGTTCAGCCATGATGTGCATAAGCTAGTAACTTTTCAGAAATTCAGAGGTGGTGATTTCTGTCTAAAAGAGGACAGACTCAGTTTAAGCGATGAATATCAAAGTTCCTTCAGTGCTTGGAAAACCTTTTATTTGCTACCATAAACCAGAGGAGAAAATTTTCTTCAATTGGATAAACTGTTAAGCAAGAATGAAGTACTATCATGTTAAACCAGCAGACAGGCTTACCGATTATGTGGAGTTAGACAATAAGCGACTTTGGATTTTCCACTTTTTAGCTGTACCTGTAGATGAAATCGGAAATGCAGAGTCCCTGCAGTACGACCTGAATACCATCAGAGGAGCAACAAATGACTTCTCTGACGAAAATAAGTTGGGACAAGGTGGATTTGGCGCAGTTTACAAGGTAATCATTGCAAATTGTTCATTCATAAAATAACAAGAGAATTTGAAACATTCAGATGCACATGACTGATTTTGCATTCTTTTTCAGGGAACACTGGCCAATGGACAAGTTATAGCAGTGAAAAGGCTGTCTGTAGATTTGGGACAAGGTGATCAAGAATTTAAGAACGAGGTCCTCTTGGTTGCAAAGCTTCAACACCGGAATTTGGTTAGGCTCTTAGGTTTCTGCCTGGAGGGGAGAGAAAGGCTTCTTATATATGAATTCGTACCAAACTCAAGCCTGGACCACTTTATATTTGGTATGTTCATGCCATTCTGTTCCAGCATCATCCGATTCAACAGTTATTGAATTGCACGTTACCAATCTGCATTTAGAAAGTCACCTTGCATGAATTACATCAGCTGTAATAATATGCTATGCAGATCCTGTTAGGCGTAGGCAGCTGGATTGGGAAAGGCGTCAAAAGATAATAGGAGGCATTGCTCGTGGGCTTCTTTATCTTCATGAGGATTCCCGCCTCCGAATCATTCATCGGGATCTTAAAGCGAGCAATATTTTGCTAGATGCAGAGATGACCCCTAAAATTTCAGATTTTGGTACTGCAAGGCTATTTGTGGTGGATCAAACTCAAGACGCCACAAGCAGGGTTGTTGGCACTTAGTAAGTAACAGATAGCAGAATATCTTAAAATAAATCCGGTTAATTCCTGTTCTATTTTCCACATAAGCTAGCAGATACAAAGAGACATCAAAATAATTGATATTGTGTTGAAAGTGCTCATTAATCCTGTGATGCAGTGGGTACATGGCTCCAGAGTATGCAATGCATGGATTGTTTTCAATCAAGTCAGATGTCTTCAGTTTTGGGGTGTTGCTACTAGAAATTATTAGTGGTCAAAAAGTCAGCCGCTTCTGCATTGGGGAAACCACAGAGGACATTCTTAGCTATGTAAGAAAATATCTTCCAATCAATCTCCTTCCCTTCGAGAATTGCCAGAAAAAAAGTGGTGGACCCGAACTTGAATGAGATCGAGCAACTGTCCTTATTGCACTGTATTTGCGTTTGTGATTCATTGCAGGCATGGAGGAGTTGGAGGGAAGGGACGCTCTCAAATCTCATAGATCCTTGTTTGGCCGATGGTTCGAGGACCGAAATGTTCAGATGCATCCATGTTGGACTGCTGTGTGTTCAAGAAATTGAGGGCGACAGACCAACCATGGGTGCGGTGGTTTTGATGCTCAGTAGTTACTCCACCACCTTGCCACTGCCATCACGACCTGCATTCGTTTTGCGCAGCATCCCTATATCTGACACAGCATCCCACGCGACGGCAACTCATTCCAATCGATCCGAAAGCAGACATATCCAAAAATCAGTGAACGAGGCTTCTATCACCGAGTTATATCCTCGATGATCACAGCCTGCAGCCTAAATTGGTCTGCTTCTTCTCTTTGTTTGTGTGACATTCATTTTTCCTTTTGCCAGGAGATAGAGATACATAGAGCACGACCAACGAGTCGACTACATTAAGATATCGTGTATCTTAAGTTTACGTTCTACCGCTAAGCTGTCTGAGTTTGGAAGGAGACGGTGGGTGAAACGACAAGGCAGTTTGTTTTATCTCTATGTTTCTTTATATACTATAGTTTCATGCCTTGAATGGGTCGATTCAACATATAGTATGGGTATTCAAAATGTTACTTCGATTGCACATAGTATTAATCTAAAAGATAATTGAAAGTTACTTCACCGTATAGACATGTTATTAGCCACGTATGGTAGTTAAATTTAGATGTATCAGTGATTCAGTAGCTCTTGTCTCGTGAGTAAACTTAATAAACCACATCAATGACTACCATTTATATCAAAATTTATACTTTTCTGCATCAAAATTATTTGACTCATTAGAGATATAACTAGTTACTAAAATGTTCAATCTTACATTTGCATGGGTGGAGCTACCAGCAACAATGAGAAGTAGCCACCACCAGCATGTCGGGAAAAAATTGATAAATAATTCGAACAAAAATTGGCAATTATGAACGAAAAAGATGGAAAGTTATAAAAGATACCGGATTTTTAAGACATCTAATCTATATTGATAAGCAGTTCAAATAAAAACTTTACAACCTAAAATTTGTTGGTAGTTTTGTCATGAAAAAAGATTAGCAAGAAACTAATAAAATGTATAGAAAGTCGAAAATTTAGAATTGACCAAATAAACATTGGTGAGTAGCTCACATTAGAGTTGATAACCTAAAATTAGTTATAAAAAAATTATTGAAGAGAAGTTGGCAATTCACTTAAATTAAGGTTGGTAAATTTGCAAACAACTTATCCACTTTAATGCATTGGTCGGTCACGTAAAATTAGTTGATGAATTAAGGTTCATTAGCGAATTAGTTGATGAAATAAGGTTCATTAGTGATTCTAAATTATAAATAACCAAATAAATTTGGGTAGTTTGATATAAGAATTAGTGACCAAAGCAGACAAAACAATTTGGTCATTGTCATTTTTCGTAATTCATCTAAAATTTATTGCCGTCTTGAAATTCACTGAACTAGGAAATCTTTTCTTTCTTTGCCGAGTGGAACATAAATTTTTGCTTAATCGAGAGGTAATAGACATAGGACTACTAAGGCATTTAGATTTTGTAAAATGACTTATACTTTTTAAATGTTGTTTCTTAATTTTTATTTTTAATTTCATTTTTGGAATTCGAATATGTGCTTTTTGTAGGAAGAGGCTTTTCATTTTTGGAATTCACAGCAAACACTTGCTGTGAATCTCATGTGATGACCATATATTGAAAGCAGCATGAGACCGAGGTAAGAGGTATTGGTTCAGAAATGTTCCTATGTATATGTATGAAGATAAAGAGAGGGAATACAACCAGAAGAAGATAACAAAATCTCAGGGATGGATGAAGAACAGTAGAAGCCGAAGAAGAACACGAAAGGAGAAGAAACAGAAGCATTCTGTGCTATCTTTTCTCTTTGGGTCTTCACAGTCTTGGTTCATCTCTCGTTTTCCGGTCGGTCGTGTTTTATCAGAAAAACAAATGATTTTTGGTCGATGTCTTTACCGGTAAAGCTTAAATTTAACAAGTCTTGGATCAAGAATTTCCAGTGCTGTCACTTTCATGGCAGGTTCCCTGCATTCCGGTCGGTCGTTTTTTTATGAGAAAACAAATGATTTTTGGTCAATGTCTTTATCCGCAGAGCTTAATTTAACGAGTCTTTGATCAAGAATTTCTAGTGCTGTCACTTTCATGGCAAGTTCCCTGCATTTCTCGTTTGAATTCAATTGTTTGCAACCCCCATCTTTGACCTCCCCATTGGATATCTCAATTATATGAACTATCTATTCTATTTATATAAGATAGAATAAATCTACATCCTTATTATAAGTTGCACGAATGATCGACTTAAATCAACTGAATAACCATAAGTCGATTATAAAAATAAAAAATGAATGCCCAGCAATATCGGACAGATTAAATAATGTCCAACCTTCAAATTTGTATATTCAAAATTAGGATAATATTGAAAAATATATACCATGTTCTATCGTTAATGTTTATGCTCCTTGTCCGAATTTAGCTTGTGTATCTTGTTTTGATTGATTCGATTTTCCAACTAATATTTGTTAGGGACTTAGTGTCCAAGTCCCCTGAAAGTGTGAATGAGAAGTGAAGGTTGAGGTGTCCCATATTGGACAAGGGACAATAAAGTGAAATCTCTCAAAGGGGGTACAGCCTCAAGGGGTTTTGTGGAAGAGAGATGATCTATGCTAAGCTTATGACCATCACACGTGCACCGCCGCCCGTCCGGCCGGCTCAGCACGGATTGGTCCGGGTCTGAATATAATAATCCTTAACTTATTATATATATATATATATATTTTGCTTTATCTCAATTTTGATAGACACGCTAAAGTCTAGTGGTTCCAGACTCATATGCTAAAGTCTGATGGCTCTAGACTATATGAGTCTGACGATTCTAGAATCAGACTATAGCGAAACTTTGTGACTCTTCGTTCAATCATTTTCATTTTCATTCACCGTGACCTTTCATTGAACAGGCACTGTAACACATGCATATTCCGGTAAAAACTTAACATTATATCATTAAGAGGAGTCCATTCATCATGAGTGTTGTGCAAATATTCTAAAATAGAGTTTAGTTCGAAGTTTTCTTTTTGAGGTACTGCGAGAGGGAAATAGATATTCGTTCTATCCTAGGAGGTAGTTGTCCAGCGGCCTTTGTACATGTAAGAGGCGGGTAATAATGTCGTAAGGAGACAACGTACATTTGTTGAGCTCGAATTTACCTTGAAGCGTTTCTGGATCTATCCATGGTTTCAACAGGTTCATGGAGGATCCATCAACAATCTGTCCAGGTTATGTTCGTTCTTCCTTTTACAACTGATGAATACAGACTTAGCTTATTCTATCCTGTTTATTTATTTTTGATGTTATCATAGTATGATCGATGCTTTTTCAAATAACAATTCACAGCCTCTTAAAAAAGTATAATTTATTCTTCTTTTTTGGTGGTCGAAGACTTTTCGTACAAGAAAAGTTGACCGTATGTTCGATTCTTATCGAGTCCCGTCCCGATCACTGTAGTGTCACGGCTGTAATTACCCTTGACATTTTGGGTTTTCTTTCGACAGGTCAAAGTCAATGGTCAATCTCGTGGGACAGAGGTCAAAGTTGGCGCTGATTGGTCAAAACCATGGGCGCTCCCGCGCCCAATCGAATCGCCCCTCCCTCAGTGCTCGACGGAGCCGGAGCTCGAAAAGCTTTCCGATGATCTCTCCCCCGCATTTTGTCTTCCTCCTCCTCCTCCTCACGCTCCTCGCTCTCGCCGCCTCCGTCCATGGCGCCGACCCTCTGTACCACTTCTGCATGAGCACCGGCAACTTCACCGCCAACGGCACCTACGGGACCAACCTCAACACCCTCCTCACCTCCGTCGCCGCCGCCGCCGCCACAAACGAAGCCGCCGCAGTTCGCGGGTTCTACAACCTCTCCGCTGGACAGGGCCCCGACGCCGTCAACGCCATCGGTCTCTGCCGGGGCGACGTCATGGCCGCCGATTGCCAGGGCTGCCTGAACGACTCCGCCGCCGAGATCGCCCGCCGGTGCCCGGTGCAGAAGGAGGCGATCCTCTGGTACGACAACTGCATGCTCCGGTACTCGAACCGGACCATTTTTAGGGAGATGGAGGAACTGCCCGCCTTCTACAAGGCGAACCGGAGGAATGTCACCAGCAACGTCGATCAGTTCAACCAGGTTCGAGAAGGGAAAGTTAACTTTTTACACGCTTCTTAGATGAATCAGTTGTTGTCCCTGTCCCTGTTTGAGACACTGCATTGCATTTCCTTTGTTTCCATGAAAGCAGAGTGCACGCTTCTTGACGAGTTGACTTCGCTTACTCCATGGAAACTTTCCATAGTTTTCGACATAGCAACCATGAAAATCCTCTATCTCCGCTTGACGATTTGCCCGACCATGCGGATCAGTCTGCTGTTAATGCTTTACCTCTCTTTTGTCATCACCTATCACCTGCTGTATGGCCAATGTGATAATCCGATCATTGCATCTGTTGTCAATAAGATAAATTCTTTGTTTCCTTGACTGGTCGAGTGTGGATCAACCAACAGCCCATTTTTGAAGTGCCAAACAGATTCCTAAAGACCACATGGTTATATCATGGTGCCAATTATTTCGTTCTTTTCTTGTTCCTTTCTTCATTGCCTATGCGATTTGTTCTCAAAGAATGTGTTTCCTTCCCTTTGGTCTTGAACTCTTGAACTTCATGTTTCCTGTAAGTCACTGGGATTGGCACATAGCTTTTCAGGGTAGTATGGGCTCACGGGAGCATTTGATATTAGGTATTATTCTTGGGTAACGGCTAACGGTCCATATTGTATTAAGATTGAGTAGGATTCTATGGTTCGGATCGTGGCAAAGTACTAATTCTTGTTTTGTTCTCCTGACAGTAGCTTATAATTTGGTTATTTATTCTAGGTTTTGAGAAGTCTGATGGATGGTTTAAGAGACCGAGCTGCAAGTGGCAATTCGACGATGAAATTTGCTGTCAGAAACGTGACGGCTCCAAACTTCCAAACTCTGTATGGACTTGTGCAGTGCACTCCAGACTTGTCGCAGCTACAATGCGATGATTGTTTGGTGAAAGCTATTGGACAAATTCCTTGGTGTTGTAATCAGAAGGAAGGAGGAAGGTTTGTCGGTCCCAGTTGCAATATCAGATTTGAAGTATACCGCTTTTTTGATCCTTCGGCTTATGACCCGCCACCATCACCACCACTGGCACCACAACTGCCGGTTTCTCCTCTGTCTCCTCCAACAAATAACGCATCTACGAAAGGTACTCCCTTTTAGGCTGCATTTGGTAGGGCTTTTGGGGAAAACCTTCCGGGAAATGCAAAGGACTTGGAGTGAAAGAGCTTTTTCTAACTGCAAATACTATAAAAAAAAAAAGTATCGGTAAATGACTTTTGATATATTTAAAAAACAAAGAAAACTCAAAACCTTCACCAGCGAGACTCGCGAATGACGCCGTGTGGTGAGGATATTTGTAGAACTCTGAAAGTTTAGTGATGGCAAAGTTGGAAGGAGAAAATATACGTTAGTATTTTGGAAATGCTAAAGCCCAAGTACCTGCCTTTATTAAAGGGACTATAAAAGGCTTTAGATATGCAATGCATTTCAAAAAAAGAAATTTTTTTTTGCCAAAAGGCTTGAATTTTGCCCAAGGTGCTTTGGAGACCCAAAGGCCTTTGACAAAGTGGTTGCCCCGCGGAGCCTTAGTGTACAGATACGTATGCTAGAGCATTCTATTTGTGCTTTCAATTGTCTGTAGGGCACACATGATAATAAATGTGAGCGACCCTGCTGTTAAGTTCAACGAGCTCCTGTAAATAAGAGACTAGCGGTTGCAATTCTCCTTCCCCTCCTTCCCCAGCTCCTCCTTTGAGTATGTCGCATTAAGTTGATTTCAAAGCATGATGTAAATCAACTTCTGATTTGGGGTGTAATGAGTTCCTGAGATGAAGGATCTTCACATATTATGCATATGATTCCTGTTGAATGAGGTATAAGCGTGAAATAACTAGCAGATGAGCAATTGGTGAGATTTCTGATGGCATGACGAGTCTTTGTTTCTTTAGATGAAATACTGTCGTCTGAAGGCTGATAGAATAACACCAAGGACTGCTTTAAATGTGCAATACCTCCAAAGAACTCGTTCTGGATTGGGTCTGAACCGTGAGGTCTATGAGTTTATTTTCTAATGTAAGAGCTCCTCCTTTTTCAGGAAAAGATACTAACTCAGGTCGTGTTGCCCTCATTATCACAATCCCAGCTGTTGGATTGTCTCTTTTAATTGCTGGAATGTTATGTATCTTTTTGAGGTCAAGAAGATTGAAGAAAAATGTTGAAAGTAAGTTCTATTTCTTTGGCATGACTGACGTTCATTGAATACTTTTCTCTTGAGGATGAATAAAATCTAAATAAAACATATTAGCAGCCAAAAGGTTTTGGGCAAACTTGTTAAGAAATTATTGAGCAATTTCAATATGCTAATGCTATAATGTGGAAAATCTGGTAACTTTTCAGAAATATGGAGGTTGATGATTTCTGACTAAATGATGACAGATTCAGTATGGGGATAGATAGCAATAATCTCCAATTTCTCTAGAAAACCTTTTATTTTATTTGCTAGCATCATTGCAAGGAGAAATTCTTATCCGATTTGGATTAGCAGTTGAATAGGAATTTATGTCAACTGTTAAACCGGCAACAAGCTTACTGATCATGTGGAATTAGACAATAAGCAACTTGGCATCTTCCACTTTGTAGCTGTACCCATAGATGAAATCAGAACTGCAGAGTCGCTGCAGTACGACCTTAGCACCATCAAAGCTGCAACAGATGACTTCTCCGATGCAAATAAGTTGGGACAAGGTGGTTTTGGTGCAGTTTACAAGGTAATCCTTGCAAATTGTTCGATAATAAGATAACGAGATAATATGAAACATTGACATGTATGTGGCTGTTTCTCACTTTCTTTTTCAGGGAACACTGGCCAGTGGACAAGTTATAGCAGTGAAAAGGCTGTCTGCAGATTCGGGCCAAGGCGATCAAGAATTTAAGAACGAGGTCCTCTTGGTTGCAAGGCTTCAACACCGGAATTTGTCTAGGCTCTTAGGTTTTTGCCTCGAGGGGAGAGAGAGGCTTCTTATATATGAATTCGTACCAAACTCAAGCCTGGATCACTTTATATTTGGTATGGTCACGCCATTCTGTTCCACATCATCCAATTCAAGAGTTATTGAAATGCATGTTCTTGCCAATCTCCATATAGAAAGTCACCTTGCGTTAGTTACATCAGCCTTAACCTTTCATCAATATGCTATGCAGATCCTGTTAGGCGTAGACAGCTTGATTGGGAAAGGCGTCAAAAGATAATAGGAGGCATTGCTCGTGGGCTTCTTTATCTTCATGAGGATTCTCGACTTCGAATCATTCACCGGGATCTTAAAGCGAGTAATGTTTTGCTAGATGCAGAGATGACCCCTAAAATTTCAGACTTCGGTACAGCAAGGCTATTTGTGGTGGATCAAACTCAAGACGCCACAAGCAAGGTTGTCGGCACTTAGTAAGTAACAGATAGCAGAACATCTTAAGATAAATCTGATTATTTCCTGTACTATTCTGTGTAAAATATGTAGCAGATACAGAGCATAGAATGGTATATGAAATTGTGCTTACAGTGCTCGTTATTTTTTTTGATGCAGTGGGTACATGGCTCCAGAGTATGCAATGCATGGATTGTTCTCAGTCAAGTCAGATGTGTTTAGTTTTGGGGTGTTGCTACTCGAGATCATTAGTGGTAAAAAGTGTAGCCGCTTCTTCAATGGGAATACCGTGGAGGACCTTCTTAGCTATGTATGAAAATATCACTAAAGCACTTTCCTTTTCCTCTAAAGAATCCCTAGAAAAATAGTGTGGTGGACCCGAGCTTGAATGAATCGAGCCATTGTCATTGCCATACTGAGTTTGCGTTTGTGATTCAATGCAGGCATGGAGGAGTTGGAGGGAAGGGACGCCCTCACATCTCATAGATCCTAATATGAACGATGGTTCGAGGGCCGAAGTGTTGAGGTGCATTCATGTCGGACTACTGTGTGTTCAAGAAATTGAGGGCGACAGACCAACCATGGGTTCGGTTGTTTTGATGCTCAATAGTTACTCCACCACCTTGCCGCTACCATCACGACCTGCATTCGTTTTGCAAAGTATTCCTGAATCCGACACTGCGTCGCAGGTGACAGCAACCCATTCGAATCAATCCAAAACCTTACAAATCCAAGAATCAGTGAACGAGGCTTCCATCACCGAGTTATACCCTCGATGATCATAGTTGGAGTCTAAATATATGTAAGTTTTCGGTTCGATTGTGTTAAATCCATTTGTTTTTCCTTTTGTTCGGAGATGAGATGGATATAAAACTCCCCACGAGTCAACTACATTGGGATATCATGTATCTTAAGTCATGCTTTGCCTTGAAGCTATCTGAACCTGGAAGCAGACTTGGATGGAACGACAAGGCAATGTGTTATTTCAATGCGTTACTTGATCTTGCATATTCTCATGTGTTGAATTTGTTGATTCAACGTGCAGTGTGGATACTGGAATTTGGGATGATTACGTGCGACGGCAGTCTTAAGAATGGGTTATGTGTGTTGCTTATATTGCTGGTTATAGACTGTATTTACTCTGAGAAAGTTACTTTAACTGCATAAATATAACTTTTTAATTTCTTCATTTTTGGGAATTTAAGTCCGTGCTTTTATTAGGGAGAGCTTTTTCGTTAGTCGGATTTCAATCAAAATGCAAATTTCTTGTAAATCTTCCTTTTATACATACATATACATATACATATACATACATGTGTGTGTGAGAGAGAGGAGTTTTCGCAGCTTCTTTTTTCTTTTTCTTTTTTTGAATTTTGGAGTTGGTAATTTCCTGGAGCTATGTTTTACTAGCGAAATGATTATTTACTAATTGGTCAAGTACTAGAAAAACATTTTTAGTACTTTGAATACAAAGAGGTGAATTCCAAAGCATTCTGTTCATCTTCATCTTTTTAATTCTCTGTTCATCTCGTTCATCTTCGTATCTTGTTCATATTCATCTTCTTCTCGTTTTCTGCTCATCTCGTTCAACTTCACAAGAGGTATTGGTTCAGAAATGCTTCTATGTATATTTATAAAGATAAAGAGAGAGAACACAAGCAGAAGAAAACGAAATCTCAGGGATGGATGAAGAACAGTAGAAGCCGAAGAAAACGAAGGAGAAGAAACAGAAGCATTCTGTGCTATCTTTTCTCTTTAGGTCTTCACAATTGTGGTTCATCTGTCGTTTTCCGGTCGGTCGTCTTTCATAAGAAAACAAATGATTTTGGGTCAATGTCTTTACTGGTAGAGCGCAATTTAATGAGTCTTTGATCAATAATTTGCAATGCGGTCACTTTCATGGCAAGTTCCCTGCATTTCGGTCGGTCGTCTCTTATAAGAAAAACAAATGATTTTTGGTCAATGTCTTTATCTATAGAGCTTAATTTAACGAGACTTTGATCAATAATTACCAATGCTGTCACTTTCATGGCAAGTTCCCTGCATTTCTCGTTTGAATTCAATTGTTTGCAACCCACGTCTTTGACCTCCCCATTGGATATCTCGATTATATGAACTATCTATTTATATAAGATAGAATAAATCTACATCCCAATTATATGTTGCACGAACGATTGACTTAAATCAACCGAATAAAAATAAATCGATTTTAAAAACCAGAAATAAATGCCCAGCAATATCGGACAGATTAAATAATGTCCACCCATCAAATTTGTATATTGAAAATTAGGATAATATTACAAAAATATATCATGTTCTGTCGTTAATGTTTATGCTCCTTGTTCAAATTTAGTTCGTGTATCTTGTTTTGACAGATTCAATTTTCCAACTAATATTCATATCCAATTTTATACATACTCAGGAGAGTCTCTAAGTCATCTGTATCCAATACCAATTCGATGGAAAATTGGCTTTGGTATTGTCTACTGTAAAATCATTTCCACTTTTCGAAACACATTTTCAAGCATAACTTAAATCATACTAGAGAAAATTTCATCTCAATAATCGAATAAACATCGTTATCTTTTGGTTTGTCATGCATGTCTATAGTTACCCAATATAATATACCCTTCTCAAAGGTGGTAAACACGTCTAAACTAGGGGAAAAGACCACAAAATAACGTAGGGTACAACATATTATTCATGAAAATGTCTATTATTCGCATTGATTTGCCTAATAATACATGGGATGTAAATGAAATGTAAATGTGAAACCAAACCTAAAATAAGTCCTTGGAATAATAAATGCACGAAAAGAATCACATGACATTTTTAGTTCTACTTAGAAAGATTAACGCAAAGGAAAAGGGCTCATTTATTGGCCATATGTATAACGTTAAGTACATGAATCGATACAACTTATATTACTATGAGTAAACGCAAAAGAAAAAAGCTTATCATATAATTTAGTAATTTACTGATTATGGAACAACCAGGATTGCTAATGATCGACTTCAGGCTGTGATTATGTTCCTATGCTGTTATTGGACTGATTTGTAGTACAACTTGCGACTTGGTTCATTACATTGAAGGGGACAGCATTGACTTGTCCATGTTTAACACAAACTCCACGTTTCCTTAACTAGGGAGAGACCAACTAAAAAGAACCCGAATCGGGTTGCCTGGAAGAAAGGCCGGAAAGGTTGATAATTCTTGTGATCTTTAATAGAAAATTTACTTGCAGGTGCTAATTTTCTTGCGACAAAAGTTGATTAATACTCCATAAATGTGAGGGTGAGACCCAAATCAGATGTACAGTTGACCCCAATCGACACAAACACGTACACCTACCTTCTGGACGGCTTTCACTTCTGGATGAGATGCCTTATTGAAGGATCCAAACCAAGAGAAGTAAACTAGGTTTCAGAAACAGATCAAGAAAACTGAGAGAGGAAGGAGAAACGCAAGCTCTCTCTGCCGTTTTTCTGTATCAGGCTTGACACTGTTCTCTCTCTCTCTCTCTCTCTCTCTCTCTCTCTCTGGTGAAAAACTCAGAGTCTTTGGTTCATGAAAATTGGACACTGCTGCCATTTTCCAAGCAAACAGTTCCAATTCTCTCGCGAGCATGGTATTCAATTGCTCGCAACTTGCCAAGGAAGTAGAGACACGAGGGAGGGGATGAAGATTGATTCCTTACTTCGAATCAGATGTTGGAAATATGTGTTTTCAAGCGGAGCACCGTCACTCGCATCTTATCTTGATAGACTTTTAGATTTCTGCTTATCCTCATGCCGTATAACTTGTATTTCTGAAGGATAGCATGGAGGTATTTGTGTTAAAGTTTCTTGCATCGCTTGTCTATGAGAATTACATGTTTTTTTTTATATAGGTATATTCTCCGTTCACTTATTTTAAGATTAGATTTTCTAACATAATATTATAGTCACATTTTATTCCATTTAATTCATGTGTGTGGCCTATGACTGTCAGATTTCAACGTGCCGTTCTTAATCTGAATTATGCACGAGAAGAGTATTGGCATATCTCATTTGTCTAACTCTTCGTATATATGTGATCTCCCAAGATTTTTAATTGGACATTTTTATGCTGAAAATACTAATTTAGAACATGCTTTAATTCAATTCTATGACAACATTTTTTCCCCTTCTCTTTTCCGATTCAAAGGCTAACTGTGGCATCATCATCACACTATGATTTTTTAATTTTATTAAGGATAAATAACCATTATCGCTTGAAGTGCTATGTGCACGGAGAGACTAGGTTTGTCAATCATTTGCATTTTCTGTATTTCGGCCTTGTTCTTTCTTGAATTCCTTAATTTGGTAATAACACATTCTCAAGATTTATTCATAAACTGGTATCTTCTATCGGGTATTTAATATTATCATAATTCATAAAATATTTTTTTTTGAAAGGAACATCATTGAAAAACTTTCTCCTTCTCATTTGTAAATATATAGTAAAGCAACTATAGAACCCATCAATTTTTTAATAATCAAACTTCTCGTGTCAAGATGTTTATGACGAAATGAGCGAAACCCTAATTCGTTTATTTTGAATTTTCAAATTCTAATCTTGGAAGGGTAATATAATTGACCTTAGTGGATGTAGACAAGAAAAACGCGGATGTGCTGGATAAGCAAAAACTATAGGACTATATTAGAAATGTATCTTAAAAATATGAACCAGAAATGTTTATTTTTTCTTCTTTTTTTTAAGACTCGGTTTATTTTTTATCATACTTATTTCTTTTTGTTCTCCACAAAAATGAAATCATTTTAAAATAGTACTTTAATCCTTCACCTAAGACCAATTTCGATTCACCAAACCAAGGTTCATCTCGGGTAGTGATTGTGGACTAAGTTGACCATATGTTCGATTCTTATCGAGTCCCGTCCCCATTGCCCTAATGTCACGACTGTAACTACCCTTGACATTTTGGGTTTTCTTTCTACCGGTCTAAGTCAATAGTCAATCCATTAGGACCGGACAGAGGTCGAAGTCGGCGCTGATTGGCTCAAAATCATGTGCGCTCCCGCGCCGAGGATCCGAATGAAAAAATAATAATCGGGAATGTCACCCCTGGACTACGACAAACGATCCATTCTCCACAGGAAATCGTCACTCCCTCAGTACTCGACGGAACTGGAGCTCGGAAAGCTTCCGATGATTTCTACCCTCCTCCTCCTCACGCTCCTCGCTCTCGCCGCCTCCGTCCATGGCAACCCCATCTGCGGGACAAATGGCAACTTCACCGTTAACGGCACCTACGCAGCCAACCTCAACACCCTCTTCACATCCATCGCCGATGCCGCCACAAATGACTCCGTCGACGGTCGCGTTTTCTACAACCTCTCCGCCGGACAGAGCCCCGACGCCATCAACGTCATCGGTCTCTGCCGGGGCGGCGTCGAGGCTGGCTATTGCCGGGGCTGCCTGATCGACGGCGCCGCGGAGATTGCCCGCCGGTGCCCAGTGCAGAAGGAGGCGATCCTCTATTACGACAACTGCATGCTCCGGTACTCGAACCGGACCATTTTTAGGACGATGGAGGCACTGCCCGACTTCTCGATAGCGAACTCGGAGGATGTCACCAGCAACGTCGATCAGTTCAACCAGGTTAGAGAAGGGAAATTTTTTTTTTTCCACGCTTCTTAGATGAATCAGTTGTTGTTGTCCCTGTCCCTGATTGAGACACTGCATTGCATTTCGTTTGTTTCCATGAAAGCAGAGTGCACGCTTCTTGACGAGTTGATTTCGCTTACTCCATGGAAACTTTCTAGAATTTTTGACATAGCAACCATGAAAATCCACATCTCCGCTTGACGATTTGCCCGGCAATGCGGATCAGTTCGATCAGTTTGCTATTAATGCTTTACCTCTCTTTTGATATCACCCATCACCTGCTGTATGGCCGATGGGATAATCCAACCATTGCATCTGTTGTCAGTAGGATTGCTTTTCTTTGTTTTCTTGACTGGTCGAGTGTGGATCAACCAATAGCCCATTTTTGAAGTGTCAAATGGTTTCCTAAAGAACATATGTTTATATCATGGTGCCAATTATTTCGTTCTTTTCTTGTTCCTTTCTTCATTGATTCTGCGATTTGTTCTCAAAGAATGTATTTTCTTCCCTTTGGTCTTGAATTCTTGAACTTCATGTTTCCTGTAAGTCACTGGGATTGGCACATAGCTTTTCAGGGTAGTATGAGCTCACGGGAGCATTTGATATCAGGTACCATTCTTGGGTAACGGTTAACAATTCATATTGTATTAAGATTGAGTAGGATTCTATAGTTTGGATCGTGACAAAGTACCAATTCTTGTTTTTTCCTCCTGATAGAAGCTTATAATTTGGATCTATATTCCAGGTTTTGAGAAATCTGATGGATGGTTTGAGAGAGCGAGCTGCAAGTGGCAATTCAACGAGGAAATGTGCCGTCGGAAATGTGACGGCTCCAAACTTCAAAACTCTGTTTGGACTTGTGCAGTGCACTCCAGACTTGTCGCAGCTACAATGCGATGATTGTTTGGTAAAAGCCATTGGAAACATTCCTAAGTGCTGTAATCAGAAAGAAGGAGGGCGGTATGATGTTCCCAGTTGCAATATCAGATTTGAAGTATACCGTTTTTTTGATGCTTGGGCTTATGAGCTGCTACCATCACCACCGCTGGCACCACAAGTGCCGGTTTCTCCTCTGCCTCCTCCAACAAATAACCCATCCATGAAAGGTACTCCCTTTTAGGCTGCATTTGGTAGGGCTTTTGGGGAAAACCTTTGGGGAAATGCAAAGGACTTCAAGTGAAAGAACTTTTTCTAATTGCAAGTAGTAATTGATAGAGTATAAAAAAAAGTATCGGTAAATGACTTTTGATATATTTATAATAAAACAACTAAAAACCTTCACCGGTGAGACTCGCGAATGACGTCGTGTGTTGCGGACGTTTTATAGAAATCTTAAAGTTTAGTGATGGCAAAGTCGGAAGGAAAAAATATACGGTAGAATTTCAGAAATGCTAAAGCCCAAGTACCTGCCTTTGATATAAATGGACTCTAAAAGGTTTTAGGTATGCAGTGCATTAAAAAAAAAAAATTGCCATACGGCTTGACTTTTGCCCAAGGTGTTTGGAGGCCCAAAGGCCTTTGCCAATGTGGTTGCCCATTTTAGCCTTAGTGTACAGATACCTATGCTAGAGCATTCTATTTGTGCTTTCAATTGTCCGTAGGACACACATAATAATAAATGTGAGCGATACTCCTGTTAAGTTCGAGGAGCTCCTGTAAATAAGAGATTAGCGGTTGCAATTCCCCTTCCTCTCCTTCCCCAGCTCCTCCTTTGAGTATGGTCACATTAAGTGGATTTTAAAGCATGATGTATATCAGCTTCTGATTTGGAGATTAATGAGTTCCTGAGATGAAGGATCTTCACATATTAAGCATTTGAATGAGGTATAAGCGTGGAATACCTAGCAGATGAGAAATTGGTGAGATTTCCGATGGCATGATGAGCCTCTGTCTCTTTTGATGAAATACTGTCGTCTGAAGGCCGATAGAATAATACCAAGGACTGCTTTAAATGTGCAATACCTCCAAAGAACTCGTTCCGGATTGGATCTGAACCGTGAGGTCTACCAGTTTATTTTCTAACGTTACAGCTCTTCCTTTTTCAGGAAAAAACACTAACTCAGGTCGTGTTGCCCTCATTATCACAATCCCAGCTGTTGGATTATCTCTTTTAATTGCTGGAATGTTATGTATCTTTTTGAGGTCAAGAAGATTGAAGAAAGATGCAGAAAGTAAGTTCTGTTACTTTGGCATGACTGAAGTTCATTGAATACTTTTCTCTTGAGGATGAATAAAATCTATGTAAAACATATTAGCAGCCAAAAGGTTTGGGCGAACTTGTTGAGAAATTATTAAGCAATCTGAATATGCTAATGCGATAATGTGGAAAATCTGGTAACTTTTCAAAAATATGGAGGTTGGTGATTTCTAACTCAATGATGACAGATTCAGTATGGGGATAGACAGCAACAGTCTCCAATTCCTCTGGAAAACCTTTTATTTTACTTGCTAGCATCATTGTGAGGAGAAATTCTTCTTCGATTTGGATTAACTGTTGAATAGGAATGAATTACTATTAACTGTTAAACCAGCGATAAGCTTACTGATCAAATAAGCAACTTGGGATCTTCCACTTTGTAGCTGTACCCATGGATGATATCAGTACTGCAGAGTCGCTGCAGTACGACCTTAGTACCATCAAAGCTGCAACAGATGACTTCTCCGATGCAAATAAGTTGGGGCAAGGTGGTTTTGGTGCAGTTTACAAGGTAATCCTAGCACATTGTTCAATAACAATATAACGAGATAATATGAAACATTGACATGGATATGGTTGTTTCCCACTTTCTTTTTCAGGGAACACTGGCCAGTGGAGACGTTATAGCAGTGAAAAGGCTGTCTGCAGATTCGGTCCAAGGCGATCAAGAATTTAAGAACGAGGTCTTCTTGGTTGCAAGGCTTCAACACCGGAATTTGGTTAAGCTCTTAGGTTTTTGCCTCGAGGGGAGAGAGAGGCTTCTTATATATGAATTTGTACCAAACTCAAGCCTGGATCACTTTATATATGGTATGGTCATGCCATTCTGTTCCACATCATCCAATTCAAGAGTTATTGTAGTGCACGTTCTTGCCAATCTGCATATATAAAGTCACCTTGCGTTAGTTACATCAGCCTTAACCTTTCATCAATATGCTATGCAGATCTTGTTTGGCGTAGACAGCTTGATTGGGAAAGGCGTCAAAAGATAATTGGAGGCATTGCTCGTGGGCTTCTTTATCTTCATGAGGATTCGCGACTTCGAATCGTTCACCGGGATCTTAAAGCGAGCAATGTTTTGCTAGATGCAGAGATGACCCCTAAAATTTCGGACTTCGGTACAGCAAGGCTATTTGCGGTGGATCAAACTCGAGACACCACAAGCAGGGTTGTCGGCACTTAGTAAGTAACAGATAGCAGAACGTCTTAAGATAAATCTGCTTATTGCCAGTACTATTCTTTGTAAAATGTGAATAGCTAACTGATACCAAGCATAGCATGGTCAATGAAATTGTGCTTACAGTGCTCGTTATTTTTTTGATGTAGTGGGTACATGGCTCCAGAGTATGTGATGCATCGAGTTATCACAGTCAAGTCAGATGTCTTTAGTTTTGGGGTGTTGCTACTCGAGATCATTAGTGGTAATAATTGTAGCCGCTTCTTCAATGGGGATACCACGGAGCACCTTCTTAGCTATGTATGAATATATCACTCAAGCACTTTCCTTTTCCTCTAAAGAATCCCCTGAAAAAGAGTGTGGTAGACCCGAGCTCGAAGGAATTGAGCCATTGCCTTTGCCATACTGAGTTTGCATTTGTGATTCAATGCAGGCATGGAGGAGTTGGAGGGAAGGCACGCCCTCAAATCTCATAGATCCTCATTTGAACGATGGTTCGAGGGCCGAAGTGTTGAGGTGCATTCATGTCGGATTACTTTGTGTTCAAGAAATTGCGGGCGACAGGCCAACCATGGGTTCGGTTGTTTCGATGCTCAATAGTTACTCCACCACCTTGCCTCTACCATCACGACCTGCATTCGTTTTGCGAAGTATCCCTGAGACCGACACTGCATCGCGGGCGACAGCAACCCAATCGAATCGATCCGAAACCGGACAAATCCAAGAATCAGTGAACGAGGCCTCCATCACTGAGTTATACCCTCGATGATCATAGATTGGAGTCTAAATTTATTCGAGTCTTCGATTCGATTGTGTTAAATCCATTTTTTTTTCCTTTTGCTCGGAGATGAGATGCATATGAAACTCCCCACGAGTCAACTACATTGGGATATCATGTAGCTTAAGTCATGCTTTCCCTTGAAGCTATCTGAACGTGGAAGCAGACTCTGGATAGGACGACAAGGCAATGTGTTATTTCAATGCATTTCTTGATATTGCTTATTCTCATGTGTTCAATTTAAGAATGGGTGATGTGTTTTGCTTATATTGGTGGTTATAGACTGTATTTACTGTGAGAAAGTTACTTTAATTGCATATTATGTTTTTCGTAAGGATATTCTAAATTTACTTTGCATTGTAGAAATGTTATTAGTCACATATATCTATTGAATTTAAATATATTGATAATTAGTTCATAATGATAAATCTGACTAATTCACATGAATATTTACTATCCACATGAAAACTTGTACTTTTCCGCATTCAAGTCTATTTTTGGTTATTTAGAAAAATTACTAGCTCTTGAAAATGTTTGAACTTTTGTACGTGCGAAGTTACTATCAACAATGAGAAGTAGCTACTGTCAACATGTCATGAAGAAAGTTGGCAAATGAGCCAGATAATATCGGTAATTTTCTATAAGTGAATTAAAGTTGGCTTATTCTTGGAAATACCTCACTATTTGAGCGATCTAATCAATCTCGGCAAGTGGTTCAAATAAACACTGATCGTCACTAGAAATTAATTTGTAATTTCAAAGTAAGAAATTGGTAAATTATTAAAGGAGCATGGTAATTTCAAATTTGACCAAATAAACATAGGTGAGTATCTCGAATAATGGTTGATAACTTAAAATTAATTGGAAACCTTATCGAAGAAAAATTGGTATTCCACTTAGGTTTGCATTGGTAAATTGTTAAACTAGTTGGTAATTTTAATGCTTTGGTAAATTAAGATAGTACTAGCTGATAACGTCGGCAATTTGTAGGTAATAGATAATCAAATGAACACAGGCAAACTTAACCCCGAGCAAACAATTTGTGCGTCAACTTATGTTTATCCAACAATATTTGAAATTTAAAAGAACAATTTGCTTTCCTAACAAAAAGAAATTGGTAATTATTATGTGATTAACTTAGTAGTTAGCACTCAATCTTACCCAAATGAGTATTATATGCTGGAATTGTCAAGGGCTAGGCTCTTCCTTGACAATTCAAGCTCTCCGAGCCTTAGTGGCTCAAGAGAAGCCCATCCTTTTCTGCTTAATTGAAACAAAAAACAAAGAGGAATTTGTTAGAAGAGTACAACAAAGATTCAAATTTAAAGAAAGCTATATAGTAAATCCAAATGACTTAGCAAGGCGAATGGCATTATTGTGGAGAGATCAAGTCAGGCTGCAAATTGAGTTTAGTTCATTAGATGCGGTGGATGTAATGTGTGAGCTATGGGAAACAAAATAGAAAATGCGAATAACATTCGTACATGCACCTACGGATTTTCATCAAAGGTTGATACTATGGGATAGAATTCAGCTTATTGGCCAGCAAAATCAAGAACCATGGGTATGCATTGGAGACTTTAATGAAGTTTTGTATCAATGCAAGAAGATGGGAAAGAGAAAGGTGGAGAATTACAAAACTAAAGCCTTTCAAAACTTCCTAGATGCATGTGAATTTATGGACATTGAAAGTAAGGGGTGTTCATTTACGTAAGCAAATAATTGAGATGGGGAGGAGTTAGTTAAAGAGAGATTGGATAAGGCAGTATGTATCTTAAACGGGAAAGTCTCCTTTCCAGATGCTGAAGTTTATGCATTGGCTGCTATTGGCTCGGATCACAGTCCTTTATTTGTAGACCTGTTTCTAGTATAGGGAAATAGAAGGAAGTTGTTCAAATATGAAGTTTTCTGGTTAGAAGATGAGGAGTATGGAGAAATAGTTACTAATTCATGGAGCTCCTTCCTAGACCAGACAAGGAACATCTTTAGAAGATTGAAGAGAGCAACTATGCATTTATTTGAATGGAGCAAAAGAAGATACTCAAATGGAGCAGCTCAAATTGCAAAGTAGAAATGGGAGTTACAAACAGAATTTGAAGATTGAGAAGGGTAGAATAGAATGGCTAAAACAAGAGGTGGAAAGATTATAGCGACAAGAGGATATGTATTGGGCTTGCGATCCATAATCCAATGGTTAAAATGGGGATATAAAAATCCAATTTTTTTTTCATGCAACTACTATCCAAAGGAGATAACGGAACATAATTGTAATGTTGAAAAACGAGAGTGAAGAATGGTGTAGAGAACCTATGGTCAACTAGTTTTTTCAACAACTTTACTCAACATCAGGGGCGAGGGACTTTACACCGGTTATTGGGCAGATTCTTATAGTCATTGATGAGCATATAAATATGGCTCTAACTCAAGAGGTGACAATGGATGAAGTCAAACGAGCTACCTTTCAGCTTGGAGCTTTAAAAGCACCGGGACCAGATGATCTAAACGGCAAATTTTTTCAGCACCATTGACAGGAATGCAAAGTAGAAATATTTCATGAAGTAAAGATTTTTTAAACTCTGGTATGTTAAATCTTGTACTGAATAAAACTTTCATTACTTTGATTCCACAAGTCCCACAACCTGAGAAAGTCGATCAATATAGACCTATTAGCCTTTGCAACATTATTTATAAAGTCATATCAAAGGTGCTGGCAAATAGAATTAAACAGTGGTTGCCAGATTTGATAGTCGAAGAATAAAGTGCTTTCATCAAAGAACGTCAAATATAAGACAATATCTTATAGTTCAGGAAGCTCTTCATCAGATTAAAACTAGACAGAGAAGGCAAAAATTCAATGTTGTTTTGAAAATTGATATGAAAAAGGCATATGTAGAATTGAATGGGATTTTCTTGAGGCAAGTATGTTGAAAATGGGTTTTAGCTCAAAATGGTTTCCTTTATTATCCAATGTATTTCTATAGTACCATATAACTTCAAAATGAATGGAGAGAATTTACCTTTTCTCTAGCCAACTCGAGGAATAAGACAAGTTGTTCCTCTTTCTCCATATCTATTCATCATCATGGCAAACACGTTGTAAGTGTTACAGAAAAATGAAGTGGAAAATGGAAATATTAAGGGCATTAAACTAAATACCCATTGCCCAGTGCTTTTCACATCTTATGTTTGCAGATGATTTAGTACTTTTCCTAGATGAAAAAGTAGTGGAGTATCAGAATGTAGCGGCTATACTAAACCAGTATTGTTATGCATCAGGGCAAGCAGTTAATTTTACATTGCAGTAAGAATTGTCCAATTAATCTTCAGAGAAATATGGCATATGAGTTGAGGATACCGGAACTTCGGAAAACATGGAAATACTTAGGCATCCCATCTGACTAGGGAGACTCCAAGAAACATATGTTTTCTTGGATAATAGACAGGGTTAATGACGCGACCTAAATTTCGCCCTTTAGGGGAGAAAGATAGGTTTAGAGATACTTACTCTTGATTCTATGATCTCGAGCTCGGATTCTCCTAAATCCATACCTCGCTTGACATTTAGCATTTTCGCTTTAAAAATTCTTTAATAGTCCAAAATATTTTTTATTTAAAAGGTACTGTCACTAGCCTATTAAGATTGGCTAGAAACCAAGTGAAAGCATTGGGAGAAATACTTTACGTTCTACGCAACCAGAGGTTCCTAGGGTACGAAAACTTAATTACACTAACAATTCTATTAGTGTCATTTCGGTACCTAACGAGTTGATTGTTTAATTTAAAATAATCATTTAAAGCCCTAAAGGTCATCCAATTCACTAGGTGTTCATGCGATTGTTCTTGTACAGTCATTTTCATGCAAGTCTAAACCAAAATCAAATTAATATAGAAAGACAACTACAATTTATCGCAAGACGATGCAAAAAGTAAACGCTCAATATAATATAATGCTATGCGATAATAGAACCTCAAAGCGATAATATAAACTCAAATAATTAATTATGATTACTTAATGACGAGAATATAAAACCCGCAACTCGTCGGGTAATTAATAATACAATTTGTTATAAAACTTTGTAAGATTAAGACTGGAATGGACATCGGCCTAAGCACCACCGACACCACACACGCCACATTCGCAATCGCGATTGCCAGTATAACTCAATATGCGTCGATCTCGATATCATAACATTCATCTAAACAATCTAGAATATATTTCAAATTTCCTCAACTTAATCGTGCATCTGAACATTCACATGTAAAAGTAAAATCAAGCGGGATACGCGATTTAACTAATAAACATCGAGAGTAGCAAGAAACACTTAATTGTCTATGAAAGACAACTTCTACAATTTTCTCCAAAAAAAAGGTGTTGATTAATTAAGTTAAGCTAATTTTAAAGCTCAAATGCGATTTTTCAAACAATACTAGCTTTTTAAAATAGAACCTGAATTTTTTGTTATTCTTTTGACTACGCTTTTTTTAAAATTATTTTTTAAACATTAAAATATTGTCATTTTCAATTATTAAATTAATACAATACTTAAAGGAGATGGTCGGGTCAACCGAACCAGGTTGGTTCCTCGGTTAGCTAAATAAAATAAAAAACTATATATATTTGTTTGTTTTATTACACAAATAATATTAATAAAATATTCATTAATAAAGAAATTATATTTAAAGTATGAAACAAACTGGGTCAGGCTCCTCCCAAGGCCCAGGTCTAGTCTACTAAGGCTTGTGCAAGGCCCACGCTCGCTCGAACCAGACGAAGTCCCTAGGGGGCCGAGATGGGCCCTGGGCTCGCTCCACGTGAGGAAAGACTGAGGCTTCGCGAACGGGCTTGAAGGATGAGCAAGGCCCTTCTCCCAGGCTCGAACGACTTGTGTGGGCAGAAGCAGCGAACCAGCCCGTCTACCAGCTCCATGCCGTGCCCCCCTGCTCGCCGGACGGTCGACGACCGAGACCTGGATGGGCGGTGACGCACGTTTTCTCGCGGACCTAGACCTCCTTGTGACTCCACCGTGACTCTCCAACTCGAATCGAAGGCGTTCGCAGTGATTGAAAGCAAGAGAAAAGGACACGACACTTCAACACACATAGCTTTACTCATGCATTTCATCAAACAGTAGGCGTACGAAGGAAACATGGCAATGGACTTTTAGCTAACGCACACAAAGAGTCAGTAGAGTTATGGGGACATCCTACTCAGTTCATGGACGTCGTGGATCAATGGGCGCGCTCGAGCAAACTCGAGCCAAGCTGTCCCCGATCCATGACGCTTGGCGACCGTGGTCCTCGGGTGATTTCGAATAGGGATTTGACTTACCGAGAGAGGCGAAAGTCCTGCGTTCCAGAGCTGTGTGCGAGGGTGCGGCGGTCATGGTCGCCGGCTAAGATGGTTCTCCGATGGCGCCGACCCGCTACTTCTTTCTTTGCTCCATGATCTCCCTGTTTCCATTTTCTTTCTCCCCTCGTTCCCGCCGAAGAACATTCCTTCCTTTTTCTTCCAAAAAAAGAAGCCGATATACATCAAATGGATTACACGAGTGAGTATGTCGTCCATGTAAGCTGGCTAAAAGGAGTGAAAGAAAATGCTTCATGAAGCACTGTAGAATTAGCAAGTTAAGCAAAAAGTTTCCCTTGGATCCAAAATGAAATCAGAGAAAAATATTTCTATGAAGCATTTGTAGCAAATCTCATAGATGTCCATCCATGGCCTGCATGTCGTCGTCATCTCCACAGATACTCTCAGCCATTTGCCAAACCTGAGCTGGGTGGGGTTGTCGGAGATAGTCGCGGAACCGTGAGAGACGGCTTGTGCGGGAGAGCTGAAAGCGAGCTGAGACAACGGCGAGGACTGGGAGGAAGCGGAGCTGAGGGGGAGGCCGTCCACGGGGAGAGCTGATGGCGGACGAGCTCTCCGGGAGCTCGGAGAATCCAAGGAGTGGAGAGAGCAGCCAGGGAAATCCCTCCTTCGTCCCTTCCCCTCCTTTGCTTCTGCTTCTCCCTTTTTCTTTCCGCTTCCCTCGCGTCTTCTCCATGTCAGCCGTCCCCTCACCGCTCTCTAAAGTCAAGATTTTATTGATGACCTTGACCAGAGATCAAGATCCTCCTTTGGGAAACGTCACGCGCGTGGGAAGACCACAGGAGCGTGGTGTTGGGAAAAAGCATAAAGGTGTTGGGCCATGGAAATGAGCTGAGAAAAGAAATGAACTTGCGAGCCCCGGGGTGAGATAAGATGGGTGACGGGCCTAGGAGATAACTCGAGGTGGGTGTGGGCCGGCGGATTAAAAGGCCTGGTCCGAAGCCACTTTCATTTTCTCTTTTCTTTTCTTTTCTTTTCTTTATTTTTTTTGTTAAGAGAAAAAATAATAATAATAAACTTATAATTTCTAATTAATGACAATTTTATCAATAACTAAACCAAAAGTGAAATACCATATTGGCAAAAATTAGGTGTCAATAGTTAATAAGAAGATTGAAGGATGGAAGGAAAAACTTTTGTTAAAGGCAGGAAAAGAAATTCTCCTCAAATAAGTGGTACAAGCCTTGCCTCAATATGCTATGTGTGTTCTTAAAATTCCTATATCTATATGCCGGGTTATTGAGAGGAAGATAGTTGATTTCTGGTGGAAGTCTAATGAAGCTCATAAAGGATTGCACTCGAAGAATTGAGAAGTGCTGAAACAGAGGAAAGATGAAGGTGGACTTGGCTTTCAAGAGACAGTTACTATTAACAAAGAAATGCTTGGGAAGTAGGCATGGAGACTCTATCAAAACCTTGATTCTTCATGGGGTAAAGTGTCTAAGGGATTATATTTTCCTAACTCAGATTTGCTACATGCTGGGAAGGGGTCAAATCCATCTTGGGGTTAGCAGAGTCTACTCAGTGGTCGAGATTTCGTTAGAGAATCTCAGCGATGGATGGTTGGTAATGGACAAAAGATAAATATCCGAAAGGATAAATGGCTGCCAAAAAGAGTGATAGGAGGCCCTACAAATAAGGATGATCCAACCATAGTGTATGAACTTATGATCCAAGGTGAATTGAAATGGAATGAAGAATTAATTAGTGATCTATTTGATGAGAGGATTGCAAGCGAAATCCTAGCTATCCATCTCAATCCACAAAATCTAACAGATAAAATGATATGGGAGGAAACCAAGAATGGCCAATATACTGTACGCAGTGCATACAACAAACTCAGAGCTCTACATGATAGAAAATTGTCACAGAAAGCCTATGGTTCCTATCATACTCCACGAAATTTATGGATGCGAATATGGAAAGCTAACATACCGCCCAAGATCATATTTTTCCTTTGGCAAGTAAGCCAAAATGCCTTAGCTACGAAGGATAATTTAATGAGAAGGAAAATTGTACCTGAAAATGGATGCCCTATTTGCCAAAAGAATCCTGAAACCGTGGAACACCTTCTCCTCTTGTGCCCTTGGACACAAAAGATCTGGCAGGACCCTTCTATTAATGTGATAGTAAACCATTTCACAGTCATACGAATGGAAGATTGGTTAGTGAGTTTTCAACATAACTCTGTCTCCTTCAACTTCCTTGCCCTGCTTTCATGGTGGATTTGGGGAGCCAGAAATGATGTGGTCTTTCGTGCTAAATCAATCGATCCACAGCAAGTATCTCAGCTAGGGCCAAAAAGGAAAGTTTTAATAGATGGACAAAGCAACCGAAAAAGGAAACCCTAGACTAGAAAAACTTACCTTCGTCTTGGATGCCTCCTCCTCACGGTGCACTCAAGATGAATGTTGATGGATCCTTCGATCCTGCAACAGGGGAAGGGGCGATTGCAAGTGTTTGTAGAGACAGAAGAGGAGTTTTTCTTGACGGATTTGCTCAATCAATTCGTGTATCCTCCTCGATCCAAGCAGAAGCCATGGCGATTTTGGAAGCCCTAAAAGCCTTCGGAGATGAGCACGAGCAGCAGATAACCCTTGAAGCTGACTGTGAAGTACTCTTGGGACTGATCTGTGAAGGTGCAGATCAAACTCTGTGGGAAGCAAACGCAATTATCATGGAGGCCCAAGCCCATGCCAAACTCTTCACCAACCTTCAAGTGGCCTTTTGTTCGAGAGCCTGTAATAGGGTCGTGGATTGGGCTGCAAGAACTCAAAGAAGGAAGAAACTTCTGAACACACGGATGGCATATCCTCCTCCTTGCCTTCTGGATTTGCTTTGTGCTGATATTAATATTTTGTTCAATTAGACTTTTACCGATTTAGCTTTAATCGACCAAAAAAAAAATCTTACCAAAGACACAACAATTTGGTTATCTTTTTTAAGGGTGCATTTGCTTCATAAAAATATACCATGTTTTATCGTTAATGTTTATGTTCCTTGTCCAAATTTAGTTCACGCATCTTGTTTTGATAGATTCAATTTTCGAACTAATATTCATACCCGATTTTAGTATTGTCTACTGTAAAATTATTTCCACTTATCTAAACACTTTTCGGGCATAACTTATATCACACTATAGAAAATTTCCTCTCAAAGCATGATCAATTTACATCGTTACTTATGATTTGTCATGCATGTCTATAGTTACCCAGCATACCCTTCTCTGAGGTGGTAAACACATCTAAACTAAGGTAAAAGACCACGAAATAACATAGGGCACGACATATAATTCATGAAATATGTCCATTACTTGCATTTTGCCTAATAATACATGGGATGTGAATAAAATTTAGATGTGAAACCCAACCTAAAATAAGTCCTTGAAATAATAAATGCACGAAATGAATCACTTGACATTTTTAGTTCAAGTTCTACTTAGACAGATTAACGCAAAGGAAAAGGGCCTATTAATTGGCCATATGTATAACGTTAAGTACATGAATCGATACAACTTATGTTACTATGAGTAAACACAAAAGAAAAGAGCTTATCATATAATCTACCGATTATGGAACAACCATGCTCGATGAGGATTGCTAATGATCGACTTCAGCCTGTGATTATGTTCCTATGCTGTTATTGTACTAATTTATAGTACGACTTGCGACTTGGTTCATGATATTGAAGGGTACAGCGTTGCCTTGTCCAAGTTTAACACAAACTCCACGTTTCCTTAACTAGGGAGAGACCAACGAAAAGAACCTGAATCGGGTCTCCTGGAAGAAAGGACGGAAAGGTTAATAATTCTCGTAAACTTTAATAGAAAATTTACTTACACAGTTGCTAATTTTCTTGCGACAAAGGTTGATTAAAACTCCATAAATGTGAGGGTGAGACCCAAATCAGATGTTTAGGGGCTGCATGATTGGCTTAATTTCTGTTCCAAAACGAGTTCTGGAGCTCCAGAACTCGTTCTGGAACAGTTTAGCGCGTAAGTAAGATTTTTCAATTTCTTCATTTCTGAAACAGAGAACCGGTTCTGGGGATGAAAAAAGAAATAGAAATTTTTCTATTTCTCAAATTATGGGGGAAGACCAGAACCGGTTCTCTTCCTTCCTTCATTTGCCCTAATCTCGTCCGCCTCTCTCACTTCTTCACAACGCCTTCGACTCTCTCACCTCCCTCCTCTCCACGGCTCGTCCTCCGCCTCTGCCGTCGCCTCTGCTCGTCCTCCGCCTCCTCCGCCGTCGCCTCTGCCCAGCTACCGCCTCCTCCGCCAGCCTCCGCCACTCTCACCTCCCTCGTCTCCGCGGCTCGTCCTCTGCATCCGCCGTCGCCTCTGCTCGTCCTCCGACGTCGCCTCTGCTCGTCCTCCGACGTCGCCTCTGCTCGTCCTCGGCCTCCGCCTTCGCTCTGCCCAGCTACCGCCTCCTCCGCCAGCCATCGCCTCCTCCGCATCCTCCTCCGCCGTCGCCTCTGCTCGTCCTCCGACGTCGCCTCTGCTCGTCCTCGGCCTTCGCCTTCGCTCTGCCCAGCTACCGCCTCCTCCGCCAGCCATCGCCTCCTCCGCATCCTCCTCCGCCGTCGCCTCTACTCGTCCTCCGACGTCGCCTCTGCTCGTCCTCGGCCTCCACCTTCGCTCTGCCCAGCTACCGCCTCCTCCGCCAGCCATCGCCTCCTCCGCATCCTCCTCAGCCGTCGCCTCCGCCTTCGCTCTGCCCAGGTACGAACAATAGCTTTTCTTCTCCTGCTACTGAAGATATAAATGTGGATCATGAATTTGGGCTGGCAAATCATGGGTCAAAACGTGTTTCGTCTTTCGACCGAGGGGTTTGGGAATTGAGGCATCAAACTAAGAAGGATTGTATGGGAAGGCCTTCTACTCGTGGAACTCAAGCTTTGCGGTCATTACAAATGTTCGGCACTGTCTTTTTCTATGGAACAATGGTGAACTGATTTGCACTGCTCATGGTAAGATTTTTTTTTTCTTGGCTAGAACTCATAGTTAGACGATCCACAAGAAACAGATTAAGTAAATGCCTTGTGTCTTCAAAAGGACAAGAACTAGCATGCGGGATTGTCCTAAAGGCTCCATTTTTCTCAATTAAAGTGTTTAAGGGCTTTGGCCGGAATCCAGAAGTGTTTCAAGGCTGAAGTGGGCACCTAGCGGGGTTTCTTACCGTCTTTGCGAGTTCGGGAGAGTTGCCCCACAACCAAGTCTCTTGTGTCTCGGATTGGCAGTGTGCATAACATGAGTCTACGAACACTCCTCTTGATGAGGAGCTACCCAATCTGGCCAATGAATACATAAACTCCGACCTAAAATCTGGAAAATCCAGCATCAATTTTGAGTTTGGTGGAGAGCAGTTGTTAACAAAAAGCTTAAAAGTACTGTTGTATGACTTTTGATTCAATTAGAGAGAGCAGATCACAAGTTACCTTGCATGACTTTTATTTGATTAGGAGAGCAGTTGTTGATATCGAGCTCACAGCCGTGCCAGGTCCCGTGTGGGTCAGCCACTCTGGGTGCCAAAATATTTTTAATCTGGATTAAGCCAAATATATATGCAATGAATTCCAGATGTTATCAAAACCTACCACACGAAATTCCTTATTTTTCTCTCTGGCGATAGGCTCAGTATGATATCTAAATTGATCTATTCTCTGCACAGACTCATCATTTCTTTAAAATCTAACACCACTTCATTTGAAGTTGCGTAGAAATTATTTGAGGAAAAAAGAAGAAGAAGGAGAAAGCTTTACATGCAGATATTTCTTGGTAAAACCATAAAGAATGTAGGTCCGGGGCAAAAGCTTTTGGGTCAATTGCTGAAAGAATGTAGTGTACGGAAACGGAATGAGGGAGGGCATCGTGCATTGCCATGGTGATTGGTGACGATAGATCATTTAAGAGGGTCTTTTCTAAAGACCTTGGAAACTTAAATCTGAAGGGAAGGGGTTGACGAGGGTCATATAACCGAATCTGTAATTTGCTTGGGGTTTAGCTCATTGAAAAATGTTTTGTGCAATTTGTCGCTGCATTTGATTGGGTTTGATGTTTACGAATTGATAGAATGTCCATGACTCGGTGCATGATTGGTTTGTTTCTCATAATACAGGATTGTACTTTCAATTTTCATATTGGTTTTGTGTGAATTTGTCTGCATATTTCGTCAACTCCTATCTCTTGCCGACTCAAGCTTGAGGCCCAATAGATTGTACTTTACTAGATGTACAACCATTTATCATTGAGCACATTTTCAACTATGTTGTGAATTATGTTTGATTTTTCATCTACTTGTTATGTTCGTTGACTATTTTATATTAAAGTTAATATGGAGTTTGGTGTTGTATTTTCTGTTGTATATTTGGCTGAATTGCTGGTTAAAATTGATATTTTGAATGTTTAATCAATTAAGGTAACATGACATCCCAAAAATGGCAAAGTGGACCGAGCCTTTGACTAACGAGCTCATAAGTTTGTTGGTAGTAGAGGTCAAAAAAGGAAATCGCCCCACCTCTACTTACAACAAAACCGGATGGAACAACATATGTGCCGAACTAAATAAACGGACAGGGTTCGAATTTACTTTAGTTCAGTTGAAGAACAGGGTCAATAAACTGAGGAGACAGTATGGTAGTTTCAAAAAACTTTTATCACAATCTGGATTTGGCTGGGATCACATAAACAACAGGGTTGCTGTGGAGGATGAAAGTGTATGGGAGGCTCACATAAAGGTATTATTTTAATTAGGTTATTTTTGTATATATTATGATTGTACTCTTTGACTACGTTGTTAAAATATGTCATTATTTTGAAAATGACAGGATAACAATGACTGGGCTAAATTTAGGAAGAATGGTTTTCCTCAGTATCCCGATTTGTGCATTGTTTTCGGTGATACATATGCTACTGGAGAGCATGCATTAGGAAATGCAGAAGTAGTGATGTCCTCAAATGAAACTGATGGCCATAGTGGTTTTGATGGTGGTGAGGGTGGTCCTGCTGCATTCAATGATGATCCCTACTCATTTCATGAACATGTTGATGAGGGACTTGATACACCCGACGTGACTACACCCTCAACCCGCGGGAAGCACCATATGGACAGGACTCCAAATGCTAAGAGAAAAAAGAGCAAGGCAGAAGACTTTTCCAGCACTTGTAAAGCCATTCGAGAACTATAGCATTCAAGACTAGTCAATCAACTACTAGTGGCTCGGTTACCTCAACTGCACCATCACATTCCTCGGGACATGTAGACCCCTACTCCGTAGGAGCTGTGATGGCCATCATAAATGGCATGACTGACTTAGATTAGGATCTATACAACAAAGCTCTGAATAAATCATGCAATAGTGCAGCTTGGAGGGAGGGTTTCATCTCAGCTCTACCTGAAAGGAGACGTGGAATTCTAGAATCTCTTTAAGTAGATGTAGGGAAATATACTATGAATTTATGTTTGGATTGCATCTATTATGACTTATCTATTTGAGATACTTTGGTTTTGTAGTTTAATGATTTTATGATTTGAGATTGTCATAATATGAGATGTTATGGATTGTATTATTGGATTATTTTGAGATTGTTGAATGTTATTGGATTCTCGACTTGAATGTTGTGTTTACATTCTTATTTCATGTGATGACATAGGTAATATGGACGGGGGTGAAAGTGTAGATCAAGTATCAGCAGTTGAATCAGTTCAAATAGATATTGATGATTCTGATATACATGTACTGATAGCATGGCTTTGCATTAGTGCGATGGATATGTCGATGTACACAAGAGAACCTATTAGGGATAGTGTATTGTCAGGACCTGAATGGATGATTGAGATTCTTCATGGACGATTGAGATTCTTCATGGACATGCAGATAGAATATATGAAGCTTTCAGAATGGAAAGACACGTGTTTGTCAACCTTTGCAACCTGATGAAGTCAAGAGGTTGGTTGAGAGATGGTCGACAAATTAAAGTAGATGAACAAATTGGTATTTGTTTTATCTATGATTTGTCACAAGAGCTCAAACAGAAATCTATGTGAGAGATTTCAACATTCAGGACAAACTATCAGCAAGTATTTCACAAAAGTCTTGAACGTAGTTCAGAAGCTGGCAAAAGAGGTTATTGTTCCACCTTCATTTGATGTCATCCCAAATGAGATTCTTATGGATCCTAAGCATAAACGTTACTTCAAGGTAGTATTTCTGTACATTCTTTTGCCCAATCGGTTTCATATTTCTTAATCCATTTTTCATAATAATGATATTTTTAAATGACAGGGTTGCGTAGGCGCTATTGATGGTACCCATGTTCATGCTTCTATAGCTACGTCCAAGCAAATTCCATATAGAGGCAGGAAAGGAATTGTTACACAAAATGTGATGTGCGCATGCTCATTTGATATGAGATTTACTTTTGTGTATGCTGGTTGGGAAGGATCTGCCAACGATTGTTGGGTGCTAGCGGCAGCACTCGAGAATCCTAATTTACAATTTCCTCGACCACCACCAGGTATTTACATATTTCGTAAAACTAATCTTTTATTATTGTTGTATTTAAGTCGCAAACATGACATATAAATTGTATTACTTGTTGTAGGCAAATACTATGTGCTAGATTCTGGATATGCATTAAATCCAGGATTCTTAACTCCCTTTAAAGGCGAACGCTATCATCTAAACGAATATAGAGGTAACGCAAGGCAGCCAACAACAGCAAGAGAGTTGTTCAATCATAGACATTCTTCACTTAGAAATGTCATTGAGAGATCATTTGGGGTATTGAAGAGTCGTTTTTTCATTCTGAAACACATGCCCTCATTTACAGTTCGCAAGCAAGCACAAATTGTAATTGCATGTTGTGCTATCCATAACTACATTCGAGATCAAGACAGGAGGGATAAAACTTTTCCTTGTATGGAAATCCAGAGCACCTGTTTGAACATACAGAAGATGTGGTTACTGGTCCGGGTGATACATCAATTGAGGAGGGAACAGAGATGAATTTGTTTAGGAAACGTATTGCATGGATCACAATATGCCACAGATTCCATGATATTGTAGTTTCGACATGTGTTATGTATTTGTATTATTTTGTATTTGAGACTTTCTTATCTCTTTTTTTGTAATGTGATGTTGTAATGTAAGGATGGTTCCATATCTCGTCTTTTTTTTTACTCAGGATGTTGTAATGTGATTTTCCCCGTCTCTTGGAACAACAAATCAAATTGGACGTTTTTAGTTAGAAGAGAATGGAAATTGTATGCAACTAAAGTGAATCTGGAGTTAGATCACAATACAAAATATGATGAAATTTGTCAATTTTTTTGCGCTTAATATTACGTATTTGATTTTTCTTAGAATAAACATCTTGCAAACTCAAAATTAAAGAAATTCTTCAAATGAAAAACAAAAATAGAAACATAATTTTTTGCATCATATCAAACAGATTTCTATTCCAGAAATAGAAATTATATGTCCTCATCAAACGCAGTTTTTTCCCCAGAAACTCATTCTGAAACAGAAATAGAAAAATCTATTTCTGTTTCAGAAATCAATTTCTGGACAGAAATTGAATCATGCGGCACCTTAGTTGACCCTGATCGACACAAACGCGTACTCATACCTTCTGGACGGCTTTCACTTCTGCATGAGATGCCTTTTTGAAGGATCCAAACCAAGAGAAGTAAACTAGGTTTCAAAAACAAGTCAAGAAAACTGAGAGAGGAAGGAGAAACGCAAGCTCTCTCTGCCGTTTTTCTGAATCAGCTTTGACACTTCTCTCTCTCTCTCTCTCTCTCTCTCTCTCTCTCTCTCTCTCTCTGTGGTGATAATTTCAGAGTCTTTGGTTCTTGAAAATTGGACACTGTTGCCATTTTTCCAAGCAAACAGTTCCAATTATCTGGCGAGCATGGTATTCAATTCCTCGCGACTTGCCAAGGAAGAAGATGAACGAGGGAGTAGGGGGTGAAGATTGATTCCTTCTTTCGAGTAAGATGTTGGAAATATGTGTTTTCAAGCGGAGCACCATCACTTGGATCTTATCTCGATAGACTTTTCGATTTGTGCTTATCCTCGTGCCATGTGACTTGTATTTCTGGAGGATAGTGTGGAAGGCATTTGTGTTAACGTTTCTTGCATTGCTTGTCTATGAGATTTTGTATATATTTTTATATACGTATATTCTCCGTCCACTTGTTTTAAGATTAGATTTTCTAACATAATATTAGAGTCACATTCTATTCCATTTATTTCATGCGTGTGGCCTCTATCTGTTAAATTTCACATGTCGTTCTTAATCCTGAATTATGCATGAGAAGAGTGTTGACGTATCTCATTCATATAACTCTTTGTATATATGCGGTCTCCCAAGCTTTTTGATTGGATATTTTTATGCTGAAAATACTAATTTAGAACATGCTTTAATTCAATTCTACGATGAAACTTTTCCCTCTTCTCTTTTCTGGTTCAAAGGCTAACTGTGGCATCATCATCACACTTTGATTTTTTTTTTAAAGGATGAATAACCATTGTCGCGTGAGGTGCTATGTGCACGGAGAGACTACGTTTGTCAACCATTTTCACCTTCTCTATTTCGGCCCTGTTCTTTCTTGATTTCCTTTAATTTGGTAATAAAAGATGCTTAAGATTTATTCATAAACCGGCTATATCTTAGATAATGAGTTTGATAACATCTTAGTATCTTCTATCGGGTACTTAATATTTTCATAACCGAGAGAATAATTTTTTTTTTCAAAGGAAGATCATTGAAAAAAATTTCTCCGTCTCGTCTGTAAATACACAGTAAAGCAACTATAAGCCCCATTGATTTGTTAATAATCGAATTTCATTTGTCAATATGTTTATATCCGAATGAGTGAAACCCTAATTCATTGGTTCTTAAGTTTTGAGTTCTAATCTTGGAAGGATAATATAATTGACCCTAACGTATGTAGACGAGGAAAAACACGGATGTGCTGAATAAGCAAAAACTATATAACTATATTAGAAATGTATATTAAATTTAATGAACCAGGAAAACTGTGGGCGTAGAACTTTCGACTTTTCGTATAATTTCTTCTTCTTTTTTGGTGGCCGAAGACTTTTCGTACAATAAAAGTTGACCACATGTTCGATTGTCGTCGAGTCCCGTCCCAATCTCTGTAGTGTCACGACTGTAATTATCCTTGACATTTTGGGTTTTCTTCCTACCGGTCAAAGTCAAATAGTCAATCCCTTGGGACAGAGGTCAAATCCGGCGCTGATTGGTTCAATACCTTGGGCGCTCCCTGGCCGAAACGCCCCTTCCTCAGTGCTCGACAGAACCGGAACTCGGAAAGCTTCCGATGATCTCTACCCCGCATTTCGTCTTCCTCCTCCTCCTCACGCTCCTCGCTCTCGCCGCCTCTGTCCATGGCGCCAACCCTCTGAGCTACTTCTGCGGGGGAACCGGCAACTTTACCGCCAATGGCACCTACGGGGCCAACCTCAACACCCTCCTCACATCCGTCGCCGCCGGCGCCGCAAACGGGTTCTACAACCTCTCCTCCGGACAGGGCCCCGACGCCGTCAACGTCATAGGTCTCTGCCGGGGAGACGTCGGGGCAGCCGATTGCCGGGCCTGCCTGAACGAGTCCGCCGCCGAGATCGCCCGCCTGTGCCCGATGAAGAAGCAGGCGATCCTCTGGTACGAAAACTGCATGCTCCGGTACTCGAACCGGACCATTTTTAAGGTGATGGAGCAACGGCCCGCCCACACCAGGGCGAGCCCCTCGAATGTCACCAGCGACGTCGATCAGTTCTACCAGGTTCGAGAAGGGAAAGTTAATTTTTTTACACGCTTCTTACATAAATCAGTTGTTGTTGTCCCTGTTCCTGATTGGGACACTGCATTGCATTTCGTTTGTTTCCACGAAAGCAGAGTGCACGCTTCTTGACGAGTTGACTTCGCTTACTCTATGGAAACTTTCCATAGTTTTCGACATAGCAACCATGAAAATCCTCCATCTCCGCTTGACGATTTGCCCGACAATGCGGATCAGTTCGTTCAGCTTGCTATTAATGCTTTACCTCTCCTTTGTCATCACCTGCTGTATGGCCAACGTGATAATCCGACCATTGCATCTTCGTCAATAAGATCGCTTTTCTTTGTTTCCTTGACTGGTCGAGTGTTCATCCAATAGCCCATTTTGAAGTGCCGGACAGTTTCCTAAAGAGCACATGGTTATATCATGGTGCCAATTATTTTGTTCTTTTCTTGTTCCCTTCTTCATTGCCTCCTCGATTTGTTCTCATGTCTTTCCTTCGGTCTTGAATTCTTGAACTTCATGCTTCCTATAAGTCACTGGGATTGGCACATAGCTTTCCAGAGTAGTATCAGCTCACAGGAGCATTTGATATTAGGTATCATTCTTGGGTAACGGCTGGCGGTTCATGTTGTATTAAGATTGAGTAGGATTATACGGTTTGGATCGTGACAAAGTACTAATTCTTGTTTTGTTCTACTGACAGTAGCTTATAATTTGGATCTGTATTCTAGGTTTTGAGAAATCTGATGGATGGTTTGAGAGACCGAGCTGCAAGTGGCAATTCGACGAGGAAATTTGCCGTCGGAAACGCGACGGCTCCAAACTTCAATACTCTATATGGACTTGTGCAGTGCACTCCAGACTTGTCGCGGCTACAATGCGATAATTGTTTGGTGAAAGCTATTGCATACATTCCTCGGTGTTGTAAACCGAGAGAAGGAGGGAGGTTTCTTTGTCCCAGTTGCAATATCAGATATGAAATCAACCCATTTTTTGATTATTCGGCTTATGAGCCGTCACCATCACCACCACAACTGCCGGTTTCTCCTCTGCCTCCTCCAACAAATAACGCATCTACGAAAGGTACTCCCTTTTAGACTGCATTTGGTAGAGCTTTTGGGGAAAACCTTTGGGGAAAATGCGAAGGACTTGGAGTGAAAGAGCTTTTTCTAAATGCAAATAGTAATTGATAGAGTACAAAAATAAAAATAAAAAGTATCGGTAAATGACTTTTGATATATTTAAAAAAAGAAAAAAGAAAAAGAAAACTCAAAACCTTCGCCAGTGAGACTCACGAATGACGTCGTGTGGTGAGAACCTTTACGGAAATCTTAAAGTTGAGTGATGGCAAAGTTGGAAGGAAAAAAAAATATGGTAGTATTTCGGAAATGCTAAAGCCCAAGTACCTGCCTTTAATATGAAGGGACTCTAAAAGGTTTTAGATATGCAATGCATTAAAAAAAAAAAATTTACCAAACGGCTTGACTTTTGCCCAAAGTGTTTGGAGGCCCAAAGGCCTTTGCCAATGGGGTTGCCCATCGTAGCCTTAGTGTACAGATACCTATGCTAGAGCATTCTATTTGTGCTTTCAATTGTCTGTAGGACACACATGATAATAAATGTGAGCGACCCTCCTGTTAAGTTCAAGGAGCTCCTGTAAATAAGAGACTAGCGGTTGCTTCCCCTTCCCCTTCTTCCCAGCTCCTCCCTTGAGTTTGGTCACATTAAGTGGATTTTAAAGCATGATGTAAATCAACTTCTGATTTGGAGTGTAATGAGTTCCTGAGATGAAGGATCTTCACATATTACGCATATGATTCCTGTTGAATGAGGTATAAGCGTAGAATAACTAGCAGACGAGAAATTGGTAGATTTCCGATGGCATGATGAGCCTGTCTCTTTTGATGAAATACTGTTGTCTGAAGGCTGATAGTATAACACCAAGGACTGCTTTAAATGTGCAATACCTCCAAAGAACTCGTTCCGGATTGGGTCTGAACCGTGAGGTCTATGAGTTTATTTTCTAACGTAAGAGCTCTTCCTTTTTCAGGAAAAGATACTAACTCAGGTCGTGTTGCCCTCATTATCACAATCCCAGCTGTTGGATTATCTCTTTTAATTGCTGGAATGTTATGTATCTTTTTGAGGTCAAGAAGATTGAAGAAAAATGTCGAAAGTAAGTTCTCTTACTTCAGCATGACTGACGTTCATTGATTACTTTTCTCTTGAGGATGAATAAAATCTGTGCGAAACATATTAGCAGCCAAAAGGTTCGGGCGAACTTGTTGAGAAATTATTGAGCAATCTCAATATGCTAATGCGATAATATGGAAAATCTGGTAACTTTTCAGAAATACGGAGGTTGGTGATTTCTGACTAAATGATGACAGATTCAGTAGGGGGATAGGCAGCAACAGTCTCCAATTCCTCTGGAAAACCTTTTATTTTACTTGCAAGCATCATTGCGAGGAGAAATTCTTCTTCGATTTGGATTAACTGTTGAATAGGAATGAATTACTATTAACTGTTAAACCAGCAACAAGCTTACCGATCATGTGGAATTAGACAATAAGCAACTTGGGATCTTCCACTTTGTAGCTGTCCCCATAGATGAAATCACAACTGCAGAGTCACTGCAGTACGACTTTAGTACCATCAAAGCTGCAACAGATGACTTCTCCGATGCAAATAAGTTGGGACAAGGTGGTTTTGGTGCAGTTTACAAGGTAATCCTTGCAAATTGTTCGATAATAAGATAACGAGATAATATGAAACATTGACATGTATGTGGCTGTTTCTCACTTTCTTTTTCAGGGAACACTGGCCAGTGGACAAGTTATAGCAGTGAAAAGGTTGTCTGCAGATTCAGGCCAAGGCGATCAAGAATTTAAGAACGAGGTCCTCTTGGTTGCAAGGCTTCAACATCGGAATTTGGCTAGGCTCTTAGGTTTTTGCCTCGAGGGGAGAGAGAGGCTTCTTATATATGAATTTTTACCAAACTCAAGCCTCGATCACTTTATATATGGTATGGTCATGCCATTCTGTTCCGTGTCATCCAATTCAAGAGTTATTGAAGTGCATGTTCTTGCCAATCTGCATATAGAAAGTCACCTTGCGTGAGTTACATCAGCCTTAACCTTTCATCAATATGCTATGCAGATCCTGTTAGGCGTAGACAGCTTGATTGGGAAAGGCGTCAAAAGATAATAGGAGGCATTGCTCGTGGGCTTCTTTATCTTCATGAGGATTCTCGACTTCGAATCATTCACCGGGATCTTAAAGCGAGTAATGTTTTGCTAGATGCAGAGATGACCCCTAAAATTTCAGACTTCGGTACAGCAAGGCTATTTGTGGTGGATCAAACTCAAGACGCCACAAGCAAGGTTGTCGGCACTTAGTAAGTAACAGATAGCAGAACATCTTAAGATAAATCTGATTATTTCCTGTACTATTCTGTGTAAAATATGTAGCAGATACAAAGCATAGAATGGTCAATGAAATTGTGCTTACAGTGCTCGATATTTTTTTGATGCAGTGGGTACATGGCTCCAGAGTATGTGCTGCATGGAGTTATCTCAGTCAAGTCAGATGTGTTTAGTTTTGGGGTATTGCTACTCGAGATCATTAGTGGTAATAAGTGTAGGCGCTTCTTCAATGGGGATACCACGGAGGACCTTCTTAGCTATGTATGAATATATCACTAAAGCACTTTCCTTTTCATCTAAAGAATCCCCAGAAAGAGAGTGTGGTGGACCCGAGCATGAACGAATCAAGCCCATTGTCTTTGCCATACTGAGTTTGCGTTTGTGATTCAATGCAGGCATGGAGGAGTTGGAGGGAAGGGACGCCCTCAAATCTCATAGATCCTCATTTGAACGATGGTTCGATGGCCGAAGTGTTGAGGTGCATTCATGTCGGCTTACTGTGTGTTCAAGAAATTGAGGGCGACAGACCAACCATGGGTTCGGTGGTTTTGATGCTCAATAGTTACTCCACCGCCTTGCCTCTACCATCACGACCTGCATTCGTTTTGCCAAGTATCCCTGAACCCGACACTGCGTCGCGGGCGACAGCAACCCATTCGAGTCGATCCGAAACCGGACAAACCCAAGAATCAGTGAACGAGGCTTCCATCACTGAGTTATACCCTCGATGATCATAGATTGGAGTCTAAATTTATGTGAGTCTTTGGTTCGATTGTGTTAAATCCATTTTTTTTCCGTTTGCTCGGAGATGAGATACATATGAAACTTCCCACAAGTCAACTACATTGGGATATCATGTATCTTAAGTCATGCTTTCCCTTGAAGCTATCTGAACGTGGAAGCAGACTCTGGATGGAACGACAAGGCAATGTGTTATTTCAATGCATTACTTGATATTGCTTATTCTCATGTGTTCAATTTAAGAATGGGTGATGTGTTTTGCTTATATTGCTGGTTATAGACTGTATTTACCGTGAGAAAGTTACTTTAATTGCATATTATGTATTTCGAAAGGATATTCTAAACTTACTTTACATTATAGAAATGTTATTAGTCACATATGTCTATTGACTTTAGATATACTGATAATTAGTTTATAACGATAAAACTTACTAATTTACACGAATATTTACTATCCATATGAAAACTTGTACTTTTCCGCATTCAAGTTTACTTTTGGCTGATTAGAACGATTACTAGCTCCTGAAATGTTTGAACTTATTTTGTACATGCGAAGTTACTTTCAACAATGAGAAGTGAGAAGTAGTTACTGTCAACATGTCATGAAGAAAGTTGGTAAATGAACTAGATAAAATTGGTAATTTTCTATAAGTGAATTAAAGTTGGTATGTTCTTGGAAATACCTCGCTATATGAGCGATCTAATCAATCTCGACAGGTGCTTCAAATAAACACCGATCGTCACTGGAAATTAGTTTGTAATTTCAAAATAAGAAATTGGTAAATTATTAAAGGAGTATGGTAATTTCAAATTTGACCAAATAAACATAGGTGAGTATCTTGAAATAATGGTTGATAACTTGAAATTAGTTGGAAACCTTATCGAAGAAAAATTGGCATTCCACTTAGGTTTGCATCGACAAGTTTGTAAACTAGTTGGTAACTTCAATGCTTTGGTAAATTATGTTAGTACTAGCTAATAACGTCAACGATTTGTAGGTAATGGATAATCAAATGAACACGGGCAAACTTAACCTCGAGCAAACAATTTGTGCGTCAACTTATAATTGTCCAACAATATTTGAAATCTATTACCGTTTTTAAATATTAACAAGACGAAAATCAAGTAGATGACACCCACCCATTGATAGCCCAGCTGGTTATGACGAACTTGAACTTCGTTGAGGTCTTGGGTTGGATTCATTAGGGAAGCGCCTGTGATTTAAGTGGGGGGCCATGGCGGTGAGTTGCTGTGCTAGTTTTTTCCAAGGAATAGTCGAGGTGCACACAAGCTGATTCGGACACCTCGGTTACAAAAAAAAAAAATCAAGTAGATGACATCATGAATAAAATTTTCAATTATTTATGTGTTTAAAAAATAATCATTATATGACATGTTGGAAAGAAGTTGAAAACTGTATAGCTATTGTAAAGTATCGACAATTGATAAATTGTAAATCCGGCATCTCTTTACAGACGGTGGCATAATTTTTTTGACAAGCAAAGACTAAAGTTGGGAGACACTAATCAAAAGTAAATATTTTCTAATTGCTAACTTTATGAAATTTAAAAGAACAATTTGCTTTCCTAACAAAAAGAAATTGGTAATTATCATGTGATGAGCTTTGCTAGTTAGCACTAAATCTAACCAAAGATGCAACAATTTGCTTATCTTTTTTAAGGGTGCATTTGTTTCGTAAAAATAAGCAATTGAATTTTGTTTTAGAAAGATAGCTTGTATCACTCACAAACATAAATAAATGAAAAACATTTTCATCGATTACAAAAATATTAAAATATACATTTTATTACTAATTATAAAAAAATTATTAATTAATTATTTTAAGTCATACAAGCGATCATTTTCATAAAAACATTTTTGATTTCATGACATAAACTTTGCATAAATCTTATCATTCGGTTGCATCTTTACTCTCGATAGAACTGGTGGTTAGTAAGTTTGCCCACTGTAACATTTATCTACTAACTTATATGCAAAACTAATTCATTATACTCAAAGAGATAAAGTAGAAATTTCTTCTTTTACATGAAGACTCAAGACTCATTGAGTTCATGATATGAAGCTCCACACTTATCCATTGATGCTCAATCCTCAAACAGTTCAATCGATTTATCATTCATAATTAGTGATACATGTACGAGTGAATTAATCAGAAAAGTTCACGTGGGTATTGCAATTTCAAAGAGATACAAGATTGAACGAAAGTTATTTCCAATCTCCATATCCATTAAAGAACAGTCCATAATCCATGACTCGGGTTGTCTACTATATGATTTTCATGTTAATTAATTCTTGTATATCCTAAAATGTTCCAATTATGTATAACGCATTTGTCTTTGTTCAATTGGGGAATAAATGAAAACTATACTTGGTTTTTGCTGAAATGTGCCCAGTTGATTTTCTTTTTTCTTTACAGTTTCCTTTGATTTTTTTTTTCATTTTTAAACTTTTGGAATTAGAGAATTGCTACACGCTTCTTTTCCTTCATTTATTTATCTTCTCAGCTGTTTACGGGAGTATTTCAGATCTTCAATTACATGTTAATATGTCTTTTCAATTCGGATGGTGCGGGAAGAACCTGCCCTACCTAAAGCTTCTAATGAAATTTAATTTCATTATTTTTTTTCTTCACTAACGAAAAATATTAATTACAAATTACATTTTTAGTTTCTTCGACAAACATAAGTTAAGCTTTTGAAGTTGTAATAATTTAAAAAAGTTAGCTGTTTTTTTTTCAAATTTTCATTAACTAATTTGGAGCATTAAGAGAATCGATATAAAATTAATTGCATGTGAATTTTTTCTTCATAGATTCGACTTATGTGTGTTTTTTTTGACATATCCAATTTCTTCCACCTAATTTGCTAATTTTTCAAGTCAAGATAAAGCCTTTTCTCATACGAAATAAATGATTGAACTTTCTTTTGTCCTACTTTTGAAACAAATTTCAAGAAAAAGCTATGTATTTCTACAAACTTTTCTCATATGTGCCATCGATCGATCCCATACAAATATTATAGTTAATTATAATGTTTATGGAATTGGAAGTTTCTTCAATTAATTTATTCATAATTCTTAAGATACTTAATGGCCTAATTTCCTAAAAAATCCTAAACTTTAAGTTTAATCCCAAATCTATCATGAACTTTTTTTGTCCAAAAAAAAACTTCAAACTTTAGGTCTAGTCCCAAATCTACTCCAATCTTTTTTTTTTTCTATCTTGAAAAATTTTGTGAACTTTATGTATAGTCCCAAATCCATCCCAAATCTTTTATTTGACAGAAAAATTATCACTTTGCACACTCATCCCAAATTTACCCAAATTAGTCATTCATCTAAAAATCAGCATTAATTTTCCTAATTTTCATATTTTAGAATGATTTTATTTTAAAGATAATGTTCCATGTCGTATTATTGATGTTGATTTGTTATCGGTATAGAAATGTCACACCAAATTAAATATTGGACTACAAAAACTTGATGTTTTTTTAGACAAAATAAAAATCGAGATAAATTTGGATTTGATGTAAAATTTGGAGTGCTCCGAATAGATTTGAGAGTGAATTTAAAGTTGAGAATTTTTTAAGAAAAAAAAAATTCAATGTCCCTCCATAGTTCCATATATGTCAGTCATACGTTGACCGATAGCTTTTGTTCTTTTCCCTCGCAAAACCGACCTGCAGCTTCCTTGAATTTTCTTCTTCTTGTTCCCACTTTTTCATACCAAACTGCAAGAACAGTACTGGGGTTTAGCATCTGGGTCGTCACCTGCTGCAACTTCGAACCTGTTCACATCCCACCAGACGAAGGAGATTTGCTTGCCGACTACTTGGGCGACACCCATCTACACCCTCTTGCTCTGCTTATGGCGTCGATGGCGGTTCGTCTGAGAAAGCTCGCTGCTTTGGGTGCTTCAAGTTCAGTCCCCCACCTTCTTTTGAAGATGAAGAACCCGGAAAAATTGAGTCTTCTCTTTGCGTTCGCTATGGAAAACATTCGGAGGGTGTCCACATGTTCAGCTGATGCGAGTGCCTCCAGGTTTGTCTCTGTCGAGTTTCTTGCGTCTCATCTGTTCGACGAAATGTGACTTTGAGTAGATTTATATCCGATAAGAAGATCATGTCCTGGCAAATTTTTTTAGTATCGGGCTTCGAGCTCTAATGCTATGTCGGCTAATGTTTGACTTATTGATTCTAAGAAGTTCAGAAGTTTTAGTTGTTAGGTAATGACCTGGGGACGATTCATGATGTGTCATCTATTATCTTGGCAAAGTGAAAGCATGAAGTGCAACCACAATGCTGAAATAGTGTCAATGCCCATTGTATGTATGAGGAAGGGATGCGAAAGGAGAATGGGGAAATTGAAAATTTCTACGTAGGATCTTCTTGTTTATGTTACTCAAAAGTCTAAGCTAAAAATGTTGTAGCATGTTTTTTATATACTAACACTTCCAAAGAACCATTAACCATGATTTTCATTTTTGTACTGTGTCTAATATTAAGTGCACCTTAGCATTTGCGGAATATGAATATATTGGTAGATGTAGGACTAGCAGTCTCTTTCTAATGAGATAAGACACTGAACCCACTTTTACAATTTTCTAAGTGAAAGATTAGAGAGTGGTGATGGGACAAGTCACCGGGATTTTCAAAGATGGCCAAACGGAGGTGGAACATTTTATGAGACTGCTTGCATTGATCCAACTGCACTCATTGAAGTGGGTGCTGTTGTACACCCAAAAGCAGTGCTGGGTGCACATGTACGTGTGGGATCAGGAACAGTTATTGGACCTGCTGTTACAGTTGGCCAGTCAACAAAGATTGGGTAGCATTTACTTCTTTATTTTGGATTCCTGCTTGGCTGTATATTGCATCTGTCGGGATTCAAGTACTTATTCCTTTGTATGACTGTATGTATTTCTGTTTATACTTGGCTTGGCTAGACTTTAGGCTGAGGTTGGTATGTTTTCTGGATGCTGTGTATTGTGATGGATGCCTACGCTCTCCTGTACATAATGGTTAGGTTTGCTTTTGAGGTGGCTTTTTGCAATTAGGTCGTTGAACTTGTATAAGTTATATTTGTCCATGTACATTACATATGCAAACAAGCATATAAGAATGAGCATATATTATTCCGTACTACCACAACTTGCGGATGCCTTGTTTCTCTACGTCCAGTTCTGTATATCTGTTCTTTTTAGCATTTAAGTTCTATTACAAAGGGATCATTAAGTTGTTTGTCTCTTGATTACCAAGATAAATTAGTATATGAATCAGCCTTTTGCTTTCTTAAGACTGGAATGGCCCAAGTTTTAGCAAAATAAAAAAAAAATTTGTTTGATGTCTAAATTAAGTAATTCTAACTCTATCATACTTGACCTATATCCATGCACAGGCTCAGCAACAACTGAATGAATCAAACATTCATTATAAATGTCAACTATGTTGAAGGAATGTCGTTTGAATTATTTTATGGTCTATAATAGCATCCTTCCAGTTGAACTGTGAAGAATCATTTGGCATTACTTGACAATCACATCTTCAACAGGTACAATGTTTCACTGGGTAATTGCACTGTTGGTAGATCATGCATAATCCACAATGGAGTATGTGTTGGTCAAGATGGTAAGACTCGATAATTTTTCTCCTTTATTAGCTTTTCTTATCAGTATGTTGAGCGTTTTCATTTCTCGTTAAAATGGCTGTCATTTTTGCTTAACTTTCCATTGATGGTGTCTCAGCCTACTTTATGATAAAATCAATGTGCTATTTTGATATGACAAATAGTCTAAACATCTTGTTATCGCTGGGCTTATGTTGGTGGTCATTACATGCTTGCTTTGTGATGATACAATAGCGTACCTTTTGCATTGGCTTGTACGGATGCTACTATTGCTATATAAACATCTGTTTGTAAACTTGCTGCCGGCTGCTATGTGGTATTATAAACAAGTTTCTAAGATATCCTTTGCTTGATACCATAATTAAGGTCTTGCATCTAAGAATTTCAACCTAAGTTTCTTCTAACACAGTGACTGGCCACAACTTGCTCTTCTTGACATAAGAACTACTGGTTGTCATTTTTTTATTTTTGCCTCTGAAAGTTTAATGTCATTTTGTTAACAGGATTTGGATTTCTTGTGGATGAGTCTGGAAACATGTTGAAGAAGCCTCAAGTTTGTCTTGCATTTAAGTTTATAATGAGTTCACTAGTTCTTATTTCTTGCCTACAATATATTTTAATCTTGTCCAGCCATGGTTATTTGGTCCAATTTAGGTTTCTGCATCACTGTTCCATGAGCAAACTGGAGGACCAAGGCCCAGTTCCTGTTTGGAATCTTGGGATTGTTCCAGCCAGCTGATTGAGTAATGTCATCTGTTGTTCTTCTCCTTTTCCTTTGACAGATGCTGCATGCTAGGATAGGGGATAATGTGGAGATTGGTGCAAATACATGTATTGATAGAGGCAGGTGAGTTGCACTTCACATGACCTACTGAGATGTCACGATTCCAAGATAATCCTTCTTGTCAGGATAAGATTAAAGACCGATCATGCAAACTATATACTTATGCAGTTGGAGAGACACGGTCATTGGGGACTGGTCAAAGATAGATAATTTAGTTCAGGTGGTTTTTTTTTTACTTTTTTTTCTTTTCCCTGACTACTATGTTCCCATAAAACTGATTATTTTATGCTATGAACTTTTTTTGGCTTTTCAGATTGGTCACAATGCAGTTATTGGGAAAAGTTGCATACTTTGTGGCCAAGTTGGAATTGCTGGTTCAGTAACGTATGTTGTTTTACTGACAAGTTTTATAATCTTTTAACTTGTGAACGACCTTTCTACATTTTTCTCAAGTCACAGCTCATTTAATATTTCATTGTTTCAAGGAATATAACTTCCAAGAAAATATAATCTCGGATTTTCCAGGATTTGTTTCATAGAAAATTAACTAGTGAAGGAAAACATTTTCCATCAATGGAAAAAAACACCTTCAAAGGTGGGAGAAATGTTATCCACTTTTTAGAAAGCAGAAAAATGTTTCCATTGTCTTTCTTTTACCTCTAGATCAAGCACCTTTTCCTTTTATTTTCATTGTTTCTTATTAAAAAAATTCAAGTTTTTAATTTTTCTTTTTCTTTTTCTTCTTTTTCGGCCAGTTGCCAGCCACTGGCCACAATTGAGCTGGAGCCTCACCTAATCTGGTGAGGTTGAGCTCACCTGACCAGCCTCAAGAGCTCAGGTGTTGCTAGCCATAGGTGCGCTTGACCTCGTCGGACCCTGTCAAGCTCAAGCCTCGCTGGCCTGTGCTGAGGCTCCAGCTTGCCCGTGTTGGGCAATTGACTGAGGAAGAAGAAAAAGAAAAAGAAAGAAAAGTAAAAAAAGAAAAAAGAAAAGAAAAAGAATTAAAAAATAAAAAAGTAATTAAAATTTCGAATTTGTTAATGATTTTATTTGGAAAATCAAAAGATACCAAACAACGGAAAATATTTTCTAGTTTATTTTTAGGTTTCAGCCAAACACTGGAAAGTATCATGACTTCCTGGAGAGCATTTTCTAGAAACATCACATTTTCTGTGAAACGAATCAAGCCTAAGTTTATGTTTTAATAAATATTTTGTTTTGGAGTAGCTGAGTTGTTATCCTGCATGGTCATACTTATGACTTTTGACTTCTTCCTTGTTTCAGTTTAGGAGATTATGTGACTCTAGGTGGAAGGGCAGCTGTTCGTGATCATGTATTTATTACATCGAAGGTATCCACTGGTTAGAATTTTCGGGTGAAGTAGAAAAGCTACATGATTTCAATGTGGTAATGTGTACATTGTAACAATCTAAGCAGTTGCTTTTGCTTTTGAGCTTTCTTATGACGCTATCACATTAATGTGATTGAGTCATATGATGTAATGTGTACATTGTAACAATCTAAGCAGTTGCTTTTGCTTTTGAGCTTTCTTATGACGCTATCACATTAATGTGATTGAGTCATATGATGTTCTACATCATATCCTCTAGTATTTCAGTCATTGCAAACTTCAATTTGTCATGTCATGGCCAATGTTTAACAATGGGTTGGAACTGGTTGGTTAAACTTGTTTGACCAAGAACTGTGCTCAGCTCTGGTCCTGTTAACCCCCTCAGATTACCTTACCATTATGATTGGTTCGAAAGCAAAAGGATGGAGATTAGTTGGAGCTGAAGTTGGATTGCATATGATAACATGTAGGTCCAATCATAGGTTGTAATTGTCATTGAGTTGCTTATTATGCAGCTTTTGTTGGGGCTGCTTTGCAGTAAACTTTAATATTCCAATATTGGATCACATAAATGAATCACTGGAATATCCTGTTTCTTGTGTAAAGAGTCTTAGTCACAATCAAATAATATCTGAAAATGCAGGTGCGTCTAGCTGCAAACAGCTGTGTCACCAAGGACATAAATGAGCCAGGGGATTATGGTGGCTTTCCGGCTGTAAGGACCCTATCACCTGATCATACTTTGCAGTTTTCAGTTTACTGATGTTATACTGAGTGTTACCAAGATCAAGAGCCTGTTGATGGTGTCAGCTGACCAATATTTATTCTGTTCCATCGGCTGCTTTTGCAGGTGCCAATAGGTATCTGGAGAAGACAAGTTGTTGCCCGTGGTTGGTCTTGAAGGAGAGGTGTTCCATGGAGTTTGCTAACAATATAAGATTCCAGTCATTTTAAGATCATCCTTCTGAAGTGGAACAGATCATGCGAATGTGGGGTTGCTCTGTCCCACCACCAGCCCAAAAAGGAAGAAATTCCAGGAGCATCATTTAGCACATTGTTTCGTTAGGAACATATTCTTTCGTTTGTGGCAAACACCTGTCAGGTATGAAACTTCCTGATTGTAGGTCCGCGTGTCCCACTGGTTGTTTAGTGCTGAATCAAGTTTTCAATCTAGCAGCCAATGCTTGTTTTTATTGGTTGATTGTTGCACAGAAAAATCTCCACTGACATTATCCTGATAGTCTTGCAAAGAATTTGAAGTGGCCTGTGACCCCACAAGTAGAAGTGCAAGCTATCTAGAGACTTAACATGATTTTGAAGCTTCGTATTACGTTCTCAATGACAATTATCCCTCGTTGTTCCCCACTTTAGAACCTGCAATCTACAGTGTGGCCCTTGCAGTACCCTTTGTTTTGGCATAATTTACAAGTGTATCATATTGTCTTGCAATGGGGCATAAAATTTTTAAAAGTATCAGAACTTTCTAAACTAGAAATGCTATTTGACTTATCAAGCTTGTTGTTTAATTCTCCTCTTCCTCCATTAAAAAGAGGAATAGAGAAAAGTGGTTCAATAATGGTGAAAGTACAGGCTTGGAGCCTTTTTCATTGATATAGTTGTCGGGAAAGTGATGTGAAGGGTACACATTTAACGAATCTTGAGTACCGAAGACTAGTCTGTGGACTCTTGCTGATGACAAGCTCTTAATTTTGGTGCTTCTCCTTGAAGGCACACTTTATTGTATGGTTAACAGGAATCCTTAATAATGAGACTTTGAGCTCCTGTTTGTAACCCTAGTTGGGAGGTCGTGATTGAGTAATGTATCAGCTTTATTAACTTTATTGCACATCAATGCTTGAGTATTGCTGCAATATGCGACAATAGTTGATTCTTTTGTGCTGGAGAGGGGGACCCTTTCTCTTTTCATTGTATTTCGTTCGGATACATCACGTCAAGACTCTGCCCAAGCGGCTTTTCCCCCCCTCTGGTCCTGTCAAAGTAGAGCCTTTCCTTTTTCTTTCTTTTTTCTGAATAGAGATAAAGCTTTAATTTTACTATGCTCTTTAAAGGTTTCCCCATGCCCTTTCTCCTGATCAATCAAACATTAAAGAGAAAGGTTCTGGCTTCTAGAGGCTGTCAATTTTGTGACATGGGTGTAGGAACTTCTAAATCTTGAACACATGGACTCTTGCTGTACTATTATCTGTTGCAATCAATAATTTTCAGAGTTATGAAATAAAATTTATATTTAGAGTCTGGACTATGCTAATATGCAACAGATAAGAAATGAAGCACACATCGAGATAGGCAGTGCCATTTTAAGTGGATGACTTGAAATTTTTTTCTAGCCGTATGCCAAATTTGAAGCATAACAACCGAAGTTCCTGTTAAAACTCGAGTGAGCTTGTCATAATGAACCATCTTACAAAGCCTAAATGCTAATCACAATATAATGGCTAAACTATTCCGAGCTATTGGAGTTGTTTATAGATTGGGCATCCTGTTCTGATACTACTAAAAAGAATAAGCCAGATTTCTGGCGATGAAGATGTCAATTGTTTTACAGCAGTGAAGTATACACGCCATATATCTGGTAAATTCTAAACAACGAGTTGATCTAAATGATAGCCTCAAAGTCTTGGCTACCGTGGATCTGGATCAGCATAACTACAATCAGTCACAGACCATGACGATGTTATCTTGCTATTAGATTGGTCCACCTTGCGGGTAGATTGATCTAAGTTCAGATCACAAGGTGCGGGCTTGTGCTTCTTACCAGGGAAGAAGAATGAAGGTCTTTGAGGCATTGGGATGCTAATAGACTCGCTGTTTAACATGAGAACAACCGAATCCATGGTAGGTCGGTCTTCCGTATCATCTTGCACACACTGCAAGCCAATGTGGATGCATCTGATCACTTCGTTCACCGAGTAAGCATTACTTAAAGCTGGGTCCACTACTTCTGACGGCGTTCCGTTGCTCCAGTGCTTCCAAACCTAAAAAGATTAGTCAGTGTTAGTTAATTTCGTTCAAGTTACTGCTCTACTTCTATAAAAAGCGAAGTTAGCCAAAATTGGAATGCCCTGTTAAAGTACTCACATAGCCTAGCAGGCCCTCATCGCAGTCCAATGCGAAGAACTTACTGTTCTTTTTGCCAGTTATAATCTCTAGCATTAACACTCCGTAGCTAAAGACGTCGGATTTTACTGAGAAGTGTCCGAACATCAGATACTCAGGAGACATGTAGCCACTGCATTAACACAGAAATGAGAGGATAACCTAGAATTTACTATGGATATAGAATGCTTGAACAAATTAGGACAAATGCCCCAAGTTCAGTGCTAATGGTACTGTTTATTAACTTACTATGTCCCAACGATTCTATTTGTGCTTGCTTGAGTCTGATTGGTACCAAATATCCGGGCCATACCAAAATCTGAGATCTTTGGGTGCATTTCAGCATCTAGCAGAATGTTGCTGGCTTTGAGATCTCGATGAATAATTCGAAGCCGAGAATCTTCATGAAGGTACAGCAGTCCGCGCGCCACCCCTACCATGACCCTGTAACGTGCTGACCAATCCAGTTGTCCACTGAGCTCGGGATCTGTACATCAGTCAAAATAATCTGCAAGTTGCATCAACTTGAACTTGCATAATGTTTGTGACAGATCATCACATATAGTTGCTTTCATCAACTTTTGATCAGTATTCTCATTATGATGTGATTCATTGCTTTCCATATCTACTTCTTAACTAATGTTCGATCTTTAAAGTTACATTAATGTAGAAATGATATGACGAAAAAAACTAACCAGAATAACAACAGGATGTTTTTTTGCATTACGCCATCCTGCTATCACTAATATCTATGGTTTGTCTTCATTTAACCAGAATTATATCTACTTCTCATTTTGTCCGTGAAATATCATTTAGACAAAGATGATGGCATGTTAACTAGGTGAAAAGGAGATCAAAGAGAGGCAAACCAAATAACAAGCAATCGAGGCTCCCGTTGGGCACGTATTCATAGACTAGTACTGTTTCGTCTCTTTCCAGGGAGAATCCCAGTAGCCTCACTAGGTTTCTGTGTTGAAGCTTGGCTACTAATTCAATCTCCGTCTTGAATTCCTCGACTCCTTGTCCAGAGTTCCTAGATAGCCTCTTTGCTGCAATTTCTTGACCATTGGGTAGTGTACCCTGATAACAGAACAGACACAAACACTTGAAAGTTTCCCAAAAAAGACGCCTCTTATTGCTATACTGCCATTTTCACTACTATGAGATTAGAAGGGCATCGGAGTAGGAGAACCAGTTGCATAATCTCGGAGTTTTCCTATTTTACTTATGTGGATGAGAAAATAAGGTATGGAACTTTGTGAAGCACAATTATAAACCCGGTCAGTATAATTAGGATTATACATGAAAATTAGCAGGTGTCAGCTTTTGATGATTTAAAAGATGAATGATCTGATTGAACATCTTAATTACCTTGTAAACAGGACCAAATCCACCTTCCCCTAACTTGTTGTCGTTGGAGAACTTATTTGTGGCGGCTTCTATTGTTTGCAGATCAAATTGCAGGGAATGGAGTTCAGAAATTTGTCCTTTAACTGGCAGTCAAATAGTTCAGACATCTTTAGACCAGGTAAGCTGAATCAGTAAAAACGTATGCATGCAATAGCATTGTTTTGTGAAGTTACCAATCCGATCTTCTTCAATATGACTTTTGCTCTCCCTTCTTAGAATTCTTCTTCTTCTTCTTCTTCTTTGTAAAATCCAGACTACCATGTAAACCAGTAGCATCGTTCCTCCAGCTGCGGCGAGGATTGCAGTGGATATTTTCAATAAGAAGTGCACTTTACCTGCATTGTAGGTGGACTTAATAGTTTCATTTACATACATGAAAGTATGGCTCCATCCAGTTATGAAAAATAATCTTCCAGCACATTCATGGGGCAAGATATTCCCCAACTCCATTCAAAAGCTGTGGCAGACAGTTGAACTGACTGTACTAAACTGAAACTCTAAAGATTTTAACAGTAGTAAAATTGAAAGGAAAGAAATTCTTTCGCTAAATCTCTAATAACCCCTCGAAGAGACAAGACACGGCTTAAACGGACAACATAGTCTGTTGTAATCTTAAAAGTTGTGACAAGCATGATGATGAACTTTTGAAAAATCAACTACGAGGTTCTTCCTTACCTTTCGAGCTGCTCCCGTAAAACGAGTAAATCTCGAACCTTATGAAGCAACTCGGAAGGAACACTCTGCCCCCGATCTTCCCCTTTTTTTCGCTTAAGAGGCTTGATGTGGCGTTGCGAAGGCACTCCCAACAATCGTTCTTGGAAAGATAAGGTACACACTGTGCAAATGTATACAACGTTTTCCCCTCACTAAACTTGGCGCTGCGATGGCTATACATCCTAGGAGGATGCCGAGCAGCCTCTCTAGCCGTGTGATATGTCGTCTCGTTCAGGAGCTTCATGAATTCATCTGGCCGTTCTATGTTCTCTTCGTTGAATCCACCTAACCGAGGTTTCAGCTCCACCTTCCCGGTGAAATTCGTGTCGGAGTAGCGTAACATGCACTGATCGTACCATAGGAAGGAGGCTTTCGTCATCCGGCATAGCCGGGTTATCTCAAGCCTTGCGTTCTTGACGCAGTCTGCGCAGTCTTTCTTTGAGACATCGCCTTTGCACATAAAGCTGCCGTAGACGGCCTTGCTCGAGCTGGCTTTGCTCGAAGTGAAGTGGAACCCGTTATCAGTGTCGTCAACAGCGTACCTGACGAGATCATCGAGGACACGATTGAGGTTGGCATGGTAGGTGCTGTTGGGAGTGAAGGTGCTTGAGTTGAAGCAGTAATGGCTGCTCTCGGTGAGGACGGATACAGCAGCTTGGATGGTGAAAAAGCTGAGCATGCAAAGTAGAAAAAACGTCGTCGGCATCTTTCCCTCTCTCTTTTGCTCTGTGTGCGCGTGGTTGATGATGAATAAGTGGGATTTGTTCTTTCCATCCATTTGGGAGGCCAAAACATGGGCTCTTAAATATTGTAAAGGGAAAAGACATTGTCCCATCTTCACCCTCCATTAAATCTCCCCCTATTGAAAGGGAAAAAAGTCATCCCCTCCTTCGTTGGATCACGCAGTTTCTCAAAAGGAGAAAGAAATCAGACCCGCTTGAGCCGTCCCTAAAGGTACTTTGCTTGTGGAAAATAAATACTTAGCTTATATAGTTCATAGAAATGATTGAACGGAAAATAATTTCATCGTTCGTGAAATTTTCAAATGTAAATTGTTATCAATAATGAAGATATTTTCGTGGATTAATTAGATTAGGCGATGTAAGTAATTTTTTTTTTCAAATTATTCAAACCTTTTATAATGCAAACGTAACTAAGTGTGTTTGTGAAGGTGCGTAACACATGGGATCTGTCGTTTTGCCTACTCCATTCCCAAGAGCTTGGTTTCTTGAAAGCCACTTTTGTTGCCATAAGATCAATGACATCGTTGCTCGGTGAGAAACACGGGAGTCACTTCTCACTAGGGGCATCAAATGGGTGAGTCGGGTCGGGTTTGGGTCGGGTTGGGTTTGGGTCCGGTTAGGTCAAATATGGGTCGACCCATATTTGACCCATTTAACCCGTTTTGACCCATATTCATGTAGTGTAAATATAATGACCCATATTCGACCCGATCCGTATTTTCAAAAATGCACTAATATTATTGAAAATTCACACCTACTTAAGCTATTCATATGTATAAGTTATGTAGAATATACGGCTCAGTCCATGGACTCTCCGACTCGACTAATATACGATCGACGATGACTCGCGACGAGCTCGCGGCGTCACGTAACTCGCAATACGGCATGAATGGTCCGGCACGACGCGACGCGGCTCGGTGTGACGGCAGCATTATTTCGGCGAGTCTTCGGCGGCGGTCTGGCGAGACTCCGGCGATGGGAAAACAGAAGCATAGCCCGTGGTCCTTGCCCCCTCCGCACGCACGCATGAGAGATGGAGGAGAGAGAGTCGGTCAAAGAAGAGAGAGAGAAAAGAGAGCTTCGGTGGGGAGAGAGAAAAGTCATTGAATGGGGAAGGGAAAAAGGTAAGAGGAGAGAGGAGATAGAAGAGAGAGAGGAGGAGTCGTTGGCTGGGGGAGGAAAGAGAGAGGAGAGAGGAGAGAGGAGAGAGAAAAAATGAGTCTGTTACGCAGTTTCTTCATTTGGAATTTGTTGTAAAAAGTGGGTTAAAATATGGTCAGCAGAGTGACCCATATTTTAACTCGTTTTTCTGTTTTAGTTTTTCATGACCCATTTTAACCCATTTTTAGAGAAAAGTGAGTTACCCAAATATTTTTAAATATCTTAAAAGTGAGTTACAATTGACACCCCTACTTCTCACTGAGCTGAGACACTAAAATGAAATTATATAACCACTTCAATTTAAATTTAGTGTGGCATATGTTACCAAAAAAAATAAAAATACTACCATCTTGAACCACCACTTCGCTTGGTAGGCTAAGATCCCACAGTACAAAGGCTCTGAAATCGATCCCGATCTCTAAGTTCACAAGGTTCGTCGCCACAAACTCTAATATCCCTTTACTCACCACCATCCGCTGCCACAGATAATCGCCCCACCGTTTTCTCACTGCCGTCTCAGCAGCCACCTTCAGTCTCTTCTCTTTCACTTCGACCACCGTGGTCTGTAGTCTTGACGCTGGTCATGACCGCCATCTAAGGTTGCAAGTAGCCATGGACGACCTCAACCTAAGGTTGTCCGTTTCCATGAAGAGGCCTGTTGCCTCAGGTGGTCCAAGCCCTTGAGAAGGCATGTGGATCGAGTTCTCCGATACCCTGGCAACCTTGATTGATCATGAGGGAGGGTGGAATCGAAGACCTTTATTCCCGACAACGAGTGAGGTGGATATCCCTCGGGGAACTGTGAAGGTTGATATAGGATTTGGGTAATTGAATTTTAAATTGATCTGGAAGTTTTGCCTAGGCCAAAAATTTGGAATTTCCATAGGACCGATTTGGGAAGGAGAACATTGATTTTGTCATCGAAGTTGTAATGGTAACTAATGTCAGGTACAAATTTGGTTTTCAGAGCCACAACTTAGGGTGTGCATGAGTGAATTTTATGAAAAGAGGGAGTCAAGTGGTATTGATGGGAAAAGTAAGGATGGATTTTAGTATTTCTGCAAAAGAAAAAAAAATACACTACAAGTAGGTTAAGGAGATTTTTTGCTCGAGCAATTTCATTATGTCACCTCACGAATTCATAAGAGGGTCTTAATAATGCATGCCCTTTGGATATTGTCTAAGCGTGCTTGAATAGGAAGAGTTTGATCTTCAAGATAGTGATGGCGTATAACACGAGAAGGACAATGCACTGAACAAACTTTCCTTATTTGCTTTCTCATAAAGTACGCTCATTAATAAAATCTTTCACAAAAAAGAAAGAGAAATTGCAATTATATTGTACAAATACTGTATATTTTTTTAGAAGTTGCCAAAAACTTAATTAGTTCTAAATGTTGGTATTCGTATATTTTATAACATTCCGGGTGGTTCCCATTAAATAAATCACGGACCGTGTGATCTGCAAGAATTGAAATAAAGAAGGAAAAAAGAAGAAGAAAGAGAGTAAACTCCTATACGAACTCTTATTCTTATTCCACAATCAAATCTCGAAGATGAGTTTGCCTATAATTACGTCACCTCATATTTGCAAGGAAAAGCCTATTACGAGCCAACAAAGTTCAAGTCTAATCCAATTATTGGAGGGTCCCTTGTCTATCTATGATGAGATCTTTATTTCTTTTCTTGAGCGTCCAATGACGATGGATCTCGAAGTGACCAGCTCAATGTGGGAGATAAACTAGGCACATTATTGCCCACCAATCAAACTATGGGAATTAAACTGCTGAACTTAAGATGCATAATAGAATATGTCCATCACATCCTCCTTTGCTGGATTCACATAAGATAGGTTTTCTCATTGATTTTACCCTTCTCTTCGATTATTATTTTCGGTTTCGCCTTCTTTTTTTCTCTCAATATAATTACTATTATAACCCTAAACATGGTGTATGGATGTGGATGCATTACTAAATTTTTCAATTTTATTAATATAGTTTTAAACCTTTGCATGAAATTCAAATTTGACCAATTTGGTCAATTATCGCCGGACTATTGTTGATGTGGCACGAGTAAAATTTTCAAGTCAGCGTGTCTTGTAAGGTGGCTGACAATGATTGAACACCACTTTTGCAATTTCCAGTGGCAATTGTTCATAAAGACTACATTAAAATCTTGTGCAAATATTTAAAATAATAAAATTAAAAAAAGATTTAAATTAAATTGATATCCGTACAATAGGTTTAAGATTGATTGGGTAATCATCTTCCCTTTTTCTTTTTCTCTTGAGTATATAAAAGGCATTACAGTCTGTTGCGATTGTCAAAAGTTAAAATGAACTATAATATTCTTTTGTAATAAATACCTTTGCAGCTAGGAACATGCCAATTTCTATTCCAAGATAGAAAAAAGAAAAAAAAGAAAAAGATACTCCACTAACTATTGAGACCCATCAAAATGAACTATGCTATAGGTTATATTCTATACACATCTTTCACTTCTTACATAAACCACCATGCCTAGTATTTTTAATTTAATTTTTAATACAATGTTATGATTCTAATTGCAAGGTATGGGATTTGAATCCCATGTCCATGGCATGGGACTTTGATATTTAGTTTGTATAACCTCAGGCTCTCCCATCTTAATAGTAAATTTTTTGGTTGTGGTGGTTAAATGGTCTATGTCATATATAACTAGTCACTCATTCATCCATTGCCGAGAAAGAGGGTAATAACAAGTAGAGAATCTTAAGTAATTAGAAAAACAAATATTTAATGGAGGCTTCCATTTGGACTTCGGGTCGGGATGATTTAGAATGGCTTTTACTTTTTACTTTATAATTTTGCATTAGTAACTTTGATAATTGAAAATGTTAGAATATGTCTCAAGTTTAAGCCGGTCGAATAAAAGCCGACCTGAATGTCTTTTACAATGTTGCTTTCTGACTTGCGTTGGACTTCATATCAAGAGGACTTAAATAGGAAAGCTATTTATGCTCTTATACACAAGATTCTGGGCTTCAAATATCGAGCAAAGCAAGATTCATCAGTTTCCTTCTAGTTTTTGGAGTCGGATTGCAAGCTTTTCCATGTAGGAGTCAGAGTCACATTGGTTCCATGCTCCACATACATAAATATTTGTTTTTGTCTTGAAAGAGGGGGAAAAGCAGAAGACATTATTGAAGGCACATTTATTTGTTTGGATTAAATTATTTGAGATTTCAATCCTGGTGCGTCACTTCTTGTCTTCAATCACATCTTGCCATATGTGCTGAAACTAATTAAATATTGTGTAAGATTTGTTTCATTCCTTCATGAGTTTGAGAGATTATTTCATGAAAATTGTGGGGGCTAAACACTTGTGGATTATTTGAAGTATTTGAGGATTGAGAAACACTAAAAAATTTAAGTAGCTTGAGTATGATTATAATCTCCATTGTATTGCTTGATCTATAGTGAATTCACTGCTCTCCCGTGGACGCAGGCCACTATGGCCGAACCACGTAAATTTAATATTCAATTTACTTTCTTGTTCGGTCAATTTTATTGTTTGATCACTTGATTTATGCGACAAATTTTTTTTTTCTAAGAGTCATGATTTTGACGGGCATTTCCATTTGTTTCGATAAAAGGCACAACAACTACTATGGCCGCAAAAAGTTTCTTGCAAAGATCACCGACAGAGCATCATTCCATGGAAATGAAAAATAGAGGTGTTACATGGAAAAAGGAAAACAGCTATGCAAGTGCCAATGCACCTGCCAACGTTAAAACCCCAAAAAGAAAAGACAGAGACAACGAAAACATAGGGAAAGAGTATAATCATAATAAGTTTTTGGAATTTTATTCACTGTTTAGTGTCATTCTTGATTTTTTTTTTACTTCAATGTAGTTTGCGGTTGTCAGATTTACAAACATATCGTTTTATTTTTCATTTCGCTCGTAAAGTTTATATGCTTGTTCGATTTCGTCTTTAATAGCCTTCGTTTGAGAAGGTAAGGGTCATAAATCATTTTTAGAATAATGGCATAAATAATTCTTGCACTTTGATGTAATGTGCATGTGATTGACAAACTTGAAACTTGTTCAATATAGATTTTGAACTTTAACCTAATATATAATGTCATTCTTGAAATTTTAATTTGTTCAATATAGTCATTGGATAATTTTTTTTTCATGTTTAATATAGTCCCAAGACTGTATAAAAATTTCAAAGTTGTCATTCCATTAAATCAAGTCCAGGGACAATAATGAGCATTTTTATATCATTTAAGAAGTAAATTGAATATATATCAAAATCTCATAGATCATAATTAGTAAATCGAAATTTTAATGATGATATTGTATATTGGTTTAAAGTTTAACGACCATATTGAATAAATTCAAATATTTGGAGACCACATCACATATCCAACTAAATATCTAGAACCATTTGTGCCGTTTATCTTGTACGTTTCAAGAAAAACCTTGATCGCTCTTATCTAGGATTAATAATATCGACACAACCCCTCAACAAGACATCCCACTACACATGTTAATGTGTCACTATAAACTTAATCGTGATGAACAATAGACATGTCATGTACGAATTGGTCCTTTTAGTGGTTAATAACGCACTCAGTCTATTTTAACTAAATAGTTTAAAATGTTCCTCATGTTAACATGATAGGTTTGCTACATTTAGTATAGATACTTACAACATGTAAACACAAGTAAGCATTTTTATAAATAAGAATTCATATTTTAAATGTTTTATGTTGTGTAATCATTTGATTATTGTGTTATTGTTGCATTATGAACATTTTGTGTGGGATTAAATCTTAATTTGAGATAGCGCACTTATTAAAGTAGTTCATGGACTAAATTGAACAAATAAACAAAGTAGGGATGAAATTAAGCAAAAATAATGTCAAACATAAACTAATGTAAATGTTAGGAAATTTTGTCACTAATTTCAATGGAAGGATCACATTGAATTACTTTTTCAAAGTTAAGGACAACATTGAATATAAAGTTTTTAGGATTTACATTGAGGCTTTGTTTGTTATGTCGACAATATTTTCTAAGAAAATATTTTCCTCATTTTTCAACGTTTGGATTACTTAGGGAAATGACAAAGTGGAAAATGTTTTCCTAATCAATGGAAAATCTATGTTTAAATTCAAGAAAAAAAATTTCTCTATAAAAAATTAGAATTTTTTTTTTCAAAATATGACTAAAAATTAGCGCTTGAATAAAAAACTTTATGTTTGGGCATATGAACCGCAATGGTTACTCCCAATCCTTTAATAGCGTCCTAAGTCCAAAGATACCGAGCTTAGGTTTATAGAAGGTGGGCTCAGAATACCAGCACTCGTGGCCAAGCTTAGAACTTTGGCATTGTTACCCCATTCACTAGCACCTTGGTTCAAGACCCCAATGCTCGTGCCTGTATCTCTAACATTGAGGTCTAGGTCCATCGAGACTAGACTTTGGTCCACAACACTTGGGCCTGAGACCCCATGCTTGTGATCAGGTCCATTAAGGCCAAGTCATGACCTCGATGCCAATGCTTAGGTCTCTAGGCTTGAGCAAGTGTCCATTGAAGTCAGGCCTAAAACCTTGGCATGATCGGTCTCGCGCTCATTGATGTCGAGCATCAAGAACTTTGTACACTACTTGAGACCCTAACGCCCATGCCCAAGTTTGTGGTGCTTGGGCATGGGTATGGAGTCTTGGGGTGCGCATGACAGCAATTCTATCTAAAAATCTAATTCTGGATAAAATTAGATTTTTTTTATTCTGTTCTAGAATGAGTTTCTGAAGAAAGAAATGTGTTTGATACGATTAAATAATTTCTATTCCAGAATTAGAAATTTGTTTGATATGGTAAAAAAAATTATGTTCTGTTTTTGTTTCATTTAAAGAAAATTTTTAATTTTTTAGATTGCAAGATATTTATTCCATTAAAAATCAAATACTTATTATTTAGCCTCATAAATTAACAAATTTTGTTTACATTTTCTATTGTAATTGAACTCCGAATTCACTTTAGTTGCATAAAATTATAATATATAATAATTTCCAAAGAACTAGGAGAGAAGAGGATACCCAATATTGAGATAAGGCATTTTTTTTGTAGGTTTTGCCTCACCAATCCGCGACCATATTGGCTAGAGTTAAATTAGAAAATTGATGATATTTATCAGTAGTTTTCTAATGTTAGAAATTAAGTTTTCCAAGAAAATTGGGATTTCCAAATAAAAATTTTATTTTTTTAAATTTTAATAATAGAAAATATGCTTATTTGAATTTTTAATACTTTTTTGTAATTTTTTTATAATTTCTAAATTATATGGATTTTTTAAATAATTTTTAGGTTTTTAAAATTATTTTATTAATTTTTTATTTTTAATTCGAAAAAGGACTTTGGACCGGGTCGAGGCACGTTCGAAGGAGAGGAGGGAGAGAGCAATTTGATTAGGGCAAAAATTGAAGAAAGATTGCTAAAAGATAATGGATTCTCAAATAGTGCCCGATAATGAGAAATGACAAAATTTTTATCTCATTCTTGCCCTAAAATCAATTTTAGATTTCAAGAATTAGTTTTTCAACAGTTTCCTACCAAATAGATTTCTCATCTAGAATGAGTTTTTTTTTTTCTTTAGAATTTATTCTGGATGAGAAATAAGTGTTTATCATGCGTACCCTTAGGGTCCATCAAGGCATGGTTCGAGCCACCGTCACCTACCTGAGTCAATTATAGCTAGGCTCGAGACACCAACGCTTGTGCCCACTTCCATTATGCTTGGGCTTGTGTCCATCAAGTCTGGGCGCAGGACTTCAGTGTATGAGCTCAAGTCCTTGACTGTTGTGCTTGGGTCCATTGAGGTTGAGGATGAGGACCCTAGAGCCCATGCCTCGGTCCTCGAGTAAATTGAGGTGAAGCTTGGATCCTCGACCCTAGAGTTAGGGTATATTGAGGCTAGACTCAAGAATCGGTGCCCATACACAATTTCCAGGATGCTTATGCACAAGTTACTAACGCTGGAGTTATATATGTCTGTTTCTAGTTCATTTTCAATTTTAGCGAAATATCGGTAAATATTGTCATTTTCTTGAAATATAATTCACGAAACAAACAAACAAACTTGAATAAGGAGCAAAAACTTGAATACGTTGGTATCATAATCTCGATCGACAATTCATAGTCAATGACTCGAGAGGTTGCCTCAACTTTCTTCCCGCTCAAATAGTCATGTATTCCAATCACCCAAATGCTCTAGTCACGTGATAGAGCCAAAAGTCTCTCTTCAAGAATTGTTTAGGAGTAAAAGGCAAGAATTACAAGATTTGTATAAAGTAGACCGGGAATGCAAAGTATATTTTACACAAGATTTCGGGAAATTGAAGCAATTATTCACTCCCGGTTACTCTGTTGAGCAAAATTAGAAACTGCACACGTGTCAGCATCTGAACTTGCTTGTGTAATCGTATTTGTACACGGTAAGTAGACCAAATTAAACCCCAAAAATTATATAATAATGGGCCCACCATCCACTATAAGTTGCCATGGTGCAACCACTTGCTTTCGTCCAAAAGACAAACGTGTAAACACAAGCCAGAAAAATGAGAAACGTCAATGGCGGCGTGGAACGTGACACACACACATGCGCATCGTGAACGACCGGGGTCAAATCGGGTCTACACGAAATTTAGTGGAAGCCTAGTAATGGTGAGCGTGGCGGTGTTGCGTTGCATTGCATGGAGATCATCGACGTCGCAATCAACAAAGCATGCGTCTTGATTATAACCTTTTGAACTGCTTCGACGGTCGGTCTTAACTCCTAATATGATCTTGAACGAGTTGCCAAGAGAATCTCTATAGACCATGTTGATGCATAGACTAGTCTCCAAAGATGACTTTCATCTCTGACTGAAGCCGAAACTATCAGAATGAGATGATTTGGTCTAACTGAAAGACGATTTTGAAGTTTTGTGAATTCATTTCTGATATTGTGTAGTGAGGAATACTGATGGCTAAACATTGTGAGCTTCTGGCGTAATTGGGACTTGGAAAACTTTGAGTGTCTCGAGGGGGTGATTCTAATCTCCATTGTTAGTGGACACTTGTGTTGTTCTTTAATCAAAGACTCTGTTTATTATATTAGTTGATCTCTCGCTTTTGGCAACACTATTGCTGTTCGGAAAGTGATGTGAATGTAACACATTTGACGATTCTTAAGAACTGAAGACAGGTCAAAAAACAAGCTTCTGAAAAACTCTTGGTTTTGGTGCTTCTCCTCCAAGGGACAGTTTATTGCATGCATGGCTATTGGAAAATCTTGAAAGTGAGACTTCGATTTTGTTGCGGAAGCCAAACGATGGAACAATAAAATCAACAGAACAACAAAATAAATCGGATATCAAACTTATATGATTCGTTCATAGCGACCTACATCAACGGAGAGAATAGTGGCGAAATCACTATAAATCAATTGATACAACGAAAATTACAACAACACTCGAGTCACTCAAATACTCCCTTAGTGTTTCCCATGCCCAGTTACATCAAATAACTTACAAGTGTTTAGCCTTTATAATTTCTCATGAAATAATCTCTCAATCTCACGAAAGAATAATACAAATCTTAAACTCATAAGATTTAATTGGCTATGACGCTTGAATATTTGATGAAATATCACAAATGAACCCATGAAGAAAAGTCGTTGCCAAGCACTCAAAAAACGTGACTTGAACTTTTCTTTATTGCTTCAGTATATAATTTACAAACATAAACTTCTATTTAATACTTTTCAAATAGAACAACATCGCTTTTTATATATAGACAAAATTTTGATCAAGAATAATATCTTTTAGGAAAACTTCTTCAACTAGGAAACCATTCAATTAAGATACCTATTCAAAATAGAAAACCTACTTGATTTAAATAATTTTTCTTTATTGGTTCAAACTCGAGACATAATTTTAACATATTTCAGGTGTGACCTTGAATAGTAAACTTCGTGAGGTTGTGATTAAGCGATATAACATCTTTATTAACTATGTTGAGTGACAATGCTTGAGAATTGCTACAATACTCGACAAAGGTTGATCTGTTTGTGCTGAGAGGACCTCGTCTTTCTTTGTTGCATTCTGTTCGGATACGTCGTGTTGTGGATCTGCTCAGGTGGCGTTTCCTTTTTCTTTTGGTTTTCCGAGGAGAGAAAAAGCTCTAATTTCTCCGTGCTCTTTAAATTTTTCTCAATAGCCTTGCTCCTGATCAATCAAGTCTTCAACCGAGAAAAAAACTGGCTTGTAGAGTCTATCAATTTTGCGAATGACCTCTTGTTGTAATATGTCTCTTTCTAATCAGCAAATTTCGATATCATGGATAACTTAGTCTTCAGAGAATCGACTTATGCTAATATGCAGCAAACAAGAAATTAACAGCGCCGTTTAGAGTGGATGACTTGAAAATTGTTCTAGCCACACGAAATTTGAAGCATGAAAAAAAAAATTCCTGTTAAAACTCGAGTCTCCTCGTCACCAATTCTAAATGTTTATTACAATCTAATCGCCAAACTCTCCTGAGCAAAAGGAAATGTTTGTACCTGTGCCATTCTGTTATTCTCCCACTAGAAAAACATAAGTCGGAATCCTAGCAATTAAAGATATATCAATTTTCATACAACTATAAAGTGTTCACACACGATATATATGGTAAAATGTCATCAAATTGATCTAAACGATAGCCTCAAATCTTGGCTTCTTGGACCTGGATCAGCACAACCACTGTCACTCGCAAACCACGACGACATTATCTTGCTATTAGATTGGTCAAGTTTGCTGGTAGATTGGTCTGAGTTCAGAATACAAGATGTCGGTTTGCACTTCTTACTTAGGAAGAATGAAGGTCTTTGAGGAACTGGGATGCTAATAGACTCGCTAGTCAACATGAGAATAACCACATCCATGGTAGGCCGGTCTTCCATGTTGTCTTGCACACAGAGCAAGCCAATGCGTACGCATCTGATCACTTCGTTCATGGAGTAAGCATTACTTAGAGCAGGTTCCACCACTTCAAATAGCGTTCTGTTTATCCAGTGCTTCCAAACCTGAAAGATTAGTCAATATCATTTAATTTGGTTCAAATTAGTGTCGTAGTTCTGTTAAAAGTGATGCAAGCCAAATAAAGAAGTGTCGTATTAAGATACTCACATAGTCTAGCAGGCCCCCATTGGAGTCCAGTGAGAAGAATTGGCTGTTCTTTTTGCCAGTTATAATCTCTAGCATTAACACACCATAGCTGAAGACGTCAGATTTTACCGAGAAGTGTCCAAACATCAGATACTCAGGAGACATGTAGCCACTGCGTGGAGAAGAAACACTGAAATGAGAGGATAACCTATAAAGTATCACTATGGATATACAATCCTCGAATCAAATTAGGGCGAGTCTGCATTTTTAGCTGGTCAAGAAAAGGCCCCATGTTCAATGCTAATGGCACACGGCTCATTTCCAACAAGCCAGATCAGTAGATGTTGAGCTTACTGTGTTCCAACAATTTTATTTGTGTTTGCTTGAGTCTGCTCAGCACCGAATATCCTGGCCATACCAAAATCTGAGATTTTTGGGTTCATGTCAGCATCTAGCAGAATGTTGCTGGCTTTGAGATCACGGTGAATAATTCGAAGCCTAGAATCTTCATGAAGGTATAGCAGTCCGCGTGCCACCCCCACTATGACTTTGTAACGTGCTGACCAATCCAGCTGTCCACTGAGCTCTGGATCTTTACGTCAGTAAAAATAAATCTGTGAGTTGCATCAACTTTTACTTGCATAATGCTCGTGCCCAGATCATCACATATAGTTGTTTTTATCAACTTTGGATAAGTGTTTCAGTACCACATGATTCGTTTCTTTTCATATGTACTTCTTCACTAATGTTTGGTCTTTGAAGTTGTATGTAGAAACAAAACGACAGAGATAAGAAGAATAATAACAGGATGTGGTTTCTATTCCGTTGTCCTGCTGTCACTAATATCTTTGTTTTGTCTTCATTTAGCCAGAATTTTATTTGCTTCTTATTTTTTCTGAGTGAAGTATATAATATAGACTGAAGTGCTGGCGTATTAACATGGTGAAAATGAGATAAAAGAGAGGCAAACCAAATATCAAGCGATCGAGGCTCCTGTTGGGCATGTTTTCATAGACTAGTATTATTTCATCTCTTTCCATGGAGAATCCCAGTAGCCTCACTAGGTTTCTGTGTTGAAGCTTGGCTACTAATTCAACCTCGGTCTTGAATTCCTCGACTCCCTGTCCAGAGCTCTTAGATAGCCTCTTTGCTGCAATTTCTTGACCACCAGGTAGTGTACCCTGATAACAGAACAGACATATAAATCTAAAGTTTGCCTGAAACAGCTGCATCTTATTGTATATTAATTTAATTAAACTTCCTATGTTTTACTAATATGACATTAAAAGGGCATGAAAATAGGAGAGCCAGTTGCATAATCTCAGAGTTTTCCTATGTAACTAATGTAGTACGGAGTTTTAAGAGGTCATATGATCATATATGTAAATGGGCAAGTATCAGCTTTTTGATATCTCAAAGGTGAATGATCTGATTGAATATCTTAATTACCTTGTATACCGGACCAAATCCACCCTCCCCTAACTTGTTGTCGTCTGCGAAATTATTTGTGGCAGCTTCTATTGTTTGCAGATGAAATTGCAGGGATTGGAGTTCAGAAATTTGCCTCCTAACTGGCATTAGATAGTGCAGATATCTTTAGGCTCTAGTGAAACGAAATCAATCGAAGCATAGGCATGCGATAGCAATGTTTCATCGAGTTACCAATCGGATCTTCTTCCATATAACTGTCATTGTTCCTTCTTAGAACTCTTCTTCTTCTTCTTCTTCTTCCTCTTAATAAATGCCGCACTATTAGGTAAAAGAGTAGTGTCAATCCCACGGTTGCGGCAAGGATTGCAGCAAATATTATCAATCGAAGGTGCACTTCCCCTGTATCTGTAATTGGAGTAAATAGTTTTATTGGCAGACATGAGTCCAGCACATACATAAGAACGAGTTATTTCCCAACTCGATTCGAAAGCTGTTTCAGACAGTCAAATTGACCCTACCTAACTGAAACGAGCTGTGAGTAATCTATTATGTGGAGACCCTAATTGTAGTTGAATCAGGAAACAATTAAAATATATTTTTCGCTGGCTGAAAAACTTTAATAAACTCTCCAAAAGCAACGACACGGTTTAAGCAGACGAGACAAAATCTTCTGTGATCGTAGAAGTAGCAGCATATATGGTGGTGAACTTTTGGAAAATCAACTATGTGGCTCTACCTTACCTTTTGAGTATCTCCAGTTACGCACTTCACCAGCGAGAACACCATTGAGGTTGGCGTGGTTGGTGCTATTGGGAGTTACGGTGGTTGTGTTGGAGTAGTGTTGGCTCACGGTGCGGCTGGATCCAGCAGTTTTGATGGGGAAAAAGCTGAGCATGCAAAATAGAAAAAGTGGCATCGGCATTCTTTGCTCTCTCTTTTCTTGGGCATGCGTATGGTTTATGATGAACGAGTGGGATTTGAACTTCCAATTCAATTCTGAGGCCACGACTTGGATATTAAAATAGGGTAAAGGACGGTGCCAATCGTCAACTTTTGACTCGTTACATCATCAACTTTTTGTTTTGGTCATACAAATCATCAGCCGCGGCTTCTCAAGAGAAAAGTAGCTCGTCCCGCGTAAGCCGTCGCAGGTGTGTATTCAATCGCCTCTTCCTTTCTTGAAAGCCGTGCTTGTTGCATGCAATACGATCAAAGACACCATTACTTGGTAATGAACTAGTGCCACCGTCCTCACTTAAGGGGAAAAAAATTGATATGACCAGATTGATTTTAATTGTAGGGTGCATATATTGAAAAACAAAAATTACAAATCATCATAAGGATCATTACCACTTTGCATTCTCTTTTTCTTTTGAAACCGCTCCGTACGGCTAGATCAAACCCATGAGCTCCAAGACTTTTTGGATATCCATTCAAATTTTAGGCCTGAATCCCAATAGCTGATTTCATAGAATCCGACCGCCCCAAACTCTAATCAATTCGTGACTTCTCAGGTTGTTTGCACATTTATCTTTATCTTTACTTTTATGCAATTTGATTCGTTGGTCACGATTGCCTCCATTCTTCTTATCTTCAGTTTCATTTTATTTACTTCTTTGTCCAAATTCAACAAATAATCTTTGATATCCTTTGTTACTTCACACATCCATCCATATATATTTGAACGGTGTCATCGTCAATTAAATTCCAATAAAACATCTTCTTACATATATCAAAAGATATTTTGTTGTCGATTTAATTTCGGCAAAGTATATCGTTAATTTGCATAAGTAGTCAAAGATTGGTGGTGCCTGACTACACGCGAGTTGGACATCCTTACTGTGGCAAGCAACAACATCAATGGGGGGTATTGTGGTTTTTAATACAATTTCCATGATTAATTTTTAGAATTATTTTGGATTTTGAGCGGGTGAGAATTTTAAATTTTAAATAGCCAATTTGGAAAGGAATACGTGTATTTTGTCATCAAAGTTATGATGGTAGCTAGGGTCACGTACAAACTGGTGGAGATAAGGATACCAACACTATCATAACTTTCTTAAGATGCTTATTTGAGTATCATAACTTCTTAAAAAATGATCGCTTAAGTGACATAACTCTAAAATTGATTGTTTGAGTGCCAAAACATTTTAAAAAAATTCACCCAAGTGCCGAAAATCTAATGTGGCATAGAACTTACGATGAAGGTTTTTAAAGGTTACGAGACTTAAATGGTCGAGTGAAAAGTTTTTTTTTTATGACGGAAAAATCCACCACCGGCCCCCCTTGCCCAAACATCACCAAAGGGCTAGCAACTGCGGGGGTTCAAATCTTCGATCTTCGCGATGAGGGAAAAGCTCTCAACCAACATAACTACCCATTGTTAGGTGTTATATGACACATAATCTAAAAAAATTGTTATCATACTCAAGTGACAAAAAACAATTATGATACTCAAGCGAGCATCATATGAAAATTTTGACATTTACAATGTTCTAATTTTAAACTAACATCAAGAGCCAACACTTATTTAGGAAAATTTCTAATTGAGTTGTATCATTATACCATAAAACCGCTTTTTTAGGAATAGTTGAACTTTTAGGGTAATGATAAAACATACAGTAAAAAGTACACTATGTCAGGAGAGCACTTGTTAATAAAATCCTTCAGAATAGGACAAGAAGAAGAAAGTACTGTAAAATGAACATTTTACACATTTGAAAAACTATATATTTCTTTAAATAGTTATGATCAATATATGTATATCCTGGGAGATTTAGGATAATTCACATTGGATAAAATGCAGATCGTGACGTCGGCAAGAATTGAAATTAACAAACCCTAAAATGTAAATCCTAAACAGACTCTAGTTTCTTTTCCACGATAAATTACTCGGGTATTCACATCTACCAAAGAGGAAAGTTCAAGTAAAGTTCGTTGATTTGTCTGGATTGAGGTTTATATTTATTTCCTTCATGGTTAAATAAAGACAAATTTAGAGGTGACTAGGTCAACGCGAGAGGCAGACTTGACTCGTTCTTGTACGTCTACTGATGAGACCTCGGAAAACTGCTTGTGTCAATCACGTTTTCTAACATCGGATTCACATATGGCAAGCCGTCATAGGACGAAAGTTATGTGAATAACATCGAGAGGTGATTCCCATTACAGTTAATCGATGGTCAACATCCATTTCCATAATTTATGTACGTCTTTTAAATTCACATCCTCGGAAGGCAAGTCACCGACGGAAAAAGACAAATAACTGAGCAAATGCAAGGGATCTGCCCAACATCTAGTACATACAGAAAAGGTTAGTCAAAAGCTAGTCGTTCGTCGTTGAACTTTACATGTTTGTTGAATTTTGTCCTTAAACTCTTATACTTTGATTCTCTCTATCTAATAGTCTTCGCTTGATAGTGAGAATCATCAAATATTCATCAAGATGAACCTTGATGACTCTTATCTAGGAGTAGTTATTTTCAACACAACACATCGACGAGAGGTCACACTACACATGCTAGGGCGTGTGCTTGAACAATTCAAAGTATCCCTTGTATGTACAGACATTTTTAAATACACCTAGAATTAACAATTACAACATGTAAACATAAGTAATCATTTTTATATATCGGAACTTATATCTGAAATGTGGTGCATTGTGTAATTTATTTTATTCGTATTTCATGTGTTGGTTATAATGTTGTAGAATTTGTGTCAGGATCATATCCAAATTAATTTGAGATAGCGTACTTGAAGGAGAACGGGGGGGGGGAGAATAAGAAAGCAGTTCATGGACTAAAATTGAACAAATAAACAAAGTAGGGGGACAAATTTTAATAAAAATGACTATGAGTAATAAATAACAAGATATTCTGTCCACGTTAGCAAAGTGTGTCAATAATTTTAATGGAAGGATCACATTAGATCATTTTGTTGACAACGGTAGAGAAAAAAAAGTTCGGAAATGATATCGAAGAGCAAGAAAAATTTAAAGATCATTTGTCACGTTGTCTACTGTATTGACAACAAATGCTCTCAAAAATAAGAAAGCCACAGATGGACCACGATTTTGGCAAATGCTCTAAAATATGCAGCTCACAGAGATATGAGAGGTCATCTCAACTTTTTTTTCCCTCTCAAGTTCTCACGTGTCCCAATCAGCCCAAGTGATTCATTACGAGTTAGAGCCAAAAGCCTTTCCTCAAAACAGAATTATTCGGAAGCAAACCTCGAAATCTAGTCATGAAATGAAAAATTCACTTCCACTCATGGAATGAATATGTTCACCAAAATCACAAACTGTATCTGCGTCACCCCTTATTTTGTTTGTATGACTATAATTTTGACATAATAAGTGCACCGAATAAAAAATGCCAAAAAATATATTGACGGGGCCATCATTATTCACCATAAGTTCCAAAGCAGCGTTGACTCGCCTCCCTTCAAAGAGGCAACATGTAAACACGACCCAGGAAAACGAGGGAATGGATGACGGCGGGGGGGCCGCGAAACACGTGCATGGACGACGTGTGCGGCCGAGCTCAAACTTGGATTTAAACGCAAGTCATTGGAAATTCAGTGATGATGGACATGAAGTGAAGCCTCCCATGTGGAATATCGACTTCCCAATTCAACAAAGCGTTTTGTCTTGATTATCACCTTTGGAACTGTTCAAAGGGCGACCTCATCGCCTAAAACAATCTAGCAGATGACAAGAGAATCTCTCTATACACCATGTTACGCCACAACTAAGTCTCCAAAGATTACTACTTGTACCAATTATATATACAATTTGGGTATTTATGATATTTTAGAATACCCTTGTGATTAATTATAATTGATCTTGTGTTATTTTGCTATTGTAAATAGACATCCTGTAAAGTCTATAAATAGGCTAATGTATTCCTTACTTTCACATATTGAATATACATAAATTCCTTTATTTCGCTTTATACTGAACTTGGTATCGAAGCTACTCTCCTGAAAAGCTCTTTCATAAGAAGATTTTGCAACACTGGTCAAATAGGCCGCTTTCGCTCCACATAATTGTCACGAAAAATTATGTCGTATATGGAAAGCTTTCTATGGACTAAAACAAGCTCATCATACATGGTATTCTAAGTTCAATTCCACCATGGAATATATGGGCTTTAGATATGGTCCCCGCGATAATGCTCTATATGTTTAGAGAACATCTCATGGGTATATTTTATTGCTATTGTATGTCGACGACATGGTTATTACGGGCGATGATCATAACGGTATTGCAAAGTTCTAGCAACATCTCCGTCAGCTGTTTGAAATGAAAGATTTTGTGTAACTCAATTACCTTCTCGGTTTGGAGATCATCCCTCTTTGTCTAGCTAAAGAGGGATGATCAACGGAAACCTTTCAATCCATCTGAGGTTTAATTGAGGTCGGATCTTGGACTGAGAATAGGGTCGTGAAGGGAAGCTAAATGGGTATGCATAGAACGTGCCACGTTTGGGAGATTTGGATTGGACTTCAAAATAGGACAACATTTTTGTTGGCATTAAAGAAGACAAAATTGGAACATGGGTTGGGATGCAGTGGCTGAAATTGTCAATGGTGAGAGCAAGAGATAAAGAGAGATTCTTTTTTCCTCTTTTTGGTCGGAAAGAAAAGTTCATGCAGAGCATTTCCATTGAAGTTTCGGTATGAAGAAGAGAAAGTATATTCTACTGTTCCTATTCCCTTGGTCTCTTGGAAGGGAAATACAGCCAGCGCCACAACGGCACAATACTAGGGGCCATCGGTGCACAAAACCGCGGTTGGCCTTCCCCAGCAAAATGCATCCCCACTACACCTGGGACCCCCCACCATCCCCTTCGAGGAACACATGACCTCGAAAGAATGTCATCTTAGCATCTTCCGTTGCTAGATTTGAGTGGAGCGAAAGTAGGTCATTGATTGGGGTTATTAGACAAGTTTTAAGACCTTAAGTATATGTAAATTTAAGATTTAAATGCACTTTTTCGATAAATTGTATGAATTCTTGTGCATCTGTCCGAATAATCAAACGTTAGTAATAGCTTAAATAAGAAATGATAAACCAATTGTATGTAGTAGCTTAATGGGAGCAAAGTCAATAAGTCAACTTACTTTAGATTGGCAATATCTAAATAGAGTTAGTCAGTTCAAATGTTCAGCTTTATACCAAAGCCTATGTCCATTCTTCAACTAACAACCTTAACAAAGGTGGATTCCATAACTAATAAGTAGTTCAAGTTATAGTTGATTAGTAATGTTCCATTCACTTGATTAATCACACAACCAAGACACACTACTGCACTTGCACTTGTACACTTGGCTATCGGTAAATATAGTGTAAAACCTGTTATGCGGAAGAACACTCTAACTAAATGAGAAAGAAAACAAGAATAATCAAGAACACAGAGATTTACATGGTTCGGCGAAGATCCGCCTACGTCCACGGGAGAGAGAGACTATATCTTATTCAGGCATATCACCCTCCTCCACGAGTACAAAGTACAATGCTGAAATAAATAGATCTTTCGATCCCCACTTTTCTAATCCTACTAGGAAAGAAATTCCACCCTAAAGATATTATCAAATCTTTAGTGATTATCCCCTAAATATTAGACATATCATGATATATCCCAGTTACATCAAGACTATATCCAATGAAGATCTCTTATAGATAGATCCAAATCTATGAAATATATTTGAAAATAAATAGCCTGTAATTTTCAAGCCTTCCTAAATTTCCCCGATCGACTTCTAATTTCAAATTTCCAATTGATCGAAATATTGTGGAATTCAAGACAACTTCAACAAAACCAATAGATAAATGTATATATAAGATCAAAGACAATTTTTAACTTACATTGTAGAAGCAGTATTTTATGTGTCCGACTCTCTTCTATAGCTATGCTGCACCTTATGTACTAAAGTCGTCAATCTATCTATTGAAGACTTTCAAGGATGCATGGCTAGCCGATTGAGAGTCTTGGAGATCTTCGAATAGAATTGGAAGTGCTCCTGCAATCGTTTCATCTGAATTAATTTCTTATTATGCATATTTTATTGTTCGATCACTTGCTTTCCACAACAATGCTCGTACTGAAGAGGCGCTTCATCTGTGTCTGAAAAGTAGTTATGATCCAAGTATTGTTATATGCGTCTCGCCTAGATCAGATTTGGGCAACACCAGCCCTCGCCGGCCACCGGCGAGGGCGGGGCCGGCCAAGTAGGTTTTTTTTTTCTTTGGAAAAACAAGGAAAAAAAGAAAAAAAAATTGGAGTCCGGTCATCGCCACGTCGTCGACACGTCATCACCGGCGAGGTTCGGCGCGTCACGTCGTCGCCACGTAGACACTTTCCAGCCAAAATCCGTCGGAAGGACTTAATCGACAAAGTTACAAAACGTTTAGGATTTATTTGGCATAACAAAGATTTATGACTGAATCGTCAAAGTAACAAAAGGTTTAGAAATTATTTGGTAATTGTCCCAGCCTGTGGCTGTTCTTCATGAGACTGGCCTCGTCGCCGCACCTTGCTGCTGCTCAACCTCATGTTGCCATCACTGCTTTCCCGACGCCGCAACAGTAAGCTAGTTCGCTCCGCCATTCTTGCCTCATCTAACTCTTCCACTGCTGGTTTTCCGCGAGCATCGGCAGACTTATTGGCCTGCCTCAATTGTTCAACTGCTTCTTGTTGGGTTTTCCAGCTCGCCCCGACAATTGCCGACTGAACCACCAAATTCCCCAGCTCCAACAATTGTTAACACATTTCCGCTGTGGTTTCCCGCAAGCTCCAACTCTTGCTAACGCAATCAATTCACTCGCAAGCCTCCAGCATCCCAGCAAGCTTAACAGACCTTCACCGTTGCTGGATTTCATTCCCCCACCAGTCACCGTGTTTATACTGTCGTCAGTTCCTTTTGGAATTGAAAGCCCGATTTAGGTAAGTTCCCAAATTACACTCAAATTGAGAGAGATCACGCTAAATCTTTAACTTAGTAATTCATTAGCTTTCCTTTTGATGGTTTCCCTTTAGGAAAGTCGTGATAGTATTCACATGCAAACAGTTGTTATAGGTCAAAATTAATGTGAATAATTTCCGAAGATGATGAACTTGGTAACTTTGCATAGCCGATGTTAATAGAGAGGTTGCCTAAGCGTTGTGATGTTCATCGCCACTTCCATGTCTGCGATATAAAAATGTCTCCTACATTCATATCCATCATTCTATTCTAAGAAAAGGCCCGACAACCGCAATTTCCACGGCAAGTCAAAAGTCATAAAGCATCATTCCATGGAAAATTAGAAACAACCATGCATACGCAAGGGAGCTGCCAACATCAAATCAACCCAAAAAAGAAAGTCAAACTTTGACAACGAGAATATTTGCAAGAGGTAACCAGTTTTCTTTACTGTGGTACAGGTTTAGCGAAATTTATTAATGGGGCGTTAAAGTTCTGCCTTGTCAATTTTTTTCGCTCAATGTCCTACTTGGAATTTATTTCTTTATCCAATTTCGTCTTTAAACAATTATATTTTGGTTATTCTCTCTAATAGCCTTCACTTAGATATGGTGAGTCATTAAATATTTTTCAAGATAAACCTTGATGACTCTTATCTAGGACTAGTATTTTTCTACACAACCCCTCGACAAGACATCACACTACACAAGTTAATGTGTTAGAACCTAATAGTGATGAGTAATAAATATGTCATGTATGATTTGACCTTTTAACCATTTATAATTCACTTGGTCTCGTTTAGTTAGACAATTTAAACAGTTTCCTATCTGTACATGACAAGTTCAGATACATTTAGAATGAATACTTACAACATGTAAACAAATAATTGCGTACCTGAAACGGTATGTTGTTGTGTAAACTATTCAATTGACTTTTATGTGACATGATTAATAAGCAATTGTACAAAGAAACAAAGTACGAGGACAAAATAATTTAAGAATGAGGATAAGTCATAAAACTAACGAAATATTTCATCCCCGTCAGTAGAGTCTGTCAATAATTTTAGGGGAAGGACCACAATGAACCATAGACAGCATTAAACCAAAAAAATGTTCAGAAATGACATTGAATAATGCGAAAATTTTAAGGCTCATTGGGACCTTTATTGACAAGAAATGCTCTCAAAGTTAAGAAAAGGGGCAGATAAAACTACCTTATTGGCAAATTTAACGAGCAGCTTAAGAAGACTTGGAATTCAAGAGGCGGTCTCAACTTTTTCCTGAGTTAGCCCATGGGGAGTTAACCGCGCCCATGAATGATATAAATGTTACTGTTGCTTTAGCTTTACTCAGTCAATAGCATATTTCTATGTGGCCTTTCTAGAAAATGACTAAATTATTTCAGTAAATACATTAAACCACACTAATTGTCAATCTGCCAATCAACCCAAATGCTTAGTCACACGTTACAGCCAAAAGTCTTTCCTAAGGAGTAAATTATTTAGAAGTAAACGGTGAAAATTAGAAGATTTATGAGGATTATTTTGATAGCACAAATTATTTTTTACACAAAAATGTCAAGAAATAAGAACTCTCATCTATTCATGAAATGAATCAATTCACCGAAATTACAAACTATATACGTTCCAATGCCTCAACTTGTTTGTATGGCGATATTTTTATGTAGTCTAGGTAAAAGAGAAAGTCCCAAAAAAAAATGGTGGGCCCACAATTCACCATAAGTTCCAATGTAGCAGCGACTCGCTTCCATTCAAAAGACAACACGTAAACAAAAACATCAAAACGAGAAGATAAATGACGGCGTGGAGTGTGAAACACATGCATGGGCAACACCAACGACCGAAGTCAAACTGGGTGTGGACATAATACATTCGAAATATAGGGATTGTTGGCGAATGGCCTTGGACTGAGACAATGGACATCCCAATTCATCAAAGCGTTTGGCTTGATCTTAACCATTTGAAACGGTTCGAGGGCCGACTTTATCTCCTCAGCTGATCTTGAGCGAGTCGCCAGGAGAATTTCCCTACATGTCATGTTGATGCACACCTAAGTCTTCGAAGATAGACTTGCACCGCTGTCGCTCGCTGACCACGGTGGTGTTATCTTGCTATTAGATTGGTCCACTTTGCTGGTCTGTTGATCTAAGTTCAGACCACACGATGCGGGCTTGTGCTTCTTACCAGGGAAGAAGAATGAAGGTCTTTGAGGCATTGGGATGCTAATAGACTCGCTGTTTAACATGAGAACAACCGAATCCATGGTAGGTCGGTCTTCCGTATCGTCTTGCACACAGAGCAAGCCAATGTGGATGCATCTGATCACTTCGTTCACTGAGTAAGCATTATTTAAAGCTGGGTCCACTACTTCCGACGGCGTTCCGTTGCTCCAGTGCTTCCAAACCTAAAAAGATTAGTCAGTGTTAGTTAATTTCGTTCAAGTTACTGCTATACGTTTATAAAAAGCGACGTTAGCCAAAATAGAATGCCCTATTAAAATACTTACATAACCTAGCATGCCCTCATCGCAGTCCAATGCAAAGAATCGGCTGTTCTTTTTGCCAGTTATAATCTCTAGCATTAACACTCCAAAGCTGAATACATCGGATTTTACCGAGAAGTGTCCAAACATCATATACTCAGGAGACATGTAGCCACTGCATTGAGCACAATATATTAACACAGAATTGAGAGTATAACCTAGAAATTTTCACTATGAATATCAAATTCTTGGACAAATTAGGACAAATGGCCCAACTTCAATGCTAATGGCGCCCTATTCTTTTTTCAGAGAAAAGTCAGATTTGCATATGATGAACTTACTATGTTCCAACGATTCTATTTGTGCTTTCTTGAGTCTGATCGGTAATCCGGGCCATACCAAAGTCTGAAATTTTTGGGTTCATGTCGGTATCTAGCAAAATGTTACTGGCTTTGAGATCACGGTGAATAATTCGAAGCCGAGAATCTTCATGAAGGTACAGCAGTCCACGTGCCACACCCATCATCACCCTGTGACGTGCTGACCAATCCAGTTGTCCACTGAGCTCGGCATCTGTACATCAGTCAAAATCATCTGTATATTGCATCAACTCGTACTTGCATAATGCTTATGCCGCTATCATCACATATATTTGCTTTCATTGGTCAGTGTTCTCATTATGATGTAATCCATTGCTTTCCATATCTTCTGCTTAACTAATGTTCAATCTTTAAAGTTGCATTCGTCAATGTAGAATCAAAATGAGGAAGAAATAAGCAGAATAACAACAGGATGTTTGTTTGCCTAACATCGTTCTGGTATCACTAATATCTATGGTTCGTCTTCATTTAGCCAGTATTATATTTACTTCTCATTTTGTCGGAGTGAAATATATTATTCAGAGGGGAATGATGGTGCGTTAACTAGGTGAGAAGGAGATAAAAGAGAGGCAAACCAAATAACAAGCGATCGAGGCTCCCCTTGGACACGTATTCATAGACAAGTATTGTTTCATCTCTTTCCATGGAGTATCCCAGTAGCCTCACTAGGTTTCTGTGTTGAAGCTTGGCTACTAATTCAACCTCGGTCTTGAATTCTTCGACTCCCTGTGAAGAGCTCCTTGATAGCCTCTTTGCTGCAATCTCTTGACCACTGGGTAGTGTACCCTGATAACAGAAGACACAGAAACTCGAAATTTGCCCCGACTTATTACTTTTTCATTTTAATGTTCTTCCATTTTTACTACTATGAGAACCAGTTGCATGATCTCGGATTTTTTCCTATTTAACTTATGTGGATGAGAAAAATGCTCTGCAACTTCGAGAAGCTTCATTGTAAACCACAATATGTTACTAGATTATGATTATATATGAGAATTAGCAAGCATCAGCTTCTGCTTCATAAGTCAAAGCCTGAATGATCTGATTGGATATCTTAATTACCTTGTAAACTGGACCAAATCCACCTTCCCCTAATTTGTTGTCGTTTGAGAACATATTTGTGGCAGCTTCTATTGTTTGCAGTTCAAATTGCAGAGTATGGAGTTCAGAAACTGGCAGTTAAGTAGTTCAGATATCTTTAGACTGGTGAAAAAGAATCACTAAAATTGTATGGATACAATAGCATTATTTCGTCAAGTTACCAATCGGGTCTTCTTCGATACAGCTTTCACTATCCCTTCTTGGAACTCCTCTTCTTCCTCTTAGTAAATACCAGACCAGCGTCAATCCTATGGCCGCGGCAAGGATTGCAGCGGATATTTTCAACAGTATGTGCACTTTCCCTGCATTTGTACTCGGAGTTAACAGTTTCATTTACATACATGGAAAGTATGGGTCCTTCTAGTCATGAAAACTTCATGTTCCGGCACTCACATGAGACAAGATATTCCCCAACTCTATTCGACAAAAAAAATACAGAAGACCGTTGACGAGCGTTGAGTAATCTAACTATAAAGATTTTTACTGTAGTAGAATTGAAAAGAATTCTTTTGCTAGCAGAAAAACTCCAATAACTCCTTGAAGAGCAAAGACATAGCTTAAGCGGACAACAAAAATTCTGTTGTAATCTTGGAAGAGTAATAAGCACGATGATGAACTTTAAAAAAATCAACTGAGGTTCTACCTTACCTTTCGAGCTGCTCCCGTAAAATGGGTAAATCTCGAACCTGACAAAACAACTTGGAAGCAACACTCGGCCCCCGATTTTTCCCTTTTGGAGATTTAAGAGGCTCGATGTGGCGTTGCGAAGGCACTCCCAACAATGGTTTTTGGAAAGATAAGGCACACACTGTGCGAATGTGTACAACGTTTTCTCCCGACTATACTTGGTGTCGCGATGGCCATACATCCTAGGAGAATCCCAAGCAGCCTCTCTAGCCGCGTGATCTGTCGTCTTGTTCAGTAGCTTCATGAATTCATCTGGCTGTTCTATGTTCTCTTCATTGTATCCATCCAACCGAGGTTCCAGGTCGACCTTCCTGGTGAAATTCATGTTAGAGTAGTGCAACATGCATTGATCGTACCAGAGGAAGGAGACCTTCGTCATCTGGCAAATCTGGGTTATCTTACGCCTCGCGTCCTCGACACAGTCAGCACACTCTTTCTTCGAGACATCGCCTTTGCACATAAAGCTACCGTAGACGGCCTCACTTGAGCTGGCTCCACTCGAAGTGAAGTTGAACCCGTCATCAGCGTCGGCATCCGCGTTTCTGACGAGATCATCAAGAACACGATTGAGGTTGGCATGGTAAGTGCTATTTGGAGAGAAGGTGGTCGAGTTTGAGCAGTAATCTCTGCTAATGGTGAAGGTCGATTCAGCAGCTTTGATGGTGAAAATGCTGAGCATGAAAGAAAGTAGGAAACGTATGATTGGCATCATTTTCTCAGTCTTTGGTTGTGCGTGTGGGTTATGATGAATAGGTATGGTTTCTTTATTCCATTCAATTGCGCGGGCCACAGCAGCGATGTTTATATACGGCCAAGAACTACGAGTCTACGTGACTCCGCCCATCATCCACCTTCAATCGCGGATTCTAAAAAAGTCAAAAGAAAAAATTTAGTCCCGCGGGAGCCGTTGCTAGCTCTGTTTGTGGAGGCGTACTTAAAAAATAATACAAAATGTACTAACATACCATCAGCATCAATACCACTTCGGATTTTGTATTCGAGTATCATAAATGAGATACAAATCGCATGATCCGCCATATTTGAAAGGAAAAACTTGAAAAGTCTTACTTCTATACAAACTTTAATTCCCCCCCCCCCCCCCCCCAAAAAAAAAAAAAACCAATACCAAAGTTGAGTTGCCTTTTTCTTTACGCCGGACCATGTTGTCAAGGAAAAGCCATGAGTTCAAATGTTCCAGCATTCACATTAAATTGTTGAACTCAGCGCATTCTGCGGTGGCCTATTACAAGCTGACAAAGTTTTTCTTTTTTTTTTTAGGTAAGTGTAAGGAATTGTATTGACTTTTACCAAAATTACACAAGCTGACAAAGTTCAAGTGTTATTTAACTCATTAAGGGTCATTTGTCTGTCTCTATAGTCAGCTCTTAATTTCTTACAAGTTAAAAGGTATGGTGAATAATTTCCATGAACTTTCTTACTCTGCATCATCAATTTGAATAACTGAGAGATTGTTCGAGAGTCTATTTATTTCATAGAAAATGAAAAATTATGAAATTTTTTTTATAAAAATGATCACTTGTATTGTTTGAAATCATTAATCAATTAAAAATGTTTTCAATATTGACAAAATTTTATGTGTAAACATTTTTGTGAAAGATGAAAGTGCTTCTCGTTTATTTACTTTTTTGCAAATATTACAAATAATTATTTTTAGAAAAATATTTGTCAAATCTTTTATTTTCTGCAAAACAAATGCAGTCTAAGATTTAAGGTATTGAAGGTCGCTTCCATTTACGCAATCTAAAGAAGATATGGTGAATTGATATCCGTCGTACTCTTCTAATAAAACGCATAACAACTACAATATGCACAAACGAATGTCTTTCAAAATCAACGACAAAGTATCATTCCATGGAAATAAAAAGCAGAGAAGGTATTACGTGGGAAAAGAGAAACCAGTATGCAAATGCAATGTACTTGCCAACATCAAGTCAACCCAAGAACCGAAAGTAAGAAAAGCGATTTGGAAAAGATTGGAAAAAAGTGACTTTTGCTCGTTGCTTGGTATCATCCCTGAAGAATTGACTGTCCTTTTTGCCAATTATAGTATCTAGTATTGACCCACCATAGCTAAAGACGTCATATTTTACCGATAAGTGTCCAGTTATCAGATCCCAAGAGATATGTAGCCACTACATGGAGAACAAACACAGAAATGAGAGGATAACATAGAAAGTTTCGCTATGGATATAAAACCCTCGAAATAAATTAGGGCAATCCGCATTTTTTGCTTGTCAAGAAAATGCCCCCAAGTTCAATGCTAATGGCACACTGTTCGTTTCCAACAAGGCACAGTAGCAGATGTTGAACTTACTAGGTTCCAACGATTTTATTTGTGCTTGCTTGAGTCTGATCAGATTCGATGATTGATCGTTTAAGCGGTTTATCAATTGATCAGTTTCGATCAAACACAAAGTGCGTTTTTTTCCACAATAGTTAGTGCGTCATCCGCAATAACAAATAATAAAAGATAAACTCGTAAACAGATTCTTGTTTTTTTTTTTTACACGATAAAATATTCCAGCATTCAGATTTCTCAGCCAACAAATTCAAGCAAGGGTCCTTTTTTTACTGTGATGAGGTCTATATTTCTTTCTGTAATGATTACAGAAAGACGGATTTAGAGGCGATTACTAGGTCGATATCGGAGAAAAACTTGAAACATTGTTGTCTACCGATTAGACCTCGGAAAACTGCTTATGTAATTTCCGGGGGTGATGAACTTTGCCTAAGAGTTATGGTATTGATGGTCACTTCCATTTCTTTGTGAACTTACTAGGTTCCAACAATACAGTCTTATCAATAAATGTAATGATAAGAACGATGTTTTAATTGATAACAACAATCAATTGGCTTGTTGTCTACGTTTTCTGCATTCTTATTTATTATTCCCGTCTAACAGAAGGCTCGACAAGTACAATGTCCGCAACGAGTTTCTTTCGGAAGTCAACAATAAATCACCATTCCATGAGCAAAAAGAGAAACGACTGTGCAAACTTAAGTGAGCTGCCGACATTAAATCAACCCGAAAAAGAAAAGCAAAAGAAGAAATTATGACGATATTTGAAAAGGCTAATGACATGAGTAGCTCTGACGTTTGCTCATCCTTTAGAGTCATCCGAACTTTTTGGTCCTCTCTAACAGTTTTCAATCAAGCATGGTGAGAGTCATCGAATACTCTTCAAGATAAACATTGATTACTCTTGTCTACATTGATTACTCCAATGTAGCGGGGACTCGCCTCCGTCCAAAAGACAAACATGTAAACACAACGTGGGGAAACGAGAAAAGAAATGAAGGCGTGAAGGGTGAGACACATGCATGGGCAACGGCAACGACCGAGTTCGTACGTTCAAACGTGGGCTGATCATCGGCATCTCAGTTCAAGAAAAGCGCCCGTCTTCGTCTTAACCTTTTGATACGGCTCGACGGCTGATCTAAATCTCCTAGTCTGATCTGATCTTGACCGTGTCGTCAAGAGAATCTCTCCACCGACCAGGTTGACGCACAACTCAGTCCCCAAAGATGACTCTTACCTCTGAATTGAACCTCCAACCACAAACAGGAAATCAGATATAGCATTGAAGGCTAGAGTTTGGAGCCTTTTATGGGGTGCTTGTGGCGGCTCGAATTGGCAACGGTGAGAGTGGGACATAAAGGAAGGGAGAGCATTTTCTTTGAAGCTTTGGTATGATGAACAGATTCCTTTTCTTTTCTTAGGAACACATACAATATTCGTCACTACAAAAAGGATATCGGTAACCCCCATTAACTACATCATTTATGAATTTCATAGTAATAGAAATACATGTCCTGCTGAAATAGAATTTGTGACTTGCTATTCTCTTGCCTAGTATGCAAAGATTTACCTCCGCAGAAAGGATAATTTTGAATATCATAATAGTGGATATAGTCATGATTCCATGAGCTAGGTCTACTTACTTTTTCTTTTCTTCTTTGACTTCTAATTTTTAGCATTGATTTGATTGGCATAATGGAAAATAGAAATATTTGGCAATTCAAGAGAATGGACTAACCGGAAAGGTACAACTTGTAGAGCCAGCATGGGGTGTAGAAGGTTTTGATCCTTTTGTTCTGAGAGTGGGTTGGCTAAATGGATTTTGGATCGGTGGGTTGGCAAAAGATGAAAAGAGAGAAGGATTAGAAAATGTCACGCCCCAATCCCGAGTTCGCGACAGTCCCGAAGACGGTCCTCACCGGTCAACAAAACATTCGATAATCCCAAGTGTTATCGGTGGTCAAATGAACATACTCTCAATAAAATTTAATACATAAAGAAATGCAGCGGAATTTATTAAATAAAACCCCGATCAAATCTTGAGGTAATTTGTTTATTACATTAACTCCAATAAACTAGTCAAATATCTAAAAAAATCTAAAAGGTCAACTTTATTTATTGATAACAAACTAAAAGATAATTCGGAAAAACAACAATTTCCTCATAACTAAAGTCCTAATCAAACATAATTCAAATAAATTATTATCATCTGACTGCGCCTCCTGCATCACCTGATCCTCAAGGAGGAGCTGCAATATTAGGACCTGTGCAAATAATTTTAAGATGAGATAACTCATCGAGTTTGCTCCCTACTTCTTAATTAGGTGGATATTCACTCTAGGGTCCCTATCCTGACAATGAATTTAGTTCTCACGTCTCACAATTTGTGATCTTGTCAAGTCTCTAACCCCTCATAATAGATTATTCTCCAAATAAATCAATTTAATTGACACAATATCAATTTCTAAGCAAATCCAACGTAAAGTCAATTATAATCAACACCAAGAATCAAATAAATAAATTCCATTATTAAAGCAATCAATATCCATTTGCAGTTAATAGATCATTCTCAATCAATTGAACAATCAATCATATTGACTAAACATCCACAAATAAAACATAAGCAATTTGAGATAATTTCTCAAAATATCCGATATCGACTGCCTGAACCTACCAATTAAGGATTCATCCGGGTCCTTATATCGAATCCAGTATGTTCGATTCGATCAACTACGGGTGACATCACCTTAATTGGCAGCCACTTAGCCAATCACGCAATTTCTGAAATTTATTCCAGAATATTGCGAATTTCCTAAATTATGTAACTTAATCCCTAAATTAAGCAAAAACGGAGTAAATAATCGTAGTTACTCGAATGTCAAACCAATCCCACACTAATAATGATTCGGCACCATCGCAACCAACGTTTCACACATTTTTCTCTAAACAACCAAATTTACACTTTTGCCCTCAAATTTCTAAATTACATTTTTGCCCCTAAAACCATAATTATGCTATAATAAGACAAAATCAATATCTCACCCCCCAAAATATTCCAAATTTCCAATTTTTCTACTATATGCTAATTAAACAATTTTAAGAAACTAATTAAATTGACCATTGTTCTCTCAGCCTACCGGATTTATCAATTTACTCTTAAATCCCTAACTTCGGCCTAATTGGATCAAAATTAGTAAATTGTCTCTAATTCCTCAAACTTACAAACTTGCACCTCAATAACCAATAACCCACGTATCTAAACTTATTAATTTTCCAATTGATCCTTCAACTAACCAATTTCACAAGTCTATCCTTAAATAACCAAAATAACGAAATCACCCCTATTTGAATGAAAGTCTCTAAATAAGCTCTAATTTCCAAATTAACCAACAACCAAGTCCAATCACCCAAAAATTATACTACTAGGGCAATTAACCGCCCTAATTAGGAGTTAAGGAGCAAACTCACCTAATTCCAAGCTTTTTATCCAATTAAACGGCGACGACGGCTCCTCCGGCGAGGGTCTGATGCTAATCGAACTGCTGACGAGTGGGCCAAGCTTTCGGATTGGGCTGAGCTAGTTGGGCTGAGCTAGTTGGGCCAAGGCCCACAATGGCCTATTCGGCCCACAGAAGCTACCTACAGCTTCAAGCTCCTGCTCGTTGGTTCTGTAAGCTAAGGGAAGGCACAGCGAGCTGCGGGTTTCTCCTCCAATGAGCTGAGGCGTGAGCTGAGGGAACGGCGTCTGAGGTCGCCAAGGTGGCGTCAAGGGCGTAAGGTGGCTGATGGCGCGTCGGTGGCGACGATTTGGGCCACGGCGATTCTCGAGTTCACGAAACTCGACCCGAGTAAAACCAACGATCCGAGGGAAAATCGAGGTCATCGGCGTGAAATCAAGGACGGCGAGTCGTTGGGCACAACTCAGGGAACCCTCGATAAACTTCTCGAGTGACGGCTGCAGCTGGAGTAGCCTAGATGGTCGGCGGCGACGGCGAGCAGGGTCTCCGTTCCAGAACAGGGGAGATGCGCGTCGAGTTCTGTCCAGAGCTCCCGAGTAACAACGACGACGCGAGTCACGACGATTTGAGGCGACGTCTCCCGAACTGAGCTGCTGGGGCGAGCCATGGACAAAACAATGAGGAAGTCGCAAGGAAGATGATGAACAGTGACCTAAAAAGACATGTCTTCAGCCGAGGGAAAGAAGCAAAAAGGGAAGAGAAATAGAGATGAGTTGGCGTGAGGAGGCATCTCAGGTGGGTCCCCTCCGTGCGTACGTGCGCCAGAGAGAGAGAGAGAAATAGAAAAGAAAGAAAAATAATGGGAGAGAGAAGAAGTCGGCAGAGAGGGATAGAAGGAGAGATAAATGTCAGAAAAAAAATGGGGTTGTTACAGAAAACTAGGCTCAACATGAGCTTAGTCCGTGAGTTTGAGCTAACAAGCCCATAATCGAGTTGGAGCTCGATCGGGCTTGGTAATTAGGGCCCAAGTCCAAGCCCCATGTTCGGGTCAGGCCCGAACCGAACCCTGTTTAAAGCCCGACCCTGTTTTTTACAATATGTAATATTTAATTAATTAAAATAATTAAAAAAATATGAAAAGTAAAAAAGTAAATATGAATTGTACAATGATCAGTAAATTTTAAGGTGCTGCACGAATTTTGTCCCTCTCTCTATCGAGGAGCCACATCAGTTAGAGAGCCGTTGACCACGGAACATTGCGGCATTGTCTTGCTTCGATTAAGCTTCCCACTTGATTGATTTGAATTTTGATCTTGACATTGTTGTTTGTGCTTCACACTTGGGATGACGAACGTAGGTTGCTCGGGCACGGGGAGGGTAACGGAATCTGCACTACTAAGCATAAGAACAACTATATCCATAGCAGGTCGGGCTTCTTTGTCATTCTGAACGCAAAGCAAGCCAATATGGATACATCGGATCACGTCGTTTGGAGAGATAGATTCACTCAGTGTCGGATCCACAATTTCCAATGGTACTCCGGTTCGCCAGTGTTCCCAAACCTAGAACATGAGTTGGTACTGTCATTAATTTGCAAAAAATGAATGACATTGCAAGATCAAATTGTACTCACATAATCAAGAAGGCCCGTATCGTGATCTGATACAAAAGAGTACTGATTCTTGTTGCCGGTTATGATCTCTAGCATGAGCACACCAAAGCTGAACACATCGGACTTTACTGAAAATTCTCCATACATTGCATATTCCGGAGACATGTAGCCACTGCAAAGCAGTTCAAAGACGATGGCATAATTGTGATTCTCGTGAATGAGCATATTTTGCTTAAGGATCAAGACGTTAAGGCACAACATACTCTATGCACAAGAAAATCTAATTAAAGGCCAAATCTTTCAGCATACTTAGTGCAAATTACCTGGTCGGGTGTTTTTACTATGAACCAAAGTAATATGGATATGAACTTACTAAGTCCCGACAATTCTGTTTGTACTTCCTTGAGTCTGCTCAGCACAAAAAATCCTAGCCATACCAAAGTCTGAGATTTTTGGATTCATTTCTTCGTCTAGCAGAATGTTACCAGCTTTCAGATCACGATGGATGATTCGGAGCCGAGAATCTTCATGAAGATAAAGAAGACCGCGTGCCACCCCAATCATGATCTTGTGGCGGGTTGACCAATCCAACTGTATGCTTTGCCGAGGGTCTGTGTTGGCCAGATTAATTGAATGTTTGAGTCAGAAGAAGCTCTACTTCATATCCGAAAGTAATCGACAAGTGGTCACATGCAATTTTTCTTTTGAAATAATCGCCAACTTGTATGAAGAATTTCCCAAGACATAACTAACAAACTTTTGCTCATACCTTGTACGTATTTGAAGTTGGTAAAAAGGTTGGGAAATAAAGAACTAAACTGAGTGGATAGGAATCATTTTAAAAGAAGATGAAGAGCGAGGCACGAACCGAAGAGCAACTGGTCTAGGCTTCCATTGGACACGTATTCGTAGACCAGTATCGTTTCTTCTCTTTCCATGGCAAATCCTAATAGCCTCACAAGGTTTCTGTGCTGAAGCTTGGCTACCAATTCGACTTCATTTTTGAATTCCTGCACGCCTTGTTTCGAGCTTTGAGACAACCTTTTCGCTGCAATTTTTCTCCCACAAGGAAGGGTACCCTACAAAATGCAAGATAAGAATGAAAATATCAAGACAGAACATGGAAGAGATTGTCTCTCCAGGTAGTGCGTTACGTCATATCTCTATGTAAAACTTCTTACCATGTAAACTGGACCGAACCCGCCTTCCCCTAATTTGTTTTGATTCGAGAAGTAAGCTGTGGCGGCTTCAATTGCACGCACATCAAATTGCAGGGAATGTAATTCCGAAATTTCGCTCCCTGCTTTAGTCGTAAGCCATCAACTTTTCATTTCGAATAAACCCCGAGTGAAAGGACTAATGCAAGAGGCGTAGATCTATGACATTTCTTACCATTAGGATCTTCTTCGACATAGTTTCTCTTCTTCTTTTTATTTCTGAGGGTAAAGCAGAGCACAACGGAAAGTAGCACGACTGCCGAAGTTGCAAAAGATATCCCGAACACTAATCTTGATGAAGGCCTTTTCTTATTGACTGTATTTCATTATTTGAAGGCTTCATTAGTATAGTAGCATCTATTAAACAGGAAAGAGAAACGCGCTATAATTAGTAAGGAAAAAAAAAAGTTGAGTTCATTACCTTTAGAGACGTTTTCGTAGAACGTGTACATCTCGTATCTGACGAAGCAACTTGGAAGCAAGACCCTGCCCCCAATTTTCCCAGTTTGGATTGTCAGCAGATTCAAAGTTGCGTTCTGCAGGCAATCCTCGCAGTGAGCCACCGAGATATCGGGCCTGCACTGGACAAATGTATAGAGAGGACTGCCCCTTGGTTGGAAGTAAGCCTCTTTGTAAGCATACTTCTCATCGAGTCGTCCAGCAGCCAGAGTTACCAACTGTTCCATTGTTTTGCTCAGCAGTTTCAAGAACTCGGCCGCCTCTTTCACGTTCTCCCCATTATACTCGTACAGAAGAGGTGCTTTGTCCGTGGCTGAAAAGAAGTTCCGGTCCGAATACCGCAACATGCACTCATCGAACCAGAGGATGGACACTTTGTCCATTGGACAAATCTCTTTGATCCTGACGCTACCATTTGTCACACATTCCATGCACACATCCTTGGTCACATCTCCCCTGCACAGGAAGCTGCCGTACACGGCGTTGGCGTCGCTTGGCGTCCCTTTGCTCGTGTTGAAGAATCCGTTGCTCGAGTTGGCATGAGAGGAAAGGGACTGGAGGAGAAGGTTGAGGTTGGCCTCGTAGGAGCTATTCGGACTGAAAGTGCTTGAATTTGAGCAGTAATGCCTGCTGATAGTAATGGTTGATTCGGTTTTGAGGATGAGAAATCTAAGCATAAAGATGAGGATCGCAAAGAGTTTTGTCATGCTTTTCTGGGACTTGCTGAATGTGAAAGTTCTTTCCCTTTCATTTCAGCACTATTAAGGGGAATCAAGAATGGAAGTCAACCCAGGATACTGTGGGCGGTCAAGATTAATGGTCTCCGATATATTATTTCTTTTATTATCTTACACGGTTTTGGTTTGTAGTGGACTTAGATAACTTGGACATTCTCTCTTGAGTATGACCATGTTGGAAGTTTCCATGAAAACGCTAACATTAAAATTGGATGGTGGGATTATTTTTATTGTTATGCAAAGTGCATTGGCTCTAATCACCAAAATTAAAAGTATAAGAAGTCACTTGCTGGAAATGCTCAAGTATAGGATAAATTAGGTCTTGTACCAACAGGCATCTTTTAAGATCAGCTCTAATTTCACACATATCTAGGTTCCGCATGTTCCTCAAAAAAATTAATATTTTTGGAAATTATTTTCCAAAAATATGACAATATTCCAGTACAAGTATGAAATATGAAAATGTATCTCGTATGGAAATATTATTGAGGTGCCCAACAATAGACCAACCACCAAATAGAATGGCCGATTGAAGGCGATTTATACCGATAGGGTGTGCTCCGGGGAAGGGGAACCCATTGGGGAGTCTCATTTGAAACCCTTGTTCTTAGTGAGCTAACCCCACTGGAGTAGAAATATTAGGATTCAACATAGAAACACAACGAAATAGAGAATAAAGCGAGAAAGAGAAATCGAGACACGATATTTTATTATGATTTATCGTGAAACTAGGACTACATCCAATAGAAGATTCCACTATAATTATCGCATCACACATTTATGTTACATTACTCAATCATAATATAAAGAGACTATATAGACTCGATAGTTATTCATCGCCCCAAGCCTAAATTATCAATAGAATACAAGCTTAAATTATTATAACTTTCGGACGTCGCAAGGGCGCTGCCACCTTCTCTCTCTCTCGCGCATGCTTAGTTTATATCCGACTGACCCCGCGGGGACAGATTCGAGTAAACTACGTACGAGGTCGACTTTACTGGCCAAGAAAGAGGAAATTGAGAATATATGGACCAGAACTTGAATATTCGGTCGCAGCTTCCGAAAGAGCAGTTAGAAACGTGTTGCACGGATTTCTTCATAGTTCATATGCATGGACGACTAGCGGTTCATATGTTATTCAACTAAAGTTGAATTGGAATTACACCTTAAAAGGAAACGATTTGTCAGAATGCATTAGTTGGTATTGTTTGTAATAGTCTATAGCCGTGAGTATATTCCTCCCGGCACGCCTTCTTTGACATCACTTTCCTCCAGCACACTGGCATATATTTCACTTAAATTGAAAAGATGGGGGGACCAATTTGCACGCATAACAGGATTGAATCAACGGTTTGACGTGAATGAGCCCATCGAGTCTTCGAGAAACGCCCCCCTCGAACAACTTACTTTTAAGATGGTATTAAGAAGATGCATCATGCTAGACTAGACCAATCTAAAAGTCATGACATCATAATAAAATATATGGTAAAGGGACATGAACATTGCATTCGGAAAGTGCAAATTTCGTGTATTGAGGAAAGAATTGGCTCTCATTCGGAAGAAGGCCAGATAAGCAAGTAGGGTTACCTCCTTAAGAAGGGCATGGATCATCGGGAATGGATTAGTTTTCTTCGATTGGGAACTAACAAAATTTTGGCTCGCAGATCATGCGTTGACAATTCTAGTAGCCTTTCTTGGACCCCATTTAGTTGACTTTAGCCGTCATGAAAATCTTCGTCTAACCGGGAAAAAAAATATTAAATTCGATGTCACTTCTCAAATGGAAATTAGGAACTAGTAGACAATATAATAATCTTGAAATTCAGAGCCATCAGCTTTTGATGGTCGTCTTCAAAAACATATGGCACGCGTATGGATTCGCTTGATCCACCAGCCTCCTTCTGGCGGCCACAAATTTGCATTGTCCATTATTGAACCAGTAAGAACTTGAAAAGTATTTTGGGCTAGGGAAACTCCTCGTGCCTTCAAAATGTTCGTTTGAAACTTACGAAAAATTATATTAAAAAATCGATTTTAAAATTTTTCCTTTCCTCTCTCTCTCTCTCCCTCTCCCTCTCTCTTGTTCAACATTGCTTGGTCGCTGGTCACAAGTCTTGCTAGGCCTTGGCAAGTTCCCAACTTGCCACCAAAGGCTATTAACTTGCCACTCCAAGAGAAGCTTTGAGCTCGCATTTAGAGGTTGTGAGCTCATTGCCACAAGCCGCTGACTTGCCAGGCTCGTGCTAGAGGCCAAGGCTGTGATATTTAAAAATGAAGAAAGAAGATGAAAACTGCTTTCCACTTTCTAAAAAACGGAAAATATTTTCTCCACTTTTAAAAATATTTTTTCCATCATTGAAAAATATTTTCCTTAACTATTTCATTTTTCATTAAATGAACACTGAAAAATAAAAATAAAAATTCTTGGAAGTTATTTTTTGTGAAAAGAATGGATCCCTATTATGCTTTTCCCAATTTAATCATAAACTTTTTAGTTTTAGTAATTGAGTTCTAATATTTTCACATTTTTCAAATTAAGTCTATTCAACTAATTTAGATCAAAATTCATTGACATTGATGACATCTGTCATACATGGATCGGCCAACATTCATATGGATAATTTTTTATATAAATTTTTTTATTAATAAATATTTTTCTTTTTTCTCTTTTTTATTTATTTAATTTCCTTTGATGTTGAGGGTTATTGGCGACCTTCACTGGCCGCATGGGCCTAGCCAGCAGTTGGTGGGGCCATGAAGGCCCTAGGGGAGGCTATCGCTTCCTCACTAGTCATGAGCGAGGGCCTTTCCAGACCCCATGGCCACGGGCAAGGCTGCCCCAACTGCCACAAGCGAAGGCCTCACAAAGGCCCTCCCCCGTAACGAACAAGGCTGCAATGGCTCTGCCAGTTGTGGGTGACGCGAGTGAAGCTGAGAGGTTATGAATGACCCTCACCGACAAAATGGGGAAAAAGATAAAAGGAAATTAAAATTGAAACAATTAAAAATTGTTCACATCATAACAACTCTACCATGTTGGATGGACAATGTCCGTGTTAGGCTCTAGTCACAAAATATGAAATGGTTTATGACTCACTCCAAAATTGAAATGTTTACGACTGAATTGGCAAAAGTGCAATAGACTTAAGACATATTGAATTATACTCTCTCTAAGCCTATAGAGGTCAATGCATGAAGTTTAGTTTATAACTAACAAGAAAATGGTCGTTCTGATGTGTAATTTTCTTTTGAAACTACTTACATCTCTCAACTAGTTTCTACTTATACTGTTATACAAATCATATGTTAATATATATTTAAACGGAACTATCCTAACATTAATTAAGACCAAGAAGGTAAAAAGCAAAATAATAAAAATATCGCATATTTCTAGCTGATTTAGATAATGGATTGAAATGAAGATATATTTCAAAATTTGGACAATATTATAATTATGAAAGCTTATTATTAGTACCAAAGGATGATGTTGAAAATTTATAAATAGTTGAAGAACTATATTGAACAAATTGAAAGTTGAATGACTAATTTGAACATTTAAGAATAATTCAAATACCACATTAGACATTTTATCCCACCTTTTTCGTAAGTGTTAAATGCAATTCTGCTTGGTTATTAAGGATTAAAAAGAAAGAGCCGAGCAGAGAAGAATGGGAACATTTTAAAGAAGATAAGAGCAAGGCAATTCGAATAGCAAGTGGTCGAAGCTTCCATTAGGCACGTAGTTCTAAACTAGTGACATCTCTTTTCTCTTTCCAAGAAAAACCCTAAAAGCTCGACCCAGTTCCATGTTGAAGCTTGGCTATTAGTTGAACATTTTTGAATTCTTGAACGCCTTGTCTGGAGCTTCAAGATGGCCTCTTCGCCGCAATTTCGTCCACCAATTGTTCCTTATCGGAGTATCTAATTCATTTGCAGAAATTCTGAGTCGATGTTAATGGCGATCTTGGTTTATAACTCTAATTTGGATCTAGGACTACTTCCCACAAGGTCGATTATCGCGAGTGCATTTCGTTTCTAGTGTATTCTTATAATATTATATAATTTGAAAATGCAGTTAACAAAAAATAACTCATAGATTATTACAAGACAAACAAAATGACGTCAACCATGTTCCAAACAAAGGTCCCACGCACCCACATGCGAGTGAAACACAAAGATTGGGCTCTCTGGCCCTTCGAATTGGCCAGGTTGGTTCAAAGAACCGGTCAGACTGCTGATTATGGGCCAACGGCCCAGTTTAGTCCAAACGCTAGTTTGACCGATCAAACTGGTCCAACTGGAGTCAACGGTCAATAACGATCAATGGTCAAGGAATCGGGTCAATGGTTGGATGGGTCAGGTCAATTGACCCAACTGCCATGTGGCTGACATCAGCCTCGCCTCTCGTGGATGGGTATGGGCGTGTGCCATGCACATGCCGACACATGGAGGCGAGGCCGCCGCTTATGGCTGCCAATCAATCTTTTTGTCATGTCGAGATCCACAAACCTATGCAATCAAAAACTATTTCCATTGGACCAAAAATCAAGAAATAGCCCTGAAGCGTACGATCGGTGTCGGGTTCCATACTCGAGCAATCGATAACGCTGGTTCACGATTTTCAATTACGTTTTTGTGAAAAAAAAAAAAAAGAGCAAACAACAGGTGAGACTCATCACAACAACGATCCTCAATACATTCCATGACCAAATCCTTTGGTAACTGCCATGGAAAATGGGCTGGATTGGCCCATTGATGGGCCTAAGCCCATATGGGCAGCCCAAAAATAAAACAACCCAAGAACAAATAATCCATCACTAATGGTGGAGGCCTCCGTTAGGCATGCAGCTGTAGACTAATATTGTTTCTTCTCGTTAGATGGAATAATAAGCTCGATAGCTTATATATTGAAGGCTTCGCTATTTATTCAACTTTGTCATGGAATTATGGTACGCCTGTTTTGGAGCTTCGAGATAGTCTCTTCCTGCAATGGTTTTTCGACAAGGAAGTCTGCCATTCAACAGAGAGCAGATATAAGAACAAACATTGTCAGGACAATGAGAGCAACCTTGATAGATCTGTATCTTGAAAGGCAACATTAACAGCACATTGTTGTTCTGTTTTGGAGTACCTAATCCATTTGCAGAAATTCGGAGTTGATGTTAAGGGTGATCGAGGAGCATACTATATGTAACGCCCCGGCGTTACCCACAGTATGGATATTGTCCGCTTTGGGCCCACTGGCTCTCACGGTTTTGTTCTTCTCGGTCTATCCGAGAAAACGCGTCCACACTGTTAAGGGACCCACAACTTTATAAGCTGGCCCAAGACTCCCCCCTAGGCGATGTGGGACAAGGATATCACACTATAATTTAGGTTGGTAATTTTACATATGAGTGTGTAAATATGAAGAGTTAGTAAGCTATGTAGTTAAAAACTGATATGTTAGCACAAGTTTGCATTTTTAAACTGTCAGGTCAAAGTGATAGTTTCTCCAAAACGCATAATTAATTTCCAAAAATATGCGTCAAAAAAAGGTTATCGATCAGTTGTTTTATCGATAGGATGTAGCACTTACCAACACTTGATTTAATTTACTAGTTCAAAATGAAAATATCCTTATTTTGAGCACGCAGCAATGGGATTTTGCTCTTACAAGAGCTATCCTTTCTATTATCCTGAAAATAAAGGAAGATAAACCATAACGAGCCAAAGATGTTTGTGCCATCTAAATAGTTCCTGTTACTCTCAGAAAGAGAACGGACTTCCGCATGCTTTGTAATTTGGAGCATAAAATCTTGTTCCCCGCCAAAGAGAGCATGCATACTTCGTATAATACTTGGTTTCGACGTACATTGATCAATGGATCTTGAGTGTACTCCATGATCTTTTCCCTTTGTTTATCAAAGAGCCAAATCGATAAGACCGCAGCTAATCACTGCATTGCAGCATTATCTTGCTGCTATTGAGCATCTCACTGGATTGATCCGAGTTTCGATCCTGAGATAATTGTTCGTGCTTCACACTTGGGAAGAAGCATGCAGGTTGCTCGGGCAAGGGGAGGCTAACGGAATCGTTCCTACTAAGCATAAGAACAACTGAATCTATCGCAGGTCGGGCTTCATTGTCGTTTTGAACACAGACCAAGCCAATCTGAATACATCTGATCACTTTGTGTGCTGGGTAAGAATCACTCAGTGTTGGATCCACAATTTGCGCCAATGCTCCAACTCTCCAGTGTTCCCAAACCTAGAAGTTACGTTTGCACTGTCAGTGGTTTACCAAAAATAGAATGAACTTGCAGGATCAATTGTACTCACAAAATCTAGAAGGCCATCATAGTGATCTGATACATAAGAATACTGATTCTTCTTGCCAGTTATGATCTCTAGCATCAGCACGCCAAAGCTGAACATATCGGGTTTTACTGAAAACTGTCCATACATGGCGTATTCAGGAGACATGTAGCCACTACGAATCAGTTCAAAGAGGAAGACAGTCATGATTCTCGTGAATAAGCATAGTTTGCTTTAAGATGTTAAGGCACAATACACTCTATGCATTAGAAAATCCAATTAATGACCGAATCTGTTAGCATAATTATTGCAAATTATCTAGTGGGTCGTTCGTACAATCAACTGAAGTATTATAATTGTGAACTTACAAAGTTCCGACGATTCTGTTTGTTGTTCCTTGAGTTTGCTCAGCACCAACGATCCTAGCCATGCTGAAGTCTGAGATTTTTGGGTTCATATTGTCATCGAGCAGAATGTTACCAGCTTTGAGGTCACGATGGATAATTCGGAGCCGAGAATCTTCATGAAGGTAAAGAAGGCCGCGCGCCACCCCAACCATGATCTTGTGGCGTGCTGACCAATCCAACTTTATCCTTTGCTGGGGGCCTGGGTTTTCCATAATATGTAATTTTGAGAGTTAGAAGAATCTCTACTTCATGTCTGAATCTAATTGACAAGTGGTCATCGTCACATGTAATTTTTTTCTTTTGAAACTGCCATTAACTCGTATGCCCTCAACCTTGGACATATTTCCAGATGATGACTAGGATTAGAAAGAAGGGAGCTAAACTGAGTGGAACGGAATTATTTTCAGAGAAGATGAAGAGAGAGGCACCAACCGAAGAGCAACTGATCGAGGCTTCCATTAGGCACGTATTCGTATACTAGTATCGTTTCTTCTCTTTCCTTGGCAAACCCTAATAGCCTCACTAGGTTTCTGTGCTGAAGCATGGCTATCAATTCGACTTCGTTTCTGAATTCCTCCATGCCTTGTTTTGAGCCTTGAGACAACCTTTTTGCTGCAATTTTTTTCCCACAAGGAAGTGTACCCTACAAAGAAAAAATACAGAATATAATTGAAAGGGGAAATTATTGAAAAAGTCCTAACCTTTTGCAACTTTGCCAATTCAATCCTAAAACTTTTGCGACTTTGTCGATTCAGTCCTAAACCTTTTTTTTTTGCCAATTCAGTCCTAAACCTTTTGAAATATTTCCAATTCGACCTTGGAAATTTCAAGATTTAGGGACTAAATTGACAAAATTTCAAAAGGTTTAGGACTGAATTGGCAAAAAAAAAAGGTTTAGGACTGAAGTGGCAAAATTACAAAAGGTTTATGACTTTTTCGACAATTGTCCCTAATTGAAAATGTCATGTTAATACAGAACATGAGTAGAGAATATATCTCTAAGTTATATCTCGATGTTGAAGCTTCTCACCCTATAAACTGGACCGAACCCGCCTTCTCCTAATTTGTTGTGAATCGAGAAGTAATCCGTAGCGGCTTCAATTGTGCACGCATCAAATTGCAGGGAATGTAGTTCTGAAATTTGGCTTTCCACTGTGTAGCAGTAAGCCGTTAACTTTTGATTCGAGTAAAGTGTAAACGAATGGAATGATTCAAGCAGTGTACATCTAAGAAAGTTATCTTAGGAAAATTGCACTGAAAGTCCTAGCTTTAGGTACAAAAGGCCTTTGAATCCGAAACATTTCAATTGGTTCAATCAACCTCTAAACCTTCCTCCAAAAGTGCAATCAAGTCATATCTATGAATAATGCCTAAAATTAGCTATCTGATACTCAAAAAGTGCTTATGCAGCACCTTTAAACTGGACTTTTGAACATGATTTAGGACTTAGTTATATTCTCTAATTAAAAATAACGATTTAATTGGAACAATTAAAAAGTTTAAGACTTGATTGCACTTTCTAATAAAGGTTTAAGACTTAATTGAAAGAATTGAAAGGTTTCGGAATTACTTGCACTCCATACATAAAATTTAGGACTTATGGTGCCATTTTCCCCATTTCTCACCAATCGGATCTTCTCTGACATTGTTTCTCTTACTCCTTTCTCTTTTGAGGGTAAACCAAAGCACGGCGCAAAGTAGCACGACCGCCGAAATTGGAGGAGTGATGGTGATAACCAATATCGACGAAGAATGCCTTTTGCTTGTTTCTGTAATTTAATTAGTTGAAGGCTTCATTAGTATAATTGCATTAGGCAACTAAATATTTCACGTGCAACCATACGTGGAGAATCAGGAAAGTGAAACGTGTAAAAACTAGTAAAATAATAAGGTTGAGTTCATTACCTTTATAGATCGGGTATTCTTCGAACCTGACTAAGCAACTCGGAAGCATGACTCTGCCGCCGATTTTATCTGTTGAAATTGTCAGGAGATTCGAAGCCGCATTCTGCAGGCAATCCTTGCAAATAGTAGGCAAGATATTAGGCGTGCACTGGACCAATGTATATAGGAGAGTCTTTATTTGCGGTTTGTAAGCATACTTATGAGGTTTTCCAGCGGCCCGAGTTATCAACTTGTCCATTGTTTTGCTCAATAGCTTCCTGAACTCGTCGGGCCGTGGCACATTCTCCTTATTATATTCGTACAGAAGAGGCGCTTTGTCTGTGGTTGAAAAGTAGTTTCGGTCCGAATAGCGCAACATGCACTTGTCGAACCAGAGGATGGTCTCTTTGGCCATAGGACACTGCGTTTTTATGCTGACACTAGCATCTTTCACACATGCCCTGCAATCAATCTTGGGCACATACCCCATGCATAGGAAGCTGCCGTACACGGCATCCGCGTCACTTGGCTTCCCTTGGCTCGTGTTGAAGAATCCATGGCTAGAGTTGGCGTGAGCCTTAAGGGACTCAAGAAGAAGGTTGAGGTTGGTCTCGTAGGCACTTTTTGGAGTGAAAGTGCTCGAATTCGAGCAGTTCCACTTGCAAAAAGTAGACTCGGATGCAAGGGTGAGAAGGCAAGTAGACGCGGATGCAAGGGTGAGAAGGCTAAACTTGAAGATGAGGACTGCAAGAAGCTTTGTCATATTTTTTGTTGGGGACTTGACCGAAAGAGGCAGTTCCCTGACAATGAATCTTGATATATAGACAAGAATCGGAAAGATCGGGATTGGAGGGGAAGAAAGGATGGAAAATTATCAATCAACCATTCATAGGGGTCAAGAGTAATGATCTCCGATTTCTAAATTCTTTGGTTATTCTATACTTCAGGTTTCCAGTTGAGTCAGAAAATTTCGACGTTCTCTGTTATTTATAGCACGGTTCCTGGAAACGCTAACATAAAAATTGTCTGTTAAAAATGATTTCAATGCAGGGAAGTATTTTTCATATTTTGTAATAAGAAGAGAGCAATCTGCTTTTGTGATTGCGATCTGTTTCTGATAGGACTTGCTAACATACATAGGGGCTCACGTTCACGCGTGATGTGGTCTTCCAATGGGCTCTATGTTTACGCGTGACTCTTGACTTTTGGCTTATATTTTTTATGCTTGAAGTGTGATATTTTTCCACTAAACACAAATAATCCCCCCCCCCCCAAAAAAAGTCAAAATTACCTAGACTTCTATGCAATTTTCATAAATCGAATTTGAGTAAAATTCAAATGTGGCTAAAGCCCTTCAAATTAATTTGAGTAAAATCAAGAATAACTAACTCAACAATGCTTGTTTTATAATCCAGTCTCTTGCTTCCTTCGAAAAATATTTATATAATCATAAATTCATTTTTAGAAATTAGACTTATTGTACAAAAATTTTGAAAAGAAAATATTAATGTTATCTTAAAATTGAATCGTGGTTAATATTAGAAATGCTTGATTAAGCTCCTTTAATTTTTTTTATTGAAATAGTAAGATATGATTGAAGTTTTTCAGTGTATTGATTTTATTTATCTAGGTAATGCAAAAAAAAAAAATCAAGTTAAATTTCCTTTTATGCAAAAAAAAATGTCTTTACTAATGAGTTCATGTTGTAAACTTATATCAATCAACACTTCTATAAAATAAAACAAAATAAAAACGAAGAAGAAAAAAAGTTCATAGAGTATATTGCTGTTTGTGCATACTAAATTGGTAATTTCATTTTCACCTCAATGCAAATAATTAATAAATCTTCATTTGTTTTTTTTCATTATAGATGTCAATTATTGAAGCTACACCACATAGCACAATCAATTATGTTCATTGACATAGAATATATTCGTAATGTTTTGGTAATAATAGACTTTCTTTTTTTGTAACCAACATGTCTTTCCTCGAGTTAGAGACAATTGACCATAGTGTAGGCAAAACATATATGGAGAGATCTTTATTAGATTTTGTGCTCTTACAGACACAATTTAGAAAAATAGATCTTATCTTTTATGAATATTGAATTCTTGTTTGTGTCAAATATAATGGTCAAACTCGTCAGCTTAAATAACATAAGGAATACCTTAAAAAGATTTCCAGACTTAGAATATAGTTTGGTGTAGTATCTATCTGGAGTTTAGTCCAACGGGTTGTCGGGGCTTCAATGATAGAATTGACCTATAATGCAAAAATAATAATAATATATTCTTTATCCAATTATACTAATAAATCCCTCTGAAGGTTCAACGGACATTATTCCCTGACACTTCATATCAAATTTCCCAATTCAAGCAACAGTTTTAAAGGCACTTTAGAAAGGACGTACATAAAAAGCACAGAAGAAATTAGAAAAGTCATCTGGTTGGCTATTTTACCAATTCAATGTTGGTCTCTTTACGATGTTTCCAACATACTTAAATCTCCGAAAGTTCACTATATTGACCAACTTTACTTCGCGAGTGTGGTCACATAAGAATAATAAGACTTGGAGGACTAATTGGGATTGACTAGTAACAATGTATTTGACCACATTCTTGATTAGTGAACTCTTGTCAGATAAGGAAGACTCAGATTCTTCGGTGGTAAATTTGTCACGATCCTTTGACTGGGGGGGTTGAAGAAAAGACCAATTTACCAACGACATAGAAAAACATCCCTGCCTTTAATTGAGAGAGGATAATATAATATAATATAATAGGATAGAATAGAATAGCAAAAGTATTACCTATAAGCCACAATAATAGGATCGTGCAAATGCTGGGATCTCCTTTGAAACGTCAGTAGTGCCACGGCATAGCAGAATATAATAACAAAAATCTATCATATCGCGATCAATTTAGTCTTAAACTTTTCATTTTGATCAATTTAATTTTAAATATTTTGATAATTTGTCAATATAATCATTCCGCTAAATTGACCAGCAATTGCTGGCGTAAACGTCGATCCTCTTACAAGGCATGGCTAATGCCAATATTGACAAATTTTTTTTTTAAAAAAAATTTCTGAATCTTTCTTCGTTGAGCAGCGGATGCGAAACAAAATTTACTCTCCACTTTTTGCTTTTGCAGCCCACTTTCGTTTCTCTTTTTTATTCGTTCCCCACTTGCTCAGTTTTTTTCTCTTTTCCTTTCACGAACTTTTCTCTCAATTGTTGTCTCTTTTCTCTGCCCCTCCTGGCCGAATTCCCCCAGTCTCTCACGCTTTCTCTCTTTCTCCGCTTTCGACCCCTTCTCAGCTTTTTCCCTTCTCTGACTTTCATCCTCTCGTCTCTTTTTTTGTTCGTGAAAGACCCGTTCCCCTTTGACTCTCTTTTGCTCATGAGACGCTCTTTTGTTTTCTCCACACTCTCTTTCTTTTCTTTCACAGATCTTCCTTCCTCTCTATTTCATAGAGACCTAAGGATAAGAAATCGTAACCTCTTTATAATAAGATGTGAGGTGGTTCTGAAATTCGATTTCCAAGAGAGTATCTATCATTTTCCTAATTGTAATCCAATCACCAGCTGATCTCTAAGTGCTATTATCCGTTCACTAACCACCACCCTTATCTCTTCACGTGCACATCTTAATCTCTCGTTCAAAATCCCAACTAATGAGCCCAATCCATGATATTTAGGTATCAACAAGCACAAATCATATGCTACAAAAACAAGCGATCAGACAAAACAAATAAATATTATTAAATCTTTAAGGATATTAGAAAATTTTAGCAAAATAAAAGATTATAAAAATTATCTACGTCAATGCTGGCCATGTCATATAGGGTGGCGGGCATCCACATCAACAAATGGCCAAGCCGACTATATCAACAAATTATTGAAAAGTTTAAGATTCAATTGGTAAATATAAGCTGTCAATCTTGCCACCTTTGAGCATACGCCTTAAAAGACTCGATTCATGCTCTTCTCAGTGCATGACGGGTCATCTCAAGGGAGGGTGATGTTGAGGTTGTACTTATATTGCTACATGAAGATGCACGAAGATCACTGACAACTCCTCCGATGTTTCGATCTTATCACCTCGGCCATCATATACCACTGGTGCGCAAGTGCAGAAAGACTCTTTTTCAATTGGACGACCCATCTTGCGCATGTACAGTTTGACGTGGGTTTTGAGGATTTCTCTCTCATTGCCGAGCAAGGTGCTCTTGATTTTGGCCGCACCTAGAGCTCTAGATACGGGGCCTTAACTGGTTATCCAGGCTGCTTTCCTCTCGATGATGAAGCTCATCCCTCATCATCTCACTGGTTGACCGTGAATTTATGATATGAGTTCTTCATTCAAATTGAGTGTTTCGTTTATAAACATTAGGATTTATGATGTAATTTAGATTTGAAAAACAATCAAGCGTGCATAAGATTGTGATCCTGTAATTCTCCAATTTGATCAGTAAATCATTTGCAACTGTCTCTTCCCACATAGTAGGTATCGAAATTGGCAAAAAACCATATAAATTTCTAATGTTTTTCATCGTTCCTTGTTATTTATTGGGTCAGTTCCTCTTGATTGAATTGCTAGGCTCCAAAGTTTACTTATAATTTTACAACTAAACGAGTGTAAGAGGCCCTAAGGTAAAATTGCGATATTTTCAACCCTTGTAATGCTCTAAACTTTTCTTCCAACTTGGTGATTCTCTTGTTTTCCTCCTCTCTCCTACAGCCATTTCCGCATTTGTGAGATTTAGTTCTCCAAACCAATAATCTCTTGTTCTGAAAAGTTCGTCTCCCATGCCTTACTCGGCTCCTAATCAGCCTAAAATAGGTAACTCTCGAGTCAAATCTCATTTGATAATTCTCATTTATTTTTTAGGTGATTTCGCATTAATTTAATTGATAGATTTGATAGTTTCGTTATTATTTTCAAGTGTAAGAGTATAAGAGGCCCTCAGCCGTTTGGCAATATATCCAACCCTGGTGACCTGGTGATTCGCTTGCTTTCCTCCTCTATCATACAGCCATATCGGCAATTGTGGGATTAAATTCGGCAAATCTTAAATCTCTTGCTTGGAAATGGTGGCCTCTCGCACCTTACTTGACGCGTAATCAACCTAAAATAGGTAAAAGACGACTCAAATCTCATATGGTAAAGAAAACACGAAAGCCCATGCCAAGCATAATGCCACCTCTTGTTCCATATTTATGTTTAGGGTGCTTTTGCATTGATATTCGACAGTTTCCTTATTATTTTACAATAGGAAGAGAATAAGAGGGCCTCAACTGTTTGGCAATACTTCCAACCCTTGTAATGCCCCTTGGCTGATTCACTTGCTTTACTCCTCTCTCATGTGAGATTCAACTCCCTAAGCCTGAAATCTGTTGTTCGGAGAAGGTGGCCTCTCATGGCTTACTCGGCTCCTAATCAGCCTAAAATAGGTAATAGGCGACTCAAATCTCAATTAGCAAATAAGAAACGAGAGCCTGTACAAAGCATAGTTTCACCTCGCGAAAGGGCTATGTCCGCTTTCTTAGCAATGCATTTAAGTTCTTCAAGAATTTATCTCTAGAGTCTTGACAATGTGATGACTTCTACGAGGAACTGGTTTAAATTCTATAGAGAACTTATGGTTGATTTTCTTTTGTAAAACCTATTGCAGAGATGGATGCATGGACAAGAGAGAAGGAAAACAAGCGCAACTTCAAGCTACAAGAAAAGTTCAGGGCATGAAAATAATAGTTGAGGGCCTCTCACAACATGCCGAGCTTAAAGTAGCTACCCAAGTGTGGATGCAAGACTTATAAGAAGGGCTTATTGGAGCCAGCAATATCACATGCAGAGGGGTGAATAGGTGATTTAACAACAACAAAAAAAACTTGACAATTTAATGTGGAAGTAACATAATCAAGATGATTATATCAAACTTGAGTGGGGTTTGAGTCTAAATATTGACAGTGATATGATGAGATTCGCTAATGCGCAGAATTTTGTTGAAATAATGAATACGAGTTGAGAGATAGAAGAAGTTATATACAAATTTTATAGTAGTTCAACTTAGTGCAAACCTATATCCAATCATACTGGCTAGATTTCACTAGTTAATCAATAAAAATTACAAGAGTGAATGATAACACTTAGGTTTATGATAGGTTTTACTGTATAACATAGTCACCTTTTTAATACCCCTTAAGGATTATACTTTGTAGCACACATAAGACGAGTAAGTATGATCGAAGTTCTCTTCAATTTTGGAATTCTTGATCAGGATTTCTCTATATTTTTGGCGCTTTTATCTTCATTTATACTCCTTCACTTCCAATCTATTAGTTGGACAGTCTTGAGAGGATCATTCTCCACATAACCCGTTGGACAAATGCATAAAGAAGATTGAGTAGCCATTAGGAAATAATATCTGAATCTTCGTTGATTTGGTCACTCATATAAACAAATCTTGGTTTCATAAGTAAAGTTCTTCGGCTAAGGAAGGTAACTTGCCTTTGGAGTGATTGCCAATCAATCAAGATGTTCTGCCCAAAGAATTTCATTGCAAAACAATCTTTATAATTGAAGATCAATCTAGGCTTTCTATCTTGAAAATCCTAGTCAGATCACTAGCCGTAATGATATAACTACTGGAGTTTGTTTTTAAGCATACGTTGCCATAAGTAGATCTAGGAGTCTTTTGATATTCATCTTTAGCAATTTCATTGATTTTGACACTGGCGTTTGTCGCACATTCCTTGCACGCATCCATGGTGACATCTTCCCTGCACAGGAAGCTGCCGTAAACCACATCGGTGTCGCTTGGCTTCCCTAGCTCATGTTGGAGAATTCATCACTTGATTCGGCACGATAGGGAAGGGAATTGAGCAGAAGGTTGAGGTTGCCCTTGAAGCTGCTTTCTGGTGTGAAACTGCTCGGATTCGAGCAGTAATAGTAATGCTCGCTGACAGTAATGGTTGATTCGGTTTCAAGGGCGAGAAAGCTGAGCATGAAAATGAAGATTGCAAAAAGCTTCGTCACACTTCGTTTCGGGGACTTGGCTGAAAGTGACGGCTCTTCCCTTTCCTTTCTGCACCAGGGAGCGCAATGAATCTTGATATATAGTCAAGAATGAGAAAGATCAAGAAGACTTAAGTGAATAAGAAGACTGGAAAATGATTAGTCAACCCTAATGTTATAGGGAGTCAAGATTAACGGTCTCCACCATCTTTAGTTCGTCGGTGATTTATGCTTTGGGTATCTAGTCGAGCTAGGTAACTTCCACATTCTCTCCTAGGCCGTGTAGGACGATGATTACTTGAAACAGTGAGATGAAAATCGATAATGGGATTAGAAGTCTGTTGTTCAGGATATGCATTATGCCAAAATATTCTGCTAATTGGATCCAGATCGTCAGAAATGGATTAGCTTACATCAATGTGCCAATTAGTAAAGATATGGCTCGCGAAACATGCATACCCAAAAATTTGTTGCAGCAACTATTGTTTGAAGCTGCCAGCCAGCCAAATGGCTTTGGTCAGAGAAACGGAAGCTACCGATAGCGCCTTGGACATGATAGTGTTGGCTTTGAAGGGATAGTAATTTTCAATGTGTTTGTCCGCTCATGAATCATACGTTCGATCAATTGAGAGCGGAATATGGAAGGCTCGACTCGGTTTGCATCTCTCTCTCTAGAAGAGCTCTCTCTGCAACAGTGCAGTTTCCCCCCTTAACCCTACCAAAACCCTAGCCCCCCCCCCTCCGGCAACTCGCGCCGGCAACCTGAAATTTCCCCAACCCTTACACATACAAACCCCAAAACCCTCCCTTCTCTCCCCCATCTTCACCTATCTCTTCCAACATGGAAAACTCACTTCCCTCAAAACCTCACAAAAACTAAAACCCACACACCCCCCATTACATGACTAACCCCCATTCTCTCACCCGTAAATCCCAAAACAAAGTTCTCTCCTCTGCAAAATGGAAGATGAGGAAGCAGCTCGCCTAAACGCCTTGTGTAGAAGACTCGGTGGCCTATGGGAATCCCGACAACCAGTAGTAGTCGACGAAGCTATTTCTACAGAAAGAATACAAGAATGTAAGCTTTCTGTGGTAGGGCTGCTTCACAACAACCCAAAAATAAACTTTCAAGCTTTCCAAAGTACTATGCGTAAAGCTTGGAGAACTGAAAATGTAGAAATATCTTTGTTGTTACCGGGTATTTTTGAATTCAAATTCTGGTTTGCTTCTGAAAAAGCCAGGGTCTTAGAACAAGGCCCTTGGTCCTTCGCCAACCACCTCCTCCTCCTGAAAGACTGGATTCTTGATTTACCGCCTGCATGCTACAACTTCACTGAATGTGAATTCTGGGTTCAGATCCATGGCTTGCCCCTAGAGTGGATAGCTGAAAAGGTGATAATCAAGGTAGCAAGTGAGATTGGTAAAGTTACCTCCACTAAGATCGAAACCAGGGGTTATTCAGCTTGTAAATTAGGCAAAGCTAAGGTCGCAATCAACTTAAGCCAGCCCCTAATCCCCGGTGCCCTGTTTAGCAACAAAGACAAGAAGATCTGGCTAGACTTTAAGTTTGAGAGATTACCTCACTATTGTTACGTCTGTGGCAAATTAGGGCACTATGCCCAGTTCTGTGATACAAAGCCCTGCCCTGAGAACAATGTTGAAAAGCTGGAAAACCTCCCCTTTGGCTCGTGGATAAAGGCTGAGGCAAATGAAGTCAGCCCCTTCTGGAAAATCTTTTATGGAAAAAAATCAGAGGACCTTGTAGAGGAGGAAATAGTACCTGAGACACCAGTGGAATCAGGGCAAGTAGTAGTGTACAAGGAACCCACAGAGAAGGTTGATGAAGAACTTTCTACCCTTGTTGCCTTAAGAGGGAAGGCCATCCTCTTAGCTTCTAACAGAGCAAAATCAACCAAAGCAGCCTCCTATTTCCTCCCAGTCAACAGTTCCTGTGACACTAACAGCCAGTCAGAAGGTTTTCAACATTCTCACAAACAATCCATTTTTCTTAAGAAGGAGTCTAGCCCAAAGGCTCCTAGCCAAAATAAGAAAAAAAGATACTCCCCCTACAAGGCCCAAAACCCCAACTCCATTCCTTTTGATGATTCTCGGCTACTTGACACTCAGATAGTGTGTGTAGACGAAGTAAACTCTTGGGCTCAGGTGGCTAGCCCTTTCAAGCCACCAGGCTGCAAATGAGTATAATTTGCTGGAATTGTCAAGGGTTGGGCTCTCCCTTGACATTCCATGCTCTGAGAACCCTTGTGGTTCAAGAAAGACCCTTGATCGTTTGTTTATTAGAAACAAAAAACAAAGAAGAGGTACTCAAAAGAGTACAGCGAAGACTTAACTTTCAAAAGTCTTTTTTTGTCAATCCAATTGGTCGTGCTGGGGGCCTAGCCTTATTCTGGACAGAACAAGTAACAATCAATGTGGAATCCAGCTCTCGACATTTCATTGATGCTTCATGTGCCCTGAATGAAACTAGACAGCATATGAAAATCACAGTGGTTCATGCCCCAACCGATTTCAACCTCAGAAGACATACCTGGCAACAGATTCAGCAAGCCAGCCCATCAGTGAACACCCCTTGGCTCTGCCTTGGAGACTTTAATGAAATTCTGCACCACTGGGAAAAATCAAGCAAAAGAAGAGCAGATTTTTCCAAAATTAAAGCTTTCCAAGACTTCCTTGACTCTTGCAGCTTTATCGACTTGGAAAGCAAGGGGTGTGCCTTCACTTGGGCAAACAATAGGGATGGGGATGAACTAGTCAAGGAGAAATTAGATAGAGCTCTCTGCACCATTACCTGGAGATCCATCTTCCCAAATGCCTCTGTCCTCGCTCTACCAGCAATTGGCTCTGACCACAGCCCTTTCCTTCTCCTGCTTTCTCCAAAAAGCAAACAAAGGAGGAATTTATTCAAATATGAAGCCTTCTGGCTTGAAAATGAGCATTATGCTGAAACTATGAAAGAAGCATGGAAAACTACCTCTCTCATATCCTCACCACTGCACCTCAGACTCGCCTCAATAGACAACAACCTGTCTGCCTGGAGCAAGAAAAATTGCTCCAATGGGCACCAAAAGATCTCCAAACTGAAGGAAGATCTGCAAAAACTTACCAACTGCCCAAATCCTGCCAACCACAAATCTAGAGTTGAAAAAGTTAAAAAAGAGATTGAGAGGATGTGGAGACAGGAAGAAATGTATTGGGGCTTAAGGGCAAAAATTCGGTGGATGAAATGGGGTGACAAAAATACGAAGTTTTTCCATGCCACCACGCTGCAAAGACGGCAAAGAGACAGAATCTCTATGCTGAAAGATGAGGAAGAAAGTTGGGTTAGACACCCCGAGCAGCTGAAATGTCTGACCTTAAATTACTTCAAAAACCTGTACAAATCCTCAGAAAACATAATAATTAGCCCAGTTATTGCACAAATCCCCAAGGTCATCACTGATGAGATTAACTAGAAACTTACAACTGCAGTCTCTTTAGAAGAAGTGTTCACAGCTGTCTTTCAGTTGGGTGCCCTCAAAGCTCCTGGGCCAGATGGATTTAGTGGAAAATTTTTCTACACCCATTGGGAGGAAATCAAAATCGATGTTTTCAAGGAAGTCCAAAACTTCTTTCGAACAGGTCTTTTACACCATGAGCTAAACAAAACACTTATCACCCTAGTACCAAAAATCTCTGACCCTGAAAAGCTAGAACAGTTTAGACCAATCAGCCTTTGTAATTTCTCCTACAAAATCATTTCCAAAGTTCTAGCAAACAGACTCAAGCCATGGCTGCCTGAAGTAATTTCAGAGGAACAAAGTGCCTTTGTAAAATAGAGACAAATCCAAAACAACATCTTCATAGTACAAGAGCTACTACATCAGATTCGAACAAGGAAAAGAAGAAAAAAGTTTAATGCCCTTGCCAAAGTTTATATGAAAAAGGCTTTTGACAGGGTAGAATGGGATTTCCTAGAAGAATGTTTGCTGAAAATGGGCTTCTGCACTACCTGGGTCTCATGGATTATTGCGTGTGTATCCACAGTATCATACAACTTCAAATTAAATGGAGAAGCCTTACCAGCCTTTCAGCCAACCCGAGGGATCAGGCAGGGGGACCCCCTTTCTCCTTACTTGTTTATCATCATTGCAAATACACTTTCAACTCTTTTAAATCAGAGAGTAGAAAGTGGTTTAATCAAAGGTATTAAACTGAACAATACCAGCCCTATCTTATCTCACCTGATGTTTGCTGATGACCTCATCATTTTCCTGGATGGAAGAGTTGCTGAATGCCACAATGTCAATGATGTGCTGAACCAATACTGTCTAGCTTCAGGATAGACCATTAACCTGAACAAGTCAGGGGTTTACTTCAGCAAAGATTGCCCAGAAACTCTCAAACAAAACATGATTCATGAGCTGAGAATGCCAGAACTAAAAAAAATAGGTAAATACCTGGGAATTCCTTCTGATTAGGGAGACTCCAAAAGGCAAATCTTCTCATGGATCATGGACAGAGTCAGTAAAAAATTAGAAGGCTGGAAGGAAAACCTTCTCTCAAAAGCTGGCAAAGACATCATGTTAAAAACAGTAGTGCAAGCACTACCTCAATATGCTATGTCTATTTTTAAAATTCCTTCATCCATTTGCCGAGCCATTGAGAGCAAGATTGCTGACTTCTGGTGGAAAAATAACAACACACAGAAAGGAGTGCATTGAAAAAAGTGGGAGATCCTTAAACAGCGCAAAGATGAAGGAGGGCTAGTCTTCAGAGACTTGATTCATTTCAATCAGGCCATGCTCAACAAACAAGCTTGGAGATTAGCCTAAAACCCTGAAACCTTATGGGGTAGGTTTTTCAAGAGCCTTTACTTTACTCAAACCAGTTTCCTACATGCAACTAAAGGCTCAAATCCTTCATGGGGTTGGGGTTGGCAAAGCATGTTATTAGGACGTGATGTGATTAAACATTCCTCTTCTTGGGTAGTTGGTGATGGGAAAAACATTAACATCAGGGAAGATAAATGGATTGCAAGGGGGTTAATTGGAGGCCCAGCAAACAAGACTGACCCCATCTGGGTCTCTCAACTTATAGACTTAGAGAGAGGTTGTTGGAAAAATTCAGTTGTGGACTCTATGTTTGATGAAAATGTTTCCAAAGAAATCTTGGCCACTAGACTCAACACCCAGACTCAAACAGACTTATTAAAGTGGGATCATTCAAAGTCAGGCCAACACTCGGTCAAAGGAGCTTACAACATCATCAGAGCTCACCAAGACCAAAGCCAACACCAACACCAAGCTTCCTCCTCTCATGCTACACCGAGGAAACTTTGGAACAAAATCTGGTCAGCAAGAACTCAACCCAAAGTTAGAATTTTTTTGTGGCAAATAAGTCACAACGCAATTGCTACAATGGAAAATCTAACAAAGAGAGGAGTTTTGCTCGATCCTACCTGTCCCATTTGCAAAGCAGACCAAGAAACTGTCGAACACCTACTCCTGCTTTGTCCCTGGACTGCCCTGATCTGGGGAAACCCTAAAATCAATCTCAAGATTGACAACCTCTCTGTGAGTTCAATGCAAAATTGGCTTGCTTCCTTCACCCATCCCTCTACCAGTTTTGATTTCTTGGCAGAAATACTTTGGAATATTTGGAAAGCACGGAACGAGCAAGTTTTCAGGAACTCACCAGTCAACCCTACCTTCGTGCTTCAAGCTACTAGTGTTGCACAGGAAAACTTTGAAAAATGGGCCGCAAAACCGAAGAAATCATCAAGCGCAGAAAACCCCTTACCTTCAAAGTGGATTCCTCCCCCTCTCGGTTCGATTAAAGCGAACATAGATGGTTCATTCGAACCTGTTTCAGGAGAAAGCTCCGTTGCCTGCATCCTCAGAGACCACAACGGCGTTCTGCTGGACGGATTTGCGACGTCGACGAACGCGTTCTCTCCGTTTCAAGCGGAGGCAATCGCACTGACAGAAACCCTAAAGTGGATCGCCGATTTGCACGAAAGAAGAAACGTCGAGGTTGAATCTGACTGTCTTGCCCTCGTCTCGGCGATAAACTCGCCGGTTGAGCTCCTGGGCTGGGAAGCGCACGCTTCTATCTGCGAAGCCCAGGCCCTTTTATCGGTCCTCTCCAACGTTGCTTTAAACTTTAGCCCACGAGTCTATAATAGAGCTGCTGACTGGGTAGTCAAAGCCCACAGGCTTCACGTGCTACCCTTGTCCTGGTTAACTCGTCCCCCCCCCTGGCCTTTTGGATTTGCTTTGTTGTGAAGGTCATGACTTGTCTTCACTTCCTTCCCATTTTAATGAATGAAGTATAACTTATGACAAAAAAAAAGATCAATTGAGAGCGGAGTTATGAAAAATCCATTATACTAGCTGATATTTGAGAAAAAGGAAGCAAAGCAATGTCCCGATAAGAGGATTTTTGAGAATGAAACGAAATCATTTTGTGAGGTGTGCCTTTGAATTTCAAGAGGGGAGAGGGGAGAGGGCACCCTCACGGCTTCCTCCCCCTCGGCCTCACAAGGCCCTCGACCTAAACATTCTAAACATTGATTTTAGATGAGAAATCATTTCGATTCCATGACTCGATTTAGTAATCTGGTTGCACGCGTACCTGTTCGATGAAATGTCTCCATGAGGTTATGAAAAGCAATCAAGAGAACAGCTTAAATCCACCTCATATGAACTTGCGAATGTTTCCCAATGTTCGAATCTGAACATGGGAATGACACAAAAATGCTTCCCTCTTTGTTTGTCTTATATCAGGGCATTACCCCGGTGTGGATAAACGGTGGTCAATGTTCAGGAAATGGCTCGCTTGATCCTCTGGAATGGTGATTGCACCATGAGTTGTTGGCATTGGTTTGTCTCTCTAACCCATTGATGAACCGTTTACATGGCTATATCATATCCCGGAACAAAAGAGAGAATTTCCTTAAGTTCTGTAAATTTGATGTGTTTCTGATGAAGAGCCTGGCATTGTGAGAGACTATCTAATGCAGAAGATATCGTGATATCAATTTTAATAATAAGAAGATATACACATAATCGAATGAATAAATATGCATTCCTAAGAGATGTAGAGAATTAAGAAGATATGCTAATTATATTTAACATGAGGAAATTTTCCTATTATCTATAACATGGAGGAACTATCACAATTATCACTGAGATGGTATATTTTATTCGAGTACATTTTCCTCCAACCACGTGTTCGAATTGGTGGAATGTTGTGAGGTTTGTGACTACCAATTAGAGATATGATTGAAGAAAATTTCCCCTAGAGAAGAAGAGAAAGACATAGACCAATCTTTTTTATCCACGGCTCTGGAGTGTGCGGCAGGTAAAAGAGGTTCTAAGGCTGCAATCTTGAAAAAGAGAAAAAAGAAAAGAATTGTAAGATTTTTTGTTCATCTAGTGATAATATTTTTTTCATATTTGATCATGTATATTTAGATTTCAAATTTGTTTTTCCTTTTTTTCTTTTTGTATTAAAGATTTTCAATTAACGTGATTTGTAGGTTGTCCCTTTTAGATTGATGCATCTTGAGCCTCTTTAAACCCTTTAATCCTAAAGTAAGCCAAGATTGAAAGTAATTAAAGTAAAAAAAAAAAAGATAAGATGAGCTAACTGCACCATGATAATCAATTGCGCACGTTGGCTTCTCCACCTCTCATTCTATGGCTGGAAAGTTGGAAACTCATTTATTGCTTGCTAGGCTAAAAAGAGAATTGATGATGTTTAGGTTGCAAATCCCACTTAAGTTTTTTATTCTTCTAAAGAAATTGACGGGGAAAAGGAAATTATTACATGTAAGAAAGAAAACGAAAAAAAAAACCATAATTTCATAAGTAAAGTACTAAAAGAATTGTTAATTTTATGTTGATTATAATGTGTCATCTAGACAAGTAATTCTAAATAAAATCTTTAGCCAAGAAAGGGAACGTGAGACTTCGATTTATGGATCCGAGCCTGTTTGTTAAAAAAGGTTTAAGAGCATATTGGTAACAGTTGTTTAATAATGATGATCAGCTTAAAGTCCAATCAAATACAAATTTATAACTTATCTTGAGATTGCCCTAATGATAAGAGTGTTTTTATACTTTCCGCTGAAAAATTGGTGGTTGTTAGTTCAATAACCCAGATATAAGAGAGCATTTGATGGTCAATTTCGGTGCTAGTTCGAGAAAAAAAAGTGATTTTCTTGATATTTTCTTAATAATGGTAAGTTTTTTGTGCTCTCAAATTGAGAGTCAATAAAACATGTTATGAGTTTACCACAGACTTGATTTTGATCTTGGAGCAATATCCATCTTTTGAAATTTACAAATAAATTGACTCAATCCAAAAGATGGATGTACCGTTCTAGTTTTTCTAGCAACGCTCTCTGATCAAAGCCCGCTTTCCTCAATCAGAAGCTGCTATTATACAGTTAAAAATGATGGCGTCATTCCAAAAAATTTAATGTGCACTTGATGTTATCCGATTTTTTGGAATTTCAAGCTTCTCATATCTATCATTCTTAAAATGAGCTTTTAGCGATTATCCAGGATCAAGCTGAATCTTCTTAAATCCTTATTTGTCATGCAAATGTGCCATACAGTTCAAACGTTAGCAATTATCTGGGATTAAGCTTGTCAACTACGCTTATTTATTTACTACATTGCCTTCATCGAAGTGAAACATGGCATCTTCATCAAATTCAGTTTTTTAATTGAACATCTAGCACAACATCTTCATCAATTTCGTTCAGATAACATGGAATGCCATTTGCATATAAATACAACATGATGTGAATTGGATGGAGACTAAATTAAAGATGAAAGTTGTGGAAATACGGTAAATAACCAATATCATCAGTTGTACTAGTTAACAGTATTGAAATCATTTCAAAAAATAGAAAGATTTTATAGGTATTCAAAAAATTAATGGTGTACTAAATTAAGGAAAACTTCTTAGTGCACTTAGAAGTATAGTTTTATTAAATTTGGGAAAATATATGTTTTTTTACACTCCATATAACCAATAGGAATATCATTTGCCTAATATCAATACCTAAACAAATTGAGCATGCCTATTGAGCCAAATACACAGACTTTGACCTATGAATGTTTGATGGTTGCTAGAATAATTAATTTGTCAAGAATGTGATGAGTAAGACTCTTTCTTAATCATGTATTATTTTTTGCTATATTTCTATGCAAAAGAGTTTTCGTGTTACTTGATTGAAATCGGTGAAGATACTGTGCTGGATGTTCAATGAAGATGTTAGGTTCGATGAAAATGCTATTTTTCACTTTGATGAAGATGATATAGTCAATAAATGGGCGTACTTTTAAAACTTGATACAAGGTAATCGCTAATATATGAATTGCACGGTACATTTAAATGACAAACAACGATTTAAGAAGATTAAGCTTGATCCGGGACAATCACCGAAGTCTAAACCATACCACACAATTTTAAGAATGATAGATTGAAGAAACTTGAAATCCTGAAAAAATTAAATCACCTCAACTGCACATCAAATTTTGAGGGGTGAGGCTGTCATTTTTTACTACCTAATACCAGCTTTTGATGAAGGAACCAAGCATTAGTCAGTGAACTTGCTAGAAAAGTTTTACTAGTGGTTTTTATTAGGAACAATGCAACCATAGTTTTGATAGAGTAAATTTATTAGTATTTCTCGAAAGTTGGATATTGCTCCAAAATCAAAATCAAGTTCAATATAAACTCATAGTTTACTCATAATTTAATAGCACAAAAAAATTACCCTTGTAGAGAAAAAAAATCAAGAAAATCATTTTTTCTTGAAAGAAAACTAGCATTGAAATCAACTGTCAAAAGCCCACTTAAAGTTGGCTAATTGAACTAACAAGCATTATTTTTTCTGTGAAAAGTATGAAAACATTCTTATCACTAGGCTTACGCCTTATCAATTTGTATTTTATTGGACTTTGAGCTAAATATCATTATCAAACATCTACTACCAATATGCTCTCGAACCTTTTTGGACGAACAAACTCAAATCCATAGATCAAAGTCTCATGTTGATTTTCTCTTATAAATAATTTTATCTAAAATTATCTATCTGGAAAGTACATTATAATCCATAAAAAAAAAACTGACGATTAATTCTTTTAGTACTTTACATATCAACATTTTTATTTTTTAAATTTCTTTATATATCATAATTTCCTTTTTCCCATTAATTTCTTCAAAATAATAAAATGCTTGAGTGTCATCACTTTTCTGTTTATTTTAGCGAGCATGTAACTTGACAAATGAGTTTCAAACTTTTCAGCTTAAAATGAAAGGTGGAGAAGCTCCTGTGCGTAATGGATAGATCATGGTACAATTAGCTTATCTTATTTATTAGGTTTCTCTCTCCATGGTTTCCTTTATCTATTAGCTTAATTTAGGATTTAAGGATTTGTGCATCAATTTAAAAGGAAATCTCTACAAGTCTGGAAATCCTTGAATATATATAACATACATACATACATACATACATATATAAAAGTATGTATCAAATATATTATATCACAAATGAAAAAATATTATAACTAGATGAACACAAAGCCATGCATCATGCCATTTCTTTAGTCGCTTCACTGATAAACTATTCAAACGGCTATGGCCTTTAGTCATCGTCAATGTCTCTTTAGAAATTTTTTCTTCAAGCAGATACACATGATTTTTCAGGTCGTGTCAAACATATTTCTGTTCTTTTTTTCGAAAATTAAAATTGTGCAATTATCAAAAGCGTCATTTTGCTTAGAAACTTATTCAAGGAGTAGAAACTAAAAAAATCATTTCGAAATAGAAATTATTTTCAGGGACAAAAAAATGTTACTAAATAAACGCTTAACTTTTGCTTGCAAATTGTGCTGACAAGAGGAGGAAGAAAATGGAACATAGCATTACAAACCCTAAAAAAAGTGGCACATTTTTGTATTCTACAATAGTGACAATTTAGAGGCACATAAAAATAGTTCCCCAATGGTCAACCTTTAAACTTATGCTTCGAGAACGCTTTCCTCTTGCCGGAAGCATGATGTAGCTTAACCCTCTTCTTCTTCTTCTTGTCTGAAATTTTCCCATCAGGACCAACAGGCGCGACGCCTTCTAAGTCCATCCCATGATGTTTGCTCTTCTTACCCAACGTTTTGTATCGAACCCGAGTTGACAGATTCACCTTCAACTCAGCCGTCGCGTTCGCCACCGCGCGAGCAACGTCTCTCCAGATCCGCACATCCTTCGCCTCCGCGTCATGTCTCACGTGAAGAGTCTTGTCCTTCCCTTGGTAGAATGAAGATATCACGTCGTCGGCAATCGCGTCTTGCCCAAAAAAGAACGTCATGAGAATGTCGTCGTAGTAGACTCCGGAGTCCTTGTTCGGATTCTGAATTTCAAGCTCGTAGGTCAGCGAAATCGAGCTGTTCTGAATGTTGTTCGAGGTCGGAACGGAGAGGTCCACCAACGTGAAGGAAGGGTGACTGGGACGTAGACTTAGCCATATGCAAAATGCAAGGATGGCCAAGAGAGAGAAGATTTGAAGCAGCCACACATAGAAGCTCCTCGTTTCAGAATCGAAGATATCTTCGGTTAAGCTAGAGCAAGACCATGCCATCTTCGGTTGAGGAAGACGATTGTGTTATTGAGAGAGAGAGAGAGAGAGAGAGAGAGAGAGAGAGAGAGAGATGTGAGAGAAAAAGGAGGTGAACAGGATGAAGTGCCAGCATAAGTTTTCTGAGGAATCTCACTGTTTGCCTAAGGCTTAAGCCAAGTTTATGGAGATTAAAGTAATAGTGGAGCATATGCTTTTCTTCTCAAGGGTGAACACGTTTTTCCTCTTTCGAAGCTTGTTGGGTTTGCATGATGGAGTTTATGCTTTCTTCAAAGTTCACACATCTTAAAGATGACATCATGTGACAACTTTTCAGAATGGATCATGTAAAAGATTTATTAGGTTTACCGTCGGTGTATAAAAGTCTTCACATATTCATGGTCGAATAGTAAATATCTTTAATTGAAAAACTAATCCCGAATAAACATGTCGCTCATCCAATGTGGAATTTTACACCAGAAGTGGACCTCATGAGAATTTTTATATAAAAGTCATAGCAACTTTAGATTGCAATTTGGAGAGTTCATCACATGAATTGCGAGTCCTAAGGTGGCAAATCGGTTGATTATAATCTGAATCTTCCATCATAACTTTATAAGCACTTTTAGTTCGAGCATCTAGAAGCTTACAAGAAAAAATGTTCATTATTTCTTCATGCCGGTAGAATTCTGAAAGAATGGCTGCAAATAAATAAATAAATTTCGCCAAGAAAAGTAACCTGTCCATCGGCTTCTATTATCTTGTAATATTTTTTTTTCTTACCAATGGTTTAACTTTACCAACGATTATATCAATTTAATTGACTATTTATTTAAGTGACTTAGCTGTTTTTCTTCTATTGAATTATTAACTAATTTTGTGTTGTCAATTCTCATTCTAATTACTCACAGACTTTTAATTGTCTTTTCTATGATTTTTATTATTTTCCTACTTGTATTTGCTTTCCTTGGCACTTAACAAATGGATTCATACAAACAAAAAATCACAAACCCGTATAGTCATGTCACTTTTACTCCATAAAAATTTTCGATTCACAAAAAATCTCAAACTGATACATTCGTGCCACATCTAACCTAAACTTAATTTGTGTCATAGAAAGTTTGAAATTGACAATACCCAAAGATAAATTTACCCTCCGTTAGCGTCTATCCAATATCCCCATTGCAAACTAATTTGCAAATTACAACAAAAAAAAATGTTGATAATGTTATGAAAGTGTCATAAGTTACCAACAAATAACCTGAAAAAAGAGCTAATAATCATTTTTTAACCAACAGTTTTTTTTTGGCAGTTATGAACATTTATTGAAATTTATTAGCACGAAAGACATACAACCTTTTCTTTTCATCGAACAATAGAATTGTGCTCTTAGTAAACATGTGTGGATTAAGATGTCACCTTTTAGGTTTTACAATTATATGAAAATGGATGACATCTGCAAGAGATTTGGGATGGGAATCTAATGCATATCACTGTACTTCCCACAATTCCCAATTACTTTTTTCTGGTCGAATTGTAACATTGTCATATTAGATAGTTGCAAGACAAATTTCTTTACAGATTCACAAAAAGAAAGGATACACAAATTGTACATACCCTTCTTAACCAGAAAATTACAAAGTTACTAATGAATTGTCAAATGAGGCAGGAATCCAATCATCACTTGGAAAAAAGCTAACAAGAGCCAATCAAGTAAAATAAACCGGACATCTCTTGTCCTTGGAAGCAAGCAAGATGGACCCATCCGCACCCACAGTGACCGGACAGCTGGCGTGCATCCTATGGTGCTTGCTCGTCCACGTCGACACCTTGAATCTGATGGCTGACGCCACGTCCAGCCGGAACGCCACGCTCCCCGCCGCACGATCGTGCAAGAACTCCATCCAGTACTGACTGGTCACGGTCAACGTGGCCCCACTCAAAACGTCGGTCACAATCGTCGTGGTCTTGGGCTGCTGATACAACCCGGTCAACAATGACTTCGACCCGATCTTCTGATCCTTGTAGAAAACCGACCCGTCCATGGCGTCGTAGTAAATCCCCATGTGCTGGTTCGAGTTCCGGAGCGTGACGTTGAACGATATCTGCGCGTTCTCGAACCCGTTCTCCTGGCTCAGGCCGGGGATCGAGAAGTCATGGATGAAGACCCGAGGTCTGTGCGGGCGGAGGCTTAGCCACAAGATGAACGTGATGATGCTTAAGATGAGGAGGAGGCTCAAGAAAATGGAGCACACAACCTTGGAGATCCGGGTGGTAAGGCTCTCCCTGACACGGCGCACGTAGTACTGTGGCGGTTGGTGGCGATGCACGGGCTTCGGCTGCGGCGGGTTGGCGGAGTGAATTGGAATCCGGGTAGGGCTATACATTGTCTCCTCTTTGTTTCCTTCAGTTGTCTGAGCTCGGGAGAGTAGCGATCGAAAAATCAAACGCCAATGCTACGAGGCGGTGATTGAGTGATTGTCGATGATTATGTAGCGAAAGGTGGAAGAGAATATATGGAGGGAGGGTTTTATGATCGGAGAAAGGAAGGAATAAGACCATGGTATCAAACGTAGTGCATGTTATCTACGACACGAAGGATCGATACTGTAGTTGTGTAGCTTTGTAAGCAAGGCAGATACTACTTTTGTGTCATCCACTTTAGCTTCGTCTGCAGCAAACAGCAATTAAAAAGGATGCATTTATCAGTACGAATCGAACCAGCCATAGGGCACATATACTCTGGTACTTTTTCACGTGAGTTGATACCTAGATTCTACTTTATGGCTATAATTAAAGTCAAATATGTTGTTTATATCATATAGTGAAAAGTTTTACACAAAAGTAATACTTGAGAGACAAGGAAAGCGAAAAGCTGCCAATTATCTCTAGCTGGTTGTAGGAGTTAAACCAAAAATTGTGCTAACCAGAATCCTTATTAAGGATGAGAGATAAACTAAATATATATTATGGTAACTAAAAAGTAGAAAGCGTATCGTCAGTAAATGTTCAGCAAATCTTCTTTGATACTGCCCCTTAAGTTGGCGGATGGAGGTCAAGAATACTCAACTAGCTTGGTAAAAATGTCAGTCGGTTGGGCTCTGCATGGGAACGTTTCTGCTCCTTGGGCTTTTTGTTCTATTATTTTCCGGAACAAAAAAAAAAAGAATAAAAATTCGTTTGATAATGCCAATTTATTTTTCTATTCCCCACTATAGAAAAGTAATCGGGGAATAAATTTGGAACAAAAACAAGCAACAAAAAAAAAGTAACTTCTTGTTCCCAGGAACAATTTCTAGAAATAAGCTAATTTTCTTTTTTATTTTTCTTTTATTCCTCTCTCTTGTCGCGGCCACATTCGTGGAGCCACCGTTGACAGCCGGCCATCGACTGATGCCCCTGCACCGGCCATCGCCGCCAGCCACCACCTTCCTTCGACTGTCGGTCGCCTTTGTCGTTGATCACTACTATTGATGATCGACTGCCGACACTGGCCACTGACATACTCAAACTGCTTGACGTCGTCAACTGTCAGACGTCATTGACCGCCAACCGCCGCCACCAACCACTGACTGATGGCGCCGGCAACTGCCGTCCACCCCCCGACTGTCAACCACCACCGTCCACTGACCAACCGACATTAGCCATCACCTGTCGCCACCGCTTGTCGCTTGTCGCTGCCCGACCACTGCCCACAGCCCATCAGCCACCGCCCCCTCCTATGGCCAATGGGTTGTGGGCATTGGTCGGGCGATGGCAAGTGGCAATGACAGCCAACAAGTGGCGGTCAACGGCCGACGGTATTCAACCATCCTTGAACAAGAAAAAAAAAAATATATATATATATATATAATTTATGGATTGTACCAAACGCATTCTTATTCTTTTTCTATTTTAAGAATAGAAATTTTGTGTAGTTATCAAACGCCTTGTTTTACTTGAAAATTGTTCCGGGAGTAGGAATAGAAAATAACTATTTCTTAAAAGAGATTATTTCTCGAAATAGAAATGTTACCATTCGTAGCCTTGAAAATTAGTAGGTACGAATGCCTAAGCTGAACAAGTTTCTCGAAAAAAGTGAGAGGTCAATGGATTTGCAAAAAGAAGGGGAAGTTAATTTGGTTGTTCCAATAAGAACCATCAATTTATCATACAGTATCTTATTGTATCTTGATGGAGCAAATAAACTTCGTAACCAAATTAATTCACTAGTGATAGTTGCCATAGTACGATTTTTAGCTTCAGTAGAGGACCGACAAATTGTGCGTTCGCACCACCAAACATGACAAAGTAAACAATCACTAATCACCACCTCGTAATTGAGCAACTCGCCTAATCAAATTCACAAAAAGCACTCAAGCGAAGTAAAGGCGGAATCGATAACGTAATCCCTGTGTTTTCCTTGAGATATCGAAGAGCTTGTATAATGGCTTCCCAATGCTACTCCTTTCGTTTCTGCATGAACTAGGAAAGTATATGGACTTAATAACATAATTCAGGAAGAGCGAGAATGAGATAAAGTAGACATCCTCTAATCAACAATAACGACTTAGGTCTCTTGAGGTAGGTCAGTGATTGAAGCTAATGGGTGTGGTAACTCATTAGGGAAGTTGTTTGTTTAGTTGTCAGCATGCCGCATTCAGATAAGCTATAAAGTGCACACTTTCTCTAGGATAACTCTAAAGTCATTCGCATCACTTTAATTCTAAAAAATAATTTAATTGCCCTAGGTCCTTGATATGAAAACCCTCATTAAGGGTTCAATGAGCTTTGCACATCGTTGACATACACTGAGGATGGGTGAACTATGAGTAATTGGCTATTGACTGATCAAAACCATACTCTCTTATAGTTTAAAGAATTTTGAAAACCAGTTTGGAAATACTTGTTAAAGACCATATAAGGACATACACCAGCCAATATACCCTATTTCAGCTGGTTGGCGTGACACTTAACGGAAAATTTTATATAAACTTCCTCATTCAAATTGTCATGTAGAAATGCATTGATGATCTCCATCTGATGTTAACTCCTAATCACGAGCAAATGCAACTGAAAGAAGTCACTGTAAAGTGATTGGTTTAGCCACCAGTGAGAGGTTTCATAGACGTCTAACCCCTCTACTTGGGTGAATCCCTCCATAACAAAATGAGCTTTATATCACTCGATACTATCGTAGGGCCAAAGCTTGGCTTTCCGAACCTACTTATACTGGGTGGGTTTCTTATCCTTTGACAAAGCGACCAGAGTCCAGATCCAAATTATCTTCGAGTGCCTTATTTTCTGCCGCAATCACTTCTCTCCGCAAAGGGTTTGTAATTGCCTCTCTGTAATTCTTGGGATTAGTGTCAGAATGAAAAACAACTAAACGTTGTCAGACTCAGTCAATCGTTCATAAAAAAAAATTAACTTCTTGATTCGGTAGGTCGTATCTGAAGAAATCAACAGAGGGACTGAGGAGTTGGGGTCTTCATCTGGACGGTATAATGGACATGATCTCATAGATTAGCTGGTTGTCATTTATGTCTTGGAGGGCGAGCTGGGACTAAAATTTGGTGACTGAACTGCAAAAAGGGCAGCTCTTCTCTGCTGCTCGCTTGGCCGTGACAACCTTGCCTCATGAAGGCCATCGACTTCATGATTATTGAGAGAGACAACCCAAAGTGCATCAACAAAATATTACATTGGTTTTTAAAAAGAAAAAAGACCCGAAACTCTATAGCAGTTGAACATGCCCGCGTAACTGGAAAAGAACATTAGTTTCCACCAATAAGTAGACAGGAAAAAGAACAGTCTAACGCTAGGAAAGGCACAAAAAGTTGTATAGGCTCAGGAACAGATCTCTAAATCTCGAGGACGACAATTTGTCTCTTCTTCCACCTAGGGCGAGCTCCAGATCCGTATCTTCCAAGCAAAGCTTAGACGAGGTCAGGCAGCTAGTTTGCATTTGACGCGCAGAGGAAGGGGGCGTCGGAGGCAAAAGAAGAGAGGGAGAGATCCGAGAGAGGATAAGCGAAGATGAGAACAGTAACGCTCCTGGAGTCAGTGGTTGGCAATGGTCTCGCACACGGCGGCTAATTGTAACACACGAGAACGGTGGAGCCAACATCGAGCCTATCCAACTTTTTTTTTTCATAGAATGATACACGTCAACCTCGCCGCAGGTGACCAACGACGTCTGTCGGCCGTCGCTGATGCTCAGCAATTGACGAAGAGAAATATGCAAAAAAGGAAAACAAAAGAAAACAAATAAATAGAAGATTTTGTAAAAAAAATCCTAAAAATCATCCATGTTAGTATTTACCATACAACATAGGATGGTCAATATTGACGGACCGGCTATGTCAATGATTTCCAATTAAACTTAATCAGAAGAATTATGTTGACAAATCGTCAATCACACCATGAAAGCTCGAAGGTACATCCCTTTCTCGCAGCTACCTCAATCAGTAGATAAAGAAATATGCATAACACTGAATAGGGAGCCGCCGAATACACCAGACTAGGCTTGGTAAGCCTAAGCTATTGTTGTAGGCTCAATTCTGAACATTCTACTCTTCTATTGGAGTAAATCAACAATTATCATGTTCTTACATTGCACCTCAAAATGGAATATGCAAGCAAATTCGTTGATGCAGCGAATGCAAGCTCCTGGTGGAAGCTTTTCCAAGAGATTCCCTAGCTACTGCTAATCCCTTCTTTTCACTTTTCGCAAGTGAACCAGAGCTGTCATGTGCGTGAGGATAGGGATCACATGCATCTCTTTGAGTGAACGATAGTGAAGATGGAGGAGTAGCATTCATTTTGACTTGGATTAAATTGATTAAAGTGCAATAAGTTTAAAGTTTCGAACAATTCTCTCTATTTATCAAAATGAGAAAGTGATAATCCTCGTGACGATGGTATACCCTGATGGAGATGTAATAATGAAATTCCTACCTATCCAAAAAGAGAAAATGATAATTATCCCCATGGTATTAAGCTAAAGATTCTAATCATGGTTATTACTCACCTTCGTGAAACTACATCATATCTAAATATCGATTAGTCACTTTAATCTAATGAAAGAAAAAGCGACTTCAGTTACTCAGATACACATTATATTTTCTCAAACTATTACAAAAGATATTTCTAATCGTAATACAAGTGAAATTATATTGTACTATGTATATATGTTACTCATACTTCGATGGCCCAACCAGATCACAACTGGCGGGTTTAGCCGCACCACTTGTAAACGGTACTAGCAAGCCAAATATATACATTAATGAAGAAATGTACTTAGCACTTCATTCAACGACATCATCTATATTAACTTATATCGATGTACTAACATTCATAATACACGTAATTCACCATGCGTGCACTCCAAACTCCAAGACCAGCTGCATTTGCGAGGCAAAACTTGTGAAGCTAAGCAAAACCCTAGCTTTGAAACTACACAACTAGACAAACAAAATCAGTTGTGTTCTAATATGGAATCCACATAAAAAAAAACTTTGGATTTGCAACTTTGTCTAACTATAATTAATGGACAATAGAATAATATTGTGCGCACGTACTTGAGAGATCTTTTAGATTGAGCCAGCTTTTGCATTCTAATTGTTTTCTTGTTTATAATATTTTATATCGTAAGAAGTAACAGCATATTATTAGCCAAATGAGAAAGTCTAAGGCCATAAGGGAGCTGGCAGAATAAAAACCCTAGTCCGGCGCTTCAGGTGCTGACTATCTTAATTAATGTCAGAAGAACTCTTCATTAATATGGTCAAATTGCACATCCTTCCATGTCCATATGCATAGATCATCCCTTGTATAAAGAGAACATTGGTTCCGGTCCGGGCCAATTTCAAAGGATCCTGATGTGGCTCCCGGTTTCAACAAACCCAAGAGCTAGCCCAAACTAGGTAAGTTTCAAATTCTCGATCCACAGTTGACCCGTCTTGGAACCAGTGCCTATACAAAATATACTGTAACATTTAAGATTGCCCTCTCGTCCTTATTTATAAAATTAAACACTTTCATTGTCAACCCAAAACTTCTTTTTTGTCACTATCTCACCTTTTTTTCAGACATAGCTTTAATTTGCAACACTTAAAATGGAGTTTCGCTGGTTATTCCTACATACAGGAGAGCGATATGAATCACAGGCAAATTTGAGCATGTAAACGGGACATATCCCTTAAAGAAAATAAAAGTAGTTCCATGTTCTTCCTAAGGGCATAAATACTCTGGCCTTTTGTGTCTCTGAAAAGATGTTCCTAGACACTATGATTCAAGCACGAAACCTATCATATGAAGCGTTTGACCACTAAACCTGTCTTTGGACTTTGATAATATATTCCTTCTCTAACTAAGAGACAAATGTCAAGCAACAAAAATGAATCGTTTGCAGCTATAATTTTCTCCCCCTGAGCTAGGCTGTTCTCGACTAAACATGGATTTAGTACTCGCAACACGGTACAAATCGCATTGAGTATTGACCCATCAACTACGCTTAACTTTCTTTTCCCGCGTTGTAGAAAAAATGAGTCAGACATTAAGTTCTCTTAAAGTTCTCTTAGTATTCCTCGCTCTGGTATGGATTTACGTTAAACGTATGCAGCATATTGGGATAGTATAGCGGGGTAAATTCACCTGATTTGCATTCGTTCCCTTCTAAACATACACGAGACATTTATCACATCCTAAACAAGATGTTGCGTTGTTCTGAGAGTTTAGCTGTTGTCTGGTGGCAGTATTTACGATGCTGCCCAGACACGTGTCGCCGACTGATGAGCCCCCTTTCCATCACCTATACGTACATTGCTAGCAAATTTACAGACATTAAGTTATTTGAAATTTTACACCCTTCACAGGTCTTGGCAGAAAACTCTTATTTCATGCATAGACATGCAGGTAGGCCATGTGCACATAACTTTGCTTAGTTTCCGTTCGCATGGACTCGAGAAAGTTCACATTAATGATTTTGAAGAAACCAATTAAGAAAAGACCGCGAATCCCAATATCAATCGTTCACATCGTTCAGATTTCTCAAGAATCCCCAGTTCATTACGGTCTAGAGACCACCCATATTTGCATCAAATAAAGAGCACGCAATCTCTATATATATAGAGAGAGAGAGGGAGAAGACATGAGAAGATCCTACGAGTTAGAGAGAACGCAGAATACTTCCTACAATTGTTTACTCGAGCTATGGCAATCTCTGCTCTTTGGCTCGTGGCAACGGCGACCTTGATGATCATGGTGGTGGGGGCGGCGGCGCAGCTGCAGGTGCATTTCTACAAGGACTCGTGCCCACAAGCCGAGTTGGTGGTGAAGAGAATAATGCAGGAGCGCTTTAGCTCCGACCCGTCTCTTCCCGCGGGTTTGCTTCGTCTGCAATTTCACGACTGCTTTGTCCATGTAACTCCTCTCTCTCTCTCTCTCTCTCTCTCTCTCTCTCTCTCTCTCTCTCTCTCAAGATACTTTTTCTTTCTATGATAACAACAAATTATTTTCCTTATGTTTTCTCTGTTATCATAAATTGGACCTCGCGAAATTCCTAACTCTGTGAATAGTTAATTTCGTTGTTAAGAAATGAATTTTATCATAATAATGTTGAATTTGCTTTTCAAAGAATTTAATCTCTAATCCAACAATAATGATATTTTCGCTCTCTTCTTATTCATCGTCCTTTCCTACTGTTCGCATGGGTTTATAATTATCATTCCATTTATAATGTCTTTTTCTTCTCCAGATTACATAAAAACTTGTTAGCTGTAATATAGATATCAAGAAAGGGGAAAATAATAGAGATCCCAGTGTATACTTTGTACGATATTATATGGCAAATTTTGTCCTTTTAAATATCACACTAGCCTATTGGGAATGCTGTCCTAGGTTAAACAATTGACTGGGCACAATTCTCCTGTTTAATTATGCACATAGATTTCTATCTTAGCACATGGGCTTAACCATCCAACTCATCTTGGAGTAAGCATCCAATGCTTGAACTCACATCTCTAGACATTTTTAACGTCTTTCTAATACACTAGTACTTCATCCTTGTGTGTTACCACGACTAGGGTTGTGATGGCTCGGTCCTCATAGACAGTAACGGCAACGAGGTGGCCGAAAAAGATGCACCTCCTAATTTGACTCTGAGAGGATTCGAGGTCATCGACGAGATAAAAGCGGAGCTCGAGAAGCGGTGCAAGGGAATCGTTTCTTGCGCGGATATATTGGCCCTAGCCACCCGAGACGGGGTTGCCCTAATGGGGGGGTCGGCCTACGCTCTTCCCACCGGACGAAGGGATGGGATGATCTCGAACATCGGCGACGTTCAACTTCCTGGTCCGTCCTTCACAGTTGCTGCAGCCGCTAGTGCGTTGCAAACTATCAACCTCTCCCTAGAAGATCTTGTTACTCTATTAGGTAAAGCAATGTTCACTTGGTCGAATTTTCAATCTATAGATAGGACGGCCTTACTGATAAAAAAAGTATCATATCTATGGTCAGGGGCACATGCAACGGGATTTTGCCATTGCGGTTTCTTTGTGGACCGGCTCTACAACTTCAGAGGTTCGGGTCAAGCCGACCCGAATATTGACCCGCAATTCCTTGGTGTCCTGAGGCAAAAATGTCCGAGGCCAAACGACAACGTGCCGTTCAATCTCAGCACCGACCCCAAAGTATTCATGATGCCATCTTCCAGTACACCTTTCAAGCTCGACAATTCGTTCTATCAAGGGGTCCTCCAGGAGCAGGCAGTTCTTCAGCTGGATCAAGGGCTCGCGTTCACCGACCTCACTCGCCGGATCGCGGCGGACTACATCAGCCGGCCCAATGTTTTCCGGCGGAAATTCGCCAAGGCGATGATCAAGCTGGCGAACGTGGGTGTTTTGACTGGACAGCAGGGAGAGATTAGAGCAAACTGTAGGAGATTCAATCAATTAAACCATTGATTCAAAATTTTTATTATTTTCAAAACTTTAGAATCGTGAATTCTCTTTGTTTAAAGACGTTATGATAAGTTCACTTATATTGGTGTGCTGGTGCGACATCAACACTTCATTTACGCGGTGTACTTTTTTGATCATTATTCTCTTCGTCATTCTCTCTATTAAGGGTGTGCATGGTTCAGGTCAGTCTGGTTCATCTCCGGAAACGAGAATCGCACCAATGGGACCGATCCCTGATCTCTAAGACCGAGGATCGGACCTGCCTGCTTAGTCTTGGACCGGACGGGTCCAGTCAAATGAGATCAGCTGAGAATTGGAAAAAATATATAAAAAAAAATGAGTTTATTTACCTTTGTTTAAAAAATTTTAGTTTAGTAAAGTTGGGTAAAGATTAAAACTTTAAAAATTTAAATTGAGTTCCATTTACTTTATTTACGTCTTTATTTTTATTAAAATATAAAAAAGAAATTTATCGATATGATTCGATCCAGTCCGGCCCTTCTATGAACTGGGAACCGGATTGTCCAGACACCGATTTCACTTTGGGGAATCAAGAACTGGATCCAATTCCTGATTCAGGCAGTCCAAGTTGCTTGTCCTTAATTTTTTATATAGTTTATCTCTCATCCTTTTTACTTCATAATGTAAATCATATTCCCATTAACATATAAATACTTCATAATGTAAATTTAAAGACCCCTAGTACAAACGCATGCCGTTCTATTTGACGTGGATGTGTCGGGGAGGCAGGTGTCTTCACGTGAACTCTGTAGAAAACTAAGGAAAGTTGTGCAATTTCCGAAGTTGTCAGCACTTGAAAAGGTCACTTCGCATGCGCACGCGATGAGATTCGTTGGTTTTCAAAACTAGTACAGTTTTTTTTTTTTTTCCATCAGGGTTGTTTCCATCTTCTTCACGTCTTAATTCCTGCAATTTACCCCTGAAATCTTGGAAATCGATTGCAGGGTACCTCCTCACGTTATTTAGCTGTCTAGTTTCATCTCATTTTTCACATTTACTCTTCGTATTTACGATGTTTAAGGGGAAAACAGGAATTTTCTTTTAGAAAATCGAAAATATATCTTTACATCTTAAAATTAATGTGGCTTTGCACATGTTAACAGAAGATAACGGATGATTAATGGCCCACGAAGAAAAAAATGGGAGACACATGAATATGTATCTGAGAAGAACTTCCAGATTAATAGGAAGGAAGCTTAGGAATGAATCCTAATTTTTCTTCTATGATCGATCCGTATAAACATCAACAACTCCGAATTGGATCAGTTTCTCCTCAACAAATAAGTGCTTGGGCCAATAAAATCCTCCCTAATGGAGAGATAGTTGGAGAGGTGACAAAACCCTATACTTTTCATTACAAAACCAATAAACCGGAAAAGGATGGATTGTTTTGTGAAAGAATTTTTGGTCCTATAAAAAGTGGAATTTGTGCTTGTGGAAATTATCAAGTAATTGGAGATGAAAAAGATAATTTCAAAAGTATATTGTAAATGGGTTAATGGTAATTCTCTGTAGCTCCTCAAGTGATGATTGACAAGTCTATGATATTCTTGGCCTCAACCTGGAATCTAGCCCTCATGCCAAATTGCTATGAAAAACAAGCCAACAGAATGAGTTTGATTGGAATTGGGACCTCCGTAGCCGTGTCCAAACCCTAATTCGCGGAAAGTTCTTTGTCCGTCATGCTTCTGCAAAAAGAATCTTGGTGGTTCGTTCCCCTTTTGACGAAGGAATTGTGGAAGGACTTGTCAAAAGACCTCATGTCTCAAACCACGGGACCAACACGAAGTGACCAAGTCGCCCGAAAACCAAATGGGCTTGATGGTATTATGTCTTAGACGAGACGTTACTTAAATCCGGTATAATTGGTAGTCACGGTGCCTCCAGTAACTATAAATGGCCATGCATATAGCAATCCTCAAATCGATTTGACTACTTTCGATTGTAAGATCATTGTAGAATGTTCCATATTGTTGGAGTGCCAGGTATCTCTGGTAATGGATATTTGTCCATACACATTACCAATTGTCACCTGAGGACACCACCTATCAACTACAACCTTGTAGCCCATATATAAGATGAGACACTCACTCTAATGAGAGGTGCCAATCAATCTAACTCTTCTTTAGCAACTAAGGCTGCATTTAATAACGTTCTATTTCTCTTCTTTCTACTCCTTTGTTTTCGAGAACAAAAAAGAATAGAAATCCATTTGTGCACGTCAGTTGATTTTTATATTTCTCTAAATAAAAAAGTGGCCAAAGAATACATTTTTGTAATGGAAATCACACATAATAAAAAAAATTACTTCTTGTTGTCAAGACAATTTCATGGAACAATTATTTTTCTCCTCCTTCATATTTTTTTCTTCTTCTTTCTCTAATTGATCATCAGGCCTCAACGAAGACAAATGACTAGCCGACCGATGACTAACCAAGACTGGAAACTCACAAGCCTTCAACGAGTCTCACCGCTACTGAGGGAGGTTGACTTCGCCGCTGCTGGGCGAGGAGCCTCTTCAGTGGTTGGGCAAGGCTTGACATCACTCACATTAGGTGAGGTCAAGCTTTGCCATGGCCGGGCGAGTCTCGACCCTACTAGTCCCTAGTGATGCCAAGGCCAGAGAGGCAAACAATAGAAAAAAAAATAATGAAAAGAAAGAAAATAAAAATAAAAAATAGCAATGTATAAGGAAAATTAGTCTTATGCTAAATGCGCTTCTATATTTTTTTTTCTAATTTGGAAATAACAGTTTGCATAGAAACATTTTTAGACAACATAAATTAAATATTATTTTTTAAGTAAAATTGTTCTCATGAGCAAACGCGTTGCTAAACGTGCTCTAAACTTCTCAGTTCCCCTCTCACAAGCACTAATTAACCATTGGAGTTCCATTCCGGGTACACAGTCCGAAAGTCTTGACCCGAATTTCTGTGGTGGCTGATTTGTTGATTTTCAATTTGAGTATAAACACCCTTAATGTAAAAAGCCAAACGCGATGATAGAGCAGCAACAGCTGTCCCGGTTGGTTCCTAAAAAATCAAACCAAACACATTCCGAACTCACGTCTAGATTCCCAAGTCTAGAAGATATCTCCAGTTATCTATCTAAAATGATTTAAGGGTCTCGTGAAAATGGATGCTTTAAGGATACTCTTTCATCGTAGCAACACGTATTTATTTCTATCTTAGCATCTTCAAAACGTCAAAAATGAGAGAACAAAAGTACCAAGTGTCATGAAAACTTCAACTTTAGGTCAATTCAGCAATTTGATGATTGATTTGGAGTTTTGGAAGGACCGAAATGGCAATCTTAGGAAGTTTTCCACGAGTGCTCCGATGTCCACGAGGTCACGATTAGTTCGATTGCCGATTTCACAAGTTATTCCTCGTTCTCAATCGCTCGCAATCATCCCATCTCGACAAGAACAGATCATTCCTCTCCGGCACCCTCCACGCGGTACCGCTTTATATTCTAGTTATGTTTGTATGGTTCGTGATGTACGACCAGGACCACAAATTTAGTGGAGTCTCCTATTGATAACCCCACGAACGTTAGCTTTCCTAGAAACCCATCTACTTCTTTTGAATCATTAATTGACTATGATGTGTATATATAAGCACATTTCTTCCATACACTTGTAAGTCTGTTTGGTGGGATGCTTTCACATTCCGGATGTACCTTTCGTAATATGCTTGCCCAATATCAATATTAATATTACTAAGCATCTATAGAAAAAAGATGGAAAATTGTACAAAAAAATATATAAATCTATCGTATAGTGGTGAATTGAATCCTAAATTTTTCAATTTGATCAGTTTAGCCATAAACATATTGATGATGTGTCAATTTAGTCTTTCAGGCCACTTTTGTCCCAAAAATTGCCAACGCGGCAGCAGTCTAGTAAGCACAATTTGTAAATTTTTTTTCAATTTTTTCCTTCTTTCCCTTCATCAGTTACTAGGGATCCATCAAAGAGAAATAGGAAAAAAAAATCAAAAATCAAAAAAATCAAAAGTTTAAAGAAAAATTTTGAAAATTGTTCACGTCAACATCAACTGTGCCACTTAGGACGGCCTTGTCCAAATCAATAATTTCTAGCCAAAATTCATCGGAATAATGAAATTGATAAATTGTCAAAATATTTAGAACTAAATTGGTTAGACTAAAAAGTTTAGGACCGAATTGACTATTTTGTACAATAAATTGAAGACCTTTTGGACAGTTATCCTAGAAAATGAATGTCTAGACAAGCCGATATCGAAACATGAACAACATGGATGCCCATAGATGTAGATACATGAACCAGGATCGTTCCAGAATAAAATCAACAAGACTAAATTCACCAGATAAAACTCTTCAAAAAGAAAACGAATGAACACAAAATGATGTGTATGAACGTGTTGACAATCTATCGGATGGGAAGACGACGACACAACAGAGAAATGGGATTTGAGATTACATCCAAGTGGCCACATCCTGAAGGTACTTCTGGAATTTGTTTTATTCTTCTAACTTGGAATAAATTTAAGCAAACTCCAAATGAAATTTGCTTCGGTGGTGGGATTTGCACCAACCAGATTGTCGGAGAAGATGACATTCGTGTAGGTCTCAAAGACAAGTATGCAGCCACTAAAATATACATACTTTTATCGCACTAAATTACAATGGTCATTAAATAATAATATCATAGATCAATTATCATTATTGTGTATAAAAGACAATTTGCTTTTATAAACACAATGATATGTCGATCCCAAGAACAAATACAAACAACATTCTCACAAATAGGAATTGGATGAAAGCGCTCATGAAGTCATCAGTCGAGCTCAACAGCAAAGAAGCTCTACTTGTGAAGTTGTGAATCTCCCCCGTTAGCTATCACGAGCCTTGAGTTAGAACAATCTTCAAATCATATGCTCCCGCGATCACGTTGGATGACCTAGTAAATCCAGAAAATAGCTTCGCCTAACGCCAAACGAAGAATCATATAATCAGATGCAGCAACGAAAATGGAGAAATAAGCTAGGACAGAAAATCGTGCGACTGAGACGATTGAAAGTTGCTTTGGTGCGAATTGCCCCCAACATGAAAATGCGAAGGAAACAGAGAAGACAAAAGGGAGGGGAATGATTCCCCAATGATGGTGGTCCAAATCTTGATGTCGACTACTTGTTGAGATGGCCATGCAAATCTGCTGGGTTGCCCTTCCACAAGGTCAACTCTTGAGGAGGGATGGGTGAGATCAATCTCGATCATTGCTCTTTGTCTTACCTCGGTTCGAACTTATCTGGGCAACAAGCTTGTGGACTGTAACAGATCTATCCTCAAGAATATGCCCAAGCCCCTTGAGATTATAGCCACAAAAATCCACCGTATTTAACAAAGATAACATATGTTGATAGATCAATAGTACCATGAAATCTGTAGAACAAACATTAATCTCCTAGGCAATTACAATCAATCTCTTTGCTTGATATAAACAAACGTGTATTATGTCCTTTGCAAAGAGCACAACAAGCCATATATCGGTAACCCATGTCATATACAAAGGCGCATAGTAAGTTTACCTCTATAAAAATCATCGATGCAAAATAAGCATCTAGTTTGTCCATTAATATTGAAAATGTTATTTCAAATGTAATGCTGAAATCTCACCATGAATACACCTAACATCTAATGTTGATACAGATATCACTACAAAAAAACTGTAATTTAGCTACAGATTTAGCGACGGAAAATGTGCAAAAAGTCGTCGCTAAAAAGGTTTTGCGACGACATCAGCGACGAAATTTTTTTTGTCGCTAATACGGCGTCGCTAAAATTAACGACGAAAATTTGGATATGTCGTCGCTAATTTGCGACAAAACACTTCCGTCGCTAATTACATCGCTAAACTTTCGTCGCAAATGTCGTCGCAAAAGTCATCGCCAATTTGCGACGAAAAACAAAGTCGTCGCAAATTTCGTCAAACAAATTTAGTCGGACAATTGGGAATACCTGTCGCTAATTAGCGACGGAATTAGCGACGGACGAGAATAGTCCATCGCTAATTAGCGACAAATGGGAATAGTTCCGTCGCTAATTAGCGACGGACATGAATAGTTCCGTTGTTATTTAGCTACGGACATTCTTAATTCCGTCTCTAATTAGCGACGGATGGGAATAGTTCCGTCGCTAATTAGCGACGGAAATATGTATGTCGTCGCTAATTAGCGACGGAGAGATATGTCCGTCATTAATTAGCGACGGAAAGGTATATGTTGTCACAAATTAGTGACGAACTATGCCTAGCCGTCGCTAATCAGCAACAGACTATTCCCGTCCGTCCCTAATTAGCAACGGAAACTCATATGTCGTCACTAATTAGCGACAGCTAGGCATAGTCCGTCGCTAATTTACGACGGAACTGAGAATGTTAGTCGCTAATTAGCAACGTAAATGTGCATGTCGTCGCTATTTAGCGACGGAATGTCGTTGTTGCTAATTAGCGATGTAAATGAGTATGTCGTCACTAAATGTAATTCTCGGCAAATTTGCCTCGATTTTTGTCTTTTTGAAGTGTAATTTGCAATGATTGTCGCCATTTTACCAATTTTTTTTAATTCTTATTATGAACATTGTATCGAAATGAATTTTGAGACTAATTTGCGATTAGTTTTTTAGCAACGAAATTTGCAAAGAATATTATTTATGGTGATTTCAATATTAAATCTAATGAACATGAAAATATATTTCTAGAATTAATTCTGAAATACTAGATAACATCATAATATTATAATGATATGAAAATAAAATATATTCATCAACATTATCCACAAAAACAAGATAAATATTCATAATTACAAGGTATCGGCACAATAACAACCACTATGCACCAATAAAGTTCCTCTTTTATCAAAATGCCAATTACAAAAATAAGACTACTAAACTGATGCCAATCATCCTCATCATCCATGTTGCAACCATACTTCAATTTATTACCATCTCAGCCGCGCATTGTCTCTCCAACTAATCAGAGACAACAAATTATAAGCATCCAATATATATACATTCATAATCATAGAATAGAGAAACAATTAAAATATAGATTGATACTTAGGGGTATCAATAACTAGAGATTGCTGGAAGCGGCTCTCATGATCTATATACTCTTGGCATGTTCGTACTCTCTAAAATGCAAACCAAAAAACTAAATAAGAATGTTAGGGCAAACTTGATCTATAATGCACAAAACATGAGGAAATACTCTATCATGATCATATATCTCACCAAGAGGCATGAAGGATGTAAAACCCCAGTCACTCTCTCTCACATTGAACTGATGTTGTATGTCTGAAGAATTTACATGCATTATTTCAAAGATAACAAGAATAACTGAAGTAAAGCGAGAGTGAGGATGGAATAATGTCTAAACCAAGATGACTAGATGCAGTGTGCCAAAGTAATTGAAGGCATTGAATATACTGGTGAATTCTTAACTTTGGAGAAGCTTACGTAGCCCAGAGAAAACCAAGTAAGCAGAGTGGGCCCTAAGTAACAGCTTTGCAGCCCTAAGAGCACTCTTATTATTCCCATAATGGAGATGTCACATCATAATTTAGCACAGTATAAAGCGATTAGGCATGCTGTAGGATTGGTCACTTCTTATAAGTTGAACAAGTTTAAAAACATTGACTTGAGATAAGCCACAGAACAATTACAATTCTTCATAACACCAATTGAACAGAACAGAACAATCTAATTTACTACCAATGCTCGAGCAAGTTCCACAGCTATCAGGATGAATACTACATAATTTTCAACACGTGCTTAAGTTATGGTCATTTCTTCCAACACCAGCTAAGCAATAAAAACCCATCTAATTTAGAGTCGAAGCTCATGCAAGTTTCACAGAAAGTGGAAGTAATACTACATAACCCTCAACCCCTACCTAAAAAAAATGTACTTATGTAGACGGTACCTCGCCTCTAAGATACACAACAGCCAACTAAACATATATATGCCCGGTATTCCGCTAATCTACAAATGCTAGACTCTCAAACTTAATCTCATCCTACAAGCTATCATAGCTCATTGGCAGCAACAAGAATCACGAATTCAAGAACAATATTCACAGTGACCAAGATTATTAAGCTAAAATTAACTCTATTTCGAAAAATCCGAACTCATGAACGAGGAATCACCGAACATTAGGATGAGAGAGAGAGAGAGAGAGAGAGAGATTAACAACTTCGAAGGCTTGTGGAGTGAGGTAGCAGAAGGCAAGCGGAGAGCAACGCGAGCGGAGGTAGTCGCGGGGGGCTCCGAGGGCACAAATGAGCGACCTCTTCTTCCTTCTTCTCCGATTGCCCTCTTTTTTCTGTTTTTCTGCTCCCCAGAACGCCTCTCTTCTCCCTCTTCCTCCTCTTGATTCCTTCCCCCTTCTCTTCTTTGGCGAACGTCCTTCGCTCCTCCTTCTCCACACGAATGCCCTCTATTTTTTCCACCAAACCCCTTTCTGTTTTCCTCCTGCTTCGCTTTCTTTCCTGACTCCCTCTCTCTGTCTTATCTCCCCACAAACTCATCCCTTTCTTTCCACCAACGCAAGAGAACTCGAGCGGAGGAGCGAGAGAGAGAGAGAGCTCGAGCAAGCGGAGGAGCGGAGGAGAGAGGAGAGTGCTCGATGGAGGAGCGGCGAAGTCGAGTAGGAGCAAAGAGAGAGAGAGAGAGAGAGAGAGAGAGAGCGAAGTCTGGGGAGATAGGAGAGAGAGAGAGGGTCCAATTTGAAATTAGCGAGAGAGGGAAGAGGGAAAAAGGCCGGGAAGCAAGATGGGCCAAGCGTGCGGATGAAAAATTAGCGATGGAAATATATTTTGTAGCAAATTTCATCGGAAATTAGCGACAAATTATGCTTCTTGATCGCTAATTAGCGACGGAAACGTGCATAAGCTGTCGCTAATTAGCGACGGAAAAGGAATACCGTCGCTAATTAGCGACGCAACAATACTTCCGTCGCTAATTAGCGATGGAAGATCCATTTCCCTCACTAAATTTAGTGACGGAAATGGAATACCGTCGCTAATTAGTGACGGACAACCTTTCCATCACAAATTTAGTGATGGATATTTCCACCTCCGTCGCTAAATTAGCAACGTAACAAAATTTAGTGACGGAACCTTTCCGTCGCAAATTTAGTGATGGATATTTCCACTTTCGTCGCTAAATTAGGGACAGAACAATACTTTCGTCACTAATTAACGATGAAAGATCCATTTCCCTCAATAAATTTAACGACAGAATTGGAATACCGTCGCTAATTAGTGACGGACAACCTTTCCGTCACAAATTTAGTGACGGATATATCCACTTCCGTCGCTAAATTAGTGATGGAACAATACTTTCGTTACTAATTAGCGATGGAAGATCCATTTCCGTCCCTAAATTTAGCGACGGAAATGGAATACCATCGCTAATTAGTGACGGACAACCTTTCCGTCACAAATTTAGTGACGGATATTTCCACTACCATCGCTAAATTAGTGACGGAACAATACTTTCGTCGCTAATTAGTGATGGAAGATCCATTTCCGTCCCTAAATTTAACGACGGAAATGGAATACCGTCGCTAATTAATGACGAACAACCTTTCCATCGCAAATTTAGTGACGGATATTTCCACTTCCGTCGCTAAATTAGCAACGAAACAAAAGTATCGTCGCTAATTAGCCACGGACAACCTTTCCGTTGCAAATTTAGTGATGGATATTTCCGTTTCCGTCGCTAAATTAGCGATGGAAAAAATATTTGTCACAAATTAGCGACGAAAAAAAGTTCGTGGCAAAATTCGTAGCTAAGTAGTGACAGAAATGAAATTTGTCGCTAATTTCTGACGAATTTTGCCACGAATTTATTTTCCGTCGCTAATTAGCGACGAATATTTTTGGTCGTCGCTAATTCCGTCGCTTATAGCGACGAATTTTTTTTCGTTGAAAATTAGCTACGATTTTCTTTTTTTCGTCGCTAATTCCGTCGCTATTAGCGATGAATTGTGTTCCGTCACTAATTTTCCGTAGCTAAATTCTAGTTTTTTTGCAGTGTATGTTTTCAGCGCCCTGAATAAGAGCCGTCCTTGCCATCTAGATACTTCTTTCACTAACATTAGACAGAATGAAAATTGGTCCGAAAACGACGATGACAATTGAAATCAACCGATGCATGCAAGTAACAGAAATCCCATCAATTAGTTTCAATTATCAACGACTTGCTAATATGGATCCTAAGGGTGAGCAATCGGACCAGTTAAAATCGGGAATTAAACCAATCCAGTCTTATTGAAGTGGTTCCAAGCCAGGTCAAATAATGTTCGGGTAAGTTTCTGGATATATAAAAAAAAAAAAAAGGTTAGGAAAACGGCCTTTTCCACCTTGGAGCAAGACGATTTGAGAAAAGTGTAGCTTCCTTTGATCTCGCGACCTTGCATTATGTTTGATGTTTTGAATAATCGTTCTGCAACTTTTTGTCTATACTTCACCATCGAATTTATTAAGAACATAAAATAATAAACATTTGCTTTCGCAACCTAATTATTTGTACTTGCACCGTCCTCATTCTCCCATCATGTGCCATGCACCAAGTTTCTCTCCCGTCATTCTCTCGGTCATATTATATGATATATCACTCACGATCTGTCATTCTATTAGACATGCAGACATATCGCTCATGATATCTTTTTTTGTTTCTCTCGAGGCTAAACAATCTTATAGATTCATTCGAGATGGAGGCAACATGTTGTTGGACCTTTCACATGCGAACTTGTACGATCTCTAATAAACAAAAGTTTGATGCATGCGATACTTTGTGCTTATGATATATGATCTGTTTTCTTTTTTGGGGGTTTGCGTAGGGTTAGCTAGCTTGTTGTCTTTTTGTCAATCCCATTATCTCTATGCCATTATAACCAAAACCTTGCTCCACTCTTGCGACAACAACGACAATAATACGGGAATAAAACCTTCATGTGCTCTTGCACATGGCGGGGGGCATAGGCATGCCAATTACTTTGCGAGATTTTTCTTCGGCAAATCGCCCACTAATTAAAGTTTTGCTTCCAATATAAGGGTTGTTCTGTAAACAATATTGCGTTATGTGTCGATGTGCTTGATAGACCTAATTACACGGTAAAAACTGAATAGAACTTTTGCGTGCCTCTGTAAAACGTCCATCACATATTTTGTTGTTCTCATTTACAAGATTGGTATGATTTAACAAGATAAGTTAGACGAGACGTGCTCTAAATGTGTGCTTAACTTAGTTAACGACATGAGGATACGAGCCTAGTCTCTAGATGACTGGGCCAAACATCTTTCAACGTGTGCATGCATTCACATTGATTGTTCACACGGCAACGCAAGAATTTCCTTGTATGATGATTTTGACAAATTTGTACCCTCCATGTCAATTGATACTGGACTTGCCAAGCAGGTATGCGTGACGGATACATTGGGCTAATAACTCAAAATGTCAAAAGTGATCGACAACTCTGTTTCCTATTCAACTCTCCCAGAGAAAGCAACACCTTCCTCTCTTTTATCCCTGCGATTTCCCAAACACATGGCGTTGAATTAAAGGGAGGGCGAGGGGTAGGATCGATGTTCTCCGTGGCGGGACCTTTGGCCGATTTGTGCTCGATAAAATGTAAAGTAGATTTGTACTAAAGTTCGTAAAGTATCTTCCTTTCGCCCGCCGATGCTTAAATTTAAACATTTTCTTTATCTACTTCGATTCTTTTGCGGTAAATCTCATCCGGATAGCTTTTAGAAAGATCTGCTTACTCTAAAAGTTGAAAGTGGAATGATGATCCATTATCTTGAAGAAAGAATCTTCTCCATATGCAGACTACGCGAGCATATCTATACGAGTCTCTACTTCATTGTATAGGGAGAAAGTCATAGAATCATTTGAGTGTAAATGAGTGTGGAGTTAAAGTTGGTACTTCTGCAGAGACTGTAGGCAATAATTGTCAAAATAAATCCATCCTAAAACTATTTATCAGACTCGGTTTCTCACTGGCTACTCATCCTAGTCACTCTTAGTTCTCTCTTAAATTGTTAAGATAATTCCTAATATTTTGTACAAACTGTTTTATGATTAATCTATCATAATTATTTAAAGTTTAGATAAAAGTCGCGTGGAATCAAACAACTAAGTTTTTTTTTACAGACTTGTTACTAACAAATTTAATCCCTCATGAAGTTTATATTACAAATATCGAAAAGAGAAACATTTCAACATGAATTTTGAACAATGTACAGCACCTGGTGAATATGCTACATATAGTTACAATAATCACAAACTTAATTTTAATATAGATTTTAATTTTATTACAAATATAAATGGAGTATTAATTATCTATACATAGCATATGGTGAATAAAATTGACAAAAATTCAATTACGAAAAATCCCTTTATTCTCTAATAAATAGATTGAATTCCGAATGTTATAAGAGAACATGTCTATCGATAAATGACATTTTACAATTTGAAGTGTGGACTTGTTTTCTCGAGTGCTTTAAATTTATAAACAAAAAGAACACAAATTTCAAAAGTAAATTTATACGAATCCATTTCATTGCTAGTTAAAGTAGAATACTTGAATATTGAATAACTATGATAAATCTCATAAACAATCTAAACTTGTTGTCATCTTAATATGACGTCATAGTTACAGAAGAAAATTAATAATGAAGACTTATCAAGAAGGAAAGTACTTAATAATAGGAACCAACACTATGCCTTTATTTACTGACAAATCTTTGTTGTCAATTTTTATGAATGTAATTATTAATAGGATTGCGCATGAACTTTCCACTCCCACTAGTATCGATCCTAACGTGGTATAATTTTATAAATCTCCACCAGCAATTTTTTCAATGAAAATAACTTCAAAATTAATCTAATACTTTAAATTATCACTTGCCTAGAAATAAAATGGATGAAGATAAATTCACTCCCAATAATTGGTTTTCTTATACATTTATCGTCTCAGAAGCAATGAAGAAATAATTACCCACCTTCAGATTGGAAAATTTCATTTATAAATGAAACAAATTATTACCTTCTAAACTTTAAAATAAATCGATTTGTTGTACGATACTTTTGCATTCATATACAGCATAAGCTATAAAGTCTAAATTTGTATTTCAAAAGTTCTATTTATCCATATCTTTAATATAAATTCCATGAGAGATTAAACTTGTGGAGTCAAAAATCAACAAGTCGAAAATTTGTTGTCAGGTGCATGCAACTTAATTTCAAAGTTAAATTTTTTTAATGATAGATCAATTGTAAAATAATAACGATTGTGCAAAATGTTAGAAATTATTTTAATAACTTCATGAGAAATTTTAAAGTGACTTGGATGAAGAGGGCAGCGATGGCTGTGCAGTTCTTGGAGAGGATTTGACAATGTGAGAAGTCTAGCTTGGAAAGTGTTTATGGGCGAAACATATCTTAGGAATTACTTTTCCGAAGAAGTCAATTTCAATAAAATAGAATAAAAAGCTTAATAGGATAGTCTTAGTATGAAACCTGAAGTTTAATTGGTGACAAGATGAAAAAATGGTATGACGATGCTCGAATTGTTGTCGCTACTACCTCCACAATAAGGCGCTGCCAAAGGGATCGCTTTTATGCGAATTAAGAGCAGTAACCAAATCATTTCTTGAAAGAGAAGAAAATTATGATTGAAAAGGTGAAATAATTGAATAATTGAGAAATGGACATTCACTTGTCTATAGAATTAAACTTTCCAAATTATTAGTCTAATAGTTGACTTCTTTCGGCCCTCTAGATTGCAACATAACAACTACGCAAAAATTACATCATATCATCAAAAAGAAGGAAAAAACTATTAGTAGTTGACAATTTATTTTTCTTTTTAATAAGGTTATAATAATTAGAAGAATTTTTAAATGGAATTATAGATCAGGCTATCAATGTTAGGCTATTGAAGCAGGAGCTAAACCTTATCAATGCAAAGTGCTCAATTCTAACTAATCGAGCCAACTCTCTGACTCGCATCGACATTCACTTTAAAATAAAAAGAGTATTACGAATTCTCGAGAACCCACATATCTCATCTCTTAATACTTGTTGCTGTTTTCAAAATTCCAAATGAAGATCTAACCGATTGTTATCGTGTCGAAAGAATCCAAGAGAACCCAATAAACAAGTGTCGGATAGGTGGATTTTGGCTGCAATTGAAGCCATTTAAGAGAAATTCAAGATTGCAGTGGGGCTGAGGAAGGCAATCAAATCCAATTTATCCCAAATTGATGAAATAAACAGGAAACGAGTAGGACTTCATGGATGTACCAAATCCCAAAACCAAATTTCCTCATATATCTCCAAATGAACATCATCTGTAATCTCAGCTGAGAATGGATTAGCTTGCCAACACGGCACTCAAAACACCATATAGTCGTCGCCGAGTTAAAAGACATCGCAACATCCTCTGACGTTTCTCTCTCTCTCTCTCTCTCTCTCTCTCTCTTCTTCTTCTTCTTCTGTAATGTTTCTTCAGGCAGAAATAAACAGATCAGATCCTCTTGTTTTTTCTCTTTGGTCCCTAGTAGTTTCTCATAGGCTTCACAAATCATTTGTCATCTTCTTCTCTCGACAAAATCCCTGACACCATGTTCTCACTTTTCCACCAGAATCCCTGAAACATAAAAAATAAGCCGCTTCATCTAACACTCCCTTTTTCTCTCTCTCTCCCTCTCTCTCTTCTCGACAGACATTAACCTCGGTGTATGTGCAACTGAGAGATAAAAAAGCGATTTGATATTCTCTTTTTAAGCGAATATAAGAAGTGGGTGTGCATCGGGTCAATGAGAACTTTTTGCTTCTGTGTTGTTACAGAGTTTCTGTCGAAGAACGAAGGAGGAGTCGGGGAAAATCACGGGAAGAATTAGGGGGACGATTTCTTTTTTGTGATTGTTAAGGTTGGCACCCTCCTCCTCCTCTTCTTCTTCTTCTTCTTCTTCTTTTCCGGTTTGTCTCCTCTTTGATTTAAATCGACATCGGTGGTTGACGAAGAAAAAGCAAGTCCTTGTTAGGAGAGCTTCCTTCCCATTTCTCTTTTCTTCTTTTTTTTTGGCGTTTGTTTTCTGGTGTTTCCTTCATCACTCACGAGACTTTGTTTCTTTGTGCACTTTGTTTATTCATGCAGTTGTTGCTTTTCTCGGGAAAATCGTAAACTGATTTTTTCTTGGTTTTTAAATAATCCGAGCGTTTCGTCTTCCAATCAGGTGGTCGATAGCTGTTCGGTCGCTTGCCCCATCCGGTGCGTCATTTGATTCTTTTACATTTTTTTCCTCTCGATGCGTTGCATACTCTCTCTCTCTCTCTCTCTCTCTCTCTCTCTCTCGCTTGGGGGTTTTAGACTGTTTCCTTGAAAGTGACGGGAAATGGCGGAAAATCCAAAGTTGGTGAGAATTTTTGGCTCTCTGGGTGTCGTTGAATCCCTGCTTTTTATAGTGAAAATCACGCCTTTCACTTAAATTCCCAACTGTTATATTGTCCTCGAACCTTCATTTTCTCAGTCCGAATTATATCACTTTCGTCTGATGAAAAATTTGAAGTTCTTCTGAAAAATTCTCTCGCTTTCTCTCTGTTCCTCTTGCGCTTTGTCTCTCTCTAGGAATTCGAGGGTAGCGGGTCGGAGGATAATATGGGAACCCAGAAGATCTCGGTGTCAGATCACATGAACGCATTGCAAGCCGATAAGTCCGATGACTTGGTCATCGACATGGAAAGCTTCTCGCATCTCGCCCCTTCTCCTTGCAAGGACATCAATTCCAGAATCACTGTAAGTCTCTCGCTCTCCCTCGAGTGACCAGGGTGTTCTCTGCACACGGTGTTCTCTTTCAGAGCTAAAGTTCTTTAAAAAAAAAAAAAACTGAACTTGCGATGTTGCAAAGTTTTATTCTTGTTCTGGTAAATGTTTTCGGGGTGATAAAAAGTGAAATGAGCAGAATTAGCTTTTGACGCCTTCCGTGATGTTGCTCGAGCTTTGTACATTGTTGTCCAGCATGTGCATTGTACAGGGCAACATAAATCCATGCACCGCGAGTCATTAAATAGGGCGAATTTTATGACACCCCATACATAGCAAGTTCTTAGAATTATACTGAGCAGCGTATTCCTTTGTGGTAAAAAAAAAAAAAAACAGAGAGAGAGAGAAGCAGCAGACAATGTGTACTGCTTTTGGGAAAATTGGAAATGTGGTGGTGAATTTCGAGGTATTTTAAACGAGATAGCTTTTTGATTTTGGTTTTGATCTAAATTTGGTGACTATTTTCTGCAGTTTTTCTGTTAAATCCTTTGTTCTATGTTTCAAGAAGAAACTTCTCGCACTGCACTGATTATTAATTTCCTTTCCCGGGTTCTCGACCAATGTTTATCCGGAGAAGTTGCAGAGAAGCCTTTCTCGAAAAGGGTCTCAGCGAATGAGCGAGGACAAGGTCATTTCCAACACCAGTGCCGCGGATAAAAACGAGAGCCAACCCGGGAGCCTTCTGGCCACATCCTCGCCCAGAGGTAAGCCCAGAGGTACCAATCTGCATGATTTCGCCACCAATGATTCCGTCGTTGTTGCATTTAGTCAGCAACAAATCGGAATTTCGTAGCTGTGGGCGAGCTGTCCATCGTGCTCCTTCTTGTCATCGAATACTCCAAAGGAATGGAGGAGCAAAGTTTGTTTTCTCTTTTTTAAGGGAAATTATTGTGATTGTGATTCACACAATGCTTGGAAATTGGAGAAAGTGAGTGATTTAGTCTGGTTGGCCCATCTGCGCCATTTGGTCCACAATTTGATAGGGACAGAATGATGCAGATACGTAATGATAGTTCCCAACAGAGTGCTAATCTCCAGGTTTTTTTTTATATTAGACCAACGAGTTGATGGGGGGTGTTTCAGTCTGCTTTGAAATTTCATATTAACTCAAAACAGATCGACTAGATTTTGAACTGATCATTGAAACCTGATCTGCTTCAGTTGCTGATTAGTTAGATTGAGTCAAGTCCGGTCCAATCAAAACTGCGAAAATTTAATCTTTTTGCTCGAAGAGAGTTTTGATTTTTGCATCAAATTTTCTGAGGATTTGGTAGAATATGTAGCCTATCATTGTCAGGGGTTCGGTTTACTAATCAAGCATAGTAGGTGGGAAAGTAAAAATGGGGCTCTGTATTTGGCAGAAGCAACTAACTGCAGGTCAACTTCAGGGAACACCAAGTGGTGAATTTGGTTGGCAATATAATGAAAAGTTCGTAAAAATGTCTCACTGGCATCGATGGTTGTTGGTGTGCAGCTTCACTTCTAAGTTCCAACTCAATGGACACAGCAACAATGGCTGCTCTTGGGACGATGGATCATGCCAGTAAACTGCAGAACCACCATCAGATAACTGTCACCACTGGAAGCTTAGGGAGTGCTAATGAGAGCAGGTTCACTATCCGAAGAAATAGTTTCCGACGATCTTCTCCATCATGGATTCTCGATCCAAAGAGAATCCTTTTCATTTTCGCCACTCTGTAAGTTTATGATCCATCATCATTTTCAAAGTGCTGTTTATTGTGAATTATTGTAAATAAGACAAGTGGCACCCGTAAAAGTTCCAATTGCTATGCCAGATATTTATCTGAATATTTTTGTGACAGGTCCAGCATGGGAACAATTTTGTTGATCTACTTCACCCTTTCGATCAGCAAGTCGAGCACAGGCAGCGGTGATTTTGACTTGCCACAGTAATCCGAGGATCATCTTTACAACAGAGACTAGATTTTGCTTTTACCCTTTGGAGTTTGGGCTTTGAATTTGCGGCACAGAGCAGCCTTATGGTGAGATCATTTTCAGAAATCTTCTGGCAGTCTCTTCTTGATGTGGAAGTTCAACCAGCAAAAGCCAACCAAAATCAGTGAACAAATTTAAAGAGAGGGAGGGGAAAAAGATTTTTGGGAGGATGAAATATGATAGGTTTGGGAATAATCAAGAAGAAAAGGAGGAAAAAGCTGAATCCATCCCATTGTCATTGAATGGACGCAGCTGGACCTTTCATGGTTGGCCTTTCAGAGATTTTTTAATAGGTGAAGACACCCTGCGAAGTGACAAAGAGAAGGAATCTTCTATTTTATAAGTAATGGGAGAGAGATCAAAGGCACATGGTTGGGTGCTCTGTTTTTGTTAGCATCTGGTGTCTCTTTACAAGCAATGGGATATTTCAGAAAGTCACCTTTTTTTTCTTTGTGAATATGCCTTATCTTATATAGATCTTGTTCCTTTTTTAAGTATCTAGAACATTGAACCTTTTTGGGCGTGCATCCACATTCAAGTATGTGTAGCAACAAATGTCTGCCTTTTTTCAGAGAACATTTGTAAAAACAGAGCGTGTTGGGGCAAGTACAGAAGGGAACAGGAATATTGGAGGGCCCTCTTGTGATCCTACTGCCCATAACTGAACAGGAAATGGGAGAAACCAAAATCAACTTTTGCATAAAAAGCTGGTGGATTATGATGACCGTGCTTAAGAATTACAATGTCCAGGTTGTTGGTGCATTCAATAGAGAGGATTATTTCTATAATCCTTAGTCAACCTGCCAATTCCCAAATTGAAAATTTTTAAACCAGACGCAGCCAACATAACTTGAATAATTGGGTCAAGAAGTAAGGTGAAAAGAACAAGCGACTCGCTCACAACTAGCTTTTCTTCAAATTTTGGAATCAGTCTGTGATTACAAGAAGTTTCCAAGATTTTGATGATTTATTAGAGTTAGTTCAGATTCTACCATCCTCAGACCATCTCCACCAGTCATAAGCCAGCAAACAATTAGTGCTTGCTTGCTTGTATGGCCAGCTTTCCACTTCTTGTGATTGATGACAAAACCGGTCCTGGAACTAAGCTGGATAGCCATTAAAGCACGTCTCTAACTGGAAATCTCACAAGCGCTTTGGCAAGTAGGAGTAATTGCCGCGGCACTATCATGCCAAGAATGAGTCGATCATGCTCATTAAGAGCAGGAGATAGCAGACAGCAGAATCCCAGATACAGTAGAGAATAGAGTAGCCAGAGAAAAAAAAAAAAAAAAAGCTAAGGAGTACTAATAGGTCAAGACCTAACTGAAAATATGATGGGAAATGATTGCAAGTTGTGCATCATCTGTCCGTTGAATTCTGGGACCAGCGTTAGGACCAGGAGTCAGAAGAATCGTCTTCACAACAACGCAAAGACCAACTCACATAACATTCGGACAAGAAACAATACCAACAATGCATTTAATTCATCTAACGGCAGATTGCCATACGATTTTAATAAATGTCTGTCGTGTTCTCGAGGCGAAAGACATACTACTAATGCTATTTACAAACATACAACTTGCACCCATGAGCGTACGAGGATGCTTAAATACTCTGTAGGCAGGCAATATTAATTATTGCTCTAGAGCAACAAGATAACGACCTCAGCAGGAGCATCAGCAAATGCGGTTATATTGGAAGAAAAACATATGGGAACAACTATGATGCTTGAGAATAATTGTTAGTGAGATTCGCAATAATTGATAGTATACAGTCGGATCACTCTGTGCTTTGAAACCAAACCTTGCTCGGATGGGGGAATGAAAGCTCAAGCAACAAAAGACTACTTTTGGTGCAGTATACAGCCTCAACATCTCATCTCGGTACGTCAGGACGTGGAAGTTGACTTTCTCTTCTTTAATATCGCTTTGAGATTCTTGGCATCAAACATCTCTGCTTCCTGTCATGGTAAAGCCTCAAAACAACGGCTGCAGTTTCTTCAATTGCTTTTCCCGTCACCTCTTCAAGAAAGAAAAGCAAAACACTTCAGATTGATACAGAGGCATAAGGTTTTCAGAAACTTCAAAGACTCATTGAGGCATTATTTATCTGTCTCCTTACAAAGTACGAAGACAAAATCTTCCCTTTTCCACCCCAAAACCGTGACACTTACTGGTAGCAACAGAGAATGAAAAACAAACAAGCAGACGAAAGATGTCCTCACCAATGACAGGCCAAACTGGATTTTGGGAAAAAATCTTCCCAGCAAACTCCAGTTCTTCTCTGACGTAGTCCATCTCTGAATAATTGCTCCGAGCATCCTCACCAAAGCCCAAGCTCTTAGCTCTGGCTTTTCTTATTGTTTGCAGGACAACAGGATTGATCGTGAGACCAAATATCTTCTCTGGGTCTACTTCAAATAGAGTCTTTGGTAAATCTACACCCATGACAATAGGCACGTTTGCCACTTTGTAACCTTTTTGAGCCAGATAAATGGATAACGGCGTCTTTCCAGTTCGAGAAACGCCAGCAAGGACGATATCTGCCTTGCGCAAGTTTTGCGGCAATGCACCATCATCTTGCTTTATCGTAAACTCAATCGCTTCGATTCTTTGAAAATACTCATCCGTGAGAGGGAAGCTCCTCCCAGGCGCACCACGGGGAAGGCCAGAAGGAGAGACACCTAAATGAGAAGCGACGGCCTCCGTGATTGGGCCAAGGACATCGGACGATGGTATGCCCCAAAGCTCACAGGCTTGTCTTGCCGATTCAGCAATCTCCGGGTCAGCAAGAGTGTAGACAAGCATTGCGCCTTCTTTTGCTGCTTGCTTTACAATCTTCAGCAGCTTCTCCACATCATCTATCTGAATATGAATGTCAAAGAACAAAAATCAGGAGATGCAATACCTAACTCGCTGACTTATGTATTAGCAGATGTTGATAAATTGACAACCAGATATCTGCTGGGCTTATCATCAATACTACAAGATTCCAAACAAGGGAAGAGGCTGCTTCCCAATACCAATTAAGCTTAGAAATGATGGTATTCCAGGAATCCTCATCCTAGGAATTAGCAGGCCAAGCAGTAACAGGACATTGCTGCGATTCAAGCCAGGGTCTTATGTCCCTTCTTGAGGAGACAAATGGCGCCACCGCTATGCTACCAGCTTAGCTAGCAAATGGAAACTCATTTAGCCACGTCCGGGGAGAGCAGAGAAAGGAAAGAAACAAAACCATGACTATGTCTATTTACAAAGATCCAACCAATCCAGAACCAAATTTGTGCATCTTATCTTTGCTCAACACGACACAACACCCCCAAGGCACCAACTGATGAGTATCACCACTAACCATCAGAATACCAATTCATCAGACTGCCATTTACATGACTGCATCAAAGATGTGAAACTCCACAAAAAACTTTACAGGTTGGATTAGAGAAAAATGTTAATGCTTCTGAGTGACTGCAAGTTTGCAATAACTATCAAGCAAACAAGTGAAGCCCCAGCACCAAATAAACGATGCATTGAAAATCATAGTTTCTACGTAGGCATAGACCAAACGAAGCTACTCCATTTCGTCAATGGACACAACAACGCATGTTGCCCCATCATCTAATAGTAAGAGATTTAAAGTATATGACCAACAAAGAAGCAAACTTTATGTGAGAAAAAAAACAGTGAAGATAATTTACCCCAGAAAACAAATGGGTGTCTACAGAACACCCACGATCCACCAAGCAATGCCCGAACTGGCCCAAAGCGGCGTTGACGGTGTGCTCCGCCGTCCAGCCCGTCCCGTCCGAGACCATGTATATCTGCTTCCCCGCTCTCGCCATCGACTCCGCGTAATCATCGCCGTTGCTACCAGTCGAACCCTCCGCGTACCCCGACAACCCGTCGATCAACGCCGCCTGAGAACTCGGACGCTCCGGCTCCTGGGACTTCTGGGCCGGCCGGTCCAGCTTCCTACCGGAACGAATAGCGCGGGCCATGGACCACCGGTTCAGCTGGGCGCTGCCCTTGGGCTTGCGAGCTGCGGACGGTTCGGAGCCTGGCCCTGTCCCGGCCACCGGTTGGGGGCCGGCCGAGCCGGATGGAGGAGCGGGCGCGGGCGGTCGCGTTGGGTGGTGGCGCGGGAGGTTCATGGAGACGGCGGCGGCGGCGGCGGGCGTTGTGGGCATCTTGTGACGTAGCGTTTGTCAGCGGATTTTTCTCTCCTTCTTTGTGCTTTTCAGCTATTGATGGATCGATGAAGATACTTCCATCTGATGAGAAGAACGAGTGATTTTCTCTACATGGGTTGCACAGTGACAGCACGAGGAAGACGACAGCTTGTCAAGAGATAAAAACAAGATTTATATCAAGAGGATAGAAAATCATTTATGTACGGCAATATCCGAAAAATAAATTAAATTAATGTTGAGTTTCACGAAAAATATATTATTTTTAAAAATTATTATCTAAAAAATTATTTTTTTTAAAAGATAATATTTTTATATATTCGTTTATCAAAAACCGTCGGCTCGCCTTGAGCAAAGTCAAGGCACGGTATTAAAGATAAACAAAGAATGCATAAAATGTTTTTCCCTTTCAAAAAATTGGAAAATATTTTTTCTGCACTTTTAAATGTATTTTTTCAATTAGTGGAAAATATTTTCCTTAACTATTTTATTTTCCTTGAAAAAACATAAAAAATTTCAAAAATTATTTTTTAGAAATTATTTTCCGTGAAACAAATGAAGTCTAAAAATATATCTACAGATAATTATTTACATTCCTTTTGATTATTCACAAATTTAATTGGACATAAGCTATTATCAATAACAAAATTTGTTTTTATAAGCAATACAAGTCATTATTTTTATGATGCTATTTTTTAAATTATTCATTTTTCCCAAATTAAACATAAACCTAAAAAGTTCCTCAACTTAAATTTAATTTCAATTCCCAATTCTATTCGGACTTTTACTTTGTTTAAAAAAAACCATCAATTTTAACTATAATCTCAAATAAGCTTGGGATTTTTTTGATTAAAAAGTCATCAATTTTCAGTTTAGTCTCAAATTTGTCTTTATAGAGAAATATTTATTTGTTGTTATTTGACATGGTATTTTCGCTTATAATGTAAATTCACATTAATAAGATTATATGAAAAATTATCTTTAAATAATTAGTTTTTGATTTGTAGATTAAGGAAATCAAGGATGACTAACGGCAATTTTTGGACAAAGAGCCAATTATGGAAGATTTGAAGCTAGATTTGCAATTATGAACTTGAAGTGTGGGACAAAATTAAGACTAGACTTGATGTTTGATTTTTGTTTTTTTTTCCCAGAGGATTAGGCAGGTAACGCAGTAATCTATTCACAGGAGCAATCAGAAAAACGACACGAGTTTCAAGTGGTAGAACAAATTGTAAATATTCCAGAATCCTCCTTCCATAAATGATCGGAAAATTCAATTTTGAAGGCCACTTTTGGGTGGACTCCATGAGGCCTAGAAGAAGCCCATGCCCAATTGAATCTTTTCAACATTTAATTGGTCAAACTACTAATGACCTAAAGAAAAATGACGATAGATTTATTTTTGGAAAAGTTTAAATGTCATGTGTGATCTTTTTGGGACACAATCTGTAATTCTATATCTATCACCAAATTGGATTTTGTTAAAAGAAGAAGAAGAAATACAAGTTCTTGAATTCTTATCCTATGATACCAAAGTGGCCGGAGATTTAGAAGGTAAGACAAGTGTGACAAAATAAATACTTCACCTATGGAGCCGATCGATCTCAAGGTATTGGGCTTATAATAGGGTAGATGCTGACAACGTGTGGAATTCACCCAAGATACAAAAGCCCATCTTTTAACACACAACTGTATCCAACAAAGAGATACAAAGTTAACATGGGACTCTAACACGAGAGTTCAATTATGAATCCATTCTTGAATGAATCGAACATAATTTCCTCTAGAAGACTGCAAATAGCGTGAAATCTCAATGCATTAGAAACTAGATACATAGGCTTTCCCTCGATATAGTATAAGACGCTATTGGAGCACAAAAATCACGATTAAATCTCATAAGATAAAGACCTTTGGAACGCTGTTGGAAAAGATAAACTTAACATTTTAGCAGTTTTGAGTTAATTGTTGGAAAAGGCTTTGTGACTTCATTAGACCGCCCCTCGAAAAACAATACTAACACGAGTGACTAATAAATCAAGTGAAATTTGCACATTATTGAAATTTATTCTTATTATACCGCAATCAATTAAGTGACTATATGGTAATCGATAAATCGCTTAATTACATATAAGGTGATTGATTTTTCTTTCATGATGCAAATTGAAGTGCAAGATATTGTATGACAAGCTTGATAGAGTTTGCTCTCTCTCTCTCCTTATTATGACGATGAGAAATCTGAGTGCTTATTGATTGTTTTTTGTGACGTATTTAAATACTATTTTGGAAATCGAATATTTCTTTTAAGGCATTTTCATTTGCCCGATTTAATATGGATCACCCTTCTTTTCTTGGAAATTTTCGGCGTGTGACCTTCTTCATGAAGGTTTCGAATATACTCTCCTTAATTAAAATAAAAGTAACAAAAGTTTGCATCATACAATCCAATAAGAAAAAAGTTGAAAACAAGCTAGATTATGAATTGCGAAACCCTAGTTCCTTGTACATTCGACTAATGACACGTGGACAGAATTTGGACTCTCAAACCAATATCACGCTTATGCGAAAAACTATAAGTTAATTGTCCTCTAGATCCCTGAATTTTCTTAAACTTCCAAGTGAATATATACAATTCTCTCCATGGTTTTTTCTTCCTTTTTTTCCATTCCGTACCTTTCCTTTGTATACTTTCTTAATGATCATCACCAACTAGCTAACTAGATCGTCGATTCATGAAGACGACATCTAGACACAAAAAATTTATATCAGCTTTTACAAGACAAACCGAGGAAGCCCGACCTTATGACCCAGCGTTTGTACATCTTCTTGGACCTGTCGTCTAAATTCTCTGAAGCTGAAGCTCCTATAGACAGGAGGCCGGTTGCAGCTCTCGATCACCGCATCGTACGATGGGCAGAAGAAGTATGCGGTCGAGTATCGCTCCCGTTTCGAGTTGGTCACCACCCGGTGCTGAACGCTCTTGTATGCGTCATTGCTCCATGCCTGAAACGAGCATGTGTAGATGCTCATTCATCGAGATGCATGCAATGATGACCCCCCAAGAAATAGATACTTTCAACAGCAGAAAGATAGCTAGCAAGCCGCAAAGGGTTTGCCGACACAAGCCATACAGCAAGGATATCCTAATCAACAGCACTACAACCCCACTCACGGGGTTCTACCGACAGGACGAGGTCCTTGGTGAAGAGAATCTGTTTTAAATGACCTAAGTGCAGCGGAGTGCAGCAGTGCTTTCAAAGATACAGCAGTCAAAGGTGCTATTGACCGAAATAGAGTACAAGAAAGAACACATATGTACCTGAAATAAGTCGCCGATGTTGATGATGAGAGCATCAGGGTTGGGTTTAACAGCGATCCACTCCCCATCTATGACCAGTTGCAGACCCCCCACCTCGTCTTGATGCAGGATCGTGAGGAAGTCGCTGTCGGTGTGTGGCATCAGTCCAAACACTTCGGGTGAGATTGGACATGGTGGGTATCTGTTCATTCTCAGGTAGCAAGTGCTTGGCAGGCAATTCTCCATGAAGAAGGTCGATTTGTGGCCCAGTTCTTCGGCTAAGATTTCGGCTAGTTTCTGTGCTAGGTTTGATACAGTTCCAGCAAATTGTTCCATTGTCGAGCTGGTGACAAAGAATCATAACCCCTCAAGCAAATTTAACATGGAAGTACAAACGACGAGTAATGGTAGGACAACGTGGGAAATGATCAAACATGAACGAGCTCGAAAGTTTAGGCCGTTAAATGCAAACATTCCGATAGTGTACATAATGTTTCAGTTCAAGTGAAGAAGGATAAGTACCCTTAACAGAATATTTTATAGAGAAAGAGTGGAAGCTTGCTTGATCTTCATGCGTGCATGCCCTATTTCATACCACCTCAAGTGATGTCATGTTAAAGTAGGACGCTCATATGACCTAATGCACTGTTTTTCGTAAGAAAATAGACAAAACATAAAGGAAGAATTGAACCAATTGAAAAGTTCAGGATGAAGTTGCACTTTTTGATAAAGGTTTAACCTTAATTGAACCAACTAAAAGGTTCCTTGATTACATTTTATACATAAGTTTTAGGACTTAATGTGTATTTTCCCCTACTAACTTATGTCCAAATCTGACTCATTCATGAAATAATGAATGGACTAATTGATTATTTGCATAAACCCGGCATTTAAACAAGCTGAAATGGTCTCGTGGTCATTACGGATTTGAGTTGTGGATCGAATCATGTTAAACGGGTTATGATTTGATTGACCATCATACCCAAAGGAATGAGAAAACCCACTAGACTGGCATGATTGGTGGGTATCAAAGGTCAGAGGATAGGTTCTAGAATCTCAAGGTTTCGAACCGACAAGGTACAAGGTAGATTGCATCTGTATGGCATTACATTCACTCGATACACATAATCAGTAAATAAATAATCGTAGAAGAAGCTATATTATTCAGTACTTATATGTGGAAAAAAATATTTTAAGCCAAATGACTTGTCATTTTATTTACATGTAAATCTGGGAAGATCTAGAATTATAAGGGATGAGGTAAATCTGGGAAGATCTGGAATTATAAGGGATGAGAATTAATTTTATTAGCCTGCAATTTTTTCTTCTTTCATCAATTTTAGCTTCGCCCACGGTTGATGAAACATTACCTTTTATCATAAGCAACCTATTTCTACTTAAAGAAACGTGCACAGCTTTTGGAATCGACACAAGATGTCATGACCAGAAAGTGTTTACTCTTCTTTTCTTTATCCGTGGGGTCAAGATAGATTCCCTTCCCCCCCCCCCCCCCCCGTAAACAATCCCAACCCCCAAAATGATCAAAAATATCCGAAGAAAGATGAGGCGCATTCGTAGGCCACGTCATGTCTGGGTACGAGCGTGGCAAATTGCCAAATGATCATACTTGCGAAGCTCACATGACAAGGTGACAAGAGGCCATGCATGCAAAATTTTACATCACGTACAGTCATTTTGATGGTGTGCCAGTACTTTGGATGCTTTGGGGTCTACAAAGAAAGACAAACTTGGCCATATTCTCTTCCTCTCTAATAGCTTGTCATTGGGCAAATGCCATTTCTTGCCAGTTCAAGGGCTGTGCTGCAATGACATGCTTTGGTTATATGGCTTATTGACCTAACTCATGTCTCCATAATCAGCATTGTAGGGTGATAGGACAAAAAGAAGCATCCTAACATTTGTGTTATTATATCGTTTTCTAATGTATTAGAATGAATGCGGCTGTGTTTATGACAAAAACCCTTATGCTACGTACTTGCTTTGCCTTTGAAATTTGACTTTCCAGTGTTGTCTACTTATTCGTAATTGATATTCACCGATGTTCGGATATGATAACGATCAATAGGGCAGGAGAAAGAGATAATGATCTTTGATATCAATCTCAGAAAGAGAAAATATATTGACATTTCTTTTAGTCTTCAAGTTATTTTTATCTTATTTTCCTTGTCTGGGGTTGCAAACTCCTTGGACCTGACTCAATAAGAGCAAGACAACTCATGTAGACTAGGATTAAAGAGCAAGACAACTCATGTAGTCTAGGATTAACCAATCTCTAGGTGGACACTTCTATAGATGTAGAAGTATTACAAATATTCTACAAATTTGCCAGTTAATTTGTAGCCCTCATCTTAGGTGGGTTTAGTTAAATAAATGTTAACGTCCCTAGATCTTATCTCAATATATATACTAGTGTTAGACC